>JAKSZU010000013.1:43551526-44751526 GCA_026018925.1 Tupaia tana | reverse complement strand
AGCACCTTAACTATTATGCCACTTGCTGGACCACCAAGGCTGGTTCTTTGATTTTTTTAAAATTTATTTATATATTTATTTTTTGGAGAGGCTGTTGCTATAGGGTGCATTCGCTCACCAGAGAGACAGAGAGAAAGAAAGTGAGAAATCACCCCCAGGTTGTAGGGCCATGCCACAATCCCTTTTCCTCCATTCTCCTCTCAGGATCTTGGGCATGCACGCACATGTGCCCGGCATGAGTTTAAGCCACCTTGTCCGGGACTCCAATCACGGTAGACTACAGGGGAGTCCAGCGACACAGCCATTACGCTAACTGCTGGTCCTGGTTCTTTGATTTTTTCAATCATGTTATGCTTGGCATTATTTCCTTGAATAAGTAACTGTGCAGAATTAGTTACATCTTTCTTTTCTTCAATTATCAATGCAAACAAAACAAAATCAATTGTCTTGATTGTTAATTTACTATTGATGTTGCTCCTTACGTTCTCAACACTTAAAGGAACAGTTTCAACTGAAATTGTCATATTCTCAAACATGTTTATTTTCACTGGATATATTTATTTGGTTTTTGCAATCAAAGATTATTTAGTTAACTCACCACTAACAAATTTGTTTCAACATGTGGCTAACAAATAAGTGTTTAAAACCTTACTTTCATTATAGTTCACTTTTTATTTTTATGAGGAAATTCTGCTCTGATAAACTGTTTCATCCTAAGAAGTCTAATTTTTATGGTCATTGCTTTTCTGCAAGTTGAGAATATTGTAATGGGTGCTTAGAGTTAAAAAATAGACAACTCAATTGAAAAATGGGCAAATAAATTGGGTAGACATTTCTCTGAAGAAGGTAAACAAATGGTCAATAAGCATATTTAATGACTATATATCATTATTCACTAAGGAAATGTATATAAAAACTATAAGAAGATAGAACTGGGACCAGCAGGTGGTATAGTGGTTAAGATGCTGGAGTCCCATATGGCCAACCATGGTTTGAGTACCAGACCTGGTGGCTTGCTTTCTCACTTTCCTTCTCTCTCTCTTTCTGTCTCTTTCTGATGACCATGAAAAGGAATAATAATAATGAATGAAAATAAGTATTTAATAAAAAAAAGAAAACTTCACACAATCTAGGATGACTTTTATATAAGAAAGAAATGGAAAATAACAACTTGGCAAGGATACAGAGAAACTGGAACACTCGTATGTTGTTGATGGGATTGTAAAATAATGCAGCCTGTTTGGAAAACAACTGGCCTGTTTCTTTAAAATTCAACATAATTTTACTATACAGCTCAACTGTTTCACACTTAAGTATAATTATGCAAAAAAAGTAAAACATGTTTACACAAAGACATGTCCATGATATTCTTGAATGTATATTCACAATAGGTAAAAGTTGGTTCATTTGATTCTATAGCTAGAAACCAAAATGTCACTGTGTCCTGTCAGTCATAATAGGAGCTTAGATGGTTCATGTTTTATAAGGAGTCTTGCTCCAGTGTGCCTTATAGTATATTCATTGTGAACATAGCTGCAGCATAGAATTATTCTCCTGCTCTCCCAATGTGTTATAAAATTAGTTATATTTTAAAACTGAAAATCCTAAATTAATTTCTTAATCATCAGGTCATCAAAAAGGTCATGATGTATTTTCTATGTTTTATGCAAAAAATGCGTCATGACTTTTCTGATGACTCAGTACAAAATTAAAGCTATTCTAGCATGTAGGGCCAAGTGAAAACCCCTTGCATTACAGACTTTTGACAAGAAGGTTAGACAATAGCAGATTAAACAGAGACAGGGGTGATGAGTCCTTCCATATTCCGATAGGAATCGTTTTTGGTCAGCATAAAAACTTTGTAGATAATGATGTTAGGTCATTGGAAATGTTGTCTCATCCTTTAGGCCATGTCAGTTTTGTTTCAAATGATGTATCCTTATTCTAACAAATCAATGTAACCGTTTGTACTTAAGATACAGACATATGCAGCCATTGACCTAAATAAATACTTTAATTTCCATTTATTTCAGAAAGATAATCAGAAGCAGTTTGTCTTACATGGCAAGAGCACTGTAAATCCTCCACTGTTTTAACTAGGGTTGTTACATGATGTCTAGATGATCCTTGTCATCTTCATATCTCACAAAATTCAAAGCTGTGCATTACAATAATTATATTTTGCTAAATGTTACTAGCAAATAGGAACAAGCAAGCAATCTAGACACTTTGGTGAAACACTTGATGCCAGAGAGTAGAAGATGTACCTTAAAATGTTTTTGGTTTCCTAGATTGGCAAAAATTCCAGGGATCCAGTGGTTGGTGATATTTATAAAGTGAGATGGAATTTGTTGGAATTTATATCACAATCTACCAAAAAAGTCAGACATTTGATGTGGTGCTTTTGAAATTAGAGGCAACATATACTACATCCAGGCACATTGTTCAGATCCATCTCAAGTAGCCTAGAAGGCTTCCTATTTCCGGTAATGTCCAAGGCAAAACAAATTACAAATTGAAACAGAAGGCTCCACAGCAGGTCTCGGCACACCTTCTCTCAGCTGGGCTGCATGATGCAGCAGACCCAGTGCTGTTAATAGCCTTATTGTCAAACATGGGTACTACAGAGCCTCTGCCCAGATTCAGGAGAGTAATAGAGAACTGATGACTAGAATTTGGGGGGAAAGATCATGCCAATTTCTAGTAATAGCTATTCTTAATTTGAAAAGCAGCACCTGCCCAGTATTGAGTGTTAGCAGACACTAAGCACGTAATCACAGGACACCAGCTTGCCCATTATCAATTGTAAGCTATCTAATCAAATAAATAATAACATTAGATACCAGTAGTAGAATTACAAAATGAAATGAAGCTGGATCAGTGACACTGGGCCCAGTTACATCCATAAGGTGCATCAAAGAGTACAAACAGTTTGATGAAACTCTTCAGGTCCCTTTTCCTACTGCCTTACTACCTGTCTCTCAAATAACAGCTATGACTTTAAGGAGAATTTACTCTAACATGAAAATGAAGACTATAGAAAGGTAAATGCAAAACGAAAGGGCAATGATTAAGAAATTATTATTAGACAAAATTTAATTCAAGGTGAAATGTATTAATTAAAATAAGAAGACACTTAATAGTGATAAAAATATAATCCATAGCAAAGATCTAAGTATCATGAGTCATTTAGATAGCCTCAGAATTCATTAAGCAGAGCCTAAGAAGTCTAAGGAAAAATAATACGAACATGATTGTAATATAGAACTTAAAATCGCCCTGGTCAATGAAACATCACGTAGGAAAGAATACGCATATAAAGTACTTAATTACTGAAGTTAATGCAATTGATATATGTCACATTCTGAAAATATCAATATTTTCAAGTCCCCAACATTTGTAAATAACAAAGCAGACATTTTCAAAACCCAAAAGAAACTTGAATAGTTCATAGTTTAAATATACAGTTTAAAATTTTGATCAAACATATAATATCAAATATATCTATTAGAAAAGAAGGCAGAAGCCTAAAGGTATAGAAATATTTTTAATTAATTAATTAATTATTATTATTATTTTAATTTAATACAGAGTACGTGTGCTCTCCAGAGAGAGACAGAGGGAATGTGAGAAAGCACCAGCCAGGGGACATGACCACACTGAAATCTCTTCTCTACTATTCTTCTATGGACATGGGCATTTTGGGTATACACACACACACACACACACACACACACACACACACAGTGTGTTTTTCAAGCCACTTGGACAGGACTAAAACTACTCACTCAGCCATGTGGGACCTACCTGCCTTAACTATCATGTTATCTGCTAGCTCTGTAAAAAATATTTTAAATTAACTTTTGGGCCATCCAGTGATATGATAGTTAAGGCAACTGGATCCCACATAGCCAACTGCAAGGTTTGTGTCACAGACCTGGCAGTTTGTAAACATGCCACTGGTTCCAAGAAGAAAATGGAAGAGAAGGGATTTACATTGTGGCCATCCTCCGTAGGAGGTTCTTTCTCACTTTCCCCCTCTCTTTCTCTTTGTTTGCCTTTTTTTCCCCCTCTGATTGTTTCTGTGTTTGCTATGTACCCTGTAGCAAATTAAAATAAATAAAATAATGTATAATAAAACAAAGAATTTTTAAAAGACTTTTATTTAAAGTTGAACTCTGCAATTTAAGTTGCAAAATGCCTATAGCAGATCTATATCAACATGAAAGGGAAATCCACACCCGAACATTACTTAGTACTGTTTCATTACTAGAAGTAAACACATAAGAAATATAAATGATTATAATTTATTGTTACAAATATAATTATTTCACTGATGGAAGTTAGAAATACATATCTGGTGTATTAATTTAGTTAGCTTATGTGACAAATTACCATACATTTAGTGACTTAAAACAATGCACATTTAACATCTCCAGATTCTGTAGAAGCTCAGATTGACTTAACTGGGTACTTTGCTCAGGGTCTCATAAAGCTGAAATCAAGGTGTCAGCTGGACTGGGCTTTTATCTCAAGATCTGAGAGAGAATCTCCTTCTGTTTCTTGTTTTTCCATTTGTTAGCTGAATTTTCTCCCATGTGAATGTAGGACTTGTTGGTTGTCAGCTGGATTTCTTTCCACCTCTGAAAGGCTGCCTGCCTGCATTCCTTGGTTTGTTGTATCCTCTATCTTTTGTTTATTTTTCAAGTGTAATTGTTTTCATTTATAATGAATAATTAAAAGGTTTAAAGGAGGTTCCAGCAGTTAGCGTAATGGCTATGTCGCTGGACTCCCATGTAGCCGACCACGATTCGAGTCCCAGACCCGGTGGCTTAAATTCATGACAGATGCGTGTGCATGTGTGTCCAAGATCCCGAGAGGAGAATGGAGGAGAAGGGATTGCGGGGTGGCCATCTCCCTTGGGGAGGGTGATTTCTCGCTTTCTGTCTGTCTGTCTGTCTCTATCTGTCTGACGAGCACACGCGCCCTATAGCAAAAACCTCTCCAAAAAAAAAAAAAAAGATTTAAAAGAAACTAATTTGTATATCTTACATATTCAGGACATAAAAATACAGTAAGCAACAATTATAAAATTATGTATGAAAAATTAAATTTATTCATAAAAAATCATTCATATTAATATTTCAGTAACTGAACTCTTCAAAGTGTGGTAGTGGTTTGAAATCACCAGTGTCACCATCACTAGAGTTATTATTAGGTGCTGTTGAGGGCCCTGGTAAAGTATTTCTAGGGATAGAGGTCCTGGGTGTAGCTTTCAAGAAGAATCTTGTTATTGTGGTCTGCTATGTAAGTTTCTTTTATTCTTTAAATTTTACTGAAGCATCATAAAAGTCCATTCATTTGCTGTTTCAATTTTGTGAACCATTCAATTGAGATCCATACCCTCTAGTTCTACTAAGAGCCACATTCAATTTTGAGAACACACCAGCTAATTCCTTTACAGTGAACTTCTTTTGTACTTATTCCAGTTTTTCCGTTGTCTTTGAAATGCTGCTGCACTTCCAACTAATTTGGAAGTCCAAGGTCAAGGGGCCACAGCTGATTTCTAGCAGAGGCCAGAGGTGTCACAACTGGAGGATCAGAACAGAGAGTGCAGCTCTCGGTGAGTCTCTTCTGGCATCTTTCATTCTCAGAGCCAGCTATAGTACATGAAATTTCTTTGTGCTCAAATCTCTCTGGCATCTCTTCCTTCTAAATCTCTTTGACTGTCTACTGTGTCCTCAAGTGGGTGATCATTCTGCTTTTTAGAGCTCATCTCATTCTATTGAGCCTATCAGATAATGCAGGATCATTTCCTAATTTTAATGTCAGCCAATGAATGAACTTAATTACATTTGCACAATCATTTTTGCCATGTACTTTAGCATATTTGTGAATGTGGTATTGAAGATAAGAAGTGGTAAGCTTCAAAATTACTCCTAGCTCACTGAGCAAGATATCATTTATTGGCATCCTCTCTGCTCCAAAACCTAAGAAAAAGTACATAAAATGTAAAGAGAAACAATAAAAATACCTTAGCTAGCTAAAAAAGTCTGATAAACATCATCATAGATGAGAAATTGCAGATATATGCAAATCGATAAGTACATGAGAAAACATCACGCCTTCTGGGAGACAGTTCTCTTCTACTATGAATCAGAGCCAGCTAGGGATTCACCTGTGGTAGTGTAGAGGGGATACAAATCGTTCCTCTTTCAGTGGAATTACAGCCAGGCTCACTGATTAAGCAAGTGACTGTATTCATGAATCCTTCCCTACCTTGAAAAGGAAGCAGAGATAAAATTGTACTAAGATTGCTATTTGGAGCTGTGGCTTATAGCACTTTTATTCTACAGCACTAAGTTACATGTATTGCTTCATGATGAATTCAGCTATCCCAAGAAATTCAAATTGTCATGATTATATCTAATTCTTTAAGGAGGTCTTAGGAACTAGGAGAAGATAACTTAAATATCTAGTTAGTAAGGACTGATCTCAGAGGTAACACAAAAGACATAGAAAATTAACAAAGCAAATGCAAAATTCCAAAACAAACTTAAAAAAATTGGTCTTATTAAAAGACAGATTAAACAATGTAAAACAAGTGTAATAAAATTTTTGAAATAAATGACATATTTTTTAAAAAATTAAAAGAATTATAAAATAAAAACAAAATCAAATAATAAATTTGGAAATCTATCAAAAACTTTTAAATATAACAAACATAGTAATAAACTACAAAAGTGGGGATGAATTCTACTTTAAACACAGCAAAAGAGAGAATTTAGGAATTAGAAGACAGCTCTTAGAAATTCACGTGAAATGCAGTGACAAAGTGTAAATAAAATACATGAATATCTGCCAAAGAAGATAGATTGGTAGACTACAATATATTCTTTATAGGAATTTGAAAAATATCAGATAACATAAATTAAAAACAATATATGAAAAAAGTAATTGTCAAGAAATCTTCAGTATGTAAGTTTTTATGTTCTCAAATGAAAAATCCACTTCACTGGGGCAAGCAGGTGATGTGGTTAAGGCACTGGATTACAATATGGCCAACCATGGTTCAAATTCAGGATTTGAAGGTTTAAAAAATACACTAGGTGCATGTTGGTGCATGGGTGTGTGTGCCCAAAATCCCAAGCAAAGAATAGAGTAGAAGGGTATGTAGTGTGGCCATTCCCCCTGAAGGGGAGGTGTGATTTCTCACTTTCCTTTTCTATGTCTCTCTCTAGCAAGTGCATACACTCTGTGGTAAAAACTTAAAAAAAAATTACTTCATTAACTTAAAAGAGTAAACTTAAATAAACTACACCAAGAAACTTTATGTGTCTGTAGGTGGTATGGTGGTTAAGGCACTGGATCTTACAAGGCTGACTCTGCAGTTTCAGTCCCAAATCTGGGGAGTATGTGTCTAAATTCCTGGAGAAGAAAATGAAGGAGAAGGGATTAAGGCATAGCCATCCTCTCGTGAGGGGTATTTCTCAGTTTCCCTCTCTCTGTCTCTGGTAAGAGCACATGCACTACGTTAAAAACAAAACAAAACAAAAAACAGGAAAAGAAACTTGATACTGCAGATGCACAAAAACAAAGAAACCAGAGACAAGTCTTATAGCTATCTGAGAGAAAAGCAGATTGCTGATAAATGAAAGATAATTTGATGACAGCAAATTACTTATGGTAGTTAAGGTGCTGGATCTTACAAGGTTGACTCTGTGGTTTCAGTCCCAAATCTGGGGTGTATGTGCCTAAATTCCTGGTGAGGAAAATGAAGGAGAAGGGAACAATAATATTTTTTTTCCAAAATAATAATGAAAATAGTAAATTTCAAATATATACCCAACTTTTATAAAAAAAAAGTGAATGCAAAATAATGACATATCATACTATAAAAAGAAAAGAGCATTTATTTCAGCCACAAACTATGACATGAAAGGCATTTAAAAATATATTTAGTAAGTTTAAAAATGAACTAAAAAAGGGAAGGAATAAAATAGAATCATAGTGCTTTAGAAATTGACATGCTATTTCAGAAAAATTTACTGCCTATAAAATATAAAAATAAATACTTATTCTTTGTTGAACGAAATGGTACAATTAAAGCTGTAGACAATGAGATTAAATATTGGAAGACATTTGTTGGGAAATTAAAACAAGTTCCATTTGAAGAATTAGCTATGGGAATCATCTAAATGTCCATTTATGGATGAATGCATAAAGAAATTGCTATTTATATGGAATGGAGGATTATTCACCTTTAAAAAAGGTGATCTTGCTATTTGCAACAACATGGATGATACTGCAGGATATTATCCTATGTGAAGTAAACTAGTCACAGAAAGAAAGCATTGCATGATCTCACATGTGGAATGTTTAGAAAACAAGAGGCAAAATATATAGAGGAGAAGTAGATCAGAGGAAACAAAGGAGCAAAATTACAGAATAGACAATTCTGGATATCTAATGTACTAAATGAGAAATATAATTAATGTACTATATATGGGATTCTTTTCTAAATGAATACATACTATCTGTTCTTGCCCCAAATAAATGGCTATGATGGAAGTCTTAATTTGCTTCACTATGGTAACTATCTACAATCTATATCCATATATGAATAAATATATATATATATATGTTATATATGTGTATATTTCATAATATCATGTTGCCTATCTTACATACATACTATAAGATTTATTTAGAAATAACTATTGGGCCAGCCAGTGTTGTATGGGTTTAAGCAGCTGGATCCTACATGACCAACTGTGCAGTTCATTTCCTGGATGAGGCAGCTTGAAAAATATGTCAAGCACATGTGTGTTCATGCCCAAAATCCTAATAGGAGGAGAGATGGAGGAGAAGAGATTGCAGTGTAACCATGGATGATCCTGTTTCATTTTCTCTCCCTCTCTTTCTCTCTGGTGAGCACATATGTCCTCTGGCAAATTTTCAATAAATAAATAAATAAGTATAGAATGGCTGAAACATATTTTAAAAAATCTATTCTAATCAAATATATAAATGTATGTGTAGCAGATAATGTTTACCCCTTCTTCTAAGGTGTCTCTCTCCTAAATGTGGAAAACTTTGATCATGTGACCTTACATGGTAAAAGGAATTTTGCAGATGTGATTAGATATCTTGAAAGAAATAATTCTAAATGTTCTGAGAGGGTTCAATGTAATTCTGAGTGTCTTTACAAGAGAGAGAGGGAAGCAGGAAGTCAGAGAAGGGGATATAACAATGGAAGCATTTTTCAGAGAGGTGCAAAGATGCTATGCTGCTGTTTGTGCAAATGGAAGATAGATTTAAATATGAATTCCCCCTTCAGCTTCCAGATGATTTATGCTCCATGCACACCTTGATTTTTAGCCCCATTAGATCCAGACATTCGACCTTCAGAAGATTACATTACTTTAAGTCACTAAGTTTGTAGTAATTTGTTACAACAGCAATGGAAATCTAAGGCAGTATAACTGATCATGCATTAAATATGGGCTATGCATTATTATTTCCCTCCAAAAAATACAGTAAGAAATGAGGGAGGTAGGCCAGCAGGTAGCATGATGGTTAAAGTTCTGGACTCCCATATGTCGAACCATGGTTCAAGTCCCCGACTCACTTTCTCTCTCTCTCTTGTCTCTCTTTGGTGAGTGCATGTGCCCTATAGCAAATTAAGTAATAATAAATAAAATTAAATTCATAATTATTATTATTTTTTTTTGGAGAGGTTTTTGCTATAAAGCACGTGCGCTTGCCTGAAAGAGAGAGACAGAGAGACAGAAAGTGAGAAATCACCCCCCAGAGTGGATGGCCATGCCTCAGTCCTTTCTTTTCCATTTTCCTCTCAGGATCTTGGGCACACACGCACACACACCCAGCATGAGTTTAAGCCACCAGGTCTGGGACTCGAACTGTGGTTGACTACATGGGAGTCCAGCAACATAGCCATTATGCCAACTGCTGGCCCCAATAATTCTTTTTTTGAAATGAGGGAGGAAAAGTATAAGTTCATAGCGAAGAAACCAGACAAATACTCCCTCAGCCTTGTGATTAACATCACAAGTTTAACATCATCAATAATGTCACATTGATAGCACTTACCCTTAATGTGCTATCATAATAATGGTACTTAACCTCTGTGGTCTCTTTTCCCAAACCCATATCCCCAATCTAATTATGAAAACAATTGTCAGACAAGCCTACATGGTAGGGCATTCTACAAAATACCTGACCAGTATTTCTCATTAATTTCAAGGTTATCAAAGCATAGGAAGTCTAAGAAATGTCTTAACAAAGAGGGAATTAAATTAAACTTGACAAAAACTGTCATACATAAACCTGTATTGGAATACTACTGGATCAGAAAAATAGCAAGTAAACTAAAAACAAAACCTAGTAAAATGTTAAATAACTAGTAAGACATACGACATTAAAAGAGAAAAGTAAATACTAAGACTTAGTAGAATACTAAGTAAGGGAAAGAAGCAGTAACTTTAGAAAAAAATTAGTTTTTAAATGAGATTTAAAAGTTACTTTATTATGTCTTTGTCTTGACTAATATGCACTGTATTCATGCTGGAAAAAGCAATGTTGTACACTGCAAAGGTATATATATATAGTGATCAAATGTAAATTTTTTAAAAAAGTTAAAAAGTTAATTGGTTCCAGTGATTTAAACAAATAGGCAAAATAAATCTCAAGATAAATAAAAATTACTCAATTAATTCATGATGACATAGAAAACATTAATAAATAAAAAATAAATGCTAATGAAAATAAATAATTGCCATAATCTAATTGTAGACAATGCAAGTACCATTTAATTTACATATTAGCAATGAAGATGAAACAAGACAATTCATGGGATGCAGATGGTATAATGGTTACGTCGCTGGATTCCCATGTAGTCAACCGTGGTTTGAGTCCCAATCCCAGCTGCTTAAAACTCACACTGGGCGTGTGTGCATGCACGCCTCAAATCCGAGAGATTAGAGGAGAAGGAATTGCAGCACCGCCATCCCCCCTGGGGAGGTTGGTGGTGGTGAATTCTTGCTTTCTGTCTCTTTGTCTCTCTCTGTGTCTCCAGTAAGTATACACACCCTATAGCATAAGCCTCTCTCTCAAAAAAAAAAGAAGACAATTCATGTAAATTTATAGTATTGGCACAAGTATATGCCTTAAAAAATGTTTTTATTAATATTGTTTATTGCCATATGAGGATAAGTCTAAACTTTTTACCCTTATAAATCTCTTTATCTTTTATCTCTCTCTTTCTCTCTCTTTCTTTTTTTTTTTTTTTTCCTTGTTTCCTTCCTTGTAGATCAAAGGCAGGAGACAAAAAAAGTTCAAGTCTCAACCCTCTAGGTCTTAGTTTCACTCAACTTACCAGGGTCTACTGACTTCTCTGTATCACATTTTAGGAACTAAATCAAAGTGAGGTATCTTGTTTTCTTTTGCATTTGTCCCTGTACTTATTTAGTCACCCCCAGGAAATAAGTAGAAATGTATGTCTTGTTTACAAATCAAGAGTCATCAGTCGTGCGACTGTAATAGGCCAATACTGGTTTCTCACAGCAGAAGAACATTGCCATGGGCATGAGCATAGCCAGAGCATTTTTATTTTATTTTACTTTATAATTTCTTATTTTCATGTAATTGTATAATTTTGTGGAGTATAATATGAATTTTAAGGAATTCATACAGTGTGTTATAATTAAATCAAGGCTAGTACCATATTCATTATTTTCAACAAAGAACACATTATAATGTGCACTGTTAATTGTTGCTCTACTAGCTTTTCTTCTTTCTTATTTTCTTTGCTTCCTTTTTTTCATATGTAATATTGTCAATGTCTGTTCTTTTCACTCACTTGTGGTGTGCCATTCCACAAGTCCTTTGCCCTGTCTACTTGCATTCCTGTGTCTTTCAGATGCTTTTTTCCCCAAGTCCCTCCTACTTCTAACCCCCAACTATCCCTGCAGTCGCTGGTATCTACAGTTGACTTCTGTGTTTTCAGATCTTTATTTTCTACCATAGAATGCAGACGTTTGTAATAAACTGAGTGATGACATACAGTGTTTGTCTTTCACAGTCTCTTACTTCACTTAGCATCACATATTGGAGATTCAACCACTTTTTATTGACTGATAGGACATCATTGTTCTTTATGGATAAGTCATATTACATTGTGTGTATGTGCTGCATTTTTAAAAATCCAGCCATCATTTGTTGTACTTTTCCGTTCAGTCCATGTCTTAACTATCGTGAATAATGTTACAATAAACATGGATGTCGAAGTGTCTTTCTGACTGATTTCCTGTATCTTGGGCAATTAATCCATTCCTGGCATAAAAAGCCTATCAAAAAAAATTGTAAATGCTTGCTTTTTGTTTTTTCAATCATGGCCATATTATGAAAATACTAACAGGATGTAGGACAAGGTGTAAATTTTTTTGTTATTATTTTAAAGATATGATTTATCCTGAGTGCTGTATCTATTACTCTTTTTACTTTGGTTCCTGTTGTGCTCTTGTAAAAGAAAAACAAATATAATTTCCTGAAGAATAAAATAGATATATGGCACTTGGAAAAAAAAAAAAAAAAAAAAAAAAAAAGGAGGAGTGGGATTACTAGGGCATATGACACTTTTACTTGTAAAATTTTGAGTAAACGTTCATACTGTTTTCTACAGTGGCTTTTCTAATTTACATTCCCACCGTAAGAGCAGGAGGGCTCCCTTTTCATAACAGCTCAATAGCACTTGTTCTTTGTTGTTTTCGTTTATTTGTTAGTTATATGGTATATGCACTCAACCGGGGGACAGAGAGAGATAGGGATAGGAGACAAGAAATCACCCACCAGAGGAGATGGCCACATCAGAATCCTTTCCCCTCCATTCTTCTCTCAGGATTTGGGCATGCACACACATGCACCCAGCATAAGATTCAAGCTACTGGGTTCAGGACTCAAACCATGGTTGGCCATAGGATTCCAGAATTTTAACCACCATACCACCTGCTGGCCCTGTTCTTTTTTTTTTTTTTCTTTGTAGAGGTTTTTGCCTTAAGATTTGTGCGCTTGCCAGAGTGAGACAGAGACAGTGAGAGGGAAAGTGAGAAGTCATCACTAGAGAGAAAGGCTGTGATGTAATCTCTTCTCTTTTATTCTCCTGGAATCTTGGGCACATATGCACACACCCCCAGTGTGAGTTTCAAGTCACCAAATTTGGGACATGAACTGCAGTCAGCCATGTGAGAGTTCAATGATGTAACCACTTTGCCATCTGCTGGCTCTTGTTCTTTGTTTTTTTTGATCATAGCCATTCTGACTAGGTTTAAGTGATTAAGTGACAGCTCATTATAGCTTTGATTTGCATTTCCCTTTGGATAAGACATTCTGAACATTTTTTAATATGCTTTTTGGCCATTCATATACCTCCCTTTGAACGTTGTCTTCTGGTTAATTGACAATTATTTAATTGTATTATTATCCTTATTGCAGGTGATCTGTTTCAGTTCTTTATATTGCTATTAATAATTCTTTTTTTTTGGAGAGGTTTTCACTATAGAGCACATGTGCTTGCCAGAAAGACAGAAAGAGACAGAGAGCTAGACTGCGATAAATCACCCCCCTGGGGGGGTGGCCACGCCGCAATCCCTTCTCCTCCATTCTCCTCTCGGGATCTTGGGCACGCACGCACACGCGCCCGGCATGAGTTTAAGCCACCGGGTCCAGAACTTGAACCGTGGTTGACTACGTGGGAGTCCAGTGACATAGCCATTATGCTAACTGCTGGTCCCTTGTTAATAATTCTTTAACTGAAGTATAGTTTGCAAATATTTTCGCTCACTACGTGGGCTATCTCTTTAGTCACTGTTTCATTTGCTGTGCAGAAACACTTTAATGTAATCTCACTTGCCTATTTTTGGAGTTATT
Organism: Tupaia tana; assembly: GCA_026018925.1. Classification (NCBI taxonomy): domain Eukaryota; kingdom Metazoa; phylum Chordata; class Mammalia; order Scandentia; family Tupaiidae; genus Tupaia; species Tupaia tana. Next base: position 44,737,579 of record JAKSZU010000013.1, on the reverse strand, counting down.
ACCCACGCTTTAGGGATCTTATTTAAGTTACCATTGCCTATTCCAAAGTCTTCAAGTGTTTCTTCTGTGTTTTCTTTCTTTCTTTCTTTCTTTCTTTCTTTCTTTCTTTCTTTCTTTCTTTCTTTCTTTCTTTCTTTCATTTTTAATAATTTGCTATAATTTGTACTTGCTGGAGAGAGAGAGAGAGAGAGAGAGAGAGAGAGGGAGAGAAGGAAAGTGAGAAATCACCCCTCTGAGGGGGATGTCCATGCCACATTCCTTCTCCCCTGCTTTTCGCTTGGGATTTTGGGGATGCATGCACACATGCTCAGCATGATTTTCAGGTTGCTGGGTCCAGGACTCGAACCACAAAGTAGGCCATGTGGGATCCAGTTGCATTAAACTCCATGCCACCTGCTGGCCGTCCTCTGTGTACTTGACAAGTTGCTTTATAGTTTGAGGCTTTCATTTTAGATTTTTGATTCACTATGAATTGATTTGTGTTAATGGTGACAGACGAGGGTATAGTTTACTTTTTCCACAGTTGGATATCCAACTTTCCCAGTATTATTTGCTGAAAATGCTTTCTTTCATTTTTCCACTGAATTTTCTTGTCTTTTGTCAAAAAGCAGTTGGCTGTTTTTGGAATTTATTTGTGGATCCTCTGTTCTGGTCTAAAAATGTGTCTTTTTTATACCAGTGCCATGCTATTTTTTGCCATTAAGCTGGAGTAAGACAAAGAGCTAGATGATACAATGATGGCTTCTTTCTGAAGGCTTTCTACAACACATTTTAGCTGATAAAAAGGAACATCATGTAGTCCAGCAAGCAGAGCCCCAACACATAACACTGTCTAGACAAACTTTGAGTATAATGCTATTTAAAAAACAGTCCAGGGGCCAGCATGCAGCATGATGGTTAAGGAGACTGGATCTCACATGGCCAACTTCACAACTCTAGTCTCAGACCCAGCAGCTTGAGAAACACACTAGGTGTTTGCATTCCCAAAATTCCTAAAGGAGTGAGAAATGAAGAGAAGGGATTGAGGCAGGACATTGCCTCCTGAGAGAGCACTTTCTTGGTTTTCTTCTCTTTCTCTCTCTCTCCCACAAGCACACATGTCAACTAATAAAGAACGAGAGAGAGATCCAGAAAGTATAAAATAGTAAGTCATATGTAGAGTATATTCATTTAATGTTTGTAAGATATAATTATGTTTAAGACCATCTTTTTTATTTTTTAATTTTTTTGAGAGGTTTTTGCTGTAGGGCGCGTGCTCTTGCCAGACAGACAGAGAGAGACAGAGAGATAGAAAGCGAAAAATCACCCCCCAGGGGAGATGGCCATGCCGCAATCCCTTCTCCTCCATTCTACTCTCGGGATCTTCGGCATGCACGCACACGCGCTCGGCGTGAATTTAAGCCACCGGGTCCGGGACTCGAACCGCAGTTGACTACGTGGGAGTCCAGCGACATAGCCATTACTCTAACTGCTGGTCCCAAGACCATCTTAAACATGCACTTTATAGCAGAGGCTGAGATATCTGAAGATGTGATGGTGGAGAGGATAGGTGTGGATGCTAGAGACCGTAAGGGCTGAGAGTGGTTGGTAGAGAGTGGGTGGTATGGTAAGTAGGAGAAAAAAAATGTTTACATTGTGTCTGCTTTAAAGTTGTCTGTTAAACTAGTCTGCAGATGGTTTTATGAATGCATTATCAAATTATGAAAGTTTAAGTGCAATAATGTTTGAAGACTGTAAATGATAAGCTTATGTTTACAAGGAAAAAGAGAAAGAAAAACTCTCTGGGCAAGTGTGTGCCCACACGCTCCTAAAATCCTGAGAAGAGAGTAGAGAAGGGGTTTCACTGTGGCTATCCCCTCTGGGGGGTGATTTCCCACCTTCCCTCTTTCTCTTTCTCTGTCTCTTTCCTGCAAGCATGTGTGCCTTATAGAAAACAAACAAAAAACATTTCAAGAGAACTGACAAATGGCCAAAGAGCTTTCCCCTTGAAAAAGCTGTAGGCCCAGTGCCAGCTCTGTAGCATGGTGATTTAGGTAGCTGGATCTCACATGGCCAGCAACTCTGTTTGAGTCTTGGACGTGGCATCTTAAGAAGCATGACAAGGCACATAGGTGTGCTCAAAATTCTGACAGGAGACATGGAGGAGAAGGGATTGTGGCATGACTGTTTCAGAGGCCAGGAGGGTGCTTTCTTCTCTCTCCCTCTCTCTGTCTCACTCTGGTGAGCCATGTGAGCCCTGTACTCCCCTCCCCAAAATGTTATAGACCCAGATAGTTCTGTAGGTCACCATAAGGTAATATCAAGTAATACATTTTTTAAAAAAGTCTATTTGATTCTCCTAAGTGTATAGTTAGTAAAATGTTTGCTCTCCCGATCCCAAGTCTCAACAGTGATTTGCTACAGAACAGAAATCAGACTGTATTTCAAAGAGCACATAAAAAATGATAATAAGCTAGAATTGATGAATCAAGCAAGGAAGGTTTGGCTCCTTCACTAACGTTTTTACTAGAAGAAATTAAACACTACCTTCTTTAAGAAAAAAAATCACTCTTTATTGGTTAAATAAGTATGAGATGATGGTTCAAGCAACCAAAGTTGTAGTTATAATTTATCAATTTATGAGCAATTTTACTTACTTTACTTAAGCCACTTCAGAAAGCAAAATCTCAATTTGGTCATGTTATCAAGTTCCAATGGCACTGCAATTGTATTATATTCTATTTTAGCATGCCCAATTGCCACACTAATTTTATTCAAATCTATGTTCTTAATTCAATGTAATAAATGTCCATGAGCTAGACTGGTTTTTAGTTGCTTTTCTTCTTATCTGAAGACAAGACCTACTCATTTGATTTTAAAATCACCTTATTTGAGTGATCATATTGAAGCAGCAATATGACCATTCATTTTAAATCCTTATTCAGAAGAGATTGGTCAATAGGGCTAAAAAGTTCTTTGCTGTTTGAATGGAGCTAAGCTATGAAGCGTGTGACAGATAAAACATATTAGGTAGAAATATACTTCTTAAGAGAGAAAAATAAGGGCCAGCCGGTGGTGTGGAGGTGAAGGTACTGGACTACCCCCAACATGGCTGACTGCAGTTCACGTCATGGACCTGGCAGCTTGTTTCTCATTTTCTCTTTCTGTCTTTGGTGAGGGCACATGCCCTATAACAAATTAAAAATATATATATATATATATATATAACAATAATAAAAATAGAATTAAATAAATAATTCTTTAAAAGAAGCAGAAGAAGCTTAAGGGCCATTAAGTGCCATGGAGATTAAGGTGCTGAATCTCACATGGCCAGCTTTGAGGTTTAAGTCCTATACTCTGCTACTTGAGAATCACTCTGGGTGTGTGCATGTGCATGCCCCAAATTCTAGGAGGAAAATGAGGGAGAAGGGATTGTGGCATGGTCCTTCTCCTGGGCAGTGATTTTTCACTTTCCCTCTCTTTGTCTCTCTCCAGTGAGTGCATCATCTGCCCTATGGCAAAAACCTAATAATAATAAGAAGAAGAAGAAGAAGAAGAAAGAAAGAAAGAAAGAAAGGTTACCCTTGGACTGGCTTCATAGCCTACTGGTTAAGGGAGTAAGATCCCATGTGCCTGACAATGGTTTGAATCCCAGCCTCTGCAGCTTGAAAAACATGTTGGGCACATGTGCATGTTTACCATAAGTTCCAATAGGATGGAGAAATGAAAGAGAAGGGATTGTGGCATGCCCATACACTTTCTACTTTTTTTTATTTCTCTGTTTCTCTCTGCTGAGTGCATGTCGCCTTGGAAATAAAATAAATAAATAAATAGAAGTTATCTTTAACAGACTATAGACTTCTTTTTACTATTTATGAATAGAAATACAACAGTAGGTCTGTATGATTCATGTTGTTCTATGATCATTATCATTATTGTATTCTTGGTAAGAATATCTTTGAGTAGATAGTAGTATGTTTATCTTTTCAGTATAATATAAAGGTGTCATTTTATTTTTTTATTTTTATATTTTTTGGAGAGATTTTCTCTGTAGGGTGTGTGCGTTCGCCAGACAGACAGAGAGAGACATAGAGACAGAAAGTGAGAAATCACCCCCCAGGGGGGATGGTCACTCCGCAATCCCTTCTCCTCTCGGGATCTTGGGCACGCACACACACGCACCTGGCGTGAGTTTTAAGCCACCGGGTCTGGGATGCGAACCACGGTTGACTACGTGGGAGTCCAGCGACATAGCCATTACGCTAACTGGTTCCCTAAAGGTGTCATTTTAATCTAGAAAAATGTGATACCAAAATCTTAGCAGGCATTTGAGTCAAGTGGTATGAAATTTTTAATTCATGTTATCACTTTCACGCAAAAATAGATAAGCAGTTCAAAATCTTGATACCAAGATTAAAGATGTAATATCAACACAAGATATGTTGATGTGTACTGAAAATTTATCGCATCATTTGTAATTGGAAGGTAGAGATCCAGAGAGCTGTAGAGGCACTAGACAGTTCTGCCACTATTTCCGATCAGTTTCCTTAGAAATGTATCCTGTCATTTTAATTGATCAGGAATTGGTCCTGCAATGAGCCAGTTCAGATAGATTGATACTACTGTCCATTGTCCACTACATTATAATATCTGTGAAACATGGAACTGTAACAGATGATTTATGAAAACCAGTGGAAAAGGAACATGTATAAGTGACTGTCCAAGCACATGGATTTTTTTTGAGATTTCCTGACAAAACGTTCTACAAAAGGGGATGCTTTATGAAACTAGCAACTCCTGAATAATAACAAAGGTGTTAACTGTTCTTTGCAGAACACATCTTTATGACTTTTTTAATGTCTACAAAAGAAAATAATTTTAATTTAAGGTTTTAATAATTTTAAAATATTTTAAAATAAAGATGCATGAGCCAGCTGGTGGCATGATACATGCATGTATACTATATATGTGTTGTATATATACATACAAAATATATGTGTGGGGCCACACTGCGATTCTCTTTACCTCAGTCTCCTTCTAAGAATTTGGGCACATGTGCCCGGTGTGTTTTTTAGGTCACCAGTTCTGGGACTTGAACTACAGTTGGTCATGTGGGATCCAGTGCCTTAACCACCACACTATCTGCTGGCCCCTATAATTTTTTTTTTTTTTTTTACATTTCAGGATGTCAGACACTTAAACTTTCAGTGATTTAGTCGATATTAATTTAAGAGACATCTGTATTATTGTCGAGACACATTGTAGAGCACCATATTAGGCAAGAAAAATATATGAAAGGAGCTATTTGTCTATAAACATCAGATGTGAGATATTTCTTAATTATTACCTGAATCGATGTTGTCCAGTATTAAGAATTATATTTGAACCATACTTTGTATTTGCTGTATAGCAAAGCTATTTCTGTGTACTGTAATTAACTGCCTGGTCATATTTAGAGTCAGAATTTTTGTTATCTATAATTTCAAGAGCTACAGGTATACATCTATCATGCCCTATTTTTCAACAACATGAGTTCATTGTGTTAAAATGTTAATGTGGAGTTATTGGCTCTCAACATAGCAAGCTAGTAGCTAGATGCCTGACAAATATTTTGATGTCCCATTGCAGTTCGGCTGTAGTAGAAAATGACTTTGGACAATGTTCCAGTGAATACTATAATAGCATGAAATGGCAGATGTAATACTGCAGCATATCACAGTGGGGCTGAGTTAGTCCAATAAAATTTCAGAGAATGACCAAGAGTATATTACAGGTACTGAAGATAGTTTTCATATAGAGCCCAATAACTGGTCCTTATCGGTTATCTTGAGAAGCACATCATAAAACTGCCCCATACCAACTTGAATTCTTTTATGTTGCAAGTCTAAGAATTAAGTTAAATTTCTCTTAAATTCAAATTTTGATCCTCTAATGTCCATTTTGATCAATGGAGCTTTATGTGTTCAAGATTTTTTCCATAATATGCAAAGAAATACTTGTTCACAATTTTGAATAAATTAGTAAAACAAAAACCAGTTAAATGATCAAACAATAGAAATGTAGGTATCATTGTGTTATTCATTTCATCTTCATCGTTCTGAGCAGTAAAATCTATGCAGTACTCTTCATAGGTAATGATATGCCTAGCTTTTAAGGTACAGCCATATAAGTAATTCTACAATCTAGTTACATCATGAAATTGAGTAATTTTTCCCCTTAATTGACATGATTACTTCATTGCTATGTAGAATTGGACTTATTTTCTCATGGTGTACTGTCCTAGAATTTGAATTTTCCCTATTTACTTGAATGCTATGTGCTTCAAATTTATTAAAACTACTCCTCTACTTTTATAAGGCTCTTACCATTTTGAAATGTGTTTATATACATATCATTTTCCTTAGAAAATTGTAAGCATTTCAAACATAGCATCTATGTCTGCTTTATTATTTCAATCTCAACACTGCTCACTTCACATGGAGAATGGTTGAGGGAAGAATAAACGAGGAATATATCCTTACACATTTGTCGGTCAATGGTACTCTCTCTACATTTAGTTTTATTGTAGTAAAATATCTCAGAGGAGATGCACTATACTTTCACCATTATACACAGAGTGATTCTTTATGTACATAAAGAACAGAATCATTATTTTCTTGTAAAAATGGACTTAGCTTTGCACTTTCTATTTGACCTACACTTTGTTTAAGAAATATTTGTTGAAACAATGTCATACTATACTCCATTTGAAAAGTAATAGTAACTGGGACCAACAGATGGTGTAATGCTTACATTAGGGGACTTCCATGTAGTCAACCATGGTTCAAGTCCCGAACCTGGTGATTTAAAACTCATGGCAGGTGCATGTGCATGTGTGCCCAAAATCTCGAGAGGAGAATGGAGTAGAAAGGGTTGCAGCATAGCCATCCCCCCGGTGGAGGGTGATTTCTCACTTTCTGTCTCTCTGGTGAGCTCACACACTAGCAACTGTGGTCAGTTGAGTTTAGAAAACTGTGTCAAAAATAAATGTATTTTTAGAGCTAGCATGTGGCATCATGGTTAAGGTGCTGAACTCCCACATGGCCAACTGTGGTTCAAGTCCCAGACCTGGTGACTTGAAACTCACACCAGGTGTATGTGTGTGTATGTGTGTGCCCAAAACCCCAAGAGGAGAGTGGAGGAGAAGAAATTGCAGCATGGGTATTCTCCTGGGGAGTGATTTCTCACTTTCTGTATCTCTGTCTCTCTCTCTCTCTGATTGTGTCTCCAGTGAGTACACATGCCCTATAGCAAAAATCTCTCAACTAAAAAATAAATAAATAAAGTAAGTGTAATTCCTTTTAAATATATTGCAGTATTTCTAAGAACAAACATGGGAAGAAAGTCAAATTTAGTTTTCTTTTTTCATTTTCATATATATTTTAGATTAATTTATAATAGAAGAGTCTGGACTCTTGTGCTGAATTTCATTTTAGAGAGAAAAGAAAGTAATTATGCTTCTACATGTTTTAGCAGATGAAGCTAGTGGTTAAGCTAAAATAGTTGAACCGCTATATTATAATGAATATTTTTTTCTTCCAGGCTATTTAATAGATCTTCTTGGTATATAGAAAAGGAATTATGAATGCAGACAAGTTTCTGGAAAATTATATTTAGAGAGACGGTAGCACCCGTTTCTTCCCCCTTTCTCTGTAGCCACAATAATGAAGGCATGGTTAAAAGAGATGTAGGCTGTATTATGTACCTAGCAGGATTAAAAAAACTGGGGGAAAAAAGCTGTTTTGTATACATGATGTCTAAAAGAATAGATAACAATCAATCTGAGCTTCATAAAAAATGTCCGTGCAAAAAAAAAGAAAAAAAAAGTAAAAGATATCAGATTCTGCAGCCACAAATTTTTATTGCCAAGCAGGACTGCTTTTCAGAAGCCTGCATCTGTTGTAAACAGACCAGACGGATATACACAGAAATAGAAAGCTTCAAAGAAAGGGTGTGATTCACATGCCTTGCTTTAATAGCAATATCAAGCTTTCTTTTGAAGTAGCTCGGTCTTCGAAGCAGGTGTCCTAAAGGTGCCATCAGACTGCTGAAAGTCAGCCAGTGTATGAAAGCTTGCCAGCTTGAAGGCCATTAATTGACAAGCTGTGAAAGTCCGGCATCACAGGAAAGGAAATTAGACAAAGAGGTGAGCCTCGCCTCCTCGCACCTCATCCAGAGAAACAGTAGAGGGAGCTGCCAATCTTTCAAGATGGAAGTCTATGCAGTATGCAACTTCCATGATCTATCTCTAAATCAGAATGTCACTGGGCAGAAATCACTAGAATGTCATTAATTGCCTTATGGAACCTGAGTTGTATTATGTTTCCTACTAGTACCAGACCAGAATCATTTTGGCGGGGAAAAACAGGAACAAAATACCTTATTCTTGCTGATAGTTCCTGGTTGCTAAGATGTGCATGGTGGCCAAAATATGGCACTGTGGCTTTCTGATAAGAGCAATAGGCATAAGAGGCACAAATATTGTAGGGTATTCAAATTCCTTCTTGTCCATACGGATTATTTCATGTGTGCATAAATATAGTTACATTCTCCTCTTTCTGAGAATAAGCCTCGGGAATAAGCAGGAGGATTGGAAAGTGGGCCCACTGAGCAATTGTGACAGATTTTTTTTAAGCACAGCACTATGATTATTACATAGCACCAGAAATATTTATTCAGTGTCAACAGCAAACTCCAGATGAGGTGCACATCCTCTCTCTTCACTTGACTGCTAATTGCCCCAGGCAATTCTATTGAATCCACAGTAGAGTGGTAAACTACAAAATAGCAGAAAACCTGGGGATGCTAAATGGTGAGAGAGCCTCATAAGAATGCAAAATTGGTTATTAGAAAATGCTTTCTGTCTACTACAAAGCAATTAAACTTGGTGCCTTGACATTAAGGAGTGTCTCATTGCATTTACTGAAGAAGAAAATATCCCGGTAGACGGTGGCCTTATTGGTCTGATTTCCTTGCCATACACTGTTTCCAACTTGTCAGGGCTACCTGAGAAAAAGATCTGGGGAAATGGTCACTCCTCCTTCCCACTATCGTCATATTGGCTTTTTCTCAAAAATATGTTATATTTCTCTTGTCTGATGCCTCAAAGAAGGCCCAAGAAAAGTAAAGATGTGAGATGATTTGTGTGTGTTTTTTAATATTTTCAAATTTAAATTTATTTATTTACATTCATTCATTATACATCATTACAGCAAACAAAATGATATTTCCCATTCAGAATACACTATATATTGGCTCAATCAAGCACGTCAACATATGTGTTATCGCCAACAAATAATTTTCATTTGTTGTTTCCTGTATATTTTGCTTTTTTTTTTTTTTTTTTTTGCCTTCCTTGATTCCCTATCTCTCACCCTCTGCCCTGCCTCACCCTCCTCCCGTAGTGTCTCTGGTATCCATGGTTGTTTTCTATGCCTTTTTCCCCCATTTTATTGATTTGCTAATGAACTTAATCTGAATATTTCCAATAGCAAGCACAGCTGATATATATACATATCCATGAACACAAGTCTGACTTTAGGCACAAACTTCAGTGAGTAGAATGAACATACTATAAAGTAGCACCTAGCTGGGGCTATATAGCGTACAGCAGTCATCAAATAGGTATTTTTTCCCTGAAACTTTTGTTACATTAACTTTTGTATAAAATAGAATATTAAATGCTCCTTCTTAAAATGTCTGAATCTAAAAGGCTCTACGGGGCCAGTTGATGGTGTGCTGGCTAAGGCAGTTAGGTCCCACATGGCCAACTGAGCAGTTTGAGTTCTGGACCTGATGACTTTAAAAGCACACTGGGTAGATGTGCATGTGCACCCCAAATCTCAAAAGCAGGGAGAAATGGAGAAGGGATTATGGCATGGCCAACCCCTATGTGAGTTGCTTTCTCACTTTTCCTTTATCTCCCTCTCTTTCTGTGTCTCTCTCTGGTGAGGGCAAGTGTCCTCTGACAAATTTTAAAATAAATAAATAAAGCTCTATGTAGCATCATACGTAAGAGGGCTACCTGCCAGCCTTGCATATGAGATGGGTTCTTCTATAACTTTGGGATAATAGCTCCATGTTGTTTGAAAATATGCATTACTAATTTTAAGGTATCAAGATAATCTTTTTCTAGGCTGTTGTTTGTTTTTAGAATGAATGTAAACAACTGTAAACTGAACTATTTCAAACATAATCTAGCATTGTTTTTTCAAGCAAAGAGTATGTTTGAAAGAAATTAAAGTACACCCAAGTAAATGGTTCTATCATGCTTTGGTATCAGAAAATATATCAGTATTCAACATGTCTGTAGAAAGACATAGGAACTACAATAGTCATAAAAACTTGGAAGAGAAAGTCCAAAATTGGAACTTGTACTATCTGATTTCAAAATTAATATAATGCTAATAATACAATACAGTAGAATGTGGTATTAGGAAAAAGTATTGACACATAGATCACTGGAGCAGAGTGGAAATTTTAGAATTATACCAATAGCTAAATAGTCAATTAAAATTTTTTGAGAGGTTTTTGTTATAAGGCGCATGTGCTCGCAAGAAAGAGAGAGAGACAGAGAGACAGAAAGCAAAAAATCACCCCCCCAGGGGGATGACCACACCACAATCCCTTCTCCTCCATTCTTCTCTTGGTATCTTGGGCGCACAAACACACGTGCCCAGCATGAGTTTAAGCCACCAGGTCCAGGACTTGAACTGTGGTTAACTACATGGGAGTCCAGCGACATAGCCACTATGCCAACTGCTGGTCCCAAATTTTGATAATTCATTACAATAATAATGGTCTTTAAAATAAATGTTGCTGAAATAATTGGACACCCATATGTAAGGAAATTAACCTTAATCTATATCTTTTATACAAAAGTTAACACAAAATGGATATACAGAAGAACTTAAAGAAGAAAATATAGAATAAACTGTTTTATGATTTATTTTTTGAATAGAGTTTCTGGATATTATAGCCAAAGCAGAGCTTCATAAAAGAATATCTTAATAATTAAGTCTTAATGAAATTTAAGTGGTTATTTCTATAAAAGGCACTAATAAAATAATAGAAACAGGGCCAGCCCGTGCCATGGTGTTTAAGACAGCTAGATCTCCATAGTCAGTCTCATAGTTGGAGTCTCAGACCTGGTGCTTGAGAAAACATTCCAGACACATGTGTGAATGGGTCCAAAATCCCAGTAGCCAGAATAAATGGAGGAGAAGGGATTGTGGTGTGACCTTTCCCCATAAGGAGTGCTTGCTAACTTTTCCTCTCTCCCTCTGTCTCTCTATGGAGGGCACACACACTTTCTGGCAAAAATTAAAGTATCAATAAATAAAAATATAAAAAAATAATGGGATAAAACATTTGAAAATAATTTTTCTGACAAAAGACCTTAACCCAGTATAGATAGATAGAGATATGCTTCATAATAGCAAAATAGCACACTAATTGAAAAGAGAGCAAGACAGTTGAATAATTTACTCAAGTAGCTATACATAAGGCTAAAAAGTACATGTAAAGATGGTCATTAATCATCTGAGCCTTGTAAATTAAAATATCTAAATGCTGACAAAGAATCAAAGTAACTGGTACTCCCATGTATTTATAATATAATAATAATAAAAAAAATAAAAACTTTACAACAATTTTGGAAAACACGTTGATAATTTCTTAGATATTAAAAAATGTAGAACTAGTAGATGGTGTAATAGTTGCAGTGGTGGACTCCAACCTAGTCAATTGCGATTCCAGTCCTGGACCCAGCAGCTTAAAACTCACACCAGGTACTTATGCATGTGTGCCCAAGGTCCTAAGAGTAGAATGGAAGAAAAGGGACTGTGGCCTGGCCATTCCCCCTGGGGGGTGATTTCTCATTTTCTGTCTCTTGTCTCTCCAGTGAGCACATGTGCCCTATAGCAAAAACCTCTCTCTTAAAAAAAAAAAAAAAAAAGGAAAATGCATTTACTGTATGACCAGTAATTCTATTTTTGGGTATTCACCACTGTGAAATGGAAATTTATACTTTCTCAAATATATATGAGTAAATGTTTGTAATAGTTTTATTTATAATAGCCAATAACAGAAAATAATCCAAATGTTTTCCAGCTTGTGAATAGGTATGGGGAGTATGATATGTTTATACAATGGAATATTACTTGGTAATAAAAAATACTAATATTAGATGCAAAACATGGATGAGTCTCAAATGTATCATGCTAAGTGAAAGAATCATGGTTCAAAAGGCAACATTTTATTTCCATTATACACACACAAGTATGTGTGTGTGTGTGTGTGTGTGTGTGTGTGTATACACATACTTTACCAGTTCTTTAAGGCAAAGTTCAAGACTCATGTTCTTAAGCTTCTCCAAAGTGCTGAGTTCTGTCCTAAATATATTATTTTGTATTATTTCAAGCACTATTTTATAATGAATCCTTTTTAGTTCCAATTAGAGAATAAATATATATATATATATGTATTAGAGGTTTTTGCCATATGGCACCTGCACTCACTGGAGAGAGAGAGAGACAGATACAGTTAAAGGGAAGGTGGCAAATTATCCCCTGGGGAGAAAGCCACAATGCAATCCCTTCATCATTCTCCTCCTGTGGTCTTGCACCATGCATATGCACATGCCTGGTGTGATTTTTCAAGCCGGTGGGTCTAAGACTTGAACTGCAGTCAGCCATGTGAGAGTTCAGTGACATAAACATTATGTCATTGGCTGGCCCCACCATGATTTTTTTTTTTTTTTTTTTTTTTTTTTTTTTTTTTTTTTTTTTTACCATGAATCAAATTTCCCCAAAAGGGGAATTTTATTGATAAATTTATTTCCTCACAAATAGACCAACTGTAATCAAATGAGGTGAACATTCACCTCAAGATTTTGTCGTCTTCATAATAGAAAAGACGAGGCTTGCTGGCCCACCATGATATTTTTTTAAAAGACAAATTTATATAAACAAAAAACAGGTAAGTCACAGCCAAGGGTGGTAATGTGAGGGTGAGGGTGAAAGTTGTCTTTATAAAGGAGTGTCAGAATTAAATATATTTAAGGCAATGTAGTTCTTTGTCTTGACTGTGTGTTAGTCGCATAATTGTACGTGTTTGTCAAAACTCATAGAGATATACACCAAAGAGAGTGATTTTTAGTTTCTGTAAAACAAATAAAATTTAAGTCATAGTGGAAGAATGTAATAAAATCTGTGTTTCAGATTTAAAATTTGAAGTCAATCAGTTTACAATGTAATGTGCAGTTCCTCATGTATATAGTCTTATTACTCATCCTAAATTGTAAACAACAAATAGTAAATTATGTAAGATGTTGTCAATCACATGTTATACCTAAAAATAAAAACAAAACTATAATTTAAAAAATTCTCACTTACTCACACTGCCTGTGAGCATGAAGCTTCTTTTGTAATGTAGCATGTTTTTTTTTCTAATTTTTTTAAACTTTACCCGTTCTTTAAGGCAAAGTTCAAGACTCATGTTCTTAAGCTTCTCAAAAATGCAGATTCTGTCTTAACTGCATTATTTTGTTGTATTTCAAGCACGATTTTGGAATGAACCTTCTTTAGTTCCAATTAGAGAATAATATTTTTAGCTTTTCACCTTCTCTTAAGTTCATTCATTTTGTTTTTCCAGTAGTACAACAGTGACTGGCATAATACAAACTTGAATAAGGAAATAAGACTAATAAATAGTATGTACATGCAGCTAATTTACTTAAGCAGTCTAAATATCTTGATTTTTTTGAGAGGGTATTTTTCTATAGGACATGTGCATTTACCAAAGAGACAGAGAGAGACAGAGAGACAGAAAGAGATAATCACCCCCAGGGGAGATGTCCATGCCCTAGTCCCTTCTCCTCCATTCTCCTTTCAGGATCTTGGGCACTCACGTACATGTGACCAGCATTTTAAGCCACTAAGTCCAAGACTCTAACCACTGTAAACTATGTGGGAGTCCAGCAATGTAACTATTAACCACCTGCTGGTCCCTAAATACCTTGTTTTAAAAGAAAGACCCAGCAGGTAGCATGGTGGTCAGGGTGCATGGCCAACAGTGGTTCAAGTTCCAGACCTGGTGGCTTGCTTTTTCACTTTCCCTCTCTGTCTCTCTTTGGTGACTATAGCAAGTTAAAAAATAACAATAATAAATAAATAAAATAAAAATACATAATTCTAAAAGGAAAGAAAAGGAGAAAAGAAAGATGCAATGATTCAAGTGGAAAATCTATTGATCCCCTCATCATTATATCTCATTTTTCCATATTAGGGATAAACTTAGGTCTAGAGCTCAGTTATGAGTTGTAAAGACAGTGAGACTGACCACTTAGCCACACATTAGTTAACTTGAGCTCAACATAAAGAATTCCCTGTGATGATCAGAAATCCCTTGTATTAGTAGTTCAGAATGTTGTCATGGGATGTTTATTTTTGGTTTTCTGAAATAGAGAACAATTTTGAAGTGCATATATTTGTTAAAAAAAGTATTATGGTAATTAACATATACATTACCTCGGTGATTTGTTACAATTTTTGTGGTGAGAACATTCAAATTGTTCTCTTCTAGATAATTGGGAATATATAACATATTATTGTTAACTATAATCACTCAACTAGTAAATGGAATCTAAGTTGATTTTTTTTCTAATTTTAATTTTATACACATCGATCAACTTCTTGCCTTTTTCTCTTCCCCTCTTCCCTTATCCTTTAAGCAGCTATATTTGATATTTTACTTTGGAAATGCTAAACTATTTTAATTCTGTTTAAGACTTTTGAATTCTCTCTTTTGTCAAATCTTACATTCCATTTATGCAGTGAGTCCCCCTTCTTTCCAATTACTGATATGAGAGAATAGATTTACATTTCTTTTGTAGGCATGTTTTAAGTAATAGTATATAGTAACTTATTAATTTAGAAAATATTGAACATCTGCTTCAATAAAACAGTTCAACATAAGTGATTTGAAATTGAAATACTGGTTTTCAAATTCAGAGCTGACACCAAGGTCATTCAAATTGGTAGCCATTTAACTTTACTAAGATTCGGTTTCTTCCATAGAGTAAGAATGAAAATAATGATGATTAATAATGGAAACCTTTGCTAGTTATTAGTAGCAGAAAAAAGCAATAGTTTTATTAGTATCATTGTCATTATCATGAAGCTTAATGGTATTATAATTAAATATTTAGTAATATTAAATTCCATAAACTAGTTGTGTTACCACCCTGTTGTAAGAAAATGTACCTAAAGATGTGTAGTCTGAGGCGATCTCTTAAAATTAAGTCTAATAGCAAATAGATAGTAAGTTACTCATTCCCTTAAGTACTTGGTTTTAATTCCAGGACCTATTTCATACCCAGTCAACTCAAAAATTTATTTCATAATGGCAAGAATAACAGATGATATGGAATAAAATGTTTTTTGCAGGAGAGTGAGTTTCTCCAGAAAATTCTTCAACAGAGTCTTGGTAGATTTTTTACTTTCCCACAAGTGACTGAACTCACCATATATCTGCTAAATTAACAGTACCCTAATAGAGTTCCTGACTTTGCCAAGGTGAATGGTGATAACTTACACTGCAATGTCTGTGTTTTTACCCTGAACTGAAGGCAACACAGATCTTATTAAGATCAGAACTACAAACAGAGAAAAAATAATCAAGCTCTAGAACAAAAAATATATGTATCTCCCTTTCTAATCTCTTCTGTTTTGTTTTGACTTCATGCATTCAACCTCATTCTGCCACTGGTATTGACTTGCATTCTAAGTTTTGTCACACTGCTGATCTCCAGCTAAAATATATTTGATAAAGATCATTTCATTTTTTAATTTTTCTTTTAACACATCAGTGTAGTTATACAGAGTGTCTTAAAATTGTCTTTGAATAAAATTTAAATATTTATTCACATGGCAACCACATTAAATATACTTTCTGTGCTTACTTTTTAAATAATTTATTTGCTCAGTCAATTGATAAATTTCTTCAGAAATAATATATCACTTTGCTTAACAGTTTTAACTTTCATGTGTTGAAAAAGAATGAGAGGCAAACCTGAGTATTGATGCCTATGTTATGAGAACATTCACTATATCCTTTATATACAAGGTTCAAAATAATTTATTGTAAACATCATAGCCTACAATGCTGAAAGTCATCTCACTATATTATTCTGTAAATGTGTGGAATTGTAAAAATAATTGCTATTAAGACTTCCATTATGGGGCCAGCAGGTGGTGTGGTGGTTAAGGTGTTAGACTCCCACATGGCTGAATCCATACTTGGAATTCTGTACCCAGCAGCTTGAAATTCATACTGGGTGTGTGTACTTGTGCACCCGAAATCTCAAGAGAAGAATGGACAAGAAGAGATTGTGGTGGCCAGCCCCCCTGGCGGGCAATTTCTTGCTTTCTGTCTGTCTCTTCAGCAAATGCATGCACACTATATAGCAAAAATCTCTCTCAAGAAGAAGAAGGAGGAGGAGAAGGGAGGAGAAGGGAGGAGGAGGAGGAGGAGAAAAGAAAAAAGAAAAGAACAAAAAAGAAAGAAAAGAAGAGAAGAGAAGAGAAGAGAAGAGAAGAGAAGAGAAGAGAAAAGAAAAGAGAAAAGAAAAGAAAAGAAAAGAAAAGAAAAGAAAAGAAAAGAAAAGAAAAGAAAAGAAAAGAAAAGAAAAGGAAAGGAAAGGAAAGGAACAATCTGAGTTTCTTTATATTTCAATTCCAGAACATCAAGATAGGTAGAGTAGAAGTGTTTAGTATATCTTGAACATTGCCCAATGTCACATCTACCACATTCTGTTGGTTAAAGCAAGCTAACCCCAAACCATCCTAGATTCAAGGGGTGGAAAATAAACACTACTTCTTGATTGGAGGAGTAATGTAGTAATATTGCAAGAAGTGTATGTACAAGGAAGGGAGTTATTATAGTAACTATATTGTCAAAAAAATCTACCATATCGTCTATGAATCTTCTACTTAGGTAACAAATAGCGTGGAGTTAATGGAACCAAGGAAACTACACAGAGCAAGAGCACAACTGCACATCTTTTCTTCCCTAGATGTTCACTTAAGGGCTATCATTTTGTCATTGTCACTGACAAAATAGGTGGTAAGTTCACGCATTTACGCTATGTCTCCATCTTCTTCTCGCCTTTCACAAAACCGTTATGTTAGAACCTACATTAAAAATCAGCATGCTTGGACCAGCAGTGGCATAATGGCATGTTGCTGGACTCCCACATAGTCGACTATGGTTCGAGTTCCGGACCCAATGGATTAAAACTCACGCTGAGCATGTGTGCATGTGTGCCCAAAATCCCAAGAAGAGAATGAAAGAGAACGTATTGTGGCATAACCATCTCAACTAGGAGGTGTTTCTCACTTTCTATCTGTCTCTCTCTCTCTCTGGTGAGTGCATGTGCCTTATAGCAAAAAAATCTCTTAAAAAAAATCAGGGGATCAGCAGTTAGCGTAAAGGCTATGTCACTGAACTCCCATGTAGTGGACCGCTGTTCGGGTCCTGGGCCCGGTGGCTTAAACTCATGCTGGTCGCATGTGCATGCGTGCCCAAGATCCTGAGAGGAGACTGGAAGAGAAGGGATTGCCGCGTGGCCATACCTCGTGGGGGCGTGATTTCTTGCTTTCTGTCTCGCTGTCTCTCTTTGTCTCTGGTGAGCGCACACACTCTATAGCAAAAACTTCTCCCCCAAAGAAAAAAATCAGCATGCTATTGGTTGAGAAAATGTTTCAGGTACCTATTTAATTATTTTTAAACACCCACACACACACACACACACACACATTATTTTCACAAACGTAAGAACCGAAACGATAGAGCAAGGTCAGTGTCCAGGAAAATCTAAATCATTTCTGTGACAACTTTCCAGATTTCTAGAAATTATATATTTTTTCAGTGTTGGACTTTTCATTTGGAAATCAGGAAATCAGTATTTTCCCAAAGACTTTTAGATGTATTACAACCAAAAATAGATTATTTGTTTTCAGTGCTACAACTGTATAAAGTACTTACATGATGATTCTGTTGCAAATGTTCATTTTTATTAGATTGAATTTTGTTTAGTATGATAGTATTTTAGAAATATCAGTCATAAGCATTACATCTTAGACTATGACTAAAATTTAAGACCTTTTAAATAAATTATGTTCTTTACTAAACCTTTTGAAATATAAATTTTGGGGCCAGCAGATGGCACAGTGATTGTGTTGCTGGACTCCCACATGGCCTATTGCAGTTTGAGTTCCAGACCTGGTGGAATGAAAATCATGCCGGTGTGTGTGTGTGTGTGTGTGTGTGTGTGTGTGTGTTTGCATGCCCAAGATCCCAGGAGGAAAATGGAAGAGAAAGATTGCAGTGCGGCCATCCTCCCTGGGGGGGTGATTTCTGGCTTTCCCTCTCACTATCTGTGTCTGTCTCTTTCTCTCCAGAAAGCACACATGCCTTTTGGCAAAAACCTCTTAAATATATATACACACAATTTGTATATAATATATATATATATATATACATATATATATATATATATAATTTCTCTATATATTTATAATTATTAACTTTATCAATACTAGGTGTAATCACAAAAATATGATTAAATAACATTCAAAATAAAAAAGCCATTTTGTCACTTTTATTTAAGTGATAACTTATTACTATATTTTATTGTCAGATGTTGAACTATCACTACTTTCCAAAACAATGAGTTGGATTATTTTGATACACCTTACAATATGTTTAGGAATAAATGTGTTTCTCATACCTTAGTTGTTTGAAAAAGGAAGCACATTTCAACAAAGCAGTCATGACATAAATATGGTTTGAATTCCTAACCAGTCGACAAAAAAAAACCCATAATGTGACTAAAATCTAGTCAGTGTTAATTAGTGTACTAAGTGTTTTATTCAGTAGCAAGTGACTGAACAAATACAACATGCCAAGAATGATCCTTGTTCTAAGAGACAGACAAGAGAGAGGTAAGATTCTTAGTAGTAAACTGAGATGCTAGATTCAAACTCTATGAGAGAATTCTGTTTATTTTGCCAGTTTTCTTGTATTAGAGATTCAGCAAAATGGTAGAGGGAGGGGTGTTTTTGTTTCATTTTGTTTGAATTAGTAGTGATGAGGAAATATCAAGTTTTAAAATCTCTTATATAAATTTAAATATAGATATAATTTAGACATATCATATACTTTTATAGATTTTCTCTAAAATACAAAAAACATTACAGCCAAAAAAATATTTAGACAGTATTCAATCTAGTTCTCATTTCACAAAAGAGGGTATTAGCCCAAGGGATGACTACACAGTGACAGAATTTTTTACAAAGGCAGCTCTAGAATACCTAAACTCTCATTTCCAGTTTACTAGTATATTCAAGGTATGAATGGGAAAAATCATTAATACTTTGGCATAAACACAGCCTTTTCTTGGTGTCTTTTGTTTATCATTTTATTTAACTATTAACAGTAAATATAATGTTGAGTAACAGTATCCTGATTATACAAGTAAGAAAAGCTAGATTCAATTATGTCATTTAACAAAATTAATATAAAGTAGCTTTGGAATAGAAATCCAAATCTTCCTGATGTGAAAGTTTAGGAACTTAACTGCTAGACTACTTGATTTTCTGAAAAAGAGAAAAATAGAATATGCTGCAGGATGACTATGCAGGTTCTTGGTGTTTCAGACAGAGTTGTACATAACATGACAGTGAAGGTAAGGGATAGTGTATTAAGTAAAGGTAAAATTATACTCCCAAATGTTAGGAGCAGTCCTGAGCACAAGAGAATGAGTGGCTCAAGGGCCCCGACAATTCCCTTCCATGGACTTACAATTGTTTAATCAGTTCTTGGGCCCACTAACTGTTTTCAACCCATTAGCTATATATCAAATATGGCTGGGCCCCACTGATTTATCTCATTAGCTATATTAAATGTGGCTGGGCCCACTGATTCGTCTTATTAGCTATATGGAATGTGGCTGGGCCCCACTAATTTATCTCATCGGCTATTGGCTAGACAATCCCCCACTGAAAATCTTCCACCTACATTACCTCAATCAGGAAATTTTCTGCCCTGATTGGTTTCTCTATCTAGCCACATAGAAAAATGATCCAACCCCCTCAGCACTTCCATTTTCCAGCTTTCTTCCTGCCTCAAGTGCATAAGTAGTTTAAGATTCAGTCATCATTAAATTGATCATTTCTCCTCGCCACATCAACAGCTATGTTACTCAAGGTAGGACTATTTTTTTAATTACCTGTTCTAGCATTGCAGGCTCCACTAACATATTTTTTCAGATTTATTGTAACTTTGTTTTCAGAAATTCTCGACATAGATCTTAGCTCTAATCATGCTAAGATATATAACCCCTACACTTAAATCTAAATGTATATTGATAATTTAAGTTTTAACTAGAGTTTTCTTCTTACTTTTCTTTTGGCAATTTAAATCCAAGATACCACTGAAAATTTCAAGACTTACATTCTATAAATTTAATATCTTCCTTTTGCTACAGCATGTAGATACCTTAAAATAAATTTGGCCTTGAAACTCTTCTTCATTTCAAAGGAAAATAAAATCTTATTTTCTTAGGTGCATTGCAGAATGGCAGAGCTTTTATGTAACAAAAAATAGAAATTTTAAATATAAATTATGTAAGTCTAATTGTTTTTCAATGCCAACCTATTACTAGCTAAATGTGCTCTCTTGCATGTAATGCAAATGCTGTAAACTGTGTGGAATGGTTAGAGATAATGGTCACACTTCAAAGGCCAAGTTAGACTGGGTGGGCAATGCCCACAGAAACAGAATATTGTCTTTGCTCAGTCGTCCTTGGGTCTGGAGCATTTTCGAAGTCATATTACTCAAAAAGATATTCTGAAAACATGTGTGCAACCAAGAAGGCTCAATTAAGCTGCAATCAGATTAGAAGCTGCTAACTTTACCATCCCTTCTGAAAAAATGAAGCACCCTATTTCATTTGGTTATGACAACTTAAAGAGAATTTGGGTTCTTCAACTATGACAGCCCTTTTAAGAGTGCCTGGGAGACTGTGATGTTACCTGGAATGATAATATCTATGTCACTTAAAACTGAGTAATGAAAGACTAAATGAATGTACCATTCGTGCAAAGGGTGATGTTCAGAACTCTTGTGTGAGAAGAAATGTGGAGTTGATGGCAGTCATAGACGTCAGCGTAACCAACATCACATACACTTAGGATGGGAGACAGCATGTCTGCTGCTGGACTGGCAAATGGGGTGTGCCACAGACTCTCTGGATTTTGTCTTCTTCCTTTTTCATATGTCTGACCCTCAGGCTCCTACATCTGTTTCCTTTTCTTTGTAGATTTTTCAATTCCCATATCCCTTACTGTGAATCCTGGTAATTAATTACCACCTGTGCAAATTCAAAGTGCTTTCCTAGTACAGCCAATAAAGACTAGGTCAGGTGTCAGGGTAAGAGGTAGAAAGCAACCCTATAAGAGCTATGGCTAAATAAAATTTCAGTGAGGGCATTTAATCAGAAGTTTCAAAACAAGTATATAAATGATCACTCTATTAGTACCAAAGAAAAATGATTAATTTCATGCTGAAAATAAATACTTTAATGCTAAAGTTTTTCTAAATAAGTAAAACAACATTTTATTCTAAAAGCCATTTATTTTCAAACTGGAATATTACTAGCTTGAGCACTGTGAGATTTGTTTTGATGTAAAATTTCCTATCAAATGTAATTCTAATAAAAATTTGCTTTACAAATATTCATTTTACTTATGAAAACTATGATTTTCAAAAGGTTTTGAAATCATATTTCAATCTATCTGATATTTGTGTATAATTTTACTCAGAGAGAGTATATTTAAAATTTAAAAATAGTCTATAGAGCATCTTAAACTCTATACGTAACATGCAATGCTGTTAACGCTGATAATAGAAATCTTTTTTCATTATGTTTAACTTTTAAGATGAAAACGTGATAAATTACTAAATTAAAAAGCAAAACAAATTATTTAAGGCAGTTTTAAATTATTGTTTGAACTGCCATGTGACGTTAGTGAAATTATATTGTCTACTCCATCTATTATTTGGCAGAAAAATAATTATAGTTTTGAAAAGGTCCTCAATTCATATTAGATATTCATAATGTGAAAAATTGTGGAAAAGCTGACAGTTCAGCATGTAAATTTCAGTCTTAGCCACATGCGAATTGCTGTGAAAGGAGGAATAAATGTGATTGACGCACTGCTACCACAGCTGCGTAAGTCGTCATCTTTATCTTGATCTGTGTTGCTTTATAGGTTTATTGAAGAAGCTCATTGGCAATGCATTGTAGAAATCTGCAAATACTTGCACATTCTTTCTTTTTGACTTGTATGTACTCACAGTTTCATGTTTTAACTAATGATTCAAAAATGTAGATTCCTATGAGTGAGTGAATGAATGAATACACATTAAATTGATCTTCAATAAATTAAGACTAATAGGACAAGGGAAATCTCACTTTTTTTCATGAACGTTCAATTGACAAAAGTATATCAAAGGCTGTGGCCACCAGGTTGCATAGTGGTTAAGGCACTGGACTCCTACAGGGAGTAGGAGTCCTACAGTTTGACTGGGGGACCTGGAGGCTTGAAACTCACTCTGGGTTTGTGTGTGTGTACATGCCCAAAATCCTGAGAAAAGAATGGAGAAGAGATTACAGCATGGCCATCCCCAGGTGGGGTAATTTCTCTCCCCCCCCCCCCGTCTCTTCTGTCTCTCTGGCAAGTGCACATGCTACATAAGCAAAAATCTCTCCAAAAAAAAAAAAAAAAAGTATATCAAAAGCTAAACTTTAGTTATAAGTATTTCAGAGATATCTTTATGTAATATCACCTCAACAGATATTAAATATCTACTGTAATAGTAAGTATTTTATTCTTTTAGATTTGAGGAATATTGATATAAATCTGTAAGAAGTATTTTTTTGACATCTGAAATGCAAGTGTGATCTTAGCTCCCAGCAGGAGCAAGACCTTCTTCTGATAACGTTGTCTTCCATTGCTTGAAAGAATACCTATTTCTTCAGTAATATGGATTTCTCTGAGGTATTATTAATTGAGAGTGCAACAAGTTGACTAGCACAGGTAACACAGAAAAGAAAAACAAGGGGTTTAAGGTGATAGGCTGGAACAATGATTAGCTAGTATCTCTTTAGTTTAGCAACATGCTTTATTTTTAAGAAAATGCAGACGACAGTAATTCCCATTAGTGGGAAATATTGTTTACTCATACTCTGATAACTCTCACTTAGTAAATAGTAATGGATCGATTGAAAAAATAGCAATATAGCATATCTGACTCTATGATATCTCCAAAAACACCTTTTCATGGTAATAGGATAAAAGTGGCATTGTTACAATGTAGTCATAACAATTATTGAGCATGAATTCTCAATATGTTGCTAAATATCAGGAATCGGTATTAAAATACTTAATAATGCTTTGCTTTCATGAAACATGGAGCTCTTAATGAAAAAACACTCATATCTTCCAGCTCACTTTCATTACTTTTTTTTTTTTTTGAAAGGTTTTCGCTATAGAGCGCGTGCGCTCGCCAGACAGAGAGAGACATAGAGACAGAAAGCAAGAAGTCACCCCCCAGAGGGGATGGTCACACCGCAATCCCTTCTCCTCCATTCTCCTCTCGGGATCTTGGGCACGCACGCACACTCACCCGGCATGAGTTTTAAGCCACAGGGTCCGGGACGTGAACCGAGGTCAACTACGTGGGAGTCCAGTGACATAGCCATTACACTAACTGCTGGTTCCCTCACTTTCATTACTTTTAATCTTTTGACTAAGGAAAGGCTTTCTCTGATTCCAGAAAAACAGTCTTTACTTTTCTAGAGATCTTCTTAATTTGTTTACAAAATAAGGACACATCTCTCCTACAACTCAAAACAACAGGATGAGGATAGAGTCTAAAGTTCAAAGAATACTGACCAAGAAGTACCTAATAAGAGAGAGAAACTCATTTTTTAATTTATTTCAATAAAAATACATTTAAAACAAATAAATTTACAAAATGAAATTGGAGGAAAAATTGTCAATTTAAGATTAAGAATCAGAGTTTTTAAGTTGATATATAAAGGCATGAATTTATAGAAAAATGAAAATTTTGGGAAGAGTGGTTCTGTGCAGCTATAGTTAGGAGGTTGTGTGTGTGCGTTTGTGTGTGTGTGTGATTTAGATACACACACATATATACGTGTATATATATATATATATACACATATATATATACATATATATGTATATATATATAGTTAGATAATAGGTGTAGAAGCAGAAGCACTGATTAAAATCTATTTTCAATATTCAGTGTTGAGAAACTAACATAATAGGAATATTTTTGGAGAAATAGATTCCAGATATATAGAGTGAATACTGTAAAATAATGGTAACTCCCTGGATGTAGAGGAGATAAATGAACAGGTCATATGAATAAGTCCATCTTGAAGTTGCAGATGGTAGTGTTATTTATTTTGCTAAGAAATTAGAGAGGGATCATGGAACAAAGTGCATACTTATTAGAGAAATGGAAAAAAGAATAGTATAGAAAAATGGAAGATAGGAGTGTCAGCAGGTGACATGGTGGTTGAGGTCTTGTACTCCCACATGGTGACCATAGTTTGAGTCCTGGACCTGTTGGCTTGCTTTCTCACTTTCTCTTTCTCTCTGTCTCTCTCTGGTCAAAGTAAAAAATAATAATAGCAAATAAAATTAAATAAATAAATAATTCTTTTTTAAAAAGAGAAGATAGTTAGATATATAAATACAGGAACTTTGAAATAACAATATCAAAACACTATATTCAACTATGAAGGAATCTCAAAACCAAGGTTTGGGCTAGAAGTACTAATTTTAACAGTTATTAAGACAAAGGCCACATACATGTATGTTATTCCTCAGAAAGAATAAATCTAGTGAAGAGAACAAAGATCTTTGGTTGGAGCCTGAGGGACACACAGTAAGGAAGATGAATCTATAAATATTGAGCATGCCACATGTGCAGAAGGATCCCACATTACAAATGCCAAAAGCAGAGAGTTATTAAAAGAGAAAGTAGTTAAGTGTCATGCTAGGGAAAGAGTAGGTCATATGACCATGAAAAGTAGTTTTAAAAATGATATTTGGAAGTTAACTGTGATCACTTTACTTACTTACTTACTTACTTATTTATTTTTATTTTACCAGCAGATGCATGCGCTCTCAGGAGACAGGAAGAGAGAGGTGAAAAAGCATCCCCCTCAGGGAAGGATCATGTTGTACTCCTTTCTCCTCGGTTTCTCCCTCCTTTCAGGATTTTGGATACTCCCCCCAAAACCCAGCATGTTTTATAAGCTTCCAGTCCTAGGACTCAACTGTGCTGCTGGCCTGGTGGGATCAGCCACCTGAACCAGCTACAGGCTGACCCATGACCTAAATGATTCTAGATTTGACATGTAAATAGACACAGAATGAAATCTACTCCTTTGATATATTTGCCAGTGAGGGGGTGCAGAAAGAGAGATGATTGGAATTAAAACCAACAGAAAAATAAATGTTAAGGAAAAAAGTGAAAACTCTAAAATATATCTGGTGTTATGAGCTCTTAATTTTTTAAATTATGCTTGTTTAGTATTCTGTGCACTATAGTTTTAGGTGAAAGGATACTAAAGTATGGCCAGTGGCTAGGTCATAAATTCTACAGTGACAAAGAACAGGTCTATCTTTTGGCAACTATATTTTGAATAACTAACATAATCCCAAGACTATATTATGCTTTTAACAATAGTGCAATAAATTAATGTTCCAGACTTACCAAGTGATCACTCTTCAGTCTACTTCCTACTTAGTAGCAGTAGCCCTTCTAAGTGTACTAATTACCTTGTCTCAGATATTACCCACATTCAGCTTCTGGTAACAGAGGCCCAAACTAATGGCTATTATTATTCTAGGGATTTATTTTTTTCTCATATTTAAGAAGTATAAGAAGAGTAGGCCAGATTTGTTATGGCATTCTGAAGGTGGTATTCAAATTTCAGATTCCTAATTTCATCTCTATATCTTATTCTCTGGTGTCCAGGCTCAAGGTTACCTCGGTATTAGAGGATAGCCTGCTCCAGTTACTACATTTATATTCCACACAGGAAGGATAAAGAGGGACACAAGGACAGTTGCCTCCTGAACCAGCTCCACCAAAGGACTTTGGGATATAAGTAATAAATCAGTCCTATCTGCATGATAGGGTGAAGAGTACAGTGTTTTATATTGTGTATTTTTATGCCCTCCGTATTTATAGTAGAGAACAGAAGAAAAAAAAAAAACTGCTGGGTAAACAGTCTCTGATTTTCTTGTTTGTTCCTTTTTGCTTAATAACTACATACCTGAGATTGAGTGACTCATAAGAACAGAGGTTTGGGCCTAGCCTGGTGTATAGTTAGTAGCAAACTAAAATGGCATTTCTGGAAGCTGTATGGCCAACCACAAGTTCAGATACAGGAACTGGCCTGAAAACACAGTGGATATATATATATGTGGATGCCAAAGATCCCAAAGAGCTTGAAAGCTCAGAGAAAGAAAACTTGGTGTGATGAGACCCTGCCAACAATAGCTCTCTCCATCTCTCTCTCTCTCCGTCTATCTCTCATGCATGTATTCTCTATTATGAATAAAATAAACAATCTTAGGGGAAAAAGGAATAGAGGTTTATTCAACTTATAGTTTGGAAGTTCAAGCCAGGATTTACATCTGGTGAAGATCTCCTTGTTGAGGTCTCTCTGCAGGGTCTGAGATGTCATAGAGATGGTGAGACAGAACAAGAGTCTGAGATGTCATCACGTGGTGAGACAGAACAAGAATGTATGTGTCTGTTTCTGTTTGTGAATCTTTATAAAAACATGTGAAAATATTGAGTATAGGAACTTAATTCAACTCTGTTCTTGAGAGGTGGGGCTTTGGGGAAGAGATTAGGTATCAGAGTGGGGTCCCCATGATTGAACACTCATGTTTTTATACAGCATTGCCCCTTTAGCAAATGCAACTAGAGAAACAAAAAGAGCAAGTTATCTACTTGACTCATTATTCCTAGACTTCTAGCAGTTGTCTTCCACAATGAGGTCCCCGTTGGCTCATTGTCTCATGTGATTCAGTCAATGGACAAAACTAGTCAAGACTATACCTTTGTAGTGATCTGAATTATTCAAGGTTAGTTTATAATACAGGTCAAATTGTATTAAAATAATTGGGAAGGTATTACATTTCTCCTGAAAGACAATATAATTTTTAATAGAATATGTACCATAATTACAACTGCTTTATGGTTAACAATGTAATCAAGCAAGAAAAAAATGTATGTTGGTTGCCTCATTTTCAGAAGTAGAGACATCTGCTTTTTAAAGCATTAGGGTTACTTTAAAAAGATACAATACTGCCTGAAAGTGCTCAGCATTAAGCTCAAAGGAGTGTTTATCCTGAATACCTTATGCTTTCCTCACACTACCTTCTCTTTCAATTCATTTTCTTCTTTATAGCTATCTTACCATTATAATAAGTGAAAGCATGTGGTTGCAGTTGGTATAATTTCATCTCTCTTGAGTCAGTTGCACATTCCCCATATTTTCAGTGATAGAACCATGATGTTAATACTTAATATATAATGTTTGATAGTTTCAATGATTTTATCTAGAATTTTAGGGCAAGTCATGACTCATGATCGTCTTGAAAACTGTTTTATGGAAGAAGATATTGCTATCACTGAATTCAGGAGTTGACAGAGAAAGTTAGGGCTATTGGTTAAGGAACTGGATCTCATAATGCTAGCCATGGTTCAGAACAGACTCAGAGGCTTAAAAATATGCTGCACACATGTGCATGCCCCAAATCATGTCAGAATGGAGAATGGAGGAGAAGGGATCGTGGCATAACCATGCCTCAAGGGGTACAGTGAGGGTGGAGGGTGCTTTCTCTGCTTTTTTGGCTCCTTCTCTTTCTCTCTGTCTTTTTTTTCTGGCAAGTGCATGTACTTTCTAGCAATATAAAGAAAAGGCAAGAATAAAAAAGGAAGAAGGACAGCAAAGTAGAGAGTGATAGTTTAACATAGTCAAAATAAAGAAGGAATTAACTAGCAAGTCTCTACTTGCCAATTTTTTAAGTGGACATAAATGATAAATATTATATATATTGATTAGAGTAAGATTCTATAGCTTGAGACCAGCAATTGGTGTAATGACTATATCGCTGGACTCCCGTGTAGTCGACCATGGTTCGAGTCCCGGATCCAGGGGCTTAAACTCACACTGGGCGCATGTGCGTGCCCAAGATCCTGAGAGGAGAATGGAGGAGAAGGGATTGCAGCATGGCCATCCCCCCTGTGGGGAATGATTTCTTGCTTTCTGTCTCTCTGTCTCTCTCTCTCTTTCTGGCGAGCGCAGGCACCCTACAGCAAAAACCTCTTTAAAAAAAAACAAAAGATTCTATAGCTTAGAGCAGCTAAGAGAGACAAAAAACTCCAAGTTTCTTTTTTCGGTTGTTATTTATAACTTTTAGATTTTTCTTCTGAGTTTTTAATAAGATCAGAAGGAAAGGTGTAGAAATTTCTTCCTTTTCTATTAAAAACATATTATTTAATATGTCAGATATACATTATAAGAGACTACCACAATTTAATCTACAAAACATTTAAAAATCAGTTTGCATGTACCATTAAAATAAGTATGTATATAAAAGTATCATTTTGCATGTTGCTCAATTATTTTGATACTCAAGTGTTACAATCAAATTCAAATTAATTAATTTTTTTTTGAGAGGTTTTTGCTACAGGGTGCATGCGCTCATCAGAGAGACAGAGAGACAGAAAGTGAAAAATCATCCCCTGGGGGGATGGCCATGCCTCAGTCCCTTCTCCTCCATTCTCCTCTGGGGATCTTGGGCACGCACACACACGTGCCCAGCGTGAGTTTAAGCCACCGGGTCTAGGACTCAAACCATGGTCAGCTACATGGGAGTCCAGCGACATAGCCATTACACTAACTGCTGGTCCCTCAAATTCAAATTAATTAGGACAAATACTATATACATTTTGAAAGATAAAAGATTATAAATTATAAATTTTTTGAGACAATGCTGTCTTTCCTTAAAGACAGTAAAGCGTACATGTTTTTTTTTTTCTCAAGTTGTTTATTTATCACATGATTGAGAGAGAGAGTAGGAAAGAGAGAGACAGCACCCCAACAGTATATTTAATACTGTCATCTCCCAACCTCAGTTTGCCCCATATAATGTGCCTGGCATACTCAGGGATGTCTCTGAACACAAATTTCCACGTGGGTCTGCCTCACAGTGTTGCTTTTTACAACGCCTGTGCCATCATCTGACCCAAATCACAAGTCTTTTGGTTTCAAATTCCACTTCTCTACTAATTTATGAATCATCTAAGTGTGTAACCAAGGAATGTTCTGAAAAATAACTGCTTGAAAATACCTTCACTATGCATATCACAAAAGTGGAAGGTAGGCAGCTCTAAGAGCTGGTCCTACCACTACGACAACCTTTATGCATGAAAAAACTATTGTAATGAACTATGGCAGAACTCTTGAATCTGATTAGATGCATAAAGCAATTGAAGAGTGTTTAATGAAGGCAGAGACTGCTAAATTTGACATGAAAGCAGCGCTTTATTCCAGCTTTATACCCCTCCATTATTTATTGCCCCAAAATAGAGAATACTAGCCTATATTCCTGTGTTATCTGGTATCAGGGTAGGCTATTAACCTCCTTTAAAAAAAAAAAAATCAGCATCATGACTGTTGCCCCATCTGGTGGTTCCTTAACAGAATCAGTCACTTGCCTATTTCCATTTGTTTGGGTTTCCTTGGGCTGCAGTGAATTCCTCATAGGTATTTGAAGATTTTTGTAAAATGTATTTATTTTATTTATTATAGAAAGCACACAGGCACAAATGTTTGGAAAGAGAGAGAATGAGAGGAACACCCTCAACTGGATCTCAACACACCTCTATTCCCTTTCCCCAGCGCCCCAGCTCCTTAGGATCTTGGGCGGGTTTTCAGGGTAACCCGAGGATTCAAACACACAGTTAGCCATGTAACATGTGTTTAGTGCTGCAGTTCAGGTTGCTACAGATGACGTTACCAGGCTGGGCCTATTTGAATTTTTTTTTTTTTTTTCAGATGGAAACTGTCACAAATAGGATGTTTTATTTGTCACTATTAAAAGTCTGAACTTTAAACAGATTCTTGGACTGGTGGTTCATATCCATCAGCTCGTTCAACTTTGGCACCCGTCCATTTGAAATTTTATGTAAACAGAAAACCTCTTATTTATTCACATTATGAGAAAGACAAGAGAGAAAAAGAAAGAGACAGAAACCCCAACGTGTCTTCATACTGCAAATTTCCCCAACCTCAGCCAGTCTGGATCAGAGGCATGGATGTGTGCCCACCACGTACAGGGAGGCCCTGGGACACGAGCCTAGACCCTCTCACTCTCACATGAATCCAGCTGTACCTCCACTGCATCACTTCCTGGATGCCACTCGCCCCCCTTTCTCTACTGTGCATGTATTTAAGAAAATCTCTGTTGGGAACCAGCAGTTAGCATAATGGCTTTGTCGCTGGACTCCCACATAGTCGACCGCGGTTCGCGTCCCGGACCCAGTGGCTTAAAACTCACGCCGGGCGAGTGTGCGTGCGTGCCCAAGATCCTGAGAGGAGAATGGAGGAGAAGGGATTGTGGCGTGACCATCCTCCCTGGGGGGTGATTTCTCGCTTTCTATCTCTCTGTCTCTCTCTGTCTTTCTGGCGAGTGCACGCGCCCTATAGCGATAAACCTCTCCAAAAAAAAAAAAAAAAAAAGAAAATCTCTGTCATGATCTGGTACAAGACATTGAATTTTATCTGATTCTTATATTCAAGTTCTTATTTCAAAAACATGTGCATTTTATCTAGAAAGATTCTGAACACAGTCATTTCTATCATACACCTACGTATGACTAAAGCTCTCGTTTTCCTTCAGTGTTTATCTAAGATTAAGAGAAAAAGAAATATATACCTGCCTGTATCTGTGGTAGTCTATGCCTTTCCATCATTTATTTACTTGTGTAAAATCCTTGAAGATTCTGTCCATTTATAACAACAGAGATTTAAACCCTCTTTTGTATGCAGTACTTGAAAATAATAGCATTTTTTCCATGAGTAACAAGCTGAGAACAGACATAAGATATTCAGAAGTGAGCATTTTAATACTGCTTTTGCCAATGTCAACTGCTCCTTTACGTTAACATTACCAAGTGACAGATTAACAAGGATTAGGGAATGAACACATTGGTTCTCAGGATATGGTGAATAACAAGGGGGAGGTTCTCAGAATTACGCAAAATAATCTCTGTATTAATTTCATGCTTGACAAATGGCAAGTTTGAGGGAGATCCATAGCTATTAAGCAAATTTCTTATAAATTAGAAGCATAATCTGCAGAGGGATTACAACAAGTCATTTAGAAAGGCTGCTTGGCAATCGTGAATATATGTGGCACACAATGCATTGGCATCTGTTTGGAAAATAGATTCCTAACTTGGCATCCAGGCCTCCTGTTGTCAAGCATGCCTGATATTATATGTCCCAGTTGTGAGTATAGCTATTCAAAGAGGTTAAAACATGAAAATGACTTGCAAATCATCATTTGGCATCTACATTGCAGAAAAATTGAAATGATAAGCATGGCCAAATTAGTATTTTCTGTCTAATTATTTTGGTTTTAAAACAAAATATGCTTAATATAGTCATGTAGGCAATTTATAAGAGATTAAGCTGTAAATACATCCTGATTTCAGAAGCTTTTGAGTAAAGGAGACTTAAGTCATAAACATGCTGTTCTGAGAGCTATCACAGATTTCCACTGGGTGCTTAATTTCCAAATCACTGGGCCACAGTAATTCTGTATAGAGAGGTGATACTCGGGGTCATTGCTGTACTAATAATGTGGTGAATGACCCATCAAGCAAACAGAGAGACAGAGAAACTGGGGAAAGGAGTCATTCAAAGAAACCAATCCATTATATCCATCCCACACAACATTTCAGGAAGTAAATTCTTCAACTTCTGGTCATTTAGTACCAGTAGCTCACAATTCATCTTGTTAGATTATTCATTAATGGTTCTGTCATTATCAGCTATTCTAATTTCATGTCATAGTTATGTAAAATCATATGCATCATTGTACTGGTTCACACACCTGTAGAGAGAGATGAGCCTTCTATTAAGTGAATTCTCTTTGAGTTAAGTAAGGTAATTTTCATTGTAAATAAGAGACTAACCAAATAACTGCTTCTTTAAAAATATATAGTTAATTATGGACACAAAAATGTCTGGAACAAGGACTGGCCCCTTTAGCACAGTGTTAAGTGAGTATGATCCTACATGGTTGACAGTGGTTTGAATAATGGCTCTGACAGCTTGAGAAACATACCAGGCACAGGGTTGGCAGGTGACATGGTGGTTAAGGGCACTGGACTCCCACATGGCTGACCATGGTTCAAGTCCTGGACCTGGCGGCTTGATTCCTCACTTACCCTCTCTCTGTTTCTCACTCAGTCCCTCCCTAGTCAAATTAAAATAAATAAATAAATAAAGTTAAATAAAATAATTCTTAAAATAATACCAGGCATATGTGTATGTGCCCCAAATCCAGACAGGATAGAGAAATGAAGGGACTATAAGGTGATCTTACGTTACTGGTGATACTTTTTCTTTCTCTCTTTTTGTCTCTGGTGAACATATATATCCTCTGGCAATACATAAGAGCAGCATAATTCTATAGATGATTTTCCTATGCCTCTATCCTTTTCATGGTAAGACTGGCAGATGGAGGCCTTTCATATACTAAGCATTTTATCAGGCACATTGCTGCATACCTTCAAACACCACAACTTCACATATCTATGTTCTAAATTAGAAGTAAATGGACAGAGATAAAGAATTTATTTGTTTCATTTTTATCTTTTGCCATATAGATATTAATCATTTTTAGTGAAGGAAATGTTTAAAAAAACAAACAAATAAAAATAAGAAAAAACAGAGATTTTTGTTTTTGACTCAAAGGCTCGTCTTAATTCTATCACAAGAGCAACATGAGGATTGCTCTAAGAAGCCCTGAAATTACTTGGGGATCCAACCAAATTCAGCATACCAATAATCTCTCACTCCAATATTACACATGATTATAGCATTCAATGGAGAAAATGTGAATTCTCTATAGCCATGCTTTTATTATTTTATCCCTAGCACAAGGCATAGTAACAGTGTATGATATGAACTATAAACAAAAATATGTATATGAATGTGTATATGGCAATTCTATTTTTAATTTTTTAAGAGCTGCTATACAGTTTTCCACAGTTGCTGTGCTATTTGCACTCACAGTTTATAATGGTTTCTTCTTCACATCCTTTCCAATGCCGTTCTTTTCTGTTTGTTTTATAACAGCCAAGTAGCCAAACTATTCGTTGTGAAGTAATATCTTATGGTACTTTGAACTGTATTTTTCTAATGAGTAGTGATGTTGAGTATCTTCCTATTCTTTCTTTATTTTTTTAATTGTAAGAGGGTACCTGTTCTCACTAGAGAGACAGAGAGATGGGGAGTGGAGAGAAAGCCCCTGCCCCTAGTAGGCGTGTGGTCATGGTGTAATCACTTCTCCATTTCTCCATCTTGTTGGGATTTGAGCATGCACAGACATGCACCCAGCAAGTTTTGCAAGCTGCTGGGGCCTGGGTTCTAAAGGTCAGCTTTGTGGAATTGTCTAGTTTTCCTTCTCTCATTAGTTCCTACCTCTAGCTTTTTCTGGTCAGAGAAGATAGTTTGTATGGTATCTATCTTTTAAAATCTATTGATACTTAGTATGTGGCTTAAAATACCTGTTCTTGAAATCATCCCATGTATGCTTGAGAAGTATGCTCTGTTATTGTTAAGAAGGATGCTCTGTGAGTTTCCTAGATCTAGTTTATTGTATTGTATAAATACATTCTTTTATTACTTTTTTTTTCTGGTTATTCTACCCATTGTTGACAGTGGAATAGTGAATTCTCCCACCATTATTATGCAATTTTTTATCTCTCTCTTAAATTCTGTCAGTTTTTACTTTATGTATTTTGATTGACTTTTACTAGTTATGTAAACGTAACATTGCTATGTCTTCTTATAATACTGAACCTTTTATTGATATGTCAATATTATCTCATGTGTCTTGTGCAAACTTCTTGGATTTCAATTCTATTTTGTTTAAATTTAGTATAGCCTCTTCATTTTTCTTTTGGTATAATGTGCATGTGATATCTTTTGCTATCCTTTCACTTTTAACCTATTTATTTCTTCGAATCTAAAGTAAGTCTCTCGTAGACAGCATATAGTCAGGTCATGTGCTTTTCTTGTTGTTCTTTTGTTTTGTTTCTATCCATTTTGCCTAATTTTATCTCTGGATTAGAGAACTTAATACATTTATATATAAAGTAATCACTAATCAAGCAAGACTTTTTTCTTATAGTTTGCTATTTATTTTTGACATGAGTTTTTGTCCTTCTTCCCCTAGATTCTTCTTTTTTTAGTTCATTTATTGATTTTAGTTTATTAAAACATGTAAAACTTGGGACCAGTAGATGGTGTCATGGTTATTTTACTAGACTCCCACATAATTGACCATGGTTCAAGTCCTGGACCTGGAAGCTTAAACCTCATGCCAGCCACGTGTGTGTGTGTGTGTGTGTGTGTGTGTGTGTGTGTGTCTAAGATCACAAGAGGAGAATGGAGAAGGGATTGTGGTGTGACCATTCCCTCAAGGTGGTAATTTCTGGTTTTCTGTCTTTCAGTCTCTCTCTGCGTCTCTAGTGAGCTGAGCAACCCATAGCAAAACAGACAAAGTTAAACCCAAGACTGGGGCCATACACAACTTTGTTAATAGTAGTTTGTTACAGTAATACAAATTTTATAATTGCTCATGTGTTTATATTTACTGAAGCTCTTTATTTCTTCATATAGCTTTGAGTTTCTATCTAGTACATTTTAACCTACAGGGCTCTTTTAGCAATTCTTGCACAATAGCTATAGTGGTAGACAAGTCTCATTGCTTTTCTTTGTATTTGTTGTTGTTTTCTGGGAAATCTATTTCTCCTTCACTTTTGGAAAACAATTTGGCTAGATATAGAAGGTTTGTCTGAGTGTTTTGAAAGTAGAAAGCCCAATTAAAGGCAAAATAAAATATTCCAATATTAAATAGAGGAATCGTTCTTATGTATATATTTTAAGATTTTGCCATAAGGGTGCATGTGCTCGCTAGAGACAGAGAGAAGGAAAGTGAGAAAATACCCCTCGTGGCAATGGCTATGCCTCAGTCACTTCTCCAATTTTCTCTTGGGTTTCTGGGCATACATGCACATGTGCCTGGTGTGATAAGCTGCCAGGCCCAGGACTTGAACCACAGTCTGACATCTGGGAGTCCTGACATCTGGGAGTCCAATGCCTTAATCACATGCCACCTGCTCGTCACTTGGAATAGTTCTTTTTTTTTTTTTTTAGAGATTTTTGCTATAAGGTGCATAGTTCTCTGGAAAAACAGAAAGCAAGAAATCAACAGGGAGAAAGTCCTGTCTCCTCCATCTTCCTCTTGGAATTTTGGCACTAACACACACAAGGACGTGGCACGAGTTTTAAGTCACCAGGTCCAGGATTGAACCACCGTCGACTACATGGGAGTCCAGTGACATAACCATTGTTCTATCTGCTGGTCCCAGGAATAGTTCTTTTAATAATAATGAATAAGAGCCAATCTCTTTAATGAGAAAAGAAAGCCATTTCAAAGTAATTGATTGTAGAGCAACAAAAACAAGAATATTTTTGCATTGTATCATTACCATTTGTAAGTCAAGAAATAATTTTTCAAACGCATAAAAAAAAACATATTATTTATTTAATTTTTTATTTTTCAGAGATTTTTGCAGGGGGGTATGTGCCCTCACCAGAGAGACAGTAACAGAGAGACAGAAAGCAAGAAATCATCCCCCTCAGGGGGATGGCCATACCACAATTCTTTCCCCTCCATCCTCCTCTCAGGATTTTGCTCATGCAGGCACATGCGCCCAGCATGAGTTTTCAGTCAACAGGGGTCTGAGACTTGAAACGCTGTGGGCCATGTGGGCATTCAGCCCTTAATCACTACACTACCTTATGCCCCAAGGAAATGGCATTTTAAGAAGGAAACATTTTGACTGATGTTCTGCTTTACCAAGGCACCATTTAATTAAGAAAAAGAATCATTATCTCCTACATCTTAAGGAAGTTTAGCTCCAAGAATATTATACTGGGTCAAGGTATTACTTTAGATCAAAGATGACTGATGCCAAACAGAAAAGCCCAGCAATACGTAATTACATTTCTCATGGTATTGGGGAGCAGGTTGGGAACTTAGTTACTAATTTCAGTCAATTAAAAAAGGATCAAATGGGTCTAGTGGTGGGATTTGAACCGCAGTCAGTTGTGTGAGACCTGGCATCCATTGTAGAGATGTCAACCCCTGTGCAATGGGGTCAACTCAAAAGACTATTCAGTCCATTTAACTATAGAACCAATGTCAAATAATTTGTAAAATATTAAAACATAAATATTTTAATTATATACTAAAATTATTTATTATATGAAACATAAAAAGCAAAATTAAGGAGTCTGCAGGTGGCATGGTGGTTAAGGGCACTGGATTCCCACATGGCCAACTGCAGTTTGAGTCATGGACCTGGCAGATTGATTTCTCAATTTCCCTCTCTGTTTCTTACTCTGTCTCTCTCTAGTCAAAATAAAATAAATAAAGTTAAATAAAATAATTCTTTAAAACATTAAAATCAAGGCATGTAAGACTGACATAATGTTAATCTCTTAACTTTCTATATCCTCAATCCAAGAGTTTATTTAAAATTTAAATATGCAGTTGTAATTTTTTGTTAATTTAACAATTCTCATGACCTTAGTATAGAGTTTCTCATTCTCAGTACTACTGACATTTGGGTCAGACAGTTCTTTACTTTGGGAATTGTTTTGTGCATTGTAGGATGATTAGTACTATCCATGGCCTCTACCAACTGGAAACTAGCATTATATCCCTTCCTATCCCTGTTGTAACAGCCACAAAGTCTCTAGATATTGCCAGTGTCCCTTCCTTAAGAACTACTGACTTGGAGGTATAATATAAGAAGCATCCATGTGACTGAAAGAATTGTATTTCTTTAAAAATACAACAATTCTCTTAAATTCAATTTTTTGCTTTTTTATTGATATTAAATAAATTCAAAACTTTTCTATTGATGTATAACTGTATTTTCTTCAATTATCCCTGTCCAATTTGGTGTCAGCAATTCCAAAATTGTTTGTGGGA
Organism: Tupaia tana; assembly: GCA_026018925.1. NCBI lineage: Eukaryota > Metazoa > Chordata > Mammalia > Scandentia > Tupaiidae > Tupaia > Tupaia tana. The sequence goes on along the minus strand of JAKSZU010000013.1, from coordinate 44,700,071 downwards.
AGAGATTGTATTCAGAATCTTGACTAATATGCTTTCAGAAACAAAATAAACTTATTTCTGAGCATTTTAGATGATAAAAAAAGAAGGGGCCAGCAGGTGTCATGGTGGTTGAGGTGTTTGACTCTCACACAATTGACCATGGTGTAAGTTCCAGACTGAGTGGGCTAAAAAATCTCAGGTGGGGTGCATGTTTTTGCATGTCCAAAATCTCAGGAGGAGGATGGAGGAGAAGGAATTGCAGCTTGCAACATGGTCAGGCCCCCCAATGGGGGTGATTTCTCACTTTTCTTCTCATTGTCTCTCTGTCTCTCTCTGGTGAGTACATTGGCCCTATGGGGGGAAAATCAAAGGAAAAAATATGAATATGATTACATGCTTAAATCGTATTGTTTTAATAAGAGAGAAACATAACATTTACAGTTATCTCATGAATCTTTAATGAGCTGATTAGATATCAACCTGTTAATTGTAAAATTTATATAGCATAAAACTAATACTTCGTATCTTACCAGTTGGTTCAGGTAACATAGACAAGCTTGAGTTTAAGAATCTTGCCCTTGGGCATCTGTGGTTTGGTCCCTAAAACAGAGCTTAACTCCACATGTCTAACTAAACTATTTGAAGCAGGGACAAGATGGCTTGAAAAACACATTAGGCACATGAGTGTGTGTGTGTGTGTGTGTGTGCGTGCACGCACGTACACGCCCATAAATGGATGAAATCCTAAAAGGATGGAGAAATGAAGAAGGGATTACAACATGACCACACCCTATGGGAGGCGGTACTTTTCTCCTTTCTCTCTGACAAGCATTAAGTGTTGTCTGGCACATTTGAAGAGTCCTGGTCCTGGCAGTTTTCTTTCTCACTTTCCCTTTCTATCTTTGTCTCTCTTTGGTCAAATTAAAGGATATAATAACAGTAAATAACATTAAATAAAAAATTATTTAAAACATTTGTCTTTGAATGGGCAGCCTGTGTTGGGTCAGGATGTTTCTTGATTTAGTTTGAAAATATTTATTATTGGTTACTGTTTTGAGATTTTGTTTTGTCTTTGTGTGTTTTATCTACTGTTGTTTAATACTGTAGACTAGTTATGAGACTAGTTATAATTTTATGAGGTCGACATTTGTTCTGATTCTGTTCACTATTCCAATGAAAGGACCAATACCCAATCCTTGTACAGAGTAAATACTTAATAAATTTCTAAATGTTGAAGAGGATAAACTAGAATGTGTTGTTTTTAACTTTATCTATTCAACTCCTAGTTCTCTATAATAGAGCAATGAATTACTAATAAATTTCTAATAATTTTGAGAACTGTTAAGCATCAAATTATTGAATACACTATTGATTAGGTAATTCCCTTTAGTTTTCTATTCTAAATAAGCACATTTGCTTAAGCTATACTATCTTAACTCTCAAATCCTGGGAATTTATCCAAATATAAAATGGCATATTAAGCTGTACCTAAGGAAAGATAAATGGATCTTTAATTTTTTTTAAGACAGAAACTTTTGCTATAGGGTATGTGCATCCTTTCCGGAGAGAAAGAGAGAGACAGAGAGACAGAAAGCCAAAAAGTGAGAAATCATCCCCCCGCCAGGAAGGATGGACATGCCGCAATAACTTCTCTATTATTTTCTTGGGATTTTGGGCACACACACACACACACACACACACACACGTGCCTGGCGTGAGTTTCAAGCAACCAGGTCTGGCACTTGAACCACAGTCTACTACATGGGAGTCAAGCACCTCAACTATGCCACCTGCTGGTCCCTTAAAATTTTTATTAGAAATTCTTGACACACCTTTTCTCCACTTCCCTCTTTGTTTTTATCCCTCACTGTCTGTAACACATTGAACTGCGTTAAGATACAGGAAACCCACCATCTCTGCAAAGCTGCAATCCATATTTAACCGAGTTTCAATTACAGTGTTTATTTTTTTCTTTTTGTAAAAAACATTTCAAGCATTTTGAAAGATATGGGGCTCAGCAAATGCATGAGATAGTACTCCTCTTTGAATTTCGAACAAGGTTTATAATGTTCTCTTAATATGATTCTGCTTTTAGAATCATTTCAGGCATTACAGTCTATCATGTTTATGAGTACTAAGGGACTTTTAAGCATGCAAATTATTTAGCTGACACATATACAGACTAATGATATTTTACTAAATATAGAGCTTTCGTTAAGAGGACCTAGCTTATTATATTTTAGTATGTATATCCACAAGATATATTTTATGTGTTCTATTAATTATAATAAGGTTAACTTGTTTTGTAAGTTAACTCTTCAAAAAGGCTTCCTACTGTGTTTTATGTGATAAACACAAATCTGTTTCTTTTATATTCGTTATTTCTACTTTTATAATTATAATATTCCCCATATCCAGTATTTATTAACATTTTTCTTGTAGTTACTTACAGACTATAAGGTACTCTCTTGTTCAAAACAATTTATTTATAATCACTACATTTGTATAAATACATATAAAATGTTCATAAAAAATACCATGCAGTTTCAATCTATTTTTGTTTTAAAATAATGCTTTTCTGCTGCAGGTAAAAATTCATATATATTGACTGATTGAGTCAAAGATTCGGACATAATTCCCATTCTAATAGAGGACAATGTATTTTCAGACCAATTCTTGATCACCCTGTACATTCATTGACTTGTCTGAAAGTAAAATCAAAGAAGCATACAGGATGATATTGGCAAAGATTCTGTGATACTGAAGTGTCACATACCACTGGAAACTTTATATTAACTTGTTTTAGGTTTTTGAGAACAGCTATTTAGATCTAGGGTTATTAATGCTTGAATAAATGTTAGTAGCTCGATCTAGGTGCCACACTGCTATATCTTGTGATTGTCTTATCCTGGTTAAAGGTTTCATTTTGCCTCTCTTCCCTACCTTTGCATCTTCATATTTTTAACTTTTAAAGTTGAAATATTTCTGTTAGAATTATGCTTAAAGGTGCTAGATTCCTGCGTGACTGACCACAGTTTGAATCCTGGACCTGGCATCTTGCTTTCTCACTTTCTGTTTATTCTCTCTCTCTCACTCTGTCTCTCTCTGGTCAAATTTAGACAAATAAATAAATAAATAAAGTTGAATAAAAGAATTCTTTAAAGAATAATTATGCAAAATTGGGACCAGCAGGTGATGTAGCAGTTAAGGCACCAAACTCCCACATGGCCAACCATGTTTCAAGTCCTGGACCCAGCAGCTTGAAACTCATACTGAGTGCATGTGCATACATGCTCCAGATCCTAAGTAGAAAATGGAGGAGATGGGATTGTGGTGTGGCCATCTCCCTGGAAGATGATTTGTCATTTTCTCTCTCTGTCTCTCCAGCAAGTACATGCTTGCCTATAGCAAAAATCTCTTAAAAAAAAAAAGAATTATGCAAAATCACCTCATATTGCAACTAGTAGTATAGTATGATTATATTTCTTTTTCTGTAGAAAGTTTTGTATTTTCCACAGTTATATATTATTTAACTTCATTACATTTTGTTTGTTTAAAGTGTATTTTATTTATTTATTCATTGAGAGAGTGAAACCCAACAGTGTCTTTTTTTTTTTTTTTTGAAGAGGTTTTTGCTATAGGGTGCGTGTGCTTGCCAGACAGACAGAGACAGAGAGACAGAAAGCGAGAAATCACCCCCCAGGGGGGATGGCCACGCCACAATCCCTTCTCCTCCATTCTTCTCTTGGGATCTTGGGCACGCACGCACTCTTGCCCAGCATGAGTTTAAGCCACCGGGTCTGGGACAAGAACTGCAGTCGACTATGTGGGAGTCCAGCGACATAGCCATTATGCCAACTGCTGGTCCCAATAGTCTTGATATCACGGTCCACCTCCAGTCTTTTTTTTTTTTCTTCTTTTCTTTTTTTGGAGAGGTTTTTGTTATAGGGTGTGTGCGTTCGCCAGACAGACAGAGAGAGACAGAGAGACAGAAAGCGAGAAATCACCCCCCAGGGGGGATGGCCACGCCGCAATCCCTTCTCCTCCATTCTCCTCTCAGGATCTTGGGCAGGCACGCACACGCGCCTAGCGTGAGTTTAAGTCATCGGGTCCGGGACTCGAACCGCGGTCGACTACGTGGGAGTCCAGCAACATATCCATTATGCTAACTGCTGGTCTCATCCACCTCCAGTCTTAAGTCAGCCCTGAATCATGGGCAGACGTGTTGGCCTGGCATACACAGATGTCTCTGGATTTTAACCAGATACCTTCTCATCTGGAATTGCTTCTCAGAGTATTGAGTTTTATCAGTGCCCACTGACTGCTCCTTCTCCCTACATTTCATTTTTTTAGGCAACTACTATTTTTTATATAATTAATCACTTTATTTTTTAAAATTGTGTTTTAAAAAACATACATAGTGAAAAGAGTGACATATTTACAAACTTCTTTTTAAAATTTTTATAATTTCTTGTTAACATATAATTGCTGTATATCTTTATGGAGTAAAATACAAATTTTCAACACATGCGTGGACTGTACAATAATTAAATCAAGGGTAATACTATATTCACCGTTTTCAACAGAGAACACATTATGCAGCTATTTCTGTATTGTTCAAAAGTGCAGGGAACCAGCAGTTAGCGTAATGGCTATGTCGATGGACTCCCACGTAGTCGACCGCGGTTCGCCTCCCGGATCCGGTGGCTTAAAACTCACGCCGGGCGCGTGTGCGTGTGTGCCCAAGATCCTGAGAGGAGAATGGAGGAGAAGGGATTGCGGCGTGACCATCCCCCCTGGGGGGTGATTTCTCGCTTTCTGTCTCTATATGTCTCTCTCTGTCTGTCAAGCACATGCGCCTATAGCAAAAACCTCTCGGAAAAAAAAAAAAGTGCAAACAGATCTTCTGAATACTTATTAAAAAATTTCCAAGTGAAAGTATTCTGAATTTTCCCTCAGCTTTATTAGTAAAACAAAGAAATTTTACTTTTGCCTGCTCCATGCCCAAATCTACCTGTGCTGCTCTTTATGCAGAATGTATAGTTAATCAGGAACTACCCATGATAATTCTCAATTGAATCTCTAGGTTCCTAAATCTCTTTTTCACTTTCTTGTTTGTTGAAGCATGTCACAGAAATTTCTAAGACCATGTTGGTGAAATGTTAAATTGATATAGTTGTTAGTCCAAAATGCCTTTACTCTATCTGCCCAACTGGTTGGTAGTTAAACTTTTGTGAACTGCACAAAAATAATTAAAAAAAAACACTTTTTCTTAGCATTTTGAACCCTTTTGCTCTAATTATTACTCTCAAGTGTTAATGAACAATGTGATGATATTTTGAATTGACATTCATGTGTAAATGATAGCCAAATATTAATATTTCTAGGTCTTTGCTATAAAGTACCATTTCTTCACGAATTATCTCCAAATCTTTTAACTATGTGTTATAATTGTGGGTCATGAAATTTTGGAGTATATTAATATTCTCCTTTCCTTTTTAAAATCTCACCCCAATCTACTCTGCCTAGTAACCCTAGTTTTCTACCTTTTCCCTTCTCTGAGTATAGACATCAAAGTCAGTCTCTTCCATGAATGTGGAAGTTGCAAGTCTATGCAAGATGGAAGAATGACATTTCTGTCTCTTGCCATTGGCTAATAAAGTTAAGTTAATGAATAATAATTTCCCAATTGTAAGATTTTTTTCACATAGTTTTGTCTAAACAAAAAATGGATTTAAACTAAACCTTTTCAAAATTTAGCATAATACTTTATCAAAAATTAATTCACCAGGTAACACTGTGATTTCATGGTGTTTTGACTTCCTTTTGAGAAATTCTATCTTAACCTGTATGCAAACAATGTAATTTAAACACAAAGGGTAATTCATTTTATAATGAAAAATAAAAATCTGACACTCCAAAAATATGGAAATGATTAATTAAAATTTGGCATCTCCATAAGAAGCTCTTGACTTAAGGAAACCATACCCTTCCACTCATTTGGTCCCTGTTTATATGTGTATTATATGATGAAGTAACAATATATAGGACAAAATAGAAATAAATATGCCTGGCCACTTTTAGTACTTTATTATGTTGGTATTATGAATGACTTATGATTATTTCTTTTTCTTTTTTTCTAAAATAGCTATGTATTCATTTTATAACCAGGAAAAATAAACTAATTTAAAATATCTGTGTAAGCAGTATAGCTTTGCATAATTCAAAATAACTATTAAAGAAATTATGACATGTAATTCTATTTATTGGCCTATAAAAGGATTCTGAATTTTCTAGTATATTTTGGAAACACTGTTAATCATGATCTAAAAATGTCCTTCTAAGGCCAGGCTAATGACTGTAGGACTAAATATAAAAAGAATAGAATAGTCTTGGGAACCAGCTGTTAGCGTAATGGCTATGTCACTGGACTCCCACGTAGTTGACCGCGGTTCGCGTCCCGGACCCGGTGGCTTAAAACTCACACCGGGCGCGTGTGCGTGCCCAAGATCCCAAGAGGAGAATGGAGGAGAAGGGATTGCGGCGTGACCATCCCCCCCTGGGGGGTGATTTCTCGCTTTTTGTCTCTGTGTCTCTCTCTGTCTGTCTGGCGAGCGCACGTGCCCTAGAGCAAAAACCTCTCCAAAAAAAAAAAAAAAGAAAAAAAGAAAGAAAAGAATAGAATAGCCTTAAAAAGAAAAGAATGAGTATTAATATATGTATTTTTGTGTTTTTGGCATATGTCCATCCTCTTTGGTTCCCTTGATTAAATGTTAATCATCTCCAAGAGATCCAAAATATCTCTGTAGGAAAACAAATAAGGACTAGAAGCTAAGTAAACTCATAAAGAAAAATGAACAGTCATCTAGGTGCAAGAATTGTGTTTTTGAGCATCAATTTTATTCTCATTCTTGAAACTCATGTCCAGTATTTATTTAACATGTAAGTGCTTTCTGGTCTTAGAATGTTTTAGAAAAAGTCTAAAGCCTGTCACTTTCCACTTTGTTAACTTTAATTTCTATTTGTTTTTGTTTGTTTATTTACTTGTTTATTTATTTTAAGGGTTTTGCCATTGGGTGCATGTGCTTGCTGGAGAGATAGTGAGAGGGAAGTGAGAAGTCACCTCCTAGGGGGATGGCCACAGCACAGTCCCTTTTCTTACATTTTCCCTTGGTATTTTGGACACACACACACACACACACACATACACATGTTCCTGGTATGAGATTCAATCCATTGGATCTAGGACTTGAACCATAGTCAGTAATGTGGGAGGCCAGTGCCTTAACTACTATGCCCCCTGCTGGCCCCATCGATTTATTTATTTTTAAAATAAAAATATTAATAATTATTCCTGCCTACTTCACAAAAATCTACCTATTTTAAGAACAAATTGAAGATCTCAGGACAAATTATATTCTTGCCTTTTGGATTTAATTCCAGAGGGAAAAATTATAAACTTTAAAATTTATGAAAAAATAAATCCAAAAATGCACTAAGAATTGAATTTTTTTGTCATTAGTAATATGTCCTCTTTAGCAGTGTAATTTCTACAATGGCATAGTTTTAATGTTAGTAAAATAATAATTCAAAGTTTTAAGAGGTTATTTTTATTTCCTGTGACAGTTTGTGCACAAACAAGAGGAGAAACAAAAAACGTCACACCAGATATTAAACATCTTTTTATTGTAATGATAACTGTCTCTGTAATATATGAGAAACACTCAAGACATATTTTAAGCTAGGACTCATGACCATAGGCAATGTCCATGGAAGTAGTTTTTTTCTTAAAACAACAACAACAAAAAATGGGCCTTTTTACTTTCCCTAGAGAGCAAAAACATATCTCAGCAATTTGTGTTTATCCACGAGAGACGAGTTTGAAAGAGACCTTAAGATCATATAATTCCACTTTTTCATTTTAGAAATGAAGAAGCTAAGGGAGTGAAGGAGATAAGTGATTTTCCCATATCACCCTGTGATTTGCCGGAGTAATTTGGATTAGAGAGCAGAAAGGCCAATAAGGCAAGCTCCTTCCACTGCACCCCACATGGCTGTCTGCTCCTCCTCAGTTAGGGCATAAGAGCTGTGCTTGTGGATATTTAAAAATGGGATAGTGGCTCAAAATGATAAAAAATAAAGCCAGAGTCTATTTTTAAATAAATTTCAGGCTTCATAAGAAGCTCAGAAAAGCGTTCAGTCACCTTAAATAAAATTGACAAAACTCTTTGCCTCACACTGGAGACTCCCTTTAGAATCTTTCAGACATTAGAAATAAATATTCACAAAAGGTATTATTTTGCGTTAAAATAATGGAAATTTAACTACCAGTTCATATAAAGGAAAGAAAATCAGAAATCTTTAGTGGCCAGGTAGTTATCAATTCTTTCAAGGCATAGTCTTCAGCCCAGTGCAAAAATACCTTACATCTCGCTTCCAAATCTAAGATGGAGGCATTGTTCCATGCTTATCTATTAAATGCCTCTCCTTTTATCCCAGCCTTCAGGAGTGAACTGATTGTCACAGGGTGGAAGATGGCGAGGAGCAAAAGAACTTCACAGAGCATTGTCCGATTTTATGTATGTGTACATCCCTTAGTGTCACTTTTCTTTGTACAACACCTGACAACCTTTTAGGAGAGTGAAAAGAACTTAGTTTTTCATTTCCTACATATTCTACTTCCCGTTTCTTCTTTTTCCTATATTTCTTCTTCTGGTAAAGTATGGAAAATTCTTAGGCTGCGATCAGGCAGTAATTTGCATATTCAATTTACTCCTAGTGATTAAGTCCTCATTTGGGAATAACATCAAGAAAATCAGACTGCCCAGTTTTCTACACTTGGCATTTGATATTACTCTAATTTTTTTTCTCAAGTATCCTCAAGGATAGGAGATAATAACTACAAAAACAATCTATAGAATTTATTAAACCTCAACTTTGACATAATATATAGTTAGTTATTAGATCTGCCTATCTCTAATTCTCACAAAAGCTGTGAGGAATAAAGTACATAAATGGGTTGTGTTTGCCATCCTTGTTTATATAAGAAAATTGAGACACAAGATCACAGGAACAAAGAGAGATTCATTTTTGTGTCTTCTGGATTCCAAAGCATGCACTTTTCTACTCTAATGCTCACAAAACAAAAGCTATAGAGTCAGCCTTTATCAAATCTCTGTTAAACATCCAGTGTTTATTTTTAAATGTGTCAGAAGAAAATTCAATTTATCAGGAATATTTCAAGAATTCACAGTGTCAACAGTCTTATGCACATTAGACAATAAAATTCACTGGTGATTATTTTTCATGGAGATTTTTATTTTTGGCTTTATGTGAGACAGATCTTTTGTATTCTAACCTAAATTCATAGTCTGTGTGTGTACAAAGTAAAAAAACATGTACTTTTGAAATGGTTTCTTGATCACAAATAGAATATATATCTGTGTTGATTGAATAAAGGCTTCTCCATACTATACTCTAAGAAATGTAAGATATATTTTTTTCATTGCTATATCCAAGGACCTATGACAATGTCTAATATAGAACTGATGTTAAGTTATTTGTTGAATGTTAATACAATGAATGAATATATTCATAAGCAGTTTGGGGAAGAACCATTTCCATTTTATAATCATCACACATTAAAATACAAGTGGTAGTATGCATCAGAGTATTTATTAAAATAAAAAAAATTATTTAGATAATTTAATATAGCCTCCTTTTTAAAATCCTGAATGAAATGCTTTTATTCTTTGTAGTAAATCTTAAAATAAATTAAGAAATTATTTTTATTTATTTAGTTGGTTAGTGATAGAACATGTATGCTCACCAGAGATAGAGAGAGAGAGAGAGAAAGGGAAAGTGAGAAAGCACTCCCAAGGGAGATGACCACACCACAATCCTGTCTCCTCCATCCTCCTCTGGAGATTTTAGGCAAGCACACACATGTGTCCTGCACGTTTTTTGAGTCCTTGACTCGAACCATACTGTCAGCCATATGAGATCCAGCCATCTTAACCACTATACCACTGACTGGCCCTAAGAACTTATTTTTAATAGAAATAATATACATCCTTATAAATTATTCAAGGTAAAGTGATATAAATTAGTAAAAAGTAAGCCTCTTAGTAAATTGTTTTCTACCCTTCCATACATATTGTTTGATTCTATTTTACCTAAAAATGTCTGGGGTCCAGCCCTGTGGCTTGGTGATTAAAAGAACTGGATCTCACACGATTGACCATATAGTTCAAATCCTTGTCCCAGTGACTTAAAAAGCATTCCAGGCTCATGGGAATGGATGCCCCAAATCCAAACAAGATGAAGAAGTGTAGGAGAAGGAATTGCATTGTGACCACCCCCTGTTGGGAAATGCTTTCTCTCTTTCCATATCTCTCCCACTCTTTCTTTCTCTCTCTCATGTGAGCATACATGCCATTTAGGGAGAAATTGAAATATTTTTTATGTTTGTATAAATCTATGCCTCAGTATTTTTCATGAATGCGTGGAAATGTCAAACATTATTTAAGCATTACTTTATTGACTTACTTATATTTATTTTCTAATTATTTTGTTATCATGAGCATTAATGCAATTAAAACTCATGGCATATTATATGAGTATATGAAAATATTTCTCTAGAATAAATATCTAGAAGTTGAACCACTGTGACAGTTTGGGGCTTTTTTTTTAATCTCCAAAGAATATAAATTAACTTGTGATTTTATTCTCCCGTCTTCACAATTGTGGCCAACCTAATGGTGAAAAATAATTCATTTTCTTATATATACTTTATTATAATTGAATGTTTATCCTGTATTTATTGCTTATTTGTCACTCTTGGTCTGTAAGATGACAAGAATCATAGCTATATTTCAATGGGTGGATCTTTAATGTATTTTCCTCTTGAGAATACTTTTCCATCAGCCTCCACCTTCTGTTACATCTTCTCTGAATCCTCTATGAGGTGAGAAATCCAGTCTCAACTTCTTCTGGATTCTTAGATCCTTAATCCTAGCTTCATTAGGGCTTCCATATGCTTGAAGTTCACATTGTGTTGGAGTACAGTTTATGATTTTGATCATTCATGTTCTTGGCTTTGTCAAAGGGGTTAGATAAAGAATAATTGGACTGGAATCAGTAGATGTGATAATGGTTATTTCGCTGGACTCCCACATGGCTGACTGCTGTTCAAATCCTGGACCCGGTGTCTTGAAACTCATGCTGTATGTGTGCATGTGTGCCCAGAATTCTGAGAGGAAAATGGAAGAGAAGGTATTGCAGTGTGGCCATTCCCCATGGGCGGGGGGGGGGGGGGGGGGGGGGGGGGGGCTGGGTGGGGGGGTGGTGATTTCTTCCTTTCTACCTCTGTTTCTCCAACATGCGCATATGTCCTGTAGAAAAATCTCCTTAACAAAACAAAACAAAAAAGAGTAACTTGACTGAGTTCCTAAAAATTAGATTTCTTAATAAATTACCCTGTTAATATTTTCAAAAATTGCTCCTTGATTCCATGTTTGTTTGCTCTAGACTCAAGAGTTTGCCCAGACCACAAAAATTTTTTTTCTTATGTATATATATGCTCCTGGTTGTGACTTAGTTTGATCTCATTCGTGTGATTCTATCAAATACTACTATACAGTGATTTCTTACAACTTAGATTTTGCCAGTAGTGTCTCTTCTTATTTTTCATATGAATAGCCACATTCAGAATTTCTCTCTTTTAAGAGATTCAGAGGTAGTTATAGAGAGAATATATAACCGACACAATTTCCAGATGAAGTATCTAATATAGATACATAAGATCAATAGGTAGACATGGATACAAATGAGATATAGATAATCATGCTTTGTAAAGATTGGTTGATTCATTTTTAACATGAGGGCTTGTGAAAAGGAAAGTACTCACAAGTTTTATGAAGAAATTTTGGCAGGTACATTAGAATTGCAGTCAGTTTGCATGAGCAGAAACTGATGTGTACTAAGAAGCCCCCTTGATTACATACCAGGAGAGACAGGCAAGAGATATGAAGATATAACCAGAGTCCAAAAACAGTGATCAATAACATAAATCATAAATCAAGTGTCAGAAGCAGAGATGTTTTGATTTGTATGTGTCAATTTTTCAATCCACCTGAAACTGGGCATCTGTATATCCTGTACTTCAAGATGAAAAGAAATCTATATATTTATTTAATGATAATTAATGATTTCCTGGATAATCCATGTTAGAAACCCTTGGGAAAAAAATCAAAAGCAAAATAATATAAAAAAAAGTTACAACAAAAACAAAATAATAATAGTATTTTCTAAATAGTTGCTATTATCCACATACTTTAATGTTTATTGTTATTGTTTTTTAAGAAATAATTTTATTATTTTATACTACAAAAATAGTGGTTTAAATAGAAAATAAAGTTGAATCACTGAGAGAGTTCCCAATCGAATGTTCCATGAAGAAGAAAAGACATGCAAACATTGCATATTAGATACTTGTATATACAAAAGCTTTGCATGGTCATAAAAGGGTAAACTTATTAAAATGTGTTTTTTTTTTTTTTTTTTCTCCGCTATAGGGCGCGTGCGCTCGCCAGACAGACAGAGAGAGACATAGAGACAGAAAGCAAGAAATCACCCCCCAGGGGGGATGGTCACGCCGCAATCCCTTCTCCTCCATTCTCCTCTCAGGATCTTGGGCACACATGCACACTCGCCTGGCATGAGTTTTAAGCCACCGGGTCCGGGACACGAACCGCGGTCGACTACGTGGGAGTCCAGCGACATAGCCATTACGCTAACTGCTGGTTCCCCTAAAATGTGTTTTTAATGTCTTTACTGGCAAACTAATTTATTGGAGTTATTGACACACAATTGGCATGTTGGCATGAATTTAATATTTTAATTATAGTTATTTTGTTATATTAACAGAAATTTGGAGATGTGACAAAAAATCAAGATAAACAACAGAAACTATGATTTATTTTTTAGTGAAAAATGTCCCCGATTCTAACTTTAACACTTATTGTATTGAGTTTAAAATAAGGATTTTTAAATGAGGTCATTTACCTGATTAAAAAAAAGAAGTTTAGCAAGTAGAATAGAAGAATATCATACATAATTATTTATATCTCTCATAAGAATGAATCTTTTGTAGGAATCAAAAAATAGAAACAAACATAATATAATAAAGTCATATATGTTTAGATATTTATCACAATTCACGATGCTAATTTTGATATTCTAGTTCCCATGATTGATTATTGAAATTTGAGCTTTAAAATTTGTATAATATTATGACTTGGCTCCATGGTGCAGTGGTAATAAGCTGCTTAACAGAAGCTGGATTCCCCATGGTGACCGCGGTTAGATTGTCTGGCCTGATCTGCCTGAAAACATCCAAACCCAGGATTTGATGGGCTGGAGAAAGGGGACTGTGGCATGACCAGACCCTATGCAGTTGCCCATCGCTGTCCTTTCTCTCTTACTCCCATGTGTGCACACAATCTATCATGAATAGAATTAAATAAACCTGTGTAATACCTTTATTCTGATTTTAATATTTTATATCTGTGTCCTTTTGAGTCCAAGTGTAGTTACATTATATTTTTAGCATATTTGGCACCCAGCATTAAAATCTATTAGTGAAACTCACAGTTAAGATTCAACCTAAATATAATTTCATTTTAAGCATGATCTGCCTTGGCAAAAGTTTTCAAGCTTTTAAGGACTTGAACTATAATATTTTTGTTGATAGAAACAGGGTCATACAGCATTTTCTGCAATTTCCTTGGGAAATTAAGTAACAATTGATTTTCAGCTAAATAGTAACATTAATACTGTTATATCTATTAATTTACCAAAATAGATTATTTGCAACTTTGAAATACAAATATAAAAGTATGTTTTCATGCATTTTTGACAAATATGAAGAATAGACTGGTGCTATATAACTAGATACTGAAAGTTAATCAATACAATTGGGGGAAAAGTAGTTTAAATAGTGGATAGAAACTATTTTCAGTAAGAATTGAAATATTGAAGTTCCTAGTTCAAACCATGTATAAATTTCAAGGATTTCTAGAATTACAGTTATTCTTCACATGGTAGCTGATGAAAAATCTTATGAAAACATTAAGCTCATATGGAGAATATTAACACTATCTAACAGAACGATTAAGGAGATTTATATATGCTATTTTATGTATCTTCTGAGTATTTGTAAAAAGACATTTTGCATATTACACACAAACTCCAACTGATGAGGGTACTGATTAAACCCTAAAATTTTAACAATTTTAGATTGTACTACCAACACCATTTCCCCCCAGAAACCCACTTCTAAGTACTAAGTACTTTGGATAAGAATGCGCATGATTTTTTTTTTTTTTTGGTGGCGGGGAGAGGTTTTTGCTATAGGGCATGTGCGCTTGCCAGAAAGACAGAGAGACAGAGAGATAGAAAGCGAGAAATCACCCCCCCCGGGGGGATGGCCACACTGCAATCCCTTCTCCTCTCGGGATCTTGGGCATGCGTGTACATGTGCCAGGTGTGAGTTTAAGCCACTGGGTTCGTGACTTGAACCATGGTTGGCTACATGGGAGTTCAGCGACATAGTCATTATGCTACCTGCTGGTCCTAGAATGAGAATGATTTTAATTATCTTATTGGCTGGTAGAAGATCTACAAAAGACTAGGCAGAAAAACAGACTTAAGGACAAAAGGAATTTCTTGGAACCACCTCATATAACTTGATTCAAAATTACATAGAAACTTAATCTTTGTGTATGATGAATGTGGCTTCACTTCAGATTTGTGGCCCATATATCTAAAGAGGTTTATGTTCTGGGTGTTTCTCAAACATTCATGTAATGTCATTGTCTTTTTCTCATATTTCATCTTTTAAAATTGAGTTTCTAAATGCAGAGTCTAGAAATTGATTCATGTTCTGCTATGCTGTCTTTTAAGAGGAAAAAATCTGTCACCTCATAATTTTACTTTACTATGATGCCATTTGAATGTATAACTTAATCTTAATTTTATCTAATTTTATTGTATCTTTCATTATAAAATACGCATGCAGTTGTAAAATAGCATTTTAGGGACCAGCAGGTGACATGGTGGTTAAGGTGCTAGACTCCCACATGGCCGACCATGGTTCAAGTCCCAGGCCTAGTGGCTTGCTTTCTCACTTTCTTCTCTATCTCTATGTCTCTCTCCTGTCAAGTTATAAAATAAACGTAATATATATAATTTCTTAAAAAAGAAAGTGTTGTATATTCAGACCAGTAGTTTGCACAGTTGTTAAGGTGCTGGACTCTCACTTGGATGCTAGTTTGAGTCCTGGACCTGGTGCTTGCTTTCTTACTTTCTCTCACTCTTTCTATTCTCTGGTAAGCACACATGCTGTCTAGCAAATTAAAGATAAAATTAATAATTAATAAAATTAGATAAATAATTCTAAAAATGAAAGCATTTTATAAACAATAGAGCGAATAAAACCAAGAAAAATAAGCAACAATGTTAACTAACCATTCTATATGTCTTTAACAAATGTTAAATCTATCCAATACAGTTTTCAAGGATTTAAGTCCTCTTTGGTCAAAATGTTATCTTACAGTACTGAGTAGTGTACTATAACTTGATCCAAAAAGTCAGTAACCTACACTGCCACTAGTTAATTCTTTAACAAGTGTCACATGATTAAAATATATATTTATTATTCATAATACAGATTAGTTATATTTAGTCTCCTTGAATAAATAAGTTTAGAATTTTGAATAACCTGAAATCAGGGCTAAAGTGTAATTTAAAGTAGCTCAAATAGTATGTACAATGTCCTAAGTACTTGGGTAAGAAATATTGATTATAAATATGGGAAATCATGTACATATAACTCTTACTTGAATTTTAAATACAGGAATATTTATTAGGTTTTTCTATAGATATATCCCCAATGCCAACAACAGTGTCAGGTACCTGGCAGGTTTTCCATAAATCATGGTTAAATAAATAGTTAATGCACTGTTTAAAAATGTCTTCATTTGAATGAAGAATAACAAGAACATATCAGGTATAGTTTGGCCTAAAGTCACAGGGAATAAAATCTATTCTAGCTAGTTTTAGCATAAAATGTGTCTTACTGTACACTGAATGGGTTACAAAATGGGTGGAAAAACTAAAGAAACTGACTATGTTAATCTTTCACAAAAATGACAAATACTGTGCTGCAAGACTCAGCCACCAAGGAAGTTACGCTTCTGTGATCAACCAGCATGTTCATAAAATCACCATAATCAGTTAATAGTCATGATCAGGAAGCCACCACAGGAAATCAGAAATGATGACACTTGCCAGTAGAAAATGGCAGAAATATACTCTCTACTTCACTTTTGCTATGAGAATATATTAAAGCGATAGAAAAATAACCAAGCTGAAATATTCGTAATCTTGTATGAGAGTTTAAGAAATGTCAGTTTCTGTTTCTGCAAGATGATGATTTGGGGTTTGGAAAGAGAATGTCAGAATTTCCATATATGTTTATTTTTGTCATTTTATAATATCTATATTTGCATAATTTATAAATTTCATCTTATAGTAGTATATTACTGTGCTTACATAATATAGATATAAATAAGTAACATTGAGGTTCATGTTCAAAAAATTTTAGCAGGAGATATGCAAGGTACAGAGTTTGTATTCTACCTGCTTAGAGAAGAGAGAAAAATAGCAAAATAATGATAGACCACTTTGTTATCATAGGGCAATTTACGTAAATTGAACATTTAAAGCATTGTCATATGTATTTTCCTTTTGTAGAATGTAAGATCCTGCCTGAAGAGAACACGTATTATTCAAATTTTTCTGCCTAAGGGACATAGTACATACTTATTAGATGGCTGTGAATAAATGATTGAATTAATTAATATGTTTAAAGAACTGTTATGCAGAAGAGAGAATAAAATTATTTTGCTATGACTTAATGTACAGTTCTAGAAGTAGTATTTGGCAATTAAAATATGAATTAGAATTTTCTAGGTACCAGTGCTTTCCAAAAGCGGAATTGGTTGCTATATGAAGCAGCATGTAAACAGAAAATGAGTAGCTATCTCTCAGGAATGTTGTAGAAAAAGGCTTCTGATTGACTAGCTTAACTAAGTTGACTAGTTTAAGGTCAAAGTCCATTCAAACTTTCTAGCTCTATGATTATAAGATCTTTACCTTTTTTGGAGGGGAAGGGTAGAGGGAGACTCAAGTATTGAATGAATAGCTTTTTTAAGGTTATTTATTCACTCCATGAGTAAGAATGAGAGAGAGAGAGAGAGATACCATACTCCTAATTGATGATCAGGGATAGTCTACTCCCAGCTTCAGATAGCCCAGACGAGAATGGGCATGTCTGGCATACTCATGAGATTCTGTGGATGTGAACCAGTAACCTTCTCATGTGAGTGTGCCTCACAGAGCACAGCACGTTACCATTGTGCCACCATCCAACCATTGGATAGTTTTTTAAAAAATATAAAATCAGGGACCAGCAGTTAGCGTAATGACTATGTCACTGGATTCCCACTTAGTCGACCATGGTTCATGTCCCAGACCTGGTAACTTAAAACTCACGCCGGGCACAGGTGCATGCATGCCCAAGATCCCGAGAGGAGTAAGGAGGAGAAGGGATTGCGGTGTGGCCAGACCCCCTGGGGGGTGATTTCTCACTTTCTGTCTCTCTGTCTCTCTGTCTATCTGGTGAGCGCATGCCAGAAACCTCTCCAAAATAAGTAAATAAATAAATAAAAAATATAAAATCTAGGGCAGGCAGGTGGTATAGTGGTTAAGATGTTGGACTCCCATGTGCCCAACCACAGTTCGAGTCCATACCTGTGACTTGAAACTCAGGCCGGGCATGTGTGCATAAATGTCCCAGATACCGAGGAGACTAGAGAAGAGATTGAGGCATGGCCATTCCCCCGACCCCCAGGGGATGATTTCTCACTTTCTGTCTCTCTGGCAAGTCCAAGAGCCCTATAGCAAAAATCTCTCTTTCAAAAAAAGAAAAAAAAGTATATATAATCTATTTATTCTTCCTAAAAAGTAAAATAGTAAAGATGTTGAATGTCAATTCAGCAACTTTAGATAAAATTATGACCCAGCCTTCACCGCACATACCACTAAGCCTCTGTGTTCTGTGGTATGAGACCCCCTAGACAGCCCAGATATGATGCCCAGTCCAACCCAAAGGCCAGGGATGGTGACATGTGCTTTGTAGTCCATACTGGGAGGCTGAGGCAGGAGAATCACTGAAGAGAGACCCCTATTTCGTTAAAAAACAAAAACAAACAAACAACATCAACAACAAAATAACAAGAAAAGTTTAGACAGTGACTAAAATTCAGTAGACATCAGGAATTAAAATAAAGTTGAGGGACCAGTAGATGGCATAACGGCTACATTGCTTGACTCTCACATACCCAACTGTAGTTTGAGTCCTGGACCCAGCAGCTTGAAACTCAAGCTGGACGCATGTGCATTCATGCCCAAAATTCCAAGAGGAGAATGGAAGAGAGAGGATTGCAGTGTGGTCATCCCCCTAGGGAGTGATTTCTCACTTTCTGTCTCTCTGTTGCTCTTTGTCTTTGCAGTGAGGATATGTGCCCTATAGCAAATAAAATAAAATGTGAATAATAATAAATAAAGTTGAAATACATAATACAGGCTGGTTCTAGATAATGAAATGCCCTTAGGTACACATTGCTAGATTTCTATCCTTGAAACTTTCACACTGTAATTTTTAAAACTTCAAGAAATATATCACTACTCTACTTAAACCTCAAAATATCACATTAGGTCTCAGCATCAAGTAAACTTTGGAGTGTATCCCACCTATGAAAATATCAGACACATGAAGGATATGACTCATGTCTTTATATCTGGAAAGTTTTTTAGAAAGAAAGCTTGTATCTGTCTCGAGCTCTTAGACATTTTAAATTAGTAATTGTCATACATTACACCTATGCAAATGACAAGACCCTGACATGGTGCATAATCCATTTCTCTTTTTCAAAGAGACATATAATAACTCAGTAACCTATCAAAGAATCCTGCCATGAAAGTAGGAGACACAGAAAATGCATCTGCCTTCCTTATCCATTGTTAGTTGAGTTTGAGTTCACAGTAAACCACTCAACGCTTGACAAATCTAGCTTGAGTTCCCATAGGCATGTGGTCCAGTTTGTTTACCTTTCATGTCATGGGCATTTTAATTGGAGAAATATAATCATTGCTTTTAGATATTACTGAGACAAATAATGTGAACAAGAAATATTTAACCTTTTTTGGGACCAGCAGTTAGTGTAATGGCTATGTCACTGGACTCCCATGTAGTAGACTGCAGTTCAAGTCCCAGACCCAGTGGCTTAAACTCACGCCGGGTACGTGTGCATGAGTGCCCAAGATTCCGAGAGGAGAATGGAGGAGAAGGGATTGTGGCATGGTCATCCCCCCCTGGGGGGTGATTTCTCACTTTCTGTCTCTCTGTCTCTGTCTTTCTAGTGAGCACATGCACCCTGTAGCAAAAACCTCTCCAAAAAAGGAAATATTTAACCTTTTTATCTAGATGAAATAATAAAATATTGTTCATTATATTATCGAGTACCAATATTCACAAACTTACTGGAGCGAATAAAAAAATAAAGTGGGAATTATAACTGTCATTACTTCTACTATGCTGGTCAGATATAAGCTTGTTAATAGCCTGCTCGCAGAACTTCTACCTTTCATGCTAAGAGTGAAGGCAAAGCTCTCTCTCTCTCTCTCTTTTGTTCCCTCTCTCTTCTTCTTAAGTTTGCATGTTTCCTTGCCACAAAATCAATCAAGCATATTTTTAAAGAAAATTCCTTCAGCTCCTAGGGATGTCCCTTTTACCCATAATTAAAAATTGCTTTTTATAGATTCCATTTCTAACTGAAATTAAAAAAAAAAAAAAGTACTGGAACAGCCAGCCTGTGGTGTGGTGGTTAAAGTGACCGGATCCCGCGTGGCTGAGTGTGCAATTTGATCCAGGACTGGTGGCTTGAGAGACACACAAATGTGTGTGCATGTGTATTCATAATTCAGAAAGGAAGAGAAGGAGTAGCAGTGTGGCCATTTCCAGTAGGGGTGCTCTCTTCCTTTCTCTCCCTCTCTTTCTTTCTCTCTCTCTCTCTCTTTCCCAGTCCCACCTAAAGGCTAGGCAAGGTGGTATGTGTCCCTCTGGTGAGCACACATGCCCCCTGGCAAAAATTTTAAAAAGGATTTCGTTGGAAATCATGTGGTAGATAGAACTTAAGACTGTGTTTTCCTCGTGCTTTTCTCGGGTGGGTGGAGGCCATGCAGCATTGCCAGTACTCCGAAGAGAGAATAGCTGTTAGAGAAGTCAAGTTTCGAGAGGACTGGAAGGTATTTTGCTGACTTCATCAAAGCTGAGGGTACAAAAATGCAGAACAATAAAACCTTTAATTCGGGGAAACCAAAACCATACTCCTAGGAAGCATTGTCAACATCACCTCCAGCAGTGCCACCAACACCAGCAACAGCAGCAGTCACCACTGCCACTGATACTTGCAAATGGACAACAGGCCAGCAACCAAAAAGAAGACTTGACCATTGACCTGAAGAATTTTAGAAAACTAAGAGAGAAGACCTTCACCCAATGTAGCTCTTTGTGGACAATCTTCTTCTTGTCACTGGAGAGGAAACGAGAAAACTGAGAAATGTGGAAAGGCAGGTGAAGTCTTCAGTCAAAAGGACAAAGGCTTTGGCTCATCCAGTTGGAAACACAAATCCTAGGAGAGACAGCCAGAACAGAACTGGGCAGTATGCCACTCCGTGGAAAGCAGTTCTGTGTACGCTTTGCCGGCCATAGTTCATCCCTTACCACCTGAAACCTTCCTTAGTACCTGTCTGATGAACTGATGGAAGAAGTCTTTTCTGTATTTGACCAGGTGAAAAGAGCCTAGTCATTGTGGATGATGAAGGAAGGTCCCCAGGAAAAATCACTGTTGAGTTCTCAAGAAAGCCAGCTGCTTGAAAAACCCTGGACAGATGCAGTGAAGGCTCTTTCCTGCTAACCACCTTTACTTGCCTGTGACTATGGAGCCCATGGACCAGTTGGATGATGAAGAGGGACTTCCAAAGAGCTGGTTATAAAGAACCAGCAATTTCATAGGGAGAGAGTCATCGAGATTTGCACAGCCCGGGTCCTTTGAGTATGAGTATGCCATGCTGGAAGGCACTTGCTGAGATGGAGAAGCAGCACCAGGACCAAGTGGACCGCAACATCAGGGAGGTTTGGGAGAAGCTGGAAATGGAGATGGAGGCTGCCCGCCATAAGCACCAGGTCGTGCCAATAAGGTAAGATTTGATGATGTGCCAAGAAGAACTTCAGAGGATGGAAGAGCTGCACAACCAAGAGGTGCAAAAACAAAAGCAACTGGAGCTCAGGCAGGAGGAGGAGCGCCGGCGCCGTGAGGAAGAGATGCAGCGGCCTCAGGAAGAAATGATGCTGCGACAGCAGGAAGGATTCAAGGGAACCTTCCCTAATGTGAGAGAGCAGGAGATACAGATGGGTCAGTTGGCTATGGGCAGTGCCATGGGCATAAACAACAGAAGTACCATGCCGCCTGCTGCCGTGCTAGCTGGTACCCCAGCTCCTCCAGGACCTGCCACTATGATGCCAGATGGAACCTCGGGATTGACCCCACTGACAACTGAACGCTTTGGTCAAGCTGCTACAATGGAAGGAATTGGGGCAATTGATGGATCTCCCACATTCAACTGTGCAGCTCCTGGAGTTGAATTTGCTCCAAACACAAATCCCAGACACGAATAAAGTTGCAGTGTGTAGTTTCTTAAAAACCTTAAAAGGAGGACCCTTTTTCGACTAGCCAGAATTCTGCCTGGGAAAAATGTTAGTGATTCCTCCCCAAGAGTTAGGTCTTCCCTGCCTGCACCACTCTAGAGAGTAATACTGGAGGCAGAAGACAAGGGAGGGCTGATATTTAACAAGTCAGTTCTGTGTGACATATTGTTTTATTAATCTCTGTGTGGTGCCTTCCTAAAGTCTCAGATGTGATTATTGAGGGCCTAGGGGAACCATGGCAAAATGGATCAAGATAGAGCCCCGTTAATCTGATCATTCCTTTGTTTTGTCTATCATATTATATTTGCTTTCTTATCCACACTCCCTAACCCCAGTGATACTGCCACATACACCACAAAATCCAACATCCCCCAATGACCTTAGTCCCATTACTCCATTCATTTCCAGGTGAGAATTCAGATAAATGTCTACAGCATACATTCAATTCTGTTACCACATATATTACTCCTTCATGTCCTAAAGAAGATATTTTCCCTTAGAGATTTTTCATTTTAGTGTATCTTTTAAAAAAATCTTATGTTTAGACCAGCAGTTGGTATAATGGCTATGCCGCTGGACTCCCATGTAGTCGACCACGGTTCAAGTCTCGGACCTGATGGCTTAAACTCACACCGGGTGTGTGTGCGTGCGTGCCTAAGATCCGGAGAGGAAAATGGAGGAGAGGGGATTGTGGCGTGGCCATTCCCCGAGGGGAGTGATTTCTCGCTTTCTGTCTCTCTGTCTTTCTGGTGAGTGCACGTGCCCTATAGCAAAAACCTCTCAAAAGAAAAAAAAATCTTATGATAACTTGCCTCTATTTTTTCCTTGAGTAAGGACAACCCAGGAATGGCCCTTTTGTGTCTGAGATGTTTCTGTTCACAGCTTTTCTTGACAGGCTTAATACAATCTTGGGAACAGGGTTGCCATAATCTGAAGTTCTGACAGTAGCTCTTAGCTTTGCCTATTTCAGGTAATTACACTGTGTATTTATTCATTTTGTACCATGTTTTATTTGTTCTGATACCTTACATTTGGAGTTTTCCTGAGAAATGGAGCAGTAATGCAACATCAAGTTACTGTAATACATTTTAAGCCTAAGCCTGAAAAATAAATATATATATATGTGTATGTATGTATGTATATATATATATATATATATATATATATATTTATACTTTATATATATATAGTTGTATATAATAATTATATATATATATATATATATATATATATATATATATTCCTACTCCTTTGCAGAATTGGTATGAAGGCCTTGAAAACACCGCTTATGGGATCGAAGGTGAGGAGAGGTGTGGCCTAGAAAGGGTATGGTCCACTCTTGTGTGAGAAGGCCAGAAGAGTACTTACTGTAGGTCTCTGGACTTAAATATATTGGGGTATGTAATGAAAATGTTTTGAAAGTGGAATAGAAAAAAAAACAATCTAATTATAAATGAAGTAATCAAATCATTCCAAAATAAAATTTAATATGATATTGAGGAAACAACAAAGAATGAAGATTGTGAAAAAAAATATGTGTATTGGGACCAGTAGTTGGCATAATGACTATGTCGTTAGACTCCCATGTAGTCGACTGCAGTCCGAGGCCTGGACCTGGTGCTTAAACTCATGCCTGGCACATGTGTGTGCATGCCCAAGATCCCGAGAGGAGAATGGAGGAGAAGGGATTATGGCGTGGCTATCTCCCCTGGGGGGTGATTTCTTGCTTTCTGTCTCTCTGTCTCTCTCTGTCTTTCTGGCGAGCGCACACACCCTATAGCAAAATCCCCTAAAAATAATATATAGATGTGTATGTATATATAATATATAATATATATATACACACACACGTGTGTGTGTGTGTGTGTGTGTGTGTATTGAGTCTGTTGTCTATTATATTGCTCTGTGTAGTATTTTTTATAGTAACTATAAGAACAAAAATGGACTGTGAGCTATTTGAGAACCACGTAAAGTACTTAAATTGTCATTCAGTTTTCTAGTTTTTCCTGTTTAAGGTTTGTTGCATAACTTGAGCCATAAGGAAGATATCCATTTAATTATAGTTTTTCATGAAATATTTAGCAACTTGATATGATGTCAAATAAATAACATTGCAATACCATATCATTCATTCACTGAGGGTCTCTCCTGTTCAGCACATTTGTCTTAAGCATTCCTTTGCTTTTCATCCGTTATATTTTATAACGGATCCAAGAAGGGCCTAGATTTGCTATGATCCAGGCAGATAAAATATCAGCACCTGTCATGTACCTAAAATTAGTTTATATGTACTTCTTTTATTTTAGCTATACTTCTACAAATCTACCATTGTTTTATGTAATTTTAATTGCTTTACTAAAAATCAGATCCCTTGACATAGGTTTAAAATGCAAATAGTCTTTTTCTGCAAGCATAATGAAAACTTAGAAAAAAAAATGTCCCATGTAATGTAGTTATGAATTCTACCATATGCAAAGGAGACCAGTTTAAAGAGGAATTCCAATATTAATAATTAACCTCAAAAGTAAGTTGGGAACCAGCAGTTAGCGTAATGGCTGTGTCACTGGACTCCCACGTAGTCGACCGCGGTTTGCGTCTCGGACCCAGTGGCTTACAACTCACGCCGGGCGCGTGTGCGTGCGTGCCCAAGATCCCGAGAGGAGAATGGAGGAGAAGGGATTGTGGCGTGACCATCCCCCCTGGGTGGTGATTTCTCGCTTTCTGTCTCTATGTCTCTCTCTGTCTGTCTGGCGAGCACACGTGCCCTATAGTGAAAAAATCCTCTCAAAAAAAAAAAAAAAAAAAAAGAAAAAGTAAGTGAAAAAACCTGTGTGCAAAACTATAACAACTTTAGGGACCAACAGATGGCATAGAAGTTACGTCATTGGATTCCCATATGATCAGCCAGCCGTGGTTCCAGTTCTGGACCCCATGGCTTGAAATTCAAGCCAGGTTTGCGTGTGTGTGTGTGTGTGTGTGTGTGTGTGCTCAAAATTCCAAGAGGAGGCTGGAAGAGAAGGGATTGAAGTTTGGACATCCCCTGTAGTGGGATGGTTTTTCTCTTTCTGTCTCTCTGTCTCTTTCTCTCTCTGGCAAGCTCACATACCCTACAGCAGAAGTCTTCCTTAAAAAAAAACAAAACAAAACAAAACAAAAACCACTATAACAACTTAAAAATGCCCTACATTTTCCTATTCTATTCAAATATTTGAAAATTTATGGGGCATTTGACTCATTCCTCAAAGGAACCTGCCTTTAACCTTCTAACACCATCACTTGTTTCTCAATCACTAGACCCTCATCCATCACAAGTTCATGTCTTGTATGATATTATTCCAAAAATATTAAGAACTAGGGTTCTGAGCAAAGTAATAAAGACAATTCTGTTCCATTGATTGATTTCCAAACAAATCTTCGCCCAGACCAAGGTTTGAGAATAATCTTGACCTATTTCTAAATAGAAAAAGTGTCTGAGACTGAGAGTTTTTGTATTCTTCATATTTATATTTTGATAATGATCCACTAGCCATTTGTATATTTTGTAGAAATAGCTATGCAGGCATATTAGTGTATTACTTTTTCCTACTAAAGTCTATATCATTGAAACTAAGTACAGACATAGGAACAGGTACTAATTTCCTACTAATTTCCTAAAGACAGCTGTTTTACTACAATTAAGTGTATGTTTCTACTAGTTTATTTATTTTTTTCTTTTTTGCCATAGGATGCAGGCACTAAACAGAGAGAGATCATGAGAGGGAAAGTGAAAAATCACATCCTAAAAGGAATGACTGTGCTATAATCCCTTCTTCTCCATTCCTTTTCAGGATTTTAGGCATGCACACAAATGTGCCCAGCATGATTTTTCAAGCTGCTGGCTCAGGAACTTGAACTGCAATCAGCATGTGGGAGTTCAGCACCTTAACCACCACTCCACCTCCAGGCCCCTATATGAGGTGTATTTCTGTGAGTTCTATACAATTATAAATTAAATTCATAGTATATAAATAGCCTGCTTTTACTTTTCTCTGTGTTATTCTATTTTTAACTTGAAATACCTTTTTCAGATTCTTCTAATTTTGAATCCTTTGTTATTTTGATGGCATTTTGTTTTAAGGAAAAATATTTAAGAATGGAGTTGCCTGTGGCATGGTGGTTAAGGCAGCTGGATCCCATATGAACAATCATGCAACTAGAGTCCTGGACCTGATGGCTTGAGAACTACACTAGGCATATTTGCATGTGAATCCCAAATCCCAAAAGACAGAAGTGAAAGAGAAGGGATTGCAGGAAGGCCATTTCCATAGGGGGTGCTTCTTCACTTTCTCTCTCTCTCTCTCTGGTTTTCTCTCTCTCTTTCTGGCAAGAGCATATCTCTTTGGCTACATTTAGGGAAAAATATAAAAGAAAATATTAAGGAACTACAAAAAGTTCATAGAAAATGGCATCAAAGTATGAGTTTATTGGTCCAAACATTTTTCTAAATCTATGTGTAATTTTTTAAAAACATTGTTTCCATAAACATCTTGAAAATTTCCTTTTAAAAGCCATTTATTCATAATAGAAAGTTGGTTCACAAAGAATATATATATTTTTTTCACAGTGGAAGAAAAGAAAACAATAGGAAGATACAGTGTAGAGGGGACAGTAAGAAAAGAAAACATCTTCCTAGGGATATAGTCAAATTACATTCTGTCACCTTATTTTTTAGTAGCTTTTGTCCTTTCATCATGTCTTATCAAAATGTCTTCCCAATTCGGGAACCAGCAGTTAGCATAATGGCTATGTCACTGGACTCCCACGTAGTCAACCGCGGTTCGCGTCCTGGACCCGGTGGCTTAAAACACGCCGGGCGCGTGTGCGTGCGTGCCCAAGATCCCGAGAGGAGAGTGAAGGAGAAGGGATTGCGGCGTGGCCATCCTCCTTGGGGGGTGATTTCTCGCTTTCTGTCTCTATGTCTCTCTCTGTCTGTTTGGCGAGCGAACGCGCCCTATGGCGAAAACCTCTCCAAAAAAAAAAAAAAAAAGTCTTCCCAATTTAAAATTTAGGTAACATTTAAGTTTAATTAAATTTTTTCTTTATACATAATAATGTGCATACATGTGCATGTGAGGAGAGAGAGAGAAAGAAGGAGAGAGATGCATGCCCTATACAAAGTCTGGTCATACTATACACTCTCTCCTCCAGTACGCCAGCCCATCAAATCTGAGGCATATACACACATGCCCAGAGAATTTCAGACTAACCAGGCTAAGGACTCGAATTACAATTTCCATGTAGAACCCAGCTTCTCTTAAGCAGTGCATTATCACTGGCACCACACAGATCGCCCTAAACTGTGAACTGTTGTGTATGTGATTGAAAGATACACACATTTAATGATCAAAAAATACATACATCTAATCGGTGTCTGGATAACTTATACATAAGATAGCACTGTTTTTACATTAATATGTTTTATTTTTCTTATGCCTAATTACTATAAGACTAGTTATACTGACAAATGGCTTGTATTAGTTCTCTAGTACTGTTGTAACAAAATACTAGGTTGTTAGAAAAGTCATGACATATTTTTTCTATGCAAAGATCTAACCTAAGTTTTCTAACAACCTAATACAACAGATTGGATGGCTTAAAAAACAGACATTTATTTTTTCACAATTCCAGATACTGGAAGCCCAATATCAAAGTGCTCCTAAGATTGATTTCTTGTTAGGCCTTTCCTCTTGCCTGCAGTCACCTTCTCATTGTCTCTTCAAGTGGCTTTCCTACTATACAGGTGATCTCCTGATGTCATTTCCTCATCCTGTAAGGATATTACTCAGATTAGATTAGGAACCTATACTTATGACCTTTATTACCATCTTAAAAGCTTACCTCTAGGGACCAGCAGTTAGCTTAATGACTATATGGCTGGACTCCCATGTAGTTAACTGCAGTTAGAGTCCCATACCCAGCGGCTTAAACTCACGCTGGGCGAATGTGCGTGTGTGCCCAAGATCCTGAAAGGAGAATGGAGGAGAAGGGATTGTGGTGTGGCCATCCCCCCTGGGGGGGCTAATTTCTCGCTTTCTGTCTCTCTGTCTCTCTCTGTCTTTCTGGCGAGCACACGCATCCTATAGCAAAAACTTCTTCAAAAAAAAAAAAAAAAAAAATGACCAGCCAGAGGTGAAATCTGAGACTGTTTCCTGGTCTTTTCTAAAAAAAAAAGAAAAGAGCTTATCTCTAATGACAGTCACATTGGGGATTAGGTTTCAACCTACTAGTTTTGGGGAACACAATTCAGGCCATAAATGTGAAATATTTACAAATTATTTCCATCTGAATATATCACTGTATTATTACTATTATTGCTATGTTTTTAAAATCTACCTATTTCATATGTACTTATGCTTCATATTAATATAAAAATGATTTCAAGATGCAAAAAATATCACATTTGGAAAAAAAACATGGTTTTTTTTGTCTTTTATTTTTCTTTCTCAGATTAATTAAATTCACATTTTACATAAAGTTCCCATTATGATGTATACAATATACATATATGTATATAGTTTTCAACAGAGAACTCTACATTTTTTGGTGTTAAATGATTCTTCCCTTTGCCCCTCACGCCCACTCTCTACCACCCACTCCCGACCACCCACTCCCCTCCCTTACAGCCTCTGGTATCTACATTTATCCTTTCTGCTATCATATCATCAGATCTTTCTCCTTCTGCCAGAGTACTGATATATTTTTTTTTTCATTGCACATCTTTACAGTGTACAGCATGGTTTTTCCCAGCAGGAGTACAGTTCACATTAGTCAAGACAATGATACCACCACATACATCATCAACAGACCACCCTTCACCCCTGTGTCCATCAAGCGTGATGTTCGTTCCCTGAATCCCTCCCCTCCACCCTCCATCACTCATTCCCATTACCTCTCCCATACTGTCTCCAGCATCCGCAGTTGCCATCCCTGCGACCATACCCTGCAGTTCTTTCACCCTTTTTTTTTCTTCCTTTTTCAATTATCAGCTCATAAAGTTTTCCACAATAGGAAACATAGATTCTATTCAGGGTTGGGTCAAGGGTGGGTCTCGTGCAGTTCCGCAATTGTAGGTGAGTCTCCATGGAATACAGTTTCAGGAACGTGGTTCTGGTAAGCAGAGATGGTTATCAGTTGATGCGGCACAGCATCCATCTTGTGGTTACCGGGAATGGTGTTGTGGGGATCTACAGCGTGAGTCATCCTCGAGTATCTGGCTTCCTTAAGAATGGTAGAATAGTTCTTGTTTTTCCATGAGGTAATGCAGGGCTGGTAACCATCATCTTCTCACTGCCCATAGGCAGCGAAAATCCTCCTATACAATATATTTCTCAATTGGTTTAAGACATCTAAAGTTTCTTTCTGTTGCTTATATTTGCAAGATCTTAATCCTTGTTTTCGGCTTCAGTTTGCCGCCCGCGACTGGCGGCTACATGCAGGTCCAGCAGCCACGCGCAGGCCCGGCGGCCACACGCAGGCTCGTCGGCCACGCCCGGGCGCAGGCCTGGCAGCCATGTGCAGGCCCGGCGGCCACGCGCAGGCCCGGCGGCCATGCACAGGCGCAGGCCCGGCGGCCATGTGCGGGCCCGGCGGCCATGCGCAGGCCTGGTGGCCACGCACAAGCACAGGCCCGGCGACCACGCTCAGGCCCGGCGGCTGCGCGCGGGCGCAGGCCCGACGGCCACACGCAGGCCTGGCGGCCACGCGCAGGCCCGGCGGCCACGTGCAGGCCCGGCGGCCACGTGCAGGCCCGGCGGCCACGTGCAGGCCCTACGGCCACATGCCAGCCCCAAGCGCGCGAATGTGCCCGGGACCCATCGCCACCTCCCGCTCGCCCGCCCGGCCAGAGAAAGGAAGGACGGCGACCTCGGCCGTTCCGCGCCGCCGGCCCGCATCGGCGCCGAGCGCGGGACACACCCAGCGCCGGAGAGGCAGCAGGGGCCGGGCGGTCTGGGCCGCGGCACGCGGAATAGAGGAGAACCCCGTGCCTGGCCCCTGCCGCGGCGCAGGCCAAAAACATGTTTTTAATGTATTTTATTTTTATTTTTAATTTTTTAGTTGAGAAATAGAGATTATATACTTTTCAAGGTATACAATGTTATGTGTTGATATAGATACACATTATATAATAAACTATAGATACACATTATATAATGAAATTAATTTTTAAAAAGGAATGTGTGATCAGTTATAAGATTGTAATTTTTCCTCACCATTTATAAAGAAATGATACTTTTTCTGGCCATTGTTACTGAATGGTAGAATGAGCAATGTCCTTAGAGATGGCTGATGATTAAGAATGTTCCTCAATGTATTGTAGGACATAGATGAAAGCACAATTTAATGAAAGCTATTAATCGATACTTCAGGTGAAATATCCTTAGATTAAGTCATTTATATCCAAGACAATAAATCCAGTTACCTGTTATGCACCAAGAAAAGTATGTAAGTGTGTAAACATGCAGAGCATAAAGCCACAGAATGGGGGGGGGGGAGAGTGTCTGTGTAATACTGAAATATGTACTTCCTGTCTGAAGGCATTCAGATATATGCTAAGTGTTTGAAAACTCTGTGTCAGGGAAGCAAATATATTTTGGGGATAAAATTAAGTCTTTGGACCTCTAATTTCCATTCTCTCTTATAGTCTATAAATAATGGAAGTTTCTTTTTTTTTCTTCAGAAATCTCTTTAAAACCTTTTTTGGCCTAGGGCTTCTGATAAAATGCAGACAGTGTGCAATGTAATACAAGATACATTTTCTACTTAGTACATGAAGTAAAAGCTTAAATTGTTTTTCAGAGTGTATCCTTAGACTTAAAAATCAGGAGTATTTTGTTAAATGACAAGAGTGTATTGTCTTAGAGTTCTAGGGGTTAGAGTTCAAGATCAAGGTGTAGATAGGGTTGGATCCTCTGAGGGCTATGAGGATGAGTCTATTCCATACCTCCCTTTGTAGGGTTTTGGAGGTTGACTGTTTCTTTGTCTTCTGCTGCATCTCTCTGATCTGCCTTTGTCTTCACATGATGTGTCCCTTGTGTATGCCATCTATCTCCCAATTTCCCCTTTTTATAAGAATAATAGTCCTATTAGATTAATGGCCCACTCTACTTCAGTACAACTTCCTCTTAACTTAATTACATAGGTAGTGTCTCTATTTCAAAAAAAAAAAAGGTCACATTCTTAAGAATAGGGGTTGAGAATGCCAATATATAACTTTGGAGGTAGAAGAGAACAATTTGATCTGTAACACGAGTATAATACAGTGTTTTATTTTAATTTTTTGTTGCCAGAGAGTGCATTGTTTTGCTAGAGAGAGGCAGAAGGAAAGAGGATCTCCAATGGGACATGGTCTTTCCACAATCCCTTCTCTTCCACTTCTACATTCTGTCAGGACTTGGGGCTCCCATACACTTGTGTGGGTGTATTTCTCTAGGCTATGGGCTGGGATTTGAACCTTGGGGGACCAAATAGTATCTGCTTCCCTTAACTACTAGACTATGGAGCTGGGCTTCTCTTACAATTATGGATGGGTATGTGAGATCTGGTGCCTGTATTGGAGAAAGAGAAGTCAATGTTGAAGATGGATATTCATCTTCACCTGATACGTATTGGATGATGATCCCTTGGATGGAAATAAAATAGGTTTTTCACTCCAGAGAGATTGGGAGTGTGCTGGAAGCAGAAGTTGTTTACTTATAGGGATGTAAGGAATAGAGTCATGGGACTTGCAGAGTTTTGAAGTGAATTGGTGAAACCAGGACTATCTAAAACTTTTTAATTCACTGATTCAAGGGAGAAGGGCTGGATTAAGAGGAAGCATTTTGCAAGCTAATTCTCATGTAGACAGATCTTCAGTTGATACCCTACTAAAACAAACACAAGAACTTCAATGGCCTAAATCTTCATGGGAAAGCTGGCGACCTGGCAGTTTCAGGAAAGTGTGAGCCAGATCCAGGCCTCTGTGTACAGTTCTCACCTATGACTTAACTGAAACTTTGTCTTTTTCTAATTTTACCTGCTATAGGCAGTAGTTTCCCACCCCACCCCCGGACAGCTTCCAAATTAAGGACTAGATAAGAACTTTCTGGTAGAGCTACTCACATCTGAAATAGTTCCTCCTGAGAATTAGTGGCTGAAGAAAAGGAGCCACCTGGGATTATCATGCGGGAGTTTATGAACAGGTAGAGATATCCAAGTGCCTGGATTCATCAATGTTATGAACAATGGCTCAGCTGCCCTTTTCTTGGGTTATACAGACCTTGGGTTGTATGTTGTCATGCTTCACAGTCAGGTGTGGTAGCTCAAATACCAGCTTCAAATATTTTGATTTACTATGTCCAGATATAGTCCAGACATGGAAAATTTATTTGATATTGCTACATATGATAGGATTTTCATTTAGTTATTAGACAATGTGATTAAGTCACTGAAGATTATTTTTCAGTGCTCTAAACATCTAATAATCTTTATCATTACACAAGGAATACATGGAGCTTTTTTTAAAAGGTAAACATAAATTAATAATTCCCTTTTGGGGACTAGCAGATGGTGTAATGGATATGTTACTGGACTCCCACATAGTCAACTGCAATTCAAATCCTGGACCAGGTGGCTTAAAACTCACACCGGAACTATATGCATGCATGCCCAAGATCCTGAGAGGAGAATAGAGGAGAAGGGATTGTGGTGTGGCCATCCCCCATCTGGATTGATTTCTTGCCTTTCGTCTCTCTGTCTCTCCAGTGAGCACATCCACCCTATAGCAAAAATCTCTTTAAAAATAAATAACTCTCCAAAAAAAAAGAAATTCCCCTTTGACCTTGTTCAAATCTAGACCCAGTTACCTGTATTAATTATAATTATTGCTGAACATGAACTTCTAAAGCCCTTTTGAATGCATTTTCATTCTTATAAACATTTGAAAAATTATTTGTTTTGTTGAGGTGGTTGTTTCCATATATATGGATACTGTATATATTTCTTTTTTAAAAATTTTTTTTCTTCAATTATTTTATTTATCTTTATCCATTTATTTATTTATTTTTATTTGACCATAGAGAGATAGAATGAGAGAGAAAGTGAGAAAGCATGCTGCCAGGTTTGGGACTTGAACCAAGATCAGCCATGTGGGAGTCCAGCACCTTTAACCACCATGCCACCTGCCAGCCCCATACTGTATATATTTCTGAAATATATTTTATACACACTTTTACTTCTCAATCTCAGATTGTTTAGACTCTAACCAGTACACAAAGGAAAAAGATGCCATATTCTAAAGAATAATGCTAGTAGTCACATGATTTAATTTGGTCTCTTTTTAATTGAAATTAGTGTATGTGATAGTCATTCAATGCAATTAAATGTATTAGTACCAATTGTGCAAATTTTCTGATGGCCAATTTGACAAATGCAAACACTCTTATCCATATAGTGCAGTTCTCAAAGTTTTGGTTGTTTGGGGAATATTTGCATTTTACTATGCTGATAAGATAAACTGTATATTATTACACAGATAGATTATTGATTTTATTACTTTGCTATTAATAGTAGCATTGACATTTTCCGATTAAATATAATACAGATTAATGCTTAGTTATACAAGTATTCTTCTTGAGAAATATTTTTAAAATAAATCATGATTTTATAGAGATGTTATATAAATAATTACATACCAACTTAGAAAAAGACTATGGGTTAGCTCCATTAAGGGAGCTGAGACCAACATAATTGACCATAGTTCAAATCCTGGCTCTAATGGCTTTAAAAAACACACTGAGTGTGTGTGCCTACATGCCCCAAATACCAACAAATGGAGAGATGGAGAAGAAGAGATTGAAGCATGACCAAGCCCCATTAAAGGGTGCTTTTTCCTCCTATCTCTCTGTCTCTCTCTGGTAAGTGCATGCGTTTTCTGGCTATTAAGAAAAAAAAAAGAAACAAACAAAGAAACTACTATATTTAGGTACCTAAAGATCATTGTATTTATTTATTCTATCTACTCTGTTTCTCTAATTGTGATATAGCTTTCTTAATTATTATTTCTACTATGTATATGAATATATATATATATATATATATATACACATATATATATCATGGAATAATATATCTGTATCATAATGTAGTTATTTTACTTTTTGTGTGAGGACGTCACCTTCCTAACATCCTAAAAATTTGTTGAAAAAAGAATTTAATTCATTTCTAATTTATTCAAAGGGGAATTTCAAGCATTGCACTTGCTCATGATGGCTGTAGAAAATACAGTGATTTTTCAATGAAATGCCTTTTATTTATAAGATATTCAATACTCAGTCCTCAGTGGGTCTGCGTGTTTGTTTGTTTGTTTTATGAGAGATTTTTGCTATTGGGTGTGTGCGCTCACTGCAGAGAAAGCAAGCAAGAAATCATCCCCCAGAGGGATCACCACACCACAGTCCCTTCGAAGGACCAGAGTGACTCCATTTCATTAAACCCACCTTGCTGAGAATCAGCGTCATTTCAAGGAGGCGAGCTGATCTCATAGGAAAAGGTCTTACTTAAGTCCATCACCACACCAGGGCTGACCAATGTTAAAAAACAAAGGAAATACCAGAGAACTGAAGTAATTTTCTTTCCAATCAGTAAAAAGCAACTATGCTTCTTGAAATCTACAGCCAATGTAGAGCAGCCTGAGTGCATTCCTCAGCACCTCTCAGCCTCCCCCACCAACAGCCATAAAAAAACCAGCCCAACTAACACCAGGGCTCTTAACTCTGATCCCGTTATGTTGGTGACAGTTAAGAGTGTTGGCTCGAGCCCAAATAAAAGCTACCCTTGTGTGTTTACATCGGAATTGACTCCTTGGTGGTTTTTTGGTAATTTTGTGACCGGGGCATAACGTTTGGGAGCTCGTCCGGGATTCCCCAAGACCCTCAAGATCCCTGAACTGGAGGGTTGACTGATAATGGCCGGTGAGTGTGTTTCTTTTGTCTCTGTGTTTGTCCTGTTCAGTATCTGAGGGCCCTAACTCTGTAATAGATAGGAATCAGTCCACTGGATGCACTGGCAGGCTGCTGATCTAGAGGTCTGGAAGATGTTCCAGGCCCCCAAGGAGGGGACCGAATGCCCCTAGTTGTTCTGAGGAGACATAGCAGGTCACTCCCAGGGTATGGTGTGAGGCCATGGTTCCATTTTAGGTTTGCTTTTCACTCAGTGAAGAGCATCTACATGACCGCATTTGTCCTATCTGTGTGTTTATTACCTATCTCTGTTCGTGTGTACGTTTTCCTGTCGGAAATGGTACAGACTCAGACTTCCCCTCTGATGTTATGAATAACCATTTCAAGGTTGTTAAAATCGGGGCCCATAACCTTAGTCTAGGTGTTAAGAAACAGAAGCCCCACTCCCAGGTGCCTCAAGGAACAATCAGTGACCAAGCTGCTCTATCTGGAACCAGGGGAGCCATTAAAATTCCATGGTGATCAGAACATGCCCTCAGGAATGATTACCCTGCTTGCTTTGCTTCTGTAGCCAGCTTTTTTTGCTTTCAAAAAGGAGAAACCCTACCTCCTTATCTCTCTCGAAGCCCCTTCACTTTGTTCCTTTGTCCTGATAAATCATCAAGTCACTCCCACGGGCTTAATCATTAAACTCCAATGAATTTGGCTATGTCTGGATGTCCTCTTATTTCTCGCTGAGTAGATTATAACATTTAGAGGC
Source organism: Tupaia tana (assembly GCA_026018925.1). Classification (NCBI taxonomy): domain Eukaryota; kingdom Metazoa; phylum Chordata; class Mammalia; order Scandentia; family Tupaiidae; genus Tupaia; species Tupaia tana. The sequence continues at coordinate 44,664,466 of JAKSZU010000013.1, read as the reverse complement.
CCCAGTAAGATCGTGTACCTGTCTGGAACATGGGTGAGCCATCCTAGGGAGAGCAGCCTCACTTGGCATGGCTGCTGGCTACCTGGGACTGCTGTAGGGGAGGTGCCACCTGGGATTTCCCAGGGCCCTAGAGCTTCTCTCAGGATTGTTGGCATCTGACAAAAGATGCTGACTGCTCCTCCAGAAGTCTGTGGAATTATGCTGTAAGACTTTTGGAGGCATTGCTTTGAGTGTTCCTGTTCAATTCTATCTGCTTCAGTAAAGAGAAACCGGTGACTAAGGGGTTGGCCATGGAGCAGGGAGGGACTCCCAGGCAGGGTCTAAGTCCCTAGAAGGCCCCTGAAAGTCCAACCTGCAGGAAATCTGGGTTAGAGTCTCCGACAGGGATTGAATCCCTGGGTTGAGGGTTTGAGTCTCTCTGCAGGTGGCTGGATTAAAGACTGACTGGACACAGTTATAGAACCCCTACTTAGTTTCTTCCAGACATGCTGGAATCTGGGGGCTAGATGGCAAGGGGTTTGAGTTCCCCCTCCTAGCTCTTAGACAGTTTGTGGGAAATCAATGTTAGAGTCCCTTGACAGGGTTTGAGTCCCTGAAAGTTTCAGGGGCTTTTTTAAATGGGTATCTTCTGCTTTTACTGTCATTGTACTAATTTTCTCCATACTCTCTTAGATTGGTGGGAGGGAATGTAATAGCCTCTTGTGTGCATGATGAGTGAATGACTATGTGACTGTGTTTGTGATCCCACAGCTATGGCTACTGTGCAGAAATGAGTCCCTGACAGGGTTTGAGTCCCTGGAAAGACAGATTTTTAAGTTGCTGGAAAATCAGGGTTTAAGTCCCTGGATATCTTAGGATTTTTCTATGGGTTTCTTTTGTTTCTTCTGCCATTTTAATTACTTCCTCTGCACCCTCTTGGAAAACATTACTTGGTTCTAGCCCTCCTCCTCACTTGAGGATATCAAGTAATAGAATATCAATCAAGGAGTTCTTCAAGAACTGATGATCCCTACAGTCACAGTACTATTGCTGAAAAATGCCTTGTAACCATAGGGGGTATTGGTAGAGGCAAGAGGGTCCTGGAATGCCCCAGGGTACATCCTGACCAAAGAGCATACTTGCCTTTTTAGAAATCATAAAAGGCTTGAACAGCTCCTTTAAAGTCCCTTAGAATGCATGCTTAAGCATTTCAGTGAGGCATTTGTAAAAAGTTGTAATGATAGCATCAAACTCTCAATCCCAAAACTGAGAGGGCCTTTTAAAAAAAATCACACTTAAATGGGGTAAAAATATCAAGAATAGGTATGTTGTAAAAACTTTAATAACATAGACAACAAAAAGTTAAATTTCTACCATTTTCTACCATACTTAAGTGTATAATTAAAAATTTCAAAAAAAAGGTTACTCAAAAGAGTATCAATGTCAAAATAACCCCAGGAAAATTGGCTCTTATAATCCCGATATGTGTGTGTGTGTGTGTGTGTGCGCATTTATGCATATAATATGTCATGTTATGTACCGCATGTTGTATGTCTGTGTAAAAACAGGCCTTAAAGTATTCTATTCAATTTGGTTTAAGAGTGCTCATAGAAATTGACTTAAATGTTTCTCAAGTTCATATAACTTTAGTAAATGAGCTGGCTTCAAATATAATAAAAAATTAATAAGTAAAAGTCTTCATGATTTCCAACATATATTTTGTCTAGGTTTTTATTAATCAAGCAACATCACATTTATCTTAATGTGGTTGGTTTAATAAAACAGCTAGTATTTATATGTTGTATATTGCATTTTACATAGTGGAAATCTAATAGGGAAATGAATTCATGACTAACTTTTTCTGGCTTTAGTTTTAGTGCTAACAGAGAATCTCTGATGGCAAAGTAATTCTGAAATGTTTACAGAGGGCCCCTGAAACATCCAAAAGGGAGATGTTAAACCAATCAGGATTATTGTTTATATGTTGGATAAAAAAGAAAATCATTGCCAAATTAAGTAATTCTAATTTTCTTGATATTATATTTGAGGTATATGTATAAATATTATGTACTTATATGCCTATATATGCATTGTGTTCCAAAATAATTTAAGATTCCTAGGAGTTAATAATAGGCTATCATGTTAAACTGGCATATTTATTTGTCAGTTGTGAATTTTTGTCAGAGCACTAACTATGGCTTGAATCCTAATATTATGTACTTAAAGAAATTCACAAAGGGGATAAAAAGAAAATTTACTCTTACAAGTACAGGTTTCTAAAAAAAAAAATTGAATAATCTAACTGGGTAAAGTCTTCATTTTCTATATAAACTAATTAATTTTCTAAACTGTTAAGCCAAAATTGACCAAAATAAAAAAAAGTAAAAAAAAATGTTTGACAAAATTACATACTAAGTAGCCAATGCAATGTACCTAAATTAAAGAGGTAAAATTAGTGTAAAGGAATATAAATCCAATGTTAAACATGGACTCATGAAAACATCATTGCCTGGTTCCCTCTGAGTTCTCCTTATAATTCTTATTGTTAAGCTAATATGCTTTAGTTATTCCTTTTATTGGTCTTTAAATTTTATAAAAAATATCAAGAGGGTCTGTTAATAAAATTGTTCAGTTTCACATTGTTAAACAAATTTTGTTATTGTTTGTACATGTTCATAAGCTGCTGGTATATGCTAAAATTTAGGGTTGCCAAAAATAAAAAATTTGCTCAATATAAATGTATGACAAGCTTAATAGCTCCTTAAAACATCACATTTCCCCAGGTAAAAGAAAAAAAGATAAATATGCATGGTTATTAAGAATTGGGCCTATATATCTGGAGCAAAAGCTAGAAAACTACTGTCTCACAGCATAATAGGGTAAGAGTCTCAAAGAATGGGGTGAAACAAGTTAAGGCTAGAGCTCTGTACTACCTAGTCCCCCAGCCCCTTGCCTTTTTGTACTTCTGTTTCTTTCAGTTAGGCCTCTCCCTCACTGGACTCTCCCTTTAGTTAAATGATCAAGAAAGAGGTTTAGCTAGAAAAGCAAACATTTCAATTGAGACTACATTCTCCAGTTAGAGCTTTTGTATAAGCGATAAGGGAGCTGCCTTGTAAAAACTTGGCTTTGCCCTCCTGACAGTACTCAGCTGCTCCTTGCAGGATCTATCCAAACTTAGGTTCACTTCTCAGTGTAGAGACAATTCACAATAAATACCAGAAAAATTCCTAAATAACTCAGAGAAGTGTTATAACAGAATTGGCAAGGCACCTTAAACTTTGATTTAACTCTCACCCAGTAGTCACTCATGATAATCCTAAAGGCTGGGAACTACTCTGAGGGCAGGATCTGGAAACGGCCCAGATCAGTGCCTCTGCCTCAGAAAAAACTCTGTTTCTAATGTGGGCAGCCCAGGCACTGAACAATGCCCATGACTGGCGTCTTCATGTCCTCCAGTGGGGCCTTGTTCCCAGTGTGGAGTTGGCCACTAGAGACGAGACAGAATGCACCGAGCTCTGAAGGGAGCTCTGGACTTCTGGAATCTATGCGGGCCTTTGAAAGTGAGGATTAATGGTGCCTGAGACCCCCAACGGCTCCCCTTGGACATCTGACAAGTTCACTGGGCAAGCCTTAGGTAACCCTTAAAGTGACTAAGATTATTTCTGTCTAAATCAGAGGTTAAAGTTGTTTCCAAAAGTACACTCATAAAAAAAAAAAAATTAAAAATAGTAGCAAACACGTTGGCTGACCATGCGACAAGAGAGAGCATTATAAGACCTAGCCAGAGGGGCAATAGCTCTATGAGCAACTAAAAATTCTTGTAGCGGCCCCAGATTCTGTCCTTCTGTCCTTGCCCTCCTAAACTCCGGAAGAAAGAAGAAATTGTGCGCACAAGCGGTAGGCTACTAGAGGATCCAAAAGACGATTGCTTTTTACCAGATTGGCAGGCCAATGGTCCCTGAGGCCCTTCAACCAGTCATTATAGATCAGGTAGACCAGATCAGGTAGACCTGGGAAAGACAAAGCTTGCTAAACTGGTTAAGAGAAAAATACTTTGTGCCTAGTCTAGATAGCCTTATCAATGGTGTTGTCTCAAAAGGTGTTGCTCCACACAGATAAATCCTAATCCCTCAGGCAAGGCTCCCTTGGAAATCAAATTACAGAAACACACACACACATACACACACACACAAAATCTTAGATAAATAGTCTTATTTCTATAAATAACTTGAAACAATAATTAGACAAAACTTAGATAAATGTAAATAGAGTAAATATTTGTAATTAAACTTGTCTGTTAAATTAAGGCAATTTTTAATATTAAATTTGTAAAGAAAAACAAAAGCTGAAAGAAGGGTTATACCTGTAAAAATGTATTTCTAGTGGAAAAGGTTAAAAGGAAAAGTCTTTTTTAAAGGAATTTTGTGTAGTTTTTTGTCTGAAAGTAGAATGGCTGTCTCAGGACAGGAGAAAAGAGGGACAAAAACTAAAAAGTGTAAATCATGTTGTTGAATGTTTGAATTGTGTTATAAAAGTCTAAGAAAGTTGTAAGAATTGGTCAAGTTAGTGGTCTGGAGCTGGTTGTGCTATCTTTGAATGTTATATACAGAAAAATAACTAGAAGAGAGGAGCCCTTCCAACTAGTCTGGTTGGGGCCTCACATAGTTTTAAAGTTAGCCTGTGAGTCTGTCACACCACAGCCAAGAGGACTGCTTCCATGGACCCACAAGGGCCTTGGTCCATAAAGATGGGCCAAGAGTGTCCTTTGTGATGGTGCTTCAGAGACCAGAGAGCAGCAGCCCTGCTCTAGTCACTCCAGAGGCTGACTGCAAGTCAGACATTATCAAGAGTGTGGCTCGGCAGCTCCATGACTAGATGGTCAGAAAAAGGACATGCTGCTGCTGACTCATGGGACAGTTAGAGTGGCCTCTGGTACCAGTAGGCTCCTTGGCCCTTGTTCCCGTTGAGTGCTCTACTCACCGTGCTTCTAATTTTAATTTTTGGCTCTAATTTACTCAGTTTTCTTACCCAGTTTGTCTCCCACAAGATAAAGGCCTTTAAATATTAGATGCTAATTGCCTCTGGACCTAGAGCCCAAGTATACCTGGCGCTATACTATCAAGGTGACTCTCCTTAACAGATATTTGAAGAGACTCAAAGAAAAAGATAATATGATTTCTGTTTTCTGAAAAAATTTGTTATTTCTTAAGTACCTAACCAAGTGCTATGTCATAGTTTCCCTGTAAGTGGTTAAACCTGGTGACTGCATACCATGAGCATTGGCCCAGGCCATCTGACCTGACACTCCTGTGCGTAAGCAACTACGCCCAGCAACTAGAGACTATAAAATCAGCTCATCCCTGACTGGGACTATATAGAGCTCAATAACAGGGATCCATGATTGGCTCCACTATGTACTTGGGAAAGGGTGAAATGAAGGGCCAGAGTGACTCCATTTTGTTAAACCCACCTTACTGAGAATCAGTGCCATTTCGAGGAGGCAAGCCAATCACATAGGGAAAGGTCTTAAGACCATCACCACACCAGAGCTGGCCAATGATAAAAACAAAGGAAATACCAGAGACCTGAAGTAACTTTCTTGCCAATCAGTAAAAGACAACTATGCTTCTTGAAATCTACAGACAATGTGTAGCTGCCTGAGTGCATTGCTCAGGACCTCTCAGCTTCCTCCCACCAACAGCCATAAAAAACCCACCCCAACTAACACCAGGGCTCTCAACTCTGATCCTCTGTGTCTGTGACAGTCAAGAGCCCTGGCTCGAGCCCAAATAGAAGTGACTCTTGTGTGTTTTCATAGGAATCAGCTCCTTGGTGATCTTTTGGGAATTTCGCGACGGGAGTACAATACCTTCTCTTCCATTCTCCCTTCAGGATTTTGGGCATGCACGCACACACACCCAGTGTGAGTTTAAGCCACTGCAGTTGACTACATGGGAGTCCAGTAATGTAACCATTATGCCATATGCTTATTCTGCAGCAGGTCTGTTTGAATGCTACTTTTCATGTCATTTAAAGATTCCTCACACAAGAGAATAATAATGTCATATTCACAGACTAACCTTCCTACATTTAGCACTTCCAATATGCAAAATAGTTTCAAACACGTCATTATTGCTTAGTGTGCCAAATTTTCTATGCAACTTAAACCCTTTCTATTTTTAAGGCAATATTCTAACTTGGCCTCACCCTAACCAATATCAGTCCTATTCCTACTGCATTACCACAGCTAACTCTTTTACAGGCCTTCTGCCTGTATTCAGCCTATGCAAAATAGATCATTCTGGATGATATGAAAGCTAGTAACCATCCTCAGAATGGAATGAATTTCATTCACTTTCCAGTCTCTAGCCAACTTTTCTTATTATCTATGTCTAACCTCTCTCAATCATCTAGTTTTCAAATTGGAAAGTTTGAAAGCAACATATTTCCAGCCCGAGACAGTGGAATGAGTCTTTCCTTGGTTAATTTGACAATGAGATTGTTTTAGGCTTTAAAAATTGATTAACTAGGGGCCAGTGGTTAGTGTAATGGCTATGTTGCTGGACTCCCGTGTAGTCGACCTGGTGGCTTAAACTCACACCGGACACGTGTGCAAGCATGCCCAGGATCCCGAGAGGAAGTGGAGGAGAGGGGACTGCGGCGTGGCCATCCCCCCTGGAAGGTGATTTCTTACTTTCTGTCTCTCTGTCTCTCTCTGTCTTTCTGGCAAGTGTATGCACCCTATAGCAAAAACCTCTGTAAAAAAAAAAAAAAAAAAAAAAAAAAAATGGTTAACTCAGTCCAGAAAAGTCTTCAGGGTGATTTTCTTTCTAGGTGTGTTTTTGTGTCTCTGAGAATATCCCTATTATCAGGTAATGTTCTAACCTGACTCTAAATCACTTCGCAAGTAAGGAATCTGAGACTTAGGGGGTTCAGCAGTTTTGCCGAAGTTAGCATACAAATAATGTTTTAGTTTTATCTTGTTTCCCATAAATGTCAAGAATAGCTTCTCTCCATCCCAACACCGTGATGTATAAGTCACCCTTTAGAAGATTAATAACCTTTGCCAAGATTGGAGTTGATTTATGCTCTGGCTCTGTTGGCAACAGAGGCCTCCCTACCCCAGCCCTCATCAGCTACATTGATTGGGCACCAGAGCTTCCCCAGCCTGCTGCTTAAGCAGATGCTAATGGGCAAATGAGCAACAGCAGGGGGGCAGGCTGGGGTGATCTTCATTCATTAGCAACTGTTCAAGCAGCAGGCTGAGGGAATCTGCAGATGCTGAGAAAGACACTAGGATGAACATTGACCTCAAAGGTACTTTTGAACAAAACTTGAATTTTTCTATCAGACCTTTGCTGTATTTACCAAAACTCATATCCTTTGATATATGGGAGATAATGACTTTACATTCCTTTGAAGTCCCCACCTTCTTATAGTGATGTCGATGCATGTATTGAAATCAATCAAGTCAGAATTTTGGTTCTAAGCCACTGTCTTGTGAAATTGCCTAGTCATAGTAATCACAGCAGGCCTTAAAAACCACAGATTCTAATTCAATGGGTCTGGAGTAAGAATTAGAGAATCTGTATTTTAAACAAGTGTCATGACATATTTTATAATGGAATAAAGATATGAGACATTTTTCTAAGCAGTGTGGTTCAAAATGTTGCCCAGTATCTCCTTTGTTAAAATACTCAAATGATGGTTAAAGATGCAATAAACTCTGAAGCAGATGATGGTGTGGGAGTAAAATGTGGCACTTTGTGAGGCAATCCCACATGGGAAGGTTCACAGTTCAAGTCCAGAGACTTCCCTAAATATTCAGACACACATATGCTCATGATCCAGAGCTGGCTAAAGGCTGGGGGTGGATTGTGGCATCACGATCCTTTTGGAAATGCTGTCTTTCTCCCTCTTTCTTGCAAGAAAATAAACAGAACAAAACAAAAATACAGCAATAAACTCACACCTCTCTAGTCCTAATAAAATCTTTGGGGAAGAATTCAGGAATCCATGTCTAAGCAAGTGTGGTTAGGCTTAAGTTTCTAAAATGCAGGTGAATATGAAGCTAAAATCTTATCAAAAGGGTGAATTCTGAATTATTTGGAAGCACTAAGAATTTCTTCTTTGAAGACATGAGTTCATTTTAGAAGCAATTTCTCTATTCTTTCTCCCTAAAGGATCAAAGACAGATTTATAACACCATCCATTAAATTACTGACTTGCCTTCTGAACAGCAAGTACCTGTGTAACTGTGTTGATCCTTTTTCCACTTACCTGGTGTCTGCATTTTTTTTTCCTGAAATATTTACAGTGCAACTCTGAATTTTCTCAGGAAGCATTTTCTGTGGCCACATTTGTAGTCAAAGTATGCATATTTTAGGAGATAATTCTTATTGGATTGTTTGTGTTAGTCCATGCAATTCCTTGACATTTCAGATTATAGCTGGCCAATTAATACTGTGATCAGGTGTGTTTTCATTTCATGTTGGATTACTCTATTAAGTGTCCTAGAGCTACCGTAACAAGTTCCCACAGACCTAAAGACTTAAACAACAGAAATTTATTCTCTCTCAGTTCTGGAGGCCAGAAATAAATGCTATAGTGTCAGCAGGAGAGCTTGGAGGAGAGAATCTGTTCTGGAGAATACAAGGAAAAATCTGCTTCTCGCCTGACTCCCATTTTCTGGAGGTTCTGATGGTGTTTTGAGTTCCATGGCTTGTGATAATTGCTTCAGTCTCCACCTCTGTCTTCACATAGCTTTTCTCCTGTATCTCTTTATCACAAATATCCAGCTTTATTTTTATTATTATTATTTTTAAATATAAGGACAAGATTCATTGGAGTTAGGGCCTGCTCTAAATCCAAAATTACCTCATTCTGAGATCTAATTAGTTTACATTCATAGGTTTTGGAAGTTAATATTTACATTAATTCACTCTTTTGTTGCTAACCAGCAATACCTGAGACAGAGTGATTTATAAAGGATAGAAATTTATTTGGCTCACAGTTCTGTTAGTTGGAGAGTCCAAAGGCATGGGTCTAGCATCTTGCTGGTCTCTGGTCTTAGGTAACTACATGACTAACAGAAGCAGAGAGGACAAGTACAAAAAGATACAGGGTCAGCCATCTTCCTTTTCTAACAACCCACTCTTTCTTCTTGTGAAAGTGTGAACTTATTTTACATTATGCTATAGCACTAATCCATTCATAAAAGTGATGCCTCCATGATGTAAACTGCCTATCAGGTCACCTCTTACAAATTCATTACTTCCCAACACAATTCGTTGGAGACTTAGAGACTAAGTTCCAAAAGATGAGCCTTTGGACAAACCAATAACCAAACCATAGCAAGACTCAGATATATCTTTTGGAGTTACCACATAAAATTCAACAAAATCACTGGCCATGAAGATATATGTAAGAGAAAACATGCATGCATTAATATAAACATGTAACCACATTCATTATATGTATTACGCAAGTTTTCAAGTCTTTTAAGGGAAAGCTAAAAAATACAATGCCTATTTTATTTTATTTTATTTTCCAAGAGTTAAAATGCTAATCTAATTTAAAAATACTACCTTCACACCCATTTGTGATATGTGTATCAATTAAAAATTGAGCTGGAAATTTGAATCAGAATAAATTTAGCATATGCATTCTTGTCAGATACATCTAATTATCAAATGTAGTTACCAACCACACGAAATTTTGGTGCTATCCAGATATATTTATTTGTTGTCAGCTTTTTAGAAGTGAGCATAATTTAAATTTAAGTTTATGTGAATTTTATATGTTTTGAGCAGCTTATCCACAATGGGCTGAAATCTATGTCAAATTTTACTATTAAAAAAAACTCGCAACACTGAAAACAATCCTGATGTGTAAATTGAAATCAGTATACAACCAAGGATTTTCATTTTTGTTTTTCAATTATTTTAGTTAATTATAATTCTCTAGTATGCAGAAAACTTTAAGACAACCATTACTATTTACTTTATTCTCATTCTCTTCTCCCTCTTCTTACACCCACCTCTCACTCAATATTAGAACCCTATGTGTCATCTGTTTTTAAATTCTTATTTGGTTCAATTGCTGAGGGGAGAAAATAGGTCTGCAGCACACTCCTTGCCAAGCTCTGGGAGTATAGCTTTCTCATTTTAAATGCACAAAGTGTAGTCCTTTGGGCCCCAGGAGGCTTGGGCTGCTCTACCTTGCTGCTGTAATGAGAATATACTGACACATTTTCATTATTAGATCAAAGGAGAAGGACATTACATGAAGTCACTTGCAAATGAAATATCAAAATTGGCTAGAGTATACACTTTCATTCTAATCAAATACCATTCTCTTTTTCCAAAATCAATAGAGGAAACCAAAGAAAGGAGACACACGGTCTGAAATTAATACAGCTGGTGAAATCAGACTTAAAGCAGGTCCATTTATTCACAGTTCACTTGAATAACTGAAACATGGATTTTATAATTAGAATGTCTTGGAAAAGCAACTTAATTTATAGGCAGAATACAAAAACGTAACATGCGGGCCTTATTAGTTTTAACATTGAGTTGCACTACACTCTTGATTTGGTAACTCAAGGTGAAATGGGCAAAACAGATTATTTCAAATAAACATTTTCTTCTAAAAGATAAAAACATATTTTTCAATTGCAGATGCATTTAATCTAATCATTTTAAGATGTTGCTTTATCTTTAGTGAGCCTTGCCAAAGCCAACTAAATTAGTATTTATTACTATTGCCGTTGGTTCCTGACCATTGTTGCTAGCCACAGCAAATGTACAATTTTTTTGTTAGAGAAGTGAGATATGTTTTCTTATAGTGTTCAGTGTTGATAAGAGCATATCAGTTGTATTAAATTTATATGTCAAATCGTCAATGCCTTTAGGGCATGTTCTCTCAAAAATCCACTTCCATTGTAGCAAACTGAGAAGCCTATAATTTGCACAAGTAGCATTTTTTTTCCTATATGCAAAATATGATCTTTCATGTGAATACTTGAATTTATAGAAAAATAACGTATGACATGTGTATAAGAATATACTTACCCATTTACTTTCTTGGCAGTACATTTATATATATATATATATATATATATATATATATATATATATATAATAAATATGTACTATATATATGCCATAATATCTAGGCATAATTATGCATATGGACATAAATTATCAAGTTGCTAAGAATAGATATGTTTATGGTTGCAGTTTTTCTGTTGTTCACCTCAAACACTATAAATTTCCTCCTAGAATATTTATCTCTTAAACCTGACTTAGAGTTACTAGCTTTTCCTACTCAAAGTCAATCAACAGAAAAATGTATTCAGCAGTTCTAGGCACTCTGCCATATCTATGACTTTGCCAAGATATCACCATAGACTCAAGATTTGTACAAAATTGTATACACAAGCAAAATATGGCAACTACAGCTTTTTAAAAACACATATCAGCAGGTTTCATTTTAAAATGATGAGTTCTCATGTATGGCTGCTTCTCCCACCAACCACTGCAGTGCCTCCACACTGCTAAGATTCTGCGCTCCAAAGGCTGGGAGCACTTGGGTGGACTAGTATAAATTTGTGGTCCAACTTAAAGGCCAGGTATGGTGACTTATACCTATAATCACAGTAACTTGGGGAAACTGAGGCCGGAAACTCAAGAGCTGTAGGCTGGCCTATGCAACATAGCAAGACCCTATCTAAAACAGAGTAAGACATGGTGGCATGTACCTGTAATTGCAACAGCAAGACTGAGAGAAGAGAATTGTGATAGAAAGATCTTGTCTTAAGAATTCTGGAGCGGGACCAGCAGTTAGCGTAATGGCTATGTCGCTGGACTCCCACGTAGTCGACCGCGGTTTGAGTCCCGGACCCGGTGGCTTAAACTCACGCCGGGTGTGTGTGCGTGCGTGCCCAAGATCCCAAGAGGAGAATGGAGGAGAAGGGATTGCAGCATGGCCATCCCCCCTGGGGAGTGATTTCCTGCTTTCTGTCTCTCTATCTCTCTCTGTCTGTCTGGCGAACGCACGCGCCCTATAGCAAAAACCTCTCCAAAAAAAAGAAAAAAAGAAAAAAAGAAAAAAAAAAGAATTCTGGAGCTAGCAGGTGGTGTGGAGGTTAAGACACTGGATTCCATGTGGCTGTCTATGTGGTTTGAGTTCTTGACCTGAAGGATTGAAAATCACACTGTGTGTGTGTGTGTGTGTGTGTGTGTGTGTGTGTGTGTTTGTGTGCATGTACAAGCTCAAAAACCCCAAGGGAGAAGGGATTACACTATGGTCATTCTACCTGGAGGGTGATTTCTTACCTTCCCTCTTTTATGAACTCCTTCTCTCTGTCTCTGCCTGACAAGTGCATGCCACACTCTCTATAGCTAAATAAATTAATTAATTAACTAATTAATTAATTTTTTAAATGTAGATAAATGAAATAAAACCAAGCCTAGTGCAGTGGTACAGGAGGTAGATCACAAGTGGATGCTGCTGGAGCAATGTGAGAAGGTTACACATGTGGGTCCTGGGTTGACCTAGACATGGTGGGCATGGCTGTGTGTACACCCACGATTCTGGTCAGCTAGAAGGCTGGGTAGATTGTGGCATGCTGAGACCATATCAGACTGCTTGACTCTCTCAGAAAATAAACTTTTAATAAAATAATTTTTTTTTACCATATAGAAATTTTCATGTAAAAACTCACAATACACTTCTATAATTTCAGAGAGGGCTATTAAGGTAAGCAGCTGTGTCAATAGTACATAATGAATTTTTCCAGTGAAAAAATTGTATTTTTAGTGGCAGGAAGATAGAGATCAAGTATTCCCCAACTTGTCCTGTGTGTTTCCAGGCATTTGAACAAAGTTTGAGTTATATCCAAAGTAGTGAATCTGGGCATTTACACTAAATAATATCCTACAATTTTTCATGGTTCCTGTTTGACTTTGAAAGGATAACTGACCTGTGGATTATTTGTACTAAATGGGTAGTAGACATACAAGTTCCCTAAAGCAAATAATGAACAAATATTTTAAAAGAGAAAACAGGTCATGATCTAGCCTCATGGCATGGTCTGTATCACAGTGAACTGCAGAGCTGGAAGCCACATGGCTGATTGCAGGTTCAGATCCCAGGTCATCCTGAAAACAAGCTGGGTTCCCAGTATCCTGATGAGCTGGAGGGCCAGGGAAAGGGAGGATCAAGGTATGATTAGAGTCTGTCAAGGTGCTTCTCTCTTGTACACATGCACTCTTTATTATAACTGTAGTAAATAAAAAATGTTCATAGTCTTTGCACATATTGTTGGAGGAAAAAATCTAAATTTATAAAAAATAAAACTACTAGAAGATCTGGTAAAATATCAGTTAATTGTCTACTCTGGAATTCTGTTTCTCATCAAAAGTTATTTTATATAACTCTGATCCCAAAATAATATGACACATGTTGGGATGTGTAATATTTTATTAGAGAACATTTATTCTGTGGGTAGTTACTAAAAGCAGTGAATGATGATTGCTACTCAGCAATAGTGGGATGACTTATTCATAATACAGTCATACTAAAGTAATATTAAGAGGCTACTTTCAATGTAGAAGAGAAGGATTTCACCATATGATTCATTTTATTCTTAATTGTTATCACCTGGTTCTATATGCATCATAAAGAAAATGAGTACGTATGGTTTGAGTACATTCTTAAATCAAAAGTATTAATATCTGGACCATTATTTTTTTTCTCATTTGGAGTTGACATCATGATATTTAATAATTATATATCTGATTATTTTTCACAGTGCCTAAAGATTAAATTCTCCTCTGCTTCATTTGGGACCACTTGAAAGTTACATAGTTCCTTAAAGGATGTCATTTGGACACACTTCATTTCATGTGGCAGCCCCTTGAACAATCTGTTTTAGGGACTGAAAACCAGAAAAATACCAATATAAACTACATTAAATATCCGTTGGCCTAAAAGTAAGCTGCCTATAACTGAACACTTTTATTTCTGTCACTTGTATATTTGTTTAAAATATCAGCCTTGCATTTGCATTGATGGCCAACCTGGTGTGGCTTCAAGATCACTAAACCAAAACTAAGTTGTTATTTTGTTTTTGTTTGAGATGACTTGGAATTTAGATGAAATCTAGCCACTACTGAAGAATGCAAGGGAAATTTTAGATTTAAGTGATTTCCTCTGAATAAATAGATTTTATGGAATTTTACCTCTCTGAGGTTTGAAACTACAGATAATTCAGTTAGATTTGAACTTTTAAACAATTTCCACAAATGGATCAAAGATCTCTAATTCTACAATGTTTCTCCACGTAATTCATTTTCTGTGTTAGTTCACTAGGCTCACCCTGTCACTTTATATTTCAAAGCAATTTGAAAAAGAACAAATTTGAAAGACTATTACTACCTAATTTCAAGACTTATAAAGTTTAGTAATCAAGACTACATACAAATCAAGACATTTGGTTACTATAATCAGGACATTTGGTATTTTAGTACTGCTATAAAGTTAGACAAATAGATCATCTAATAATTTGAACTCTCAAAATTAAAATCTTCTGCTGGTCAAAAGACATAAAATATGAAAAGTCAAGTCACAGACAAAAGCAAAATATTTATAGATTATATATCTTATAACCAAAACTTACAAACAACACTAAACCTCAATAATAATAAATTTGAAAACATCCAATAAATAAATAAACAAAATATTTAAACAGACACTTTCCCAAGGTGATATAGGGATGAAAACCTTTTTAAAGTCCTTAGTCATTAGGGCAATCCAAATTAATATCATAACAAATCACCACTGTGCATATATCAGACTGGAGAAAATTAAAAAGACAAATATTATCTAGTGTTGGTAAGGATGTGGAATGACTAGACTCTCATACACTTCTAGTATTGATAGAAATGTCAAAGGTGGCCCAGCTTCTGTGGCACAGTCAGCAACATATCAAACTGCAGAGCTGGAAGCCAAATACCAAGCAATGTTTGAGTCTCTACTCTGGTTAGCCTTGTCAAAGTTTATCAAAATCAACATGGATTTATTTGTGTCAACCATAACTAAACCAAACTAGGGAAGACCAGGAGGAGCTGATTTTAGCATATGAGCAAGCTTGATAAGAGCGGTTACTTTGGGACCTGCAGGTGGAGTGGTGGTTGGGGCATTGGACACCTACGTGGCTTACCGTGGCTCAGTTCTGGACCTGGTGATTTGCTTTTTCACTCTTTCTTTCTCTCTGTCTCTCTAGTCAAATTGAAGAATAATAATAAATGGGTAACATTAAATAATTCTTTTAAAAAAATAAGAACTTTTACTTAGGGCCTAGCAGATAGCATAATGGTTACGTTACTGGGCTTCCATATAGTTGATGATGGTTCAGGTCCAGGATCTGACGGCTTAAAACTCACACCAGCTGGATGTACATATGTGCCCAAAATCCCTAGAAGAAAATGGAGAAGAAGGGATTGCAGCATGACCATGTCCTCTAGGGTGTGATTCTCGCTTTCTGTCTCTCTCAGTCTCTCCAGTGTGTACATGTATCTTAAAGCAAAAATTTCTCTTAAAAAAAAAAAGTAAAAATAAAAAACAGTTACTGAAAGAACTCTGCCAGAACATGATGTTGCTGTGACATTGTAACTTGAAACAAGGACTTCTGCAAGCACGTCGGTCCAGGGACTGCCATTCCAACATTGGACCTATGCCCTCCTTGTTACTAATACTGGTAGCTAACAATAATCATCACAAAACAACTGGTATAATCTCCTTTCCCACTATCCTCCTGCTTATGTTTTCGTGGGGTTTTTTTGGTTTGTTTTTTTGTTTGTTTGTTTTCTCGAAAAGCTGCCAGAGGATTGTGAGACCTCCATGAGCATGATCAGAAAAATCTGAAATGTGTTCATCTGAGTCACAATGCCAGCTGTAGTTCTTATATTTATGTCCAAATAAACTCCTTTTGCTATACATATTATGTTGGATGTTTGCACCTTTTAAGTTTATAGCCTGAAAATATTCCAAGCATGTGTGCATGCCTACAATTCTGGCAAGCTAGAGAACTAGAGGAAGGGGACAATAGTGTGACTGAGACCTGTAAAGTGCTTCTCTTTCTCCTCTGTCTCGCTCACACATGGTACATTCTCTATCATGAATAAAAAAAGAATACATACAAAATTTAAATTATAACCATTTTAGAAAAAAATTATATAGAGAATATATAGCATATAAATATATTAACATACCTTGATGATATTATTTTGAAATTTGATTTCAAGGTATTTATGCATATGCTTACAAACACTTGTACACAGATGTTCATAGTATGCTAATAGTAACAGCCCCAAACTGGAAAAAGCCTACGTGTCTATCTACAGGCAAATAGAAAAGCTTCTATGATACATCTCCGTTCTAGGATACTACTCTACAATATAAAGGAATGAACCTGGGCCAGCAGATTACGTGATGGTTAAGGCACTGGACTCCCACATGGCTGACTGTGATTTGAGCCCTGGACCTGGAAGCTTGAGATTCATGCTGAGTGCCCATGCATGTGTCCCTAAAATCCCAAAGGAGCATGGAGGAGAAAAGATTGCAGCATGTCCATCCCCCTCAGGGGTGATTTCTCACTTTCCTGTGCGCTCTCTCTCTCTCTCTCTCTCTGTCTTTCTCTAGGAAGCACATGTACCCTATGGCAAGAACCTAAAAAGGAAAAAAAAAAAGAAATGAACTTTTAGTGCCAACATCAATATGAATGAATCTCAGAAGAATCATACTATGTAAAATAAGTTAGCTAAAAAGGGCATGCATTTTTATTTAGTTTCATAATATTATTAGAAATGAAAATAGATAAGTAGTGATAGTGAAGCTATTTAAATATTTTTGCATTTTTTAAAATTTTTTCATTTCATTTTCTTTTATACATTCAATCACATTATTTGGCTTACAAAATGGATATTTCAATAGGTGAACATTTCTCCCTAGTACAGTTGATAAAACTACAAAATATCTTCATCAGATAATACCACATTTCTTTGTGCCATTAATGCTTTGCCTCCCTATTTTTCTTCTAAATATCCTTCCTCAGATCCTCCTCTTTCACACACACTATATCTGGTATTTACATCTATATACTGTATTTCTATATCCTTTAGTCAATTACTTTCAGTCATAGAGTGTGGACACTTGATATATATTAAGTGGGGACATACAATGTCTCTCCTTCATAGCCTGGCTTGCTTTACTCAGCAGTAAATCTCCCATATTCATCCACTTCCTGTCAAAAGCCAGGGTTTTTTTATGGCTGAATAGTATTCCATTGAGTACATGTGCCACAGTTTTTCTATCCGTTCATCTGTTCGTGGGCATTTGGGTTGTTTCCATGAGTTAGCAATTGTGAATAGTGCTGCAATAAACATTGATGTGCAAGCACTTTTCCGATTAAGTATTCTTCTGTCCTTTGGGTAGATACCAAGGAGTGGGATTGCTAGATCATATGGTAGTTCTATTTGTAGATTTCTGAAGAATCTCCCAATTGTTCTCCACAGGGGCTGGACTAATTTTCATTCCCACCACACCCCCTGCCAGCACTTACTGTTTTTCTGAATTTTGAAAGAAGGTATTAAAAGTTTACAGAGATATGAGGAAACTTTGGGAAAGATGAATATGTTCATCTTTCTACTATTATTGGTGGTTTTACATGTTTGTTACTGTTATAAATCTTATCAAATCATATAGTTGTATATTTTATGTCAATTATATTTTTTAAGAGTTTTTTGCTAAAGGGTGCATGTGCTCATCAGAAAGACAGAGAGAGACAGAGAGACAGAAAGTGAAAAATCACCCACCCCCAAGTGGGATGGCCATGCCACAATCCCTTCTCCTCCATTCCATTCTCTTCTTGGGATCTTGGGCACATACGCACGCATGTCTGGCATGAGTTTAAGCCACCGGGTCCGGAACTTAAACCATGGTCTACCACATGAGAGTCCAGCAACATAGCCACTATGCCAACTTCTGGACTATTATGTCAATTATATTTAAAGTCATTAGAAAATGACTTTTTTTTTATGAAGACAGACAATATAACTGGTTTCTAGGTAGTCAGATAAACCTGGAATTAATTCGGTCTCCTGCATGTATTAGCCTTATAGCCATGAGAAAGTTACTAGCTTTGTTTCCTCACCTATGAGATGGAAACTAATACTATCTAACATGCACAGTTTGGAATTTAAATGTGATAATGCATTCAGGCACTTTATGTACCACATAACACATATTAAATTTTAAATAAATATTAATTCTCTAGTCTATATTCTATACCATCTCTAAAATTCATATTGTACCATAATTAAAAAGTACTGGGAAAAATGCTAACTTAAGAATTCTACAAATTGTACTTTTCTTTTTCCCAGAAATGTCATAAACTACAAAGCAGTTAGCCCTTCGCATGTATATGACAGGCATCACTTAGCAGCCAAGGTTTAAAAAATCATCACTTTCATTTAAAATCATACCCTAAAGGGAAAAGAAGTGTCAGAAATAGCAACCAAATAAGAAATATCTACATGACCAGATGAAAAACCATGGTCTAAAACAGGTAACAGACCCTGTCATAAAGAAGAAGACTTAAGTTATGACTAGAGACAGTAATAGTCCTTTCCTATAATCTCAGAGTTGGGAAAGTTTAAGCATTCTAAAACTGTGAGTGTGCTACCAAAAAGCACTGAAATGAAAAATGGTTGAGTCAGTGATTTTGGCAAAGTTAATGACAGAACTAGATCAACTGAAAAGTCAGTATCATTCATTATGTAAAGGTGCATCGTTAAAATATCAGGCAGAAAAATGACCAAACTTCTTGATCCTAAAACTATGACTTAATTAAATAGATTGTGTAGAAAATGAGTCATGATTTAGAATATATGGACTAGCATCTTTAGAATTTTTCATTGCCTTAGTCAAAAAATTCAAGTTAATAGATTATGAAAGTGTTATAATTATATAAACTTTTGAATATATAGTAAAAATAAAATCTAGGTACTGTAATATATGGTTTAAGAGAAAATACTTAACCATGTGAGATTAAGTAAAGATTAAACTTCTACATCCCATTATGTAGTAGAGTTTCTCTACAAAAGAACAAATTGGGCCAGCTGGTGGTACCTTGGTTAAGGTGCTAGGATCCCACATGGCTGACTGCACAGCTCAAGTCTTGGACCAACAGCTTAAAAAACATACTATGCACATGTGTGTGCATGCCCAATATCCCAAGAGGAGAATAGAGGAAAAGGAATTACAGTTTGTCTATATCTCTCTCTAGAGGATACACCCCCCCCCATAGATAGATAGATATAGATAAATAAAGACAGATAGATATAGATGATATATGTAGACATAGTATGCCTGTGGTGAGTGCAGGGGCCCTAGAGCAAACAAAATAAACAACAAAAAAGCAGACAAATTGACTTTGAAAACATAATTATTTACTCAGAACCACCTAGGCAACTACTCTTTATAGGAACCCTATAATAAATCACGTTTCATAATGCTAAGAACTCTTATGAAGAACATAATCACCTCTTAATTACTAGCTGTGTTAATCTCATTTTCTACACAACTTTTACATTCATGTAATACTCTTCAAATTATAAAGTGCTTTCACTTACATCATCTTATTTAGTTTATTTTGGTTTGAAAAAGGTAAAATGTCTAAAATATACAAAGCACTCCTAAAAGTCAGCAATTAAAAACAAATGATCTGAGAGACCAGCAGATGGCATAATGGTTACATTGCTGGACTCACATCTAGTCAACCGCAGTTCTTGTCCTGGACACTGCAACTTAAAACTCACGCCAGGTAGGTGTGTGTGTGTGTGTGTGTGTGTGTGTCCAAAATCCTGAGAGGAGAATGGAGGAAAAGGGATTGAGTGTGACCATCCCTCTTGGGGGATGATTTCTCGCTTCTCTCTTTCTGTCTCTCTAGCAAGTGCACACACCCTATAGCAAAACTCTAAATAAACAAACAAATAAATAAATAACAACAAATGACCTGTTGGAAAATGGGCCAAAGACCTCAACTAACACCTCACCAAAAAAGATTATAGGTGGCAAATAAGCATATGAAAAGATTCTACACACAACATGCCATTAGAAAAATGTAAATTATAATGATAATGAGGTATCACTACCCACCTATTAGAATGACCAAGATTCAGAACAAATGGTGATAAGGCTGGCAAGACCAAATACTAGTAAAAATGTGGAGCAACAGAACTCTCACTTTGGAAATAGTTTTATGCTTTCTAACAAGACCAAACATACACTTACCACATGATTCAGTAATATCAATTCCTTGAAATTTACCCAGTTGAATATAAGACTATGTCTACACAACAATCTGAACACAGATCTGTACAGAAGTATTACTATTAATTGGCGAAACTTAGAAACAACCAAGATGTCCTTCAGTAACTGAATGAATAAATCAACTGTGGTACAATTAGACATTGGGATATTGTTCAAAGTTAAAAAGAAATGAGCTAATACGCCATTAAAAAGCATGGAGAAAAGTTAAACGTACATTATTAAGTGCAAAAAGCCAATGTGAAAAGGCTGCATACTATAAATTCCAACTATATGACATTCTAAAAAAGATAACACTGTGGAGATAATAAAAAGATCAGTGGTTGCCATAGGTTAGGACATTGATACTGTCGTGTGTAATACTATAATGACGGATATACACCACTATTTATTTTTTCAAACCCATATACTATGTTATAATACATATTATCAATAAATAGATATACGATATACGTACATGTTATTTATAATTTGAAGATTTCATGTGTGTGTGTGTGTGTGTGTGTGTACATATATATATATATATATATATATACATACACAGAATGAACCCTAATATAAACTATGGACTTTGGTTATAATGATGTGTATTAGTTCATTGTTGTGTTGATGAACGGAAATAACTGAGACTGAGTTTTTTATAAAGAAGAGAGATTTATTTGGCTCAGAACACTAGTGTTTAAATTCCAAGAGTATAGGTCTGGCATCTGGCTGGCCTTTGGTGCTGTCACAACATGGCTGAAAGAAGCAGAACATTCTGCAGGGAAGAACAGAAAGAGAAATGGAAAAAAATGGAAGAAAGCACTTTTCCACTCTTCTGTTTGTCCCTTCCTTACTCCCAGCCAAGTGAATGTTGTCTGTCCACACTGAAGGAGGGTCTTCTTAAAGGTCTTACCACCTACCAGTGCCATTACATTAGGGATCAAATTTCAACATATAAACCCTTGGAAAGCAAACTAGTATCTAAGTGTAGGTTCATCAGTTGTGACAAACATACCACTCTGATTGAGAATGTTGATATTGGAGTAGACTATGTGTGGTTGGGAAATCTCTGTACCTTCTACTCAGTTTTGCTGTGAACATAAAACTACTCCAAAAATAATGCTTATTTGAAAAACACTTTTTAAACTTAAAACATATGCTCCTGAATTAATATAAATATCTAAATTACTGGGTTGTTGGAAAAGTCATGACACATTTTTGCATAGAAAAATATGTCACAGCATTTCTGACCAACCAATAATTTGACTAGTAATAAAAAACTCCAAAGACATAAGAAAAAGCACTATGTTAATATATAAAATATATGAGGGAGGATAATGCAGACCATAAAATGAATATGTATAGGCAAAGGGATGATTAATATACTTGTGTATATGTATATTCACAGGTACAAAGATTGGTTTAATTCATGAAAAGAAAAAAATACTACAAAATGTGAATGGATAAAGATCAAAAACCAATTCTCTGCTGCCATATTTAAGGAGCCAGTAGGAATAGCAATTCTTGTGTCAGTGGTTTGATACTGAAATAATGAGATAATGTGCTGTTATGTGATTTTCCTAGGTGGTTTTAGCAGAATTTGTCCACCAAAAGAATAGGAAAAATTCCATATTACTAAGTATATTATTAGCTTTTTATTTGATGCTTAAGAGGAAACTAGTTTTCCGTGCACTGGAAAAATGAAAGGTGTTCTTTTCAGAAAATGTGAAATACCTCTTGTAGGAAGTTGACACTGTAGCCCAGAAAGAACATGCCTTCACATTAGCCTGTCCAGTATCACATGTTTACGTCATGCCTTCCTCCCTCAGCTTAGTTATCACCAGCATACATAGAACTTTTCTGAACAAAGATAGATTCCTTGACCAGGTTATATGTATCTTTTTTTTCTAAGCAAATCTACCTGAATAGAGCAGTATTGATCCCGTGACTTTACCTCATTAATAGCACATTCTAAATAAGTAAATTAAGTGATTCCAGTAAAGTAATTCAAAATTCATACTGAAATGGGAAAAGGGTCCTTTGAGTCAATGATCAGTAAACTGAATCACTACTCCCAGGTCAATAACCAAATGTCTGAATACTTTTACAACAGGGAGAGCTTAAGAATCACCTAAATATGCACCATGAGAAAGCAGATTCAGTGACTTTCACGTACACTAATTCATGAAGATATTAATACTTCACACAAAAATTGAAAATCAGTCCAAAGAGAGGTCAACTCTCGATCTGAAAGACGATATACTTTGCCAACTCTACTTCTGCACTTTTAGAGAAAAAATATCAAAAAATGTATTATATTATTTTTCCAGCTTTACTTTCAACTGTTTTGTGAGGTAAAGGAGTATTGCTATGGTTCAAATGTGCTTCCTGAAAATTAATGTGTCAAGGGACCAGCAGTTAGTGTAATGGCTATGTCGCTGGACTCCCACGTAGTCGACTGCAGTTCGCCTCCCCGACCCGGTGGCTTAAAACTCACGTTGGGTGCGTGTGTGTGCGTGCCCAAGATCCCGAGAGGAGAATGGAGGAGAATGGATTGTGGCGTGGCCATCCCCCCGGGGGATGATTTCTTGCTTTCTGTCTCTCTGTCTCTCTGTCTGTCTGGCGAGTGCACGCACCCTATAGCGAAAACCTCTCCAAAAAAAAAAAAAAAAAAAGAAAGAAAATTAATGTGTTAAATTTGATCAGTCTGATCATGAGGGTATTATTAAGAGGGCAAAAAGTAAACTTGATGGGGTTTGGAGTTTCCCATTGCTTATTAAGAGCTTTTTAATTGCATTGATTCCTCAATATTCTTTTGTAAAGTCTTCCTGTCACTTTAGCTAGAAACCAAAAATTTGGTTTCTGTACATAAGCAAGTTGTAGAAAATTTGCCTTATTTCCAGAAGTATGTCTAAATTAAAGGTTTAGATTTCAATAGAAATTGAGATGAATCACTGGGATGACTATTTCAAATTAGTGAAATATCTGGGGAAAAATATTTGAAAATATTTTATTGACATGAATTTTGTTAGTGAATGAAAGGAATTGTTAGTTTTTGCATGTAGAGGAATAATTCTCATCTTTTTAAAAATAATTTCAGGGGCTCACTGAAATCTTATTTAATACTTTGTTAACACATACTCTTACTGCATTTCTACAAGTACATTGTGGGTTAGTCCATGTTGAATTATTATATCTCTAATGAGGAGAGATTGAATTAAGGGTTTTGTTATGAATCAAATTAGTTACTACAGACAATGCTGCCATTTGCTGTTTAATTATTAATTTGGAATAACAAATTAAATATTGCTTTGTTGGTTGTTGCTTTTTAAGTGATTGTTGCTTTAACAGTGACCCTTAACACATGAGGTTACAAATAAAGTAACATGCATTGTTAAGGAAAAAAATAAGGTCAGCAATTTAATTCAACTATTGGATTAAGAATGGGAGCTTCTGGACCAGCAGTTAATGTAATGGCTATGTCGTTGGACTCCCACATAGTCGACTGCGGTTCAAGTCCCGGATCCGGTGGCTTAAACTCACTCCGGGCGCGTGTGCATGCGTGCCCAAGATCCCAAGAGGAGAATGGAGGAGAAGAGATTGCAGTGTGGCCATACCCCCCTGGGGGGTGATTTCTCGTTTTCTATCTCTCTGTCTCCCTCTGTCTGTCTGGCGAGCGCAGGCGCCCTATAGTGAAAACCTCTAAAAAAAAAAAAAAAAAAAAAAAAAAAAAAAAAAAAAGAATGGGAGCTTCTGAGAAGTGGGTAGGATTGGATAAATTTACAAGACTGGAGTCCCCATGATTGATTCCTGGTGGGTTTATAAGAATAGGGAAAGAGACACATTGACATAGACATAGATGTGATTTGTTCAAGCTTTTGCCTAGTACCTTGTGAGGCCACCAAACATGTCATCCACTGCAGTCCCTGGACTTCGGGACTTTAACTGTGAGTTGGATAAACCTCTGTTCTCTTAAATTATCCAGACTCAGCTATCTCTGTTATTTGCAACAAAACAGATTTGAATAGGTATATACACTTCTTTTAGATTTATTTTCATTTAATAGCCTATACTGATTTTTTTTATTTAAAAATTTTGAAAGATTTGAATCTCCCAGGACACAACCAAAGAAGAATAAAAAGAATATTGACATTTTTATAATTTACATGTTCAGTACATAATTTTAGTTTTGATTGCTATTAATTGCCCATATCGAGTTATAGAACTTACTCTCTTTAAAAAGTATTATTTTAGGGCCCAGCAGTTAGTGTAATGGCTATGTCGCTGGATTCCCATGTAGTCGACTGTGGTTTGAGTTCCGGACCCAGGAGCTTAAACTCACACTAGGCACATTTGTGTGTATGCCCGAGATCCCGTGAGGAGAATGGAGGAGAAGGGATTGTGGTGTGGCTATCACCCCCCAGGGGGTGATTTCTTGCTTCCTATCTCTCTGTCTCTCTCTGTCTTTCTGGTGAGCATACGTGCCCTATAGCAAAAACCTCTCCACTATCTATCTATCTATCTATCTATCTATCTATCTATATGTAATTTTAATACGAAATTTATTTATTCTCTGTCTTTCTGCCACCTCTAGGCTGGATGATTCAAGAAAGCATAACTTATTTCTTTAACAATTGCTATATTTCAAATGCGTAAAACAATATCTAGCATAGAATGAATGAATGAATGAATGACTAAATACAACAGAAAGAGTGGGTATAGATTCTTCTGTCCTTTGATGTGAATAAATGATGTTGGTTTCAGTTGTTTCCTTCTTGCGTTCTCTCTTTATTTTGGAGGATTATATAGATCAAGGGAAATGAAATTACTGTACACCTTAGAGAGAAGTGATTGAGTAAGTTCTAAATTGGTAAACATTCCCCAAGACTGTGATTTAATGCAGTTACTGCCCTGCAGGTAGCTTTTAATGGCTTCCATTCTCCATAATTATTAAATATCATCACTTTTGTTGTTTACATACTCCTTTCTATCAACATTAACTTTCAGTTTCGGTTTCTTATTCTAGGTGTGTAGTGTGTGTGTATTTTGTGTGTATGTGTGTTGGATAATATACAAACATTTGTGCGTAGAATACAGACCCAATTTAGAAACTATTTTTACATTTAACAGGAATTTTTTATGTTTTGAATTAATTTAAGCTAAGAATGTTTGTTCTTGATTAATTATTTTATTATATGTTGTGTATTTATTTGTTTAAATAACAAGTGATTTGCTAAAGTAAGAGGATTGAACTCTGGTCTTTGAAAAAAATGGAGGAAATTTAGCATTTATATAAAGTATAAACAGCTTTTGTTAAATCTCATTAAATACACAATCGAAATTGTTTCATTGTTTATGCCCTGCATATAAAGATTATTACGTTGCTAGTTTGTTTAAATAAGAAAATATTTTATAATAGAAGAATATGAAATAGTTTTCCTGTTTAGTTTATTTTAGTTATCTGAATGCTTTAAGATACATTGTGAATTTAATACTCTGTAGTAAATTATTTTATGAAGTGAAGCTGATTTTAGTCACTGGAGCAGAAAAGCAAAGGCACTATGGAAAATGTTTTCCTCATTTAGCAATCTGAGTCGTGACAAGACTTTGCTAATCTGATTTGGAAACTTTCATACATTTCTAAGTTGAGATGGCTATGAAATTACCTGTACACCAGAAATAGTAAGTTATTTTTGAAATTTACACTGATCATAGTCATTTAAAAAATATTATTCTTGCTGTTCCTTTTCCAAAGATACTTACCCCACTGGTAGAAAACAAAACAAAACAAAAAAATCAGTGATGCTAATTTTTTAAATTAAAAAAAAAAGTTTAGTATTCTTAATTGAAAGCAAAGATGAGAAAGACATATCAGTGTTCTTTGTTGTTATATGTGTTAATATGCTTATGGTTATCAAGCTAAGAACAAACAAAAATGTAAACCAAAAATTTTACCGAGAGTATGTTTCATTGTGGAAAGTGTAGAAATAGGTCTGACTCGTGATAGCCCAGCCACAGTGCTGCAGGCATTCGGAGTGCTGGAGACTATGGGAAGACTCAGGTTTGTGTCCCAGGGTGACCAGAACATTCAAGTCATACATGTGATGGTAGCTGGCTGGCTGCAGGGCTGGAGGGAAGATTATGCCATGAGCACCTTGTTGCTCTCTCAAGAAGAAGGAAGAAAAGGAAGAGGAGCAGGGGGAGGGAGAGAAGGAGAAGAAAATTTTTTTTTAAAAAAAGATCAAGCTCTTGCTATTTCTTAGGTAAATAGAATTTTTCTAAAATGCTCATCTTCAGATTGCAACTCTCCACTGTCAAAAAAACCTCATAAATCAGGCACAGAGTGGGAGTCAGGATAAGATACAGAAGAAATTCGTGCCTCACAAGGCCATGTAAATAAGATATAAATGACTAGAAGAGGCAAGCAAGTCCAATTTGGAACTTCACACTGATTTATAATGGGCAAACTATGAGAAACTGGTACTCAGATTACAAATGTACATAAAGGCTTATCCACCTTAAAAGCTGGAAGTAAGAGTAACTTCCGGAAAGAGAAAGTTAATAACACGGTCTCTTTATCTCCCATATTTCTCCCATAAAAGTACACAGAGCATCTTTACAGAAAACATAAATGTCCATAGCTAGAGCTTCCATATCCAGCTCTAACAAAATAATAGAACCTAGAACTACTGTCTCCTAAAAAAAACCCAGAAAAACTGAACTAAATATAATGAAGCAATGATTTAAAGAATTAGAACACTAGGTAACACAAGCCAATGATGCTTATAAGAAGAAAAATAAATGAAGTGAGCTAAAAAAATTTCCTTAGCTTACTTCTAGAGAGAATGTTTCTAGGTGGCATTGCAAGGAAAGAAATGTTGCAAAATATTGCATTTTTTCTAAATTTTGGAGAATATATTAAAGTCCAGGGAGACCAAGGTAGCTAGAATTCACCAGACAGAATGTTATGTAACAAAAGCTATAGAAAAAAGGCAACTTCAGAAGGTTCCTGCAAAAGGCACATCTCATGTTAAGCAGATGCATACTGATTAGCACATGTGTGAGAAAAGCGAAGCAATAAATGAGTCTATAAAAAGGGTTAAAGAGAAAAATTCCTGGAGCTTACACAGAGCTGGAGATTCATGTTTCCACCAACCAGAGTAGAAAATCTTACTATAAATGAAACATTAGAGTCTTCAGAAGACCCT
This sequence comes from Tupaia tana, assembly GCA_026018925.1. Taxonomy (NCBI): domain Eukaryota; kingdom Metazoa; phylum Chordata; class Mammalia; order Scandentia; family Tupaiidae; genus Tupaia; species Tupaia tana. The sequence continues at coordinate 44,636,903 of JAKSZU010000013.1, read as the reverse complement.
ACGACACCTTATTTAGTGTGACATTTTCTCATCTCTAAGTAGTTGCTCTCATCTCTCCAAAGTTCAAAAGACTTAAAAGAGAAAAATTGTTTCCTACTAACTATTGTGTCCCAGAACAAAACTCAAGAATATGAGAAGAAATGTGGTAAACATGTAAACAAGGAAGATAAAATATATACTGTCTAGCATCCAGTCAAGAAATTCCAAGTCATGGGGACCCAAAGGTGTCACAGCAGTAAACACAATGCTCTTTGAGACTAATACACATGGGAAGATCCCAGGCACATGGCCAGAAACCTCCCTGAGTACACCGAGAACTAACAAGCCCATGATCTGGGACTTGATACTGGAGGTAAATCATAGCACCATGAACCTGTTGGGGGGATAGCCCTGTAGCATAGTGGTTAAGTGCTGTGCAGTGGGAGCCAGATCCTATGTGGCTGACAGGGTTAGAGACCCAGCCCCAGCAACTTGAAATATATGCCAGACATTCACACAAGTGCCCAGGATCCTGGCAGGATGGAGAACTGAAGAAAAATAGATCGCAGCATGACCATGTTCCTTTGGGGGTATGCTTTCCTTCTATCCTCCCCGCTCTCTCTCTCTCATATACATATACTCTCTGACATAAAAATTAAAAGAACCTGTTGAGATGCTCACAATCTCTCTATCTCTTGGAATATGTAAATAAATAAACAAAAAAATTACCAAAATGGCAGAGAAATGTGACTTATACTAAGATTCGACCTGTAAAAATAGACTGCAAAATATCACACTTGATGGAAATAAAAGACAAGGACATTAAAATGTCATTAAAATTAAATTATTTTGCCATATGTTCTAAAAATGTATAGGTAGCTTAAATATGCTGAATAGAGCTGTGGATGCTTTTAGAAAAACTCAAATAAAATTTCTACATGCTGCTAAATTTCTCCTGAGGAAAAAAAAAATGAGATATTAGACATTTTAGAAGAAATAAACTTCTGCAGAAATGAACTTCCATGAAGTTGAAGACTCAGCCAAATAAGCTATCCACAATAAAAAAAGAAAAAAGAAAGAGAAAGAAATGAGAGAATAATCAATGAAGTACTGAAAAAGTTAAAGCAGATTAAAAGGAGACCCTAAAGAAGAAGGGAGGATGTGAGGGTGGGGGTGGAGGAGCGCACAAAAATATGAAGAAATAGTTGAAATTGTTTTAGAATTGAAAAGCATTGATAAACCCAAGAAACTCAGTAAAGTGCCAAGACAATAAACATGAAGAAAGCATACTACTGTACTTCATAATCAAGTAGTTAAAATCAGTTATAAAGAGAAATTCTTGAAAGTAGCCAGAAAATAAAAAGACACATTGCACATTGAAGAAAAAAAATATGGCTGCAGACTTCACTTCAAAGACAATGCAAGCACTGTTTGAGAAATTTGCTGAACTAGAATGTCATAATATCCAACATAGTAGATAAAATGCAGTCATAAATACTTCCTCAAAAGAATGAGAAAAATGTAATATCAAGCAGATGAAAGACACCCAGGCATTTGACAGGTTTAAACCCAATAATATCACTATGCTGAAGATAAAAGGTCAAAAGACCTATATAAAAGGCAAAAATTGTGAGATTGAAAAATAGGTTAAAAAAAAAAAAGGTGTTAAAGGTATCTAGTGCCGATGCTAATTAAAATAAGAGTGGCGACGCTAATAGCAGATTAAATACAGCCAGCCCCTCTGTGGTTCAGTTGGTAACATCCCAGATATATATATCTGGAAGCCATATGCTAACTATGATTCTCGTCCCAAGCCCTGGACTGCCCTAAAATCATGGGGGTGTGTACTCTGCATCCTGGTGTGTTGGAGAACTGGAAAAATAGGTCACTGCATCACCAATCTCTTTCTGTGAAGGGTGCCTCTCTCTTTTCCTCTTTCATATGTACACACACACTCTATTATGAATTCATAAACAAAAATTAGATAATGTAGATTTTTTTTTTTTTTTTTTTTTTTTTTGCTGGGGGAGGTTTTTGCTATATGGCATGTGTGCTTGCAGAAAGACAGAGACAGACAGAGAGACAGAAAGTTGCAGAAAGTTGTTTTTGAAGATAAGATACAAGTGGGACCACCAGGTGGCATAGTGGTTAAGGTACTGGACTCCCCACATGGCCGTTTGTGCTGTTTGAATCCCAAACTCAGCAGCTTGAAAATCACTCTGTGTGTGCACATGCCCAAAATCCTCAGAGAAGAATGAAAGAGAAGGAATTGTAGTATGGCCAGACACCCCCCCCCCGGGGGGGGGGCACAGATTTCTTACTTTCTCTCTGTCTCTGTTTCTTTCCTGTGAGCACATGTGCCCTATAGTAAAAACCTTTAAAAAATAAATAACTAAAAGAGGAACCAGTAGAGGGCGTAGCTGTTAACATCACTGAACTCCCACATAACTGACCGTAGTTCGGGTTCTGGACCCAGTGGCTTCAAACTCACACTGGGCACATGTGTGTGCATGCCCATGCCCAAGGCCCTAGGTGGAGAATGAAAGAGAAGAGATTGTGGTGCCATCCCCCACTCCCAGGAAGTGATTTCTCCCTTTCTGTCTCTCTGTCTCTCTGGTAAGAACACAGGCCCTATAGCAATAATCTCCCCCCAAAAAAACAAAAAGAAACAACTTTAATGGATATAAGATCAATATATAAATCATTGTTTCTATATACAAACAAAATTAAATTTATGCAAAAAGCACAATCTGTAAAATATTAAAATATATAAATTGGGTTCCACCTAAATTAAAATCTGATCTTTGAGAGTCACTGTAAGAAAATAAAAATAGAAGCCACAGACTGAGAGACCATCTTTAAAAACATATATCTGACAATAAATTTATATACAGAATATGTTAACTCTAAAAACTCAATAATAAGGGAGGAAACAGATCAATTAAACATATGAAAAATATTTGAACATTTTATCAAAGAAGATAAACAGATGGCAATAAAGCAAGAAAAGCATGAAATATGTGAAAGCTCATGAAAAGATGCTTAGTGTCATTAGGGAGATAGGAATCAAAATCTTCAGAGCTATCGGTACCTACTGCAATGTCTGCAGTATCTAAAATTCAGTGTCTAAAGTTAAAAGGATTTATTTCACCAATTGTTGCCGAGATTATGAATAAACTGCAACTCTCGTATATTGCTGGTGACATTTCTCTCCTTCTTAATTGGAATAAATACTTCACTCTTTCTTTACTTTTTCTCAACCAGAAGCTGGTGTCACAGAGGCATTGTACTTGCCAATACTTATGTCCGTAGCTCAAGACTTTGGGTTTGCTTACCTTTTCATTTAGTTTTGCTTTAGGACTTGTCCATATTTTCTTTTGGGGTATGGTAAGTGTATTTTTCCACATGGAAAATTAATAGGACGTAAATTTTGGAGCAGCCTGTGGCATGGTGTTTAGAGTAGCCAGATCTCATATGGCAGGTTACATGGTTGAAGTCCCAGGATGGGAGGCTTGGAGGCTCTCTAGGCACATGTGGGTGTTGCTCCAAATCTCGAAGGGAGGGAGAGGTGGACTAGGGGGTACTGTGGCATGACTATCCCCATGGGGGTGCCTTCTCACTTTCATTTTGTCTCTCTGTCTCTTTCTGTTGTATCTATTATATATAAGTACTCTGCTAGTTTCAATCTCCTTCCTAAAAGAAAGTTGACTTTAACCTTGAGGTGAAAATCAATAGATCCATTCAGAAAATACTTTATAGGTTTGTTGCCTAAAATGATAGTTTGAAAAACCAACCACTACAAGAGTAATTTATCAATTAAACTAGGGAAACCTACTTTCTGTATAGGTCTAGAGAATCATAAGGTACATGAACAATTTAAAAGATTGCTCTTCCCTAAATAAATCCTTTTTATTTTGTTAAAAAGTATCATTTAGCAAATTTATATGAATTTTATGCTTCTTTTTCACATAACACATCTTACTATCACTACAAATAGAGAACAATTACTTAAAAATGCACTATTGTGTGCGGCCGGGAGGTGGTATCGTAGTTAAGACTCTGGGCTCCGCATGGTTGAGCACAGTATGAGTCCTAGAACTGGTGGCTTGAAAATCATACAAGCACATGTGCATGTGTAACCAAAATCCCGACAGAAGAATGGAGGAGAAGGGATTGCGGTGCAACCATCCTCCCCCATCCCTTCCCTGCTCCATCCTGGGAGTGATTTCTCATATCCTCTCACTGGCTCTTTCATTGCGCTTACATAGCAAAAACCTTAAAAGAAAAAAATGCACCATTGTATATTTCAAGATAGGAGAGAGGATTTTATGTTCCCAATACAAAATGAATGTTTAAAGTGGTGGATATGCTAATTATAGTAATTTGATCATTATACATTATATACATGTACTGAAAAATCCTTCTAGTCAATATGTAAGTAGAACTATGGTGTCAATTAAAAAAATAATAATAAAAGGAAATAATCCATTGGAAAAAATGTGTTCATTATGTAAAAAAAAAGAAATGGAAAACAGACAAAAATATGCAATAACATTTATCAAATAGTTATTTTTGTAGCTCTAGCCTAAAATATTCTTTGTGACTTTGGAAACATAGCTTCACGCTTCTGGCCTTAAGTATCGATTCTAAATTAACACTAACTTGATCACCTTGAACTAAATCTAAGTTTTCAACTCTGATATTATATAGTTCTACGCCCTGTATGACTTTGAGCTGAGAGACTTTAAAGGCCATTAGTAGAAGGTGAATAGCAAAATGCAGTAAAGTGTTTATCTAAAAATTAGTTTGAGGAAAAAAAGATAAAGTTGTACCAATCCCTCAGGTAATGGTGTAGACAAGAAGAACCCAATAAAAGGTTTTTATTGCATGTAACAAAAATAACATGATTTAGTAACTGCATTATAAAAACTTGAGGCAAAGTCACCTATTCCTTTCTATTTCCCCTTTGCAATAGCATCCCAAAATAAGAGCATGATCCTTGGAGTCTTATTTTTGTAACTTATTAATTATTTGACTGTGCTCAATCATTCTAACCTGAAATTTCTTATGAGCAGGTGAAGATAACTTCACCTGCTCACAGTCAGTACATTGTCTGACACAGAGTAGGCCTTGATAAAAGCCAGTAAGCTTCTTGTCTTAGAGATGTTTAGAATTTTAGCATAATACTAGTTGTGAATTTTCCATCGAATCATCAAATATCTAACAATAAAAATATATTTTCAAAGACAATACATGACAACACAAAATTTATCTGTTGGACTTTAGCTAAGCAAAATAAAACTGAAAAAAGTTAAATATCCATAGATTTTAAACTAGTAGTTTCAGAAGTAATAGATGCTTCAGAAATAAAATTTGTCTAAAGTATAAGAAAATAGAGATGATTCTAAAATGTTATGAGATTACTAGAGTTAAGTATCTATTTAATGAGATTTTAAAAGGCGACAGTGAATATTTACATTTGGTTTCTCAATTCTTTTTAAAATTTAAAGCAATACATATCTAGTAGACTTCTATGTCAAATTAGAATCATATCCTGTAGTAACAAAATTAAGGGCTTTATAGATTGAGATACACAAGAGATAATATCTTACAAAATGACACATTTCCAGTTTGAAAGCCCTAGCATTATGTGATTTATCTAACTAAGTAATTATTTAGCCAAGAACTGGAGTGAATTCTTCCTATTTCTTCCAAATCAGGTAAAACCCTTGAAAACATTCTTTAAATCACTTGAGAAGTAAATTTTGTGTTAGATTCTCATGTTGAAAACTAGATACCCTATAAGAAGCAACAAATAGGTTACTTAAGCATATTATTATCAGTAAATCAACATGGATACAGTGATTAAGAGATGAATTCTTAAATCACCTCCAAATATCATCTGTAGGTCGCTAGTTGACACTTGATTATTATCAGTTTTCTATGTTCTTCTTTCATTTTATAAGATGTGTATTGCCTCTTCTTCAAGCTTATCACTCCCTCTTCTGTAGTGTTTAAATTGTTATCATTCAATTATTATCAATCCCATTCCTGCACATATCACCTCGGATTTTCTATTTTCCAGATTTGAGGTTTTCACTTGGATCATTCTCATACTTTTTGTCTGTCTGTTGTGTTTCCAGTTGTTCACTCATTATATTTTTATATTTTTCCTTTAGATAACTGAACACATTTTTCAATGTTTTTTAGGTATTTTGAATTTCTTATCCTTTAAGTCCAATGCCCTTGTCATCTTTGTCTTTGTTTCTATTGGTTATTATGATCCTAGTCATCGTCCTTTCTCTTGTTCATCCACATGTTTAGTAATGTTTTATTGTATATAAGACAAAGTAAGTACTATTTCTGAGTGCCTTGATTTGCTCTTATTTCATTTGAGAGTGTTTTCATTATTTTTTCTTGTTGGCTGTCAGTTTTCTGAAGGGTCAGGTTTATCCTGTCAAGGCTTAATGTTAAGTTTGGTTAGGGTTAGTCTAGAGTCATCCCACATCTAAAGTTCTGCTTTTGTTTTGGTCTTAGGTGAGCATGGGGCATTGATCTTGACTAAATGCCTGATATATCCACCAGCGTTTATGATTTGGGGTACTCTTTTCAGGACTTTCATTTTCCCCGTTGTGAGAACTCTATAATCTCCTGTCAACTCACAGTCCCCCTCTCCGTCCACTACCTCATTTCTTCCAGATCTTTTGGTATGTGGTCCTGAGCATGCGTATATATGTGGTCACCAAGTGGATTCTTATGCAGATCTCTAGAGTCCCTTCAATCTGTTCCTCCCTGTTACCGCATGACACAAACTGCTGCCACCTCAGCAGCCCAAAACTGTCATCACAGTATTGTCTGCCCAATGGAAACACAGTTGCCTATAAAGTGCTCTGAGGCATAAACAAAACAAAACAGAATAAAGCCAAAATGAATATGGACTTCTTAAGGTTTATTTCCCATCTTTCAAGGATCACAGTTTTGGGCTAGTTGTTGTCTAATGCCCGAAAGTAGGTACTTCATATATTTCATCCAATTTTACATTTTTTAGGAGTAAACAGATAAGTCAAATATGTGTAGGTGATACTGGCAAAACTCTTGAAATGCTGCCATTTTGATATTTATATAGAAGAGGAAACATGGAAAATTAAAAAAAATAATGTGAAATTCCCAATGCCAAAGAGAAATAAAGTGTCTCAAAGAGGGCCTGAATTGAGACTCTATCATTAAAGAGCTAAAGAGGAGAACACAGTAACCTAGACTGCGACTTGCTTCTTGGGCAAAAGTAATGAATGGTTTCTCCAAGTATTTCCTTTGATTAGATTCACTTGGGCAAATGCGCCGTGACCTATGAAAGAGAGAGGGTCGATAGGAAGAAGTAATGAAAACTATATTTTCAATCTAAAATGTTAAAGGAGTAGACAGTACTATTGTGCATTTCTTTTCACCCTTTTGCACTCTTCAATATTTCTATGATTGACCTGTTTTACTGAATAATTTATCCATTTCTCCAGTCATGCATAACTAATTGGAAAGCATTTACTTTTTAAAAATTCATCTAAATATCCCTATACCAGGTTTTTGGATGGGTACAACAGGTGCTTTTTATTTTCTTTAATAATTATTTTATTAATTTTATTTATTCATTTATTATAACTTGAACAGAGAGGGACAGAGAGAGAGAGAGAAAGAGAAAGCAAGCCATCCTTAACTACCACACCACCTGCCGGCCCCAACAGGTGTTTTTTAAAATGAAAGAATTACTCAGTTTAGGTGTACTCTGTTTTATGAGAGGTTTTTATTTATTTATTTATTTATTTATTTATTTTATTTTTATTTTTATTTATTTTTTTATTTTTTTGGAGAGGTTTTTGCTATAGGGCGCGTGCGCTCGCCAGACAGACAGAGAGAGACAGAGAGATAGAAAGCAGGAAATCACCCCCCAGGGGGGATGGCCACGCCGCAATCCCTTCTCCTCCATTCTCCTCTCGGGATCTTGGGCACGCACGCACACGCGCCCGGCGTGAGTTTAAGCCGCCGGGTCCGGGACTCGAACCACGGTCGACTACGTGGGAGTCCAGCGACATAGCCATTACGCTAACTGCTGGTCCCTATTTATTTATTTATTTTGACACAAGTATATACTAATGGTTGACACACTGAGCACTAAAATGCTATGCTTATCATTTTTCTAAGTACTTATTATCAATTTATGTCATTTTTTCTAAGTGCTTATTATAAATTTGTATTTAAAGCTCCTAATGATATTATTAGAAGGACATAGAACCATAGACTGTAAGTGATTGCCCATCGTCATGAAGCTACAAGGTGTGTATTTGAGATTCAAACTCTGATACTAAGCTTTAGCCAGTCTGATATGCTACTTCTCAAGCAAGAGAACTGGATAGATTCACTTAAGAATTTCCACAATAAAAGATATTTAAAATATTACTTCTGTGTTGGATGCTAGAGCATCATAAAGGACATTTTAATGGGGGGAAACACAGAACATTAAAATCTGTTACTCAGTAGATTGGCAACAAGCCTAACAGAAGCAAAGAGCTTGCATTGTGATGGAAATGTGCTTACTGAAGTAGAAATTGTCTAAGTGAGTGAGTAGCTTTGCAAAACCCATCACTTAAGATGGGTTGGATAAAATGGGAAGTATAGAGCTGAGGGAACTACCTACCTTCAGAGTTGGCACTAACTTGTTATCTGTTAAGAAAGCAGATCTATATGGTATTTGGAAGTTATCATTGCATATTAGATAATTTTTTTTTTTTTTTTTTTTTGGAGAGGTTTTTCGCTATAGGGCGCGTGCGCTCGCCAGACAGACAGAGAGAGACATAGAGACAGAAAGCGAGAAATCACCCCCCAGGGGGGATGGTCACGCCGCAATCCCTTCTCCTCCATTCTCCTCTCGGGATCTTTGGCACACACGCACACGCGCCCGGCGTGAGTTGTAAGCCACTGGGTCCGAGACGCGAACCGCAGTCGACTACGTGGGAGTCCAGCGACATAGCCATTACGCTAACTGCTGGTTCCCCATATTAGATAATTTGATAAATGGATATATATATATTTTTTCACAATTAGTTCATGTGTACTCTAAAATTTTGAGTCCTTCAGTATTTCAGCTATAATAATATCTACCTCGAACAGCTTTCTAGTAGAATCGATAAGTGCCCTTTCTGACATTGGGCCCAGTGTGGAAGCCCATAAACCTATGTAGTTTCAAAAATTAAACTGAAGAATTTTACAAATAAACTTTCATCATTCCTGTCACTTTTATGGAACTTAATCTAGTAAAGGAGAATATTGCAGGTAAATGACTGACAGGAAAAGTGTCTTTTTTTAATTGGCACTGGGCAATTTATCAGTCTCTGATGTCAGGGACACTCCATTAGGCAGTGAGAAAGTGATTGGTGGGATAACATTCAATTGAAAATCTCTGTGGATGATAGTTCATGCCACCATTACATCAACTTAATGAATGAGGCCCAATAGCGTCCTGGTCTTCCTAGAAGGAACACATCCATCATGGAACAAAAGATTCCCCAGTGCCAAAGCGTCATGTTTTTGTCTTCCCAGCCTGTGTGAGAACAAAAGGATTTCAGAGTTTAAACTGAATACTAGACATTCTCATCCCTTAGAAAATAATTGCCTGAATTGCCTGGACCAGCTCAGCTCATTACTTTTGCTCTATCTAGAAAATTATCTACATGAACTTGGTCGTAACTTAGGCAAACACAAGAGCATTTCATGTTTTGTTCTTGGAATAGATGAGCAATCTGTTGTTAGTAAGGTTTGAAAAACTATATATAATATATAGTCTTAACTAGTGTCATTGCTGTCTCTCAGCATAGCATGAGAAATGTGGTCAATAAAACCTTGGAAGTACGTTAACCAGTCACAATCAGCAAATATATTTCTGTTATTTTCAGAAATTATATCTGGTTCTTGAGCTCCTAAGAAAAACATATAGAAATGGGATGAAGTTTACTTTCTTTCTTGTTAATTCTATTTTTCTTTCTTCCTTTTACTTTCTCATTCCTCCTTTTCCTTGATTTTTAAAAAATCTCCTTCACAGTATGTAAGAAAGCCTCCAAGAGATTATAAGCTTAGAGCAAAATGTGAACGGTCTGACCTGAATCTGACATATCAAATCTTTCTTAGGGAAGGAAGCTTAACACAAAGAATGTGTTCGAGTATGCTTGATTTTAAAAAAGAAAAAAAAAATGGCACTCATTCCTGACATAGTGTGATACATGCATTATTACCTTGGCATCTTGATCAAGCCCAGATGAATGCTTTCAACTCTTACACTTCATATCGCATATTTTACATTAACAGTTTTAACTCACTACACCATCTGTCTATATCAACATCTAACTACAAAGATGAACAGATAATGTGAAAATGTTCACAGTAAAATTAATCTGTATCATATTCACCTATTGCTACCAGTGAATATTACATTGTTGATTACGTTTCCTTTTGGTTTCACTCTCAAATATTTTATCCTTTTTACATCATGTTCGTTCAAGTTTCAGCAAATGCAAATTAATGTGACAATGACCTGAGCATTAACAATGTTCACTCCCAATTCAAATTTTATGCATTCTGTATGATTTTCAAAGTTATTTTTAGATAACAACTATTCAGTACTAGATTAAAAAAAAAGATTTGAAAGTATGTTTTTAATCTTTCTGGCAGAAATAGTTTCATCTAGGATGGCTCAAGGTTATTTTTTTCTGTATTTCGTTCTCTCTTTTTTTTTATTGCTGGTAAGCTATTCTGTCAAGAATCAGAGTTTAATGAAAAATAAACACTACCAGTGGAGTCTTGCCAGCAAAGTTGATGTAACAATTTCTTAGAATTGACATGAGCTACTGTTATTCAAGCCAAGGTGATTTCTTTTCACTTTTTCTCTCTTTTTTATTTCCTTTCAGTATCCACATAGTACACATTTACATTCTTATTCAAAGTAAAAATCTCAGGTTCATAAATTAGTAGAGGAAAGTTAGGTATTTTTGGTGGTCTCCATTTAAAATAAACTTAGTGTTGATTTTTGATTAATATTGAACTCAAATATTATATTGTATCAATGACATTACATAATACTTCATTGAGAGTATACTGCATTTCTATGTAAAACTGTCAGGAACTTAGAATTACAAAAGCTGTTTCCAGCTTTTGACATGCTTAAAGTTAAAATACTGGGTCATCAGAAAAGTCATGAGTACTTTTATGTTTTCCAATGCAAAAATGGGTCATGGCTTTTTGTGGAATTCAAATTTCAAGCATATTATAATTTTTTTTTACATAATTTCAACTATTTTTGTAATAATTTCTCTAGTCTGGGGCCAGCAGTTGGCATAATGGCTATGTTGCTAGATCCTATGTAGTCAAGCACGGTTGGAGTCCCGGACCCAGTGGCTTAAACTCATGCCGGGCACATGTGTGTGTGTGCCCAAGATCCCAAGAGGAGAATGGAGGAGAAAGGATTGCAGCGTGGCCATTCCCCCAGGGGATGATTTCTCACTTTCTGTCTCCGTGTCTGTCTCTGTCTTTCTGGTGAACACATGCACCCTATAGCAAAAACCTCTCAAAATTTTTTTTTCTCTAGTCTAAGAAATCAGACTGCCTGATCCTGATATTCTTTTTATATTATCCATTAGAATTTGTCAAAATTTGGGAACCAGCAGTTGGTGTAATGGCTATGTCGCTGGACTCCCATGTAGTCGACCACGGTTCGCGTCCTGGACCCGGTGACTTAAACTCACGCTGGGCACATGTGCGTGCATGCCCAAGATCCCAAGAGGAGAATGGAGGAGAAGGGATTGCAGTGTGACCATTCCCCCTGGGGGGTGATTTCTCACTTTCTGTCTCTATGTCTCTCTCTGTCTGTCTGGCAACTGCACGCGCCCTATAGCAAAAACCTCTCCAAAAAGAAAAAAAAGAATTTGTCAAAATTAGAGGGAAACATTTTAAGTAGACTAAAATATAGGGATATGCAAACCATAGCCTGCCCACTGGCCAAGTTTTGGCAGCCACTAATTTAGCAGTAATAAATAAAATATTATTTGCATACAGTCAGCTAACTCATTTGTGTATTATCAATGATTCTTTTTGTGCTACAGGGGTAGGGGTGGATGCTTTCTATAGACTATACATCCTTCAATGCCTCAATATTTAAAGAAAAGTTTGCTAACCTCTGGAACAAAACATGTCAAGATTTTAAAACTTTGGCAATTAGTCTGTGCTATGTAAAAGACTATATGTCTTAAAAGAGAGAACTGTTAGACCTTTTTAACAGTGCTAAAAATACTTCACATTTCTTTCATAATCAAAATTATTTATGAAGGCTATCAGAATAGAGAGAAGTTAATTTTTTCATACAAAAATAAACCAAATCATTCATATTACTGGATGCTGAAATTTACAAACATGATATGTTCACTCAAATTCTTCATAGTATGCATATAATATTATGTATATTATGTGCATTGGATCTGAGCTCTTCTAGTAAACATGTTGTCAGTCACCATGAATGAATTTTAAAGTATAGGTACAGACCAGCAAATAGCATAATGGTTATGTCACTGAACTCCCACATGACTGACTTTAGTTCGAGTCCCAGACTTGGCAGCTTGAAACACACCCGGTGTGTTTGTGTGCATGCCCTAAATCCCAAGAGAACAGAGGAGAGGGATTACAGTGTGGCCACCCCCCTGTGGGTGTGGAGGGGTGGTGATTTCTCACTTTTTGTCTGTCTCTCTGGCAAGCACACATGCTTTATAGCAAAAATCTCTCTAAAAGAATAAATTACAGGTAAACAACTAAGCCATGCTTGTGTAGCATCTGTGGCATACAGACACTTTAAAATTGGGTAACATTTACGTATCACTATCATGTTTATAAAAATGTAGGTTTTAGGTGGAATTCCTGGTTCCAGTTCTTGCCAACAAAATAATCAAGTATAGGGACCAGCTGGCGTAACTACTATGTCGCTGGACTCCCATGTAGTCGACTGCAGTTCGCATCCCGGACCCGGTGGCTTAACACTCATGCTGGGCGCGTATGTGTGCGTGCCCAAGATCCCTAGAGGAGAATGGAGGAGAAGGGATTGCGGCATGGCCATCCCCCCCGGGGGTCATTTCTAGCTTTCTGTCTCTCTACCTCTCTCTGTCTGGCGAGTGCACACGCCCTATACAAAAACTTCTCCTATTAAAAAAATATCAAGTATAAAATAGATTTGCGAAATATAAATGATTACAGTCAATGAATTGATTAAAAAGTCCCTATTAATGAGTAAAACTTAACAGTATATCTTTGCTATTTTTCTACTTTGAATGTTCTTCCTTATTTTGACATTTAAGGTCCAACTCATTTATCTCCCCTATTGTGAAGCTTTGCCTAATGTCCACAGGGAGAGGTCTCTAATCACTCTCCTGAATGTGAAGAGAAGTTTATAATCTTATATAGCATCAATCATATTGTGTTGATATTACTTGTTGCATGTGTAACTCTGAGTAACATAATATAAAGGTTGTGAACCTTTACTTACTTTATGTCACTTGTAATAAATTTAGCATTGATTTTCAATTAATAAAAAGACAGATCTCAAACTAATAACCTATGATTACACACTGAAAAATTTTTAAAAAGAGCAAATTAAATTCAAAATATGTGAAAGACAATAAATAACTGAAACATAAATCGATGAAATTTAAAAAGGAAAATATTAAGGAAATAAAAGCTTATTTTTTTGAGTAAATTGATAAACTTGATCATTCATTAGCAGGCTATCTAAGGAAAAGAGAGAGAAGACACAAATTACTAATACAATAAAAGAAAGCGAGGCTATCACTACAAATCCCATGGACATAAAAAAGGTAATAAAAGGGCCAGCAGGTGTGTGGTAGTTAAGGCACCTAATCCCACATTCTGACTGTGTGGTTTGAGTCCTGACCTGGTAGCTTGAAAAACATACCTGGCATGTGTGTATGTGTGCCCAAAATCCTGACAGGAGAATGAAGGAAAAGTTACTGCAGCATGGCCATCCTCTCTAAGGGTCAATTTCTCACTTTCCTTCTCTTCCTCTGTCTCTCTCTCTGGCAAGCATACACACCCTGTAGGAAAACAAACAAATAATAAAAGTAATAAAGCAATATTATAAACTTTATTCCTACAAATGTGATAACTTAGGGAAAAAATCTTTGAAAAATACAATCTGCCCAACTCACATAAAGAAAAATAATACAAATAAACCTATGTATATTACATAAACTAAATCAGCAATTAATAATCTTGCAAACAGAAAGCACCAGATCCAGATAGAACTAGATGGTTTCATTAGTGAATTCTACCAAACATTTTAAGGAATAAATTGTACTTATATTCTATAACCTTTTACAAAAGAAATGAACGTTTTTACAGAAAGAATACTTCCTAACTAGTACTATGAAGCCAGCATTACCCTATATCAAAGCAAAGACATTACAAGTAAGGACCTTCAGAATAAGATCTTTCATGAACATAGAAATAGCCTCAAAAATATTAACAAGTTGAACTCAACAAAATAAAATACATAGATTGGAAAGGAAAAATAAAAATGTCCTTGTTTTTATATTACTTTTTTAAAGAGAGAGAGACAGACAGACAGACAGACAGGGGGAAGGGACATGAGTAAGCAAGCCACCAGGTCCAGGACTTGAACAGTAGTTAGCCAAGTGGGAGTCCAGTGACTTAACCACCATGCCACCTGATGGCCCTATAACATTTTTATTTATCTAGAAAATTTGAAATTATTAACAAAAAGCTCCTGGAACTAATAAGTAATTATAGCAAGATTTCAAGAAAAAGGATTATTGTATACAAGTCAGTTATTTCACTATATACCAGCAATGAGCTATTGGAATTTAAATTGCTATTACAGTAGTATTTACATTAGCACCCAAGAATGAAATACATAGGTATAAATCTCACAAAATATGTACTAAAACTATACAAAAAAAAGTTGAAATTTTGATGAAGGAAATCAATGCACATTTAAATAAATGGAGAATATTCCATGTTTATTAATGAGAAACATCAATGTTTTTAAGATGTCAGTTTCCCAACATGATGTAGAAGCAATGCAATCCCAATCAATCAAAATCCCAGCAAGCAATTTTATGAACTGTAAAATTGATTTAGGAAGGCAAGAGATCCAGAATACACAGCACAATATTGGAGAAGAACAAAGTCACAGGGCTGACACTACCTGACTTCAAGACGTAATACAAATCTACAGTAATCAAGACAGGGTGGTATTGGCAAAAGAATGGAAAATAGATCATGGAACAGAGCAGTGAGCACAGAAATAGGTCCACACAAATATAATCAACTAATCTTTGATAAAGGACAAAAACAATCCATGGAAAAAGTATCCTTTCAGCAAAAGTTCCATAATAACTGGGCATCCACGTAAACACTGACCTAGCTCACAGAACTATAAAACACACAGAGTGAACCCAATATGCACTAGACACTTCAGACAATATTATTGCATCAATGTCGGCTTATCAATTTCAAAAATTTCACTACACCAATGCAAGACCTTAATAACAGGGAAGAGAGGACAGGGAGACAGGAGGTATATGGAAACTCTCTGTACTTTCTACTCAATCTTTCTGTGGAACAAAACAGCTCTAAAAATAAAGTTTATCAAGAAATAGAAAGATGATAGCAATGTATACATGATACATCTTAAATTTAGTGGTATAGAAAGTTAAAAGCAAAAGAATTGCTTAAAACTCAATAACATAAGAAAGTTGATAAATGCATTAAAATATTTATTGAATGGAATGCTACACCAACAAAATTAATTAGGTGTAACTACACGCATCAATTTTTAACTGAGGAAAACATAACATTGAGCATAAAAAATAAGTCAGTGGAAAATTATGATTCCGTTTATATAACTGTAAAGAGAAACTAAGATGCTTAGCTTAGACATAAGATACTAAACTCACAAAAAAAAATGAACAGCACAGTATACATAACAGTGATTATCACTGAGGGGTTAGAAAAAGAAGAGTTTGGAGAGATCCTCACAGGAGTTCCAGACTTTCTGATAACATTCTGTTTCATAATTCTTTATTTTACAGCTGGTGGGTACGCAAGTAATTTATTGTTGTAACTGCTCTTATGTTTTTCAAAAATAGAAAAAATCATACAAAAATGTAATACAAATAATTAAGTTTCTTTTAAAGAAAAAGGAATATATATGTAAAGAGCAGTTGGTACTAGAAACCAAACCCAAAACAAAGATGTTTTTATGCGATTGAATACTTTGTTTCAAAATACTGCTTTACTGATAATCTTGACATTAAAACAAACTCCATTTCTGGGACCAACAGTTGGCGTAATGGCCATGTCGCTGGACTCCTATGTAGCCGGCCGTGGTTCGAGTCCTGGACCCGGTGGTTTGAACTCACGTTGGACACGTGTGCGTGTGTGCCCAAGATCCTGATAGGAGAATGGAGGAGAAGGGATTACGGTGTGGCCATCTCCCCCAGGGGGTGATTTCTTGCTTTCTGTCTTTCTTTCTGGTGAGCACACATACCCTATAGCAAAAATCTAAAAAAAATAAAATAAATAAAATCTCCATTTCTTGTATCCAAAATATGTTGAAAATTCTAATTCATTATTTGAAAATTTAAGAGAAATTATTGAAAAATCTAGGAAAAGTCAGCTTTTACTAATTATGCCTGTGTTATGTATGAGTATACCTAAGTATCTTCTAAATGTTGACCCTATTTTGTGTTTAATGTAACTCCTTTATGGGGATATCTCTCTCAAATATTCAACTCACCCATTTCATTCTACAGTGAATTACTGCTGCATGCACAAACACACACACACGTTTATAATAGCAAAGATTTACAGTTTTTAACATTGGTGATGACATGGAGAGACTGGAATTCCCATATATTATTGGTGGTAATATAATATAGTAGAGACATTTTGGACAAGAACTTGGCAGTCTCTTACAAGGTTAAACAGTAATTGAACTCCTAGTTGTACCCAGATGTAATGAAAACATTCAGCCACACGAACACCTGAAGCATTATCCTAAAAAGCAGTATTTGGAACAATCCAGATATCCTTTCCCTGAGGGATGGATGGAAGAAAATATGGTATATGTATATGTTATATTACTATTCAGCAATAAAAGGAAGAGATTATTCATGTATGCAGCAAAATGCATTAAGTTAAAGAAACCTTATGAGAAATATTGAAGAAAGTAAAATTATAATTTAAGTTGTAGGTCAGTGGTTATTTTGGATTGTCGAAGAGGGAACCTATGCAGAGGAAGATGGGGGAACTCCATGAAGGGCTACATTTTATAAGTGAGTTGTTGTGATGGTTATGCAACTACATAAACAAAGATAACTTATAATAAATATATTTTATCATATTTATATTGTGTGTGTAAATAATACCTCAATGAGGAGACATAATAAGGAAAAGAAAAATAGAAAAAAGAGGATATAGAAATATGCATAATATTGGGAACAGCAGTTAGCATAATGGCTATGTCGCTGGACTCCCACGTAGTCGACCGCGGTTCGCATCCCGGACCCGGTGGCTTAAAACTCACGCCGGGCACGTGTGCGTGCGTGCGTGCCCAAGATCCCGAGAGGAGAATGGAGGAGAAGGGATTGCGGCGTGACCATCCCCCCTGGGGGGTGATTTCTCGCTTTCTGTCTCTCTGTCTCTCTCTGTCTGTCTGGCGAGCGCACGTGCCCTATAGCAAAAACCTCTCAAAAAAAAAAAGAAATATGCATAATATTATGAGAGAAGGAGTGATGGCATTCAGATAATGGGCTGGAGGCAGTTGTCAGTACATTAGGAAATACAATACAAAAATATAACTGTAGTACTAATAGGACAATAAACTTTAACTTTACCTAAAATATTCACACACAAAAATATCACAATCTTTTGATATTCAGTTACTCTGCAAATGTTCCCTTACCCGTAGCTATTCTCCGAGCATTCTTAGCAAATCTTACTTAGAACTATGTGTTCCAGTTATTTAGCCATGTTTAACCTAATGATTTCTTTTTATTTTTTCTTCTTTTTTTTGGAGAGGTTTTTGCTATAGGGTGTATGTGCTCACCAGACAGACAGAGAGAGACAGAGAGACAGAAAACGAGAAATCACCCCCCAGGGGGAATGGCCATGCCACAATCCCTTCTCCTCCATTCTCCTCTCGGGATCTTAGGCACGCACACACATGCGCCCAGCGTGAGTTGAAGCCACCAGGTCCAGGACTCGAACTGCGGTCGACTACGTGGGAGTCCAGCAACATAGCCATTGCCCTAACTGCTGGTCCCTAACCTAATGATTTCTGAGGAGAGCTTGTCAAACAATTTCTAGTACCTATACCTTTCTATGTTTTTATTTATTTTATTGCCAGAGGGTCTGTGCACTCATCAGAGAAAGATAAATCATTCCCCAAAAGGGCATGGTCCTGCTGTAATCCCTTTTCCTCCATTTCTCCACCCAGTTAGGATTTTGGAGATGTACATTACACACATGCACCCAATATGATTTTCAAACTGCCAGGTTCAGGATTAAAATCACAGTTGACCATATGGGATCCAGTTCCCAATGCACAGCACTTAACCATTGCAATATAGAACAGATCCATCTCTAGTTTTAAGATGATACCATTACATATGTTGGAACAAAGAGCCTTTATACACAGTAAATTAATTCTTTATATATCAGTTCACACTGTATAAACTGTATGTCTGTAACTATGTCTATATGTCTAGTGCATTTATTATTGAATTATACTGAAAGAACCTTAAATTTTCAGTTCTAAAAGTGGCATAACTTATAACAAATTTCTTATTTTTCTTTTTCTGCTTTTTAAGAGGTTCTTTTTTTTTTTTTTTCTTTTGCTATAGGGCGTGTGCATTCACCAGAAAGACAGAGACAGAGACAGAAACTGAGAAATCACCACCCCCCAGGGGATGGCCACATCACAATCCCTTCTCCTCCATTCTCCTCTCGGGATCTTGGGTACACACGCACACCTGGTGTGAGTTTAAACCACCGGGCCTGGGACTCGAACCGCAGTCCACTACATGGGAGTCCAGCAATGTAGACATTACACCAATTGCTGGTCCCAAACAATTTCCTATTTTTCTGGAAGAGGAAACTGGTTTAGAGATTTATACAAGGTCACGTCCAGTCAGGAAGGTTCTTGACCTCAGTAAATATCCAGTGTATTATTTTTCCCATCTTATTACCTCCAGTTAACTCTAGTTACCAGAAAATGTGAAATGAGTTCAGCAACATCTGGATTTACTACTCATAAATGAAGTAAGAATGATAGGAAGTTTCGCTGTCATAATTGTTACGAGTTCAAGAGCTAACTAAAAGTTAAATAAAGTTTATATTTCATTTAGACCCATCCAGCCTAGCCAAAAGAGGGGATACATGACACTCACTGGATGGTATCCATGCAATTCTTATTAGTTTTTCAGTTTGAAAACTGTGAGAATAATAATATCAATATAGACTAGAGAGGCCAGATATTTTTTAAATCATAGAACAATATAAACTCAAGCAAAACAAAATGATGATAGAAGCAAAACACGAACAGCATTGAAAACTAAGAAAAATATCAGTATTATGAAGAGTGAACATTTATATTACGTTCCAATACATAACTCAAAATTCTGTATCTTCTCAGGTGATTTTTAAAGCAGGACTTTGGGGATTCAGTATTATCCACATAACTAAAGCAGTTATTTGTAGCTAATGTAAGTGACTTAAAGAAGTGAAAGATTCTGGCTAAACTCTGGCTAAACTCTGGCTCTGGTGTGGCAGAGAAAACTTCGCAGGGTGAGTCCACAGTATAAAACATGCGGTGGCATCATGAGGTGGGAAGATGGCTCAGTTTGAAGGCCTGGGTTTAAATTTCAATCAGCTGCTTTATCTTAGCCTTGAACAGATGACGTGCCCCCTCTGAGAATCACATTGAAGCTCTAAAATGAGCTTCTGTTAGCCTCTCAGAACTATGAAATCATATATGAAATGGTATGCAGCTGTGCATTGTTTAACAACTGGAATGTGTTCAGAGATGTGTTGTGAAGTGATTTTATCATTGTGTAAGCATCTTAGGTGTACTTATGCACACCTGTATGGTACAGCCCACCACACACCTAAGCTGATCTTATGGCCTCTTACCATCTTATAGAGCCACAGCTGTGTATGTTTTCTGACATTGGCCAAGACATCATTATATAGTGTGTGACTCTATAACGTTCTTCATATACAAAACTATGGAAGGCACTTTTCACATACAAATAATGCTATGATGCGTTTGATTTATGAGGTTGATCCACAAAAGTACCTTATAGGGGCAACAATATAGAAGTAAACTTTCCAAAAGCCTTCTAGATTCTAAGAGTTCATGAAAAAATGAGGCTTCATATTTTACCTTTATAGCACAATTTTTGAATGCTCACAAAGGGAAGCACTGTAGATTAGGGTGTAATAGAGTACTCTTAAATTAGTCAAATATGTAATAATTTGCACATCAACTTAGTAATTTTTGTCATTCATCTCAGGCTTATTTTCTTTCTTTTTATCAAAATTTTGGCAGAAGGGTCATGTGCTCACCAGAGAGAATGATGGAAAAAGAAGAAAAGTGAGAAAGCATCCCCAATTAGGGATGGTTATTCCACAATCCTTCCTCCTCCATCTCTCTCTCCTTTTGAGTTTTTGGGCATGCGTGCACACAAGCCCAGCATGTTTTCTAAGCCATTAGGCCTGGGACTTCAACTATGCAGTAGCCACATTAACCACCACTTCATGGGCTGTCCCCTTACTATTTGTGAAGTAATATAGAGTAAACATGTTAATTTAACCCTTGCCCTGAGAAGTAATAATGTGCAATCGTTTATTTAATATAGTAACTATACTTTCAAACATGTAATATATAAAATGGAGCTACATACACATTTACTTCATTCTTCTATTTTCCCCTTTTAAAGAGACTACTCACATGCAAGAACTCCAAAAAGTTTGTGGAAAATGAAATCAAAGCAAAAATATATTTTGGCACAAAAATGTTTGAAATCCATGCATAGGTTTTTATAATATGTATTTTCTTTGAACTTTTTAATCCCTCTCATACATAATTAGTACACATTTTAGAAAGTAAGAAAGTATGTACAGCTAACAACAACATGCTCTGCCTCTTCTGTCCTCAAGCCATACATATACTTTTGCCAATAGGAGGCATAATAAGAGTTTCCATTTATCCTTGAAGATACACTATGTGCATGGAGACATAATGTTTAAATCTTCTATCAATTTCCCTTTCCAAAATGTAATTTATATTCTACTAATCTATGGATGTAACTGCCTATTCTGACACTCTCTCATTAAAGCCTGATGTTAGCATTCTTTTTAAAATTATTTCTCCTGCAGTGGCACACCAGTAGCACAACTACACGAACATGGAATAGGTCATGGATTCACATCCCAGGTATTTCCTAAGGATGCATGTTTGGCCCAGTCACTGAGCTGGCTGAGGCTGCGGATGGATTGTGGCATGAGGACCTGTTGAGGTTTTCTCCATCTCTCTCTCTCTCTCTCTTTACTCTCATGAAAGAAATTTTAAAAAGTGTTTCTCCAACTTCTGAATAATATGCATACCAAACTCTTTTGCATGTTGCATAAGTTGCAAACATTTTGTCTTTAAATCAGTTTACTGGCATTTTTTCTTACTATCAATTTTTGAAAATTTATTCATTCTGAACTAATGCCTAGATATAGTTTCTGAGCTTGTTGTTTGTTTGTTTTTTGTTTTTCTAGGAAACACTCCCATGAGAAAAAGAGAGTGAGAGAGAGAGCATGTCCTGTGTAGGCATGGATAATGTCACAGTTTCTTCATTTCTCCTTCCTGTCAGGATTTTGAGCACTATTGCAACATGTCCTTAGTGTTTTTCCAGCCCTCATGGCCAGGATTTGAACTGCATATTTGGCCATGTGGGATCCTGCTCCCTTTAACCACTAAGTTACTAAGTTGGCCTGGTTTTTGAGTTTTGTATTTATTACAAAGTTTTATAATCATTACAAAGTTTGTTTCTTGAAATTCTCAAATAACATTAAAAATTAATTTAATTAAGTTGTTTTATTTGCTTAATATTGTCTTTAAAATGTATACATCTGTATAAACAATGTAGTGTAGGCATTTAAATCCTATATAACTTTTCTTTGTATAAATACAGAACTTATCAATTTTCCTGTTGAGATAAATCTTTACTATTGCTTATATGCTCTGTACATACACCAAATAATGATTATAACATACATAGTAATTAGATTAATACTACTAATTTATAATAATACAATTAATTTATTTAATGTATTAGTTAAATTTTGAACCATAACCACAGGTTAATAAACAGAACATTGAAGACACTTTGAAGCCCTTTGTGTGGACTTGCCAGAAAATATTATTTTCTTTCTTTCTTATTTTGGAGAGGTTTTTGCTATAGGGCACATGCACTCGCCAGAACGAGAGAGAGAGACAGAGAGATAGAAAGCGAGAAATCATCCCCCAGGGGGGATGGCCAACGCCACACTCCTTCTCCTCCATTCTCCTCTTGGGATCTTGGGCACGCACGCACACGCGCCTGGCGTGAGTTTAAGCCACCAGGTCTGAGACTAGAACCACGGTCAACTACAGGAAAGTGCAGCAACATAGCCATTATGCTAACTGCTGGTCCCAGAAAATATTATTTTCTTAATCACCAAAAGTAACCACTATCAAGTTTTGGAATGCTTATATGCTTGCTTTTCTTATAGTTGAAACTGTATTATTACAAATGTATACTTAAATAGTGTATTATGCTCCTTCAGTTATCTTTGAATAATGCACAGTGCACACTCCTCTGGTATGTGTCAGTATAATATTCTTGAATTTCTTCCTTGCTGCATGGAATTCATTCATTTTCAGTGCTAAATGATACCCTTTTTCATGTAGCTATTACAACTATTTATTCAATAGTTTAGTTGATACTCATTGCTGGCATCTGTCTTTATTTCATTTGTTCTTAGTCTAAGTTTTGGTTATACAGTTCAAGCTATATCTCTGTTGACTGCCTATCTCTAGTTCCCGGTAAGAACTCCTTTGCCTGTGACCTGTTTGTGCAGGTGCCCTCAGGTCATTTTACTGCCATTGAGGATTTGCTGTGTGATAAATAATCATGTCCACTTCACTTCTTATCATTAAGTGCTTCCAGTTCCATGGGATCTTCCCTTTCTGCCAACCATTGCTTATAAAGACTACAACCATTACAAATATTAGCAAATTATTTTTTGAATTAATACAGTTATTTCTTCTAAGCACCTGTCCTTATGTAACAAATTTACTCTAGCATGTCTAACTGTTTTAGCTCTTTGATCCCCTCTTCAGTACTCTATAAATTCTGGCTCCAAGGACATTTATGAAAAACCAGCACTTTCTTCTTTGCTTCAAAGAAGTAGGCTCATAGCATATTAGGATTTCAGAGGTTTTCACAGTTTGCTAACAAGGGAAAACACCCTGACTTCAACAAATTTCTCATATTTCTCCTGGTCCGACATCGTCTTCAAGATCCATTCTTAGGAATATTTTTCCATTTCCTCTTCATGCATATTAGCAACAAAGTTCTGCAGCAGCTCTCTCTCTCTCTCTCTTTCTCTCTCTCTTTATAAAGTAACATGAATCATGTTGAGACTTAATCTCTTAGTCTAAATTATTGGCTTAGAAACATAAGAATAAATCAGGACAATCAGGACTAGGCAAACTAGTTCTTAATTTTTGAGAAAAAAAGTCTTCCTGTGATGTGGAAGGGGTTAGCAATTTTAAGTTTTGTTGCTTTGTGCCCAATAGTATCCTCTGGAATGTTTCTACCATATGGAATTTCTAGTGTTTTCTCTATAATCTAATAGATGATAAAAAATTTTGACCATTCCATGGACACTTGAAACTTTATGCAGTTTGATAAATATATGTAAAGTGAATTAATTCATTACATTATCTAGGTCTTCAATTTTCTTAAATATTTTTTGTCCGATCAATTTGATAATAGTGAATTAATACCTCTTATTCCTAGGTGCTAGGTGCTTCCATTTATGTTTCTGTTTATAATAAAATGATTGCTTCAAAAATAGGTTAATTTATGAATTGGTGCATAGATAATAAGTGTTACACCACTCTTTTGACAGTGACATTTACCAACAGAAAATACCATTTTTTCTACAAATGTCATTTATCTTGAATTCTATTTATGATGGCAGGGCTACTACCACTTCTTTTGCTTCCACTTGTCTTATAAATATTTATTGGACCAGCAGTTGGCATAATGGCTATTCTGCTGGACTCCTATGTAATAGACTGCAGTTCTAGTCCCAGACCCAATGGCTTAAACTCACGCGGGGCACATGTGTGTGTACACCCAAGATCCTGAGAGAAGAATGGAGGATAAGGGATTGCAGCATGGCCATCCCCCGTGGTAGGTGATCTCTCACTTTCTGTCTCTCTGTCTCTTTCTGTCTTTCTGGCAAGGGCATGTGCCCTATAGTAAAAACCTCTCCAATAAATAAATAAATAAATTAATTAATTAATTAATATTTTCATTTTTTGCCTTCTTTACTTTTTTAAAAATGTTTTTGCTGTAGAGTACATATGGTCACCAGAGAAAGACAGTGAGAAGGTGGATGGCCATGCTGCAATCTTTTCTCTTCTTTTGTCCTCCTGGGGTTTGGGGCACACACATACACATGCCATACATGATTTTCAAGCCACTGGGTCCAGGACTCAACTGTGGTCAGTCTTGTAGGAGTCTGGTGCCTTAATCATCACATCTCCTGCTGGCCTCCATTTTTACACTTTCATAATAACTTTATTTTTGGTGTTTTACCTGTGCACAGTATATATTTTTCTTTGTTTATCAAACAAAAATGTCTGCTTTTAATAAAAAGAAAAGTGCATTAAGTACAGTTATATTTATTGGTATAATTTAATGTTTAATGCCAACTCTGTAATACTATTTTATAATTATGCAACATTTTTACTATTATTTTTCTCTACAAAATTTGTACTCTTTTAATTTCCATATTTAACTTTATAGAAAATACAAATCACTTTCATTTTTAATAAAATGTGCTTGTCATTTGTATTTACATTTTATAATTTTTATGTTTTGTTTTTTAATTATTATCTTTTTTTATATATTCAGGTTTGTTAGGATTTAGTTATATCCTTTAAGTTTCATCAATTGTTTCTATAAACATAAATGGTTAGTTCACTTTCTATTTTACTCTTCTCCTCCTCCTGCTACTTAATTATTTTATTTTTACTTTATCAGAATATAGGTAGGTAGGTAGATAGATATTTGGCCTTTGATCTTCCATCTTGTCCACATCATTGTTTTTACAATTATACTTATATAAATTAAAGTGCTCATTAATCCTTGTGCTTTGTTTTGTTTTGTTTTATTTGAAGATTTTTGCTATTAGGTCTGTTCACTCACCAGAGACAGAGAACGTGAAATCATCCCTCAGGGGATGTCCACAACATTCCCTTCTCCTCCATACTCCCTCAGCATTTTGGGCATGCACACACCCATGCCCAGTGTGATTTTCAAGCCGCCATGTCTGGGACTTGAATGGTGAGTTGGTCAGCCACCTTAACAACCATGCCATCTACTGTTTTTCCTGTGTTCACTTGATTGAGTGAATCTCATTCTCTAGTGTATTGCCTAAGAGGAGTTCAAGAATACAGAATTGTCTAATATTTTTGCATTTAAAAGATGATTTTATAACCTTGTTGCTTTTAAGATAGCTTGACTAGGTATTTTATACTAATTTTATAATTTCTTTCATTCATTTTTGTCAATTGTTTTGTTCTGTTTAATTCTGCGCCATTTCTGTTTTTCTTTGTACATTGTGTTTTGGAAGTCTAGGATCAGGCTAATTTTTCTTTTGTTATGATAAACTTTTTGATCATTTTACCGGGAGACGTTGAAGAGCATTTTTTCCCCCTTTTTATTTAAAATCATATTTTTAAAAACATCTTTTGTGTAGCTCCTTCTGATAAAATTGTTTTAAGTAACCACTAAGTCCCTTTAATGTGTAGATTTACATCTTAATTTCAGGAAAGTTTTTCTCAGATTATAGTTTCAATATTGGTTTGGTTTAGTCTTGCTTTGCATTGCTTTAGTTTTCTTTTACCAAAAATTAAATAATATGAATTTTTTTTCCATTTCCACTGTATTCTCTTTGACTCTTCTTTACCTAATTTTAATTCTCTTGGTTGCCATATACCTCACTTCAATGCCTCTCATTAAATTTTAATTTAAGTCTACTCTCTCATAAACTTTTAGTTTATTCTTTATTTCTCTATTCTTCCTATTTCTTTCTTGATTTCAATTAATATTGATTTTGTATTTCTCCAGTTTTATAAAAATTTATTTTTATATGTTTAGAATGAATGTTTAACTTGGGATGATTTTTATATCACAGAATGTTTTAAAAAATATAGCCAACTTTAAAATATATCCAAAACTTACAATTTTTTATTTTTTTTTACTTAATTGGTATATTATGGGGCGGGCTTGACTTAATGTATCCCTTAGATTCTACTTTTTTCTTATTAATAAATCAGTATGGGCTTGCTTTTTCCTGGTGATTTATGCATTGGGATGGATTTCAATATCCCTAGCTCAGTGGTGCCCTCTTTTGTCAGTTCAGAAGACTCTAGATATTTTACTGAATTCTTATGCTGAAGATACCGTGTTTCTATAGAGTTCTGTTTCCGTTGTGTCTTGGAGGACACTGATATTCACTTTCTTTCTCCCTCCTATCTCTTTCACCAGCAGTGTTAGTCAGCCAGGGTGACCATAATAAAACATCACAGATGGTATAGCTTCAGCCATAAAAGTTAATTGTCTCCCACTGCTGGAGGCCAAACATCCAGGCAAAGGTGTCAGGGGATTGGTTCCTCTGAGGCCTCTCTCTTTGACTTGCCCTTTTCTTACTGTATCCTCATGTTGCCTTTTCTCTGTTGAACAGTACTCTAGTAAGTCTTCATGTTTTCAAAAGGATCCTCGTCCTATTAGATTGGGACCCTATTTTTATGATATAATGAGCCTCTTCAAAGGCCTTGTCTTTAGGTCAGTGGCACTGGGATTTAGGGGTTTCAATATATGAATTATGAGAGAACATAAGTCTATTCATAACACCAGTCTACTTCTGAAGAACATCTCTTCCCTGTACTTGGCACTTATAAAATCCTTGGATATGTGTCACATCAGAATTTACATACTTTCTTATTATGAGATTAATTGAAGTGTAGTAAACTAACATTAATCTGCACATTTTAAAGTATATAACTTGATAAATTTTGACTACGCTTTTAAATCATCATCACAATAAAGGTCAGTAACAATTTACTCCCTGCAGAAAACATTTCATTGGGTGCCCTTTTTGTAATCTCTCCTTTCATCCCTCTCTGCTGTTCTGTCCTTATCCCCAGGCAAGTACACATCTGCTCTGCACTATGTATTAATTTGCTTTTTCAAGAATATTAGTTATAATATGCAGCATATACTCATTTGGTCTGATTTCTTTCACTAAGCATGAAAATTTTGATTTTATCCATTTATTCATACCTATCAATAGTACTTTTCTTATTATTATTGCAGCATAATATTCTATTGAATGTATATGCCATAATGAGTTGCTATGAAAATACATGTTCTAGTTTATACATGGTCATAGGCTTTCATTTATCATATATATATTCAGAGGTGTAAAGACTGGGTTATAAGATTACCGTTTGTGAAACATTTGTGAAACTACTGACCTCTAATTAAATATTACCTCTTCCTTTTCTTGGTATTTTCTTTGACCAAGTGCCTGCATTATTCAAATTGTATTTTCCTGATGGCTTTGTCTTTCCTCTGACAAATTTTTCCTGGCCTTCCTGCTCCTATTTACAAATGACCCTAAAAAGCTAATTAAAAGCTTTATGCACATGAATAAAGGCTAATAATCTAAAGGTGGCTTTGTTAGGAGAATTTCAATGTTAGTGTATTCTCTTAGGCTAACCAGATTTTTTGGAAAAGAATCTTTCAATCTTCCACTTGCCTTCTCAGCCATTTGTGGTATAGGAGAAAATAATGCCTGGGAGTCAAAGTATTTAACATGTAAACTTTTACGTAATCCTTCACTTTCAACAGTACCTGATTTCTTTGATGTAAATAGTTTTCATTTTGCAGTTTCTCTAATCTTACACAGGAAACTGAAAGGGAGAGTCAGCTGTCCGTGCAAAGTGGGTAAGGAAATGACTAGAGAAAAGATTAGAGAGTGGATTTCTTAAAACAACATACCCAAATCCCTCTGGATTCATTGTCATCTTATCCCTACATCACTCAGGATGTACCTATGACACCAGTTATTGAGTTGTTTGGGATTTCTGCAGGGCAAATTGAACTGTTTCCTGCGATCACATAAGGGTTCAGTTTTCTTCAGGTTTGCTTTCTGGCTTTTGCTTTTTTGTTTTGCTTTCTCATTCTTTTTACCCTTTTTTATGCCTTAAAAAAAACTTAAGTGTTACTTTTAAATATACTTGCATGTTATGCATGGAATGTGTTTTAATATGTGATTGCATAAGTTATCCAGCTGAATATCAAAATCTTTCTTTTTGTCCCTCCTTTTCTTATTTCCAAGGGATTTGTCATCATTACCTCTCTGGGAAATACCAATAACAGTACTACAGTATTAATCTGGATTACATCAAGGAATCACTTAGTCATATCCATACTACGTGCTATTGATGAGGTACTTAAAATGGAGAAAACAGATCCTCAGTTATTCACCTGTGCAATTAGGTTAATAACATCTATTATTCAGTGTTGCTCTGGAAATAAAATTAGACACTGTGCAAAAGAGTGATGGTACATATCAGTACCCCAGACAATGGGATCTTATTATCTGTATGCTTAATTTTTTCTTGATTAGAAATTAGAGTTTATCCTTTAAGCCTTGATCCTCATGCAGAGTGCTTAAAAATCAGAATGGTGATTTTCTTCTAGGCTTTGTTGTCTGGTTTTAAGGATTTTTGTCCTGTCTTGACCTGTCAATAGTTTCATGTGATTACTATTTGAACAGAATCATAACCTGTTTCCTGGCTTTAAGTTTTAAGCAAAGTTCCTTAGCACTTCTTTGATTTATTAAAGTTAAAACTACTTTTCTTGAAATTACCAGCTGAACTTGCTATTAATAGTTAGATTATTTAAAACATTGTGTGATCAATAAAATGTGTTTGGGGGGAAAGAGATAGAAAACAACTGTAGACACCAGAGATAGTGTGAGAAGAAGGTGGGAAAGGGAAAGGGCAGAGGGTTAGAAATGTGTAAACACACACACACACACACACACACACACACACATATATATATATGGGAATGGAAAATTATTGACAATAACATGCATGATTAAGACACTATGCAGTATATTCTGGATGGGAAATCACATTTTGTATACTGTGACAATGTTTAGAGAATGAATATAAATTAATTAACTTTAAAAATCAATCTAAAACTGTCTTTCTTGAAATTAAAAAAAAAAAAAAACATTAAAAATACCTATTTGATGACTGTAGTAAGCTATATAGCCCCGGTTAGGTGCTACTTTATAGTATGTTCCTTCTACTCACTGATGTTTATGCCTAAAAGACTTGTGTTCGTGGATATGTATATTTCAGCTGCACTTGCTATTGAAAATATTTAGATTAATTAAGATCTTTAGTGAATCAATAAAATGTGGGGGGAAAAGGCATAGAAAGCAACCATGGGATACCAGAGACAGTGTGGGAGGAGGGTGGGAGATGGCAGAGGGTGAGAGATAGGGAATCAAGGATGGGAAAAAAGCAAAATACACAGGAAACAAGAAATGGAAAATAATTTGTTGATGATAACACGTATGTTGATGTGCTTGATTGAGCCAATATACTGTGTATTCTGGATGGGAAATCTCACTTTGTATGCTGTAATGATATACAATGAATGATCATAGATAAATTTAAATTAAAAGAAGAATGTTTTTGGACTTCTAAGGAGAAAAGAAGTGCAAATGATGGATTATTTCTAGGTGGTACATTAGCGAGGGGTGAGCACTTGAGCCTGGTTTGATGATGATTTGTACGGAACCTCAGGAACCTTACTACATGGGGCCCTCCTTCGTTTTCCCAAGTGCTTTAGTGCGCAGTTTGGTCATGAACATCTGAAATATCACACTGGGTAATTTATGAAGTATAGAGGCTGACCTAGCTGACTATTTTGGATATCCAATTCAAAGTCATTTAGTGAGGGGACTCTAGATGGTGGAAACACTTTGCATAGTCATGAGGTGGCTCAGGCATCACACAGTGAGACAGAACAAGAGCAAATTATGTCTGTGCCAGCGTGTCTCTGTCTCATTTCCTCTCCTTACAGATCTGCCAGGACTCAATCATAGGACCTGACCTGATTATCTTATCCTAATCACCTCCCAAAGACCCCACCTGAGATTAAGTTTCCACTCTCTTAATATATTCACAATACAACCAAATTCAACATATAAATTTTGAGGGAACAACTTCAAACCATAGATTCAATTCAGAAATGTAACTCCCTCCCTACTCTATTCTCGAGCTCTTTTTACCCTCTTGCTTCCCAACTACCTTAGTGTCACCTGTTTCAAGAAACAAACAAACAAAAAAAATTGCTGCTAAAAATGTGTGTATTCAACTATTTCTCATGATAGAAACATTGCTATTTTTTTGAGTCATTGTATATTTTAAAAAAAAAGGTGTTTTTAATTTAGTAATAGTTCAAATAAAAAAGAATGTTTACAGAAACTTAAAGGCTAACATTTTTGATATACCTATACAGTTGATCCTTGAACAACATGGGGGTTGGGAGGGCTGCCTCCCTGTGCAGTCAAAAATTCACAAGTAAGTTTTTATTCCCCCCAAACTTAACTGCTTTGCTGAAAACATTAGCAGTCAACCAACACATATTTGCTTGTGTGTATCTGTATGTACTTGTGTGTGTATACTCTACTGTGTCCTTACAATAAAACAAGCTATTAAAAAGATTATGCTATTAAGAAAATCATAAGAAAAAGAAGCTACATCTACAGTGCTGTAAATAGAATCCATGTAATGGAAAGGAATTGTGGGGATGTTGATGATGCAGACAATTCAGTTCTGTTTGCTCAAGGGTCACCTGTACCACATACAGAAATTGCCCGACAGGATGTCGTCCTATAATATGGACTCTAGAAACTTCTGCTTTTTCCCTCATGCTCTTATTTCACAACATCTTTAATTATTATGATAATTATACTGTGAGCTAATATGTATTGAAGGATTTCTAATGCATTGTCCCCCTTAATCTTCAAAGCCACCCTATGCATATGGATGCTTTAATTTTTCCTATTTTCTCAGTCTTAAAAAGGTTATATAAATCCCTTAAGGTTATATATACAGTCCCTAGCTGGCACTTTCTGATTCCATTTATTCTAAGGTCCATTTAATCATTGTAACTGGGCTCCACATTCTGGAACCCTAATTTCTTTCACATTTCACAAGCCTATGAATGATTCTCATGTACCTCTACAGCCAATAAGATCACATAGTTGCCTATAGGGGGTTGAGGAGTATAGAAAACCTAGGTGATAAGCTTAATTATAGTATATAAATAAATAATACCCCTCAAGTGTTTTGAATGTCTACTATTAAAATCACGTCGACTAAAGTGAATATTAAATATTATGCAGAGAAGGGACCAGCAGTTAGCGTAATGGCTATGTCGCTGAACTCCGATGTAGTCGACGGAGATTCCAGTTCCGGATCCGGTGGCTTAAACTCACGCTGGGCGCGTGTGCGTGAGTGCCCAAGATCCTGAGAGGAGAATAAAGGAGAAGGGATTGTAGCGTGGCCATCCCCCCTGGGTGGTGATTTTTCACTTTCTATCTCTCTGTCTCTCTCTGTCTTTCTGGCGAGCACACTCGCCCTATAGAGGGGAAAAAAAAAAAACAAGCCTCTCCAAAAGAAAAATATTATGCAGAGAACTACACACTACATTTTTAGTAGCTTTTGCTTTTTTCTATTTTTTTCTTTCACCTTGGAAAAACAAACAGAAGACAACACTGGGCAGGTAATGAATGATCTAGAAATGACTGTGGAAATGTCAAGAAGTCGGGAACAGAGGAGCCCAAGTCCAAACTGCGAGTTTTTTGCCAGGGGATTGCCTGTGGGGTTCACATAGCAGAATGGAAGAAAAGAAGCCCCAGATGCAGAGGTTTTCTCTGAGGCCAGGCTTCACCATGTTGAATAGGGCAGTTCTCACAGCTGATAAGGCAGTTATTGTGATGGCTTCATGTCTTTAGCCACCTTAATCTGAATGAAATAGCATCGGTTTTGCCTCTGTGTTATTGTCTTACTACTGTAATAGGATAATTTGTATCATAGTAATTAATACAGTTTTATAATTCTATGAATTTTTGCATGAAGAGAGACTCCTAAATAGCAATATTTCCTACCAGGCAACTAAAATGTAATTAAATCTGACATCTAGAGAAAGTCTGTTTTGTTCGACAGTTCCTCAAAACAATGCACTTAAATTGAAATTGAAACAATTGCAACCAGATGTAATAAGATTGAATATAGGATTTAACTATTATATTAGCCAGATGACAAAATTTTGAAGGTTGAATAATCTGTTGTGTGTGCACGTGTGCGTGTGCGTGTGCCTATGTGTGTGTTATATGTGGGTAGGACTAGGAGAGCTGTAAATATTCAGTTTCCTCTGCTAATTGTTAGTTCTATGTTATCTGCCACTGATTAGATTTAAGTTTATTGCACAGAAATAAGCAGACATCAGAGAGGTTAGGAAAACCAAAGTGTAAGAAAAATGAACCTCCGCTGAAAGACAGGTGTACAGTGGAGAAGGGACCATTGATTCGCCATTTGGCAGTAACCTGAGTAAGGGAAATTAGACAGCATAATCCAAAATGAACCCAGACCTTCATATATAGGCAGCTATGCATCATTAAGAATTGACATTCCACTTTCCTTTAATGAAAAATAGAGTATCATGAAACACCATTGATATATGCTTTTAAAAAGAGAGAGAAAGAGATGGGGGGGCATGTGTGCCCCAAACCCTGAGAAATGAGAATGGAGGGGTAAGGATGGTGGCTTGGCCATGCACCCTGGGGGAGGGTGATTTCTAGCTTTCTGTCTCTCCAGCAAACGCATGCTCCCTTTAGCAAAATCTCTCCTAAATAAATAAATAAATAAATAAAAGCTCCCAGGGTCCAGCTTAAGCCGTACAGTGGGTTGTACACTAGACTTCAGTGCTGAGGGACACATGGCCCACCATGGGTTCAAATAACCAGTGGGCCCACTCTGAAACCTTCTGTCATGTGGACATGCCCAGAAACAGAGTCCTCATGAACGAGAAGCTTGGAGGAAGGGGACCATGCGGCAGGACACTGTCCATAGTGTTCCGCTCTCACTTTCTCTCTCTCAGGTGCTTAGTGGGCACACAGGCGCTATCATGAATAAATTGCTTTTTAAAGTGATCAGAATAAATACTCTGGTTCTTTCCCTTTTGGTCTCCCTCATCAGTCCACTGATGCTAGAGCTTGGCAAAACAAGAGTCTTGCTGAAACAAAATGTTCTTCCTATTTTCTAAGAGTGGAAGTTGTTAATGTAATTCAATGACTTACCCCTTAGTGTGAATGAGGATTTTGTTTTTCACCATTTAAAAATTATTGTTATATAAAACTCATAAAAACAAGTACCATCTTGGGCCAGCAAGCATGGTGAAGGCACTGGATCCCACATGGCCAACTTGGAGATTTAAGTCCAGATGCAGCGGCCTGAAAAATACTCAGGACATGAGTGTGTGCATGCCCAAAATCTTGAAAGGAGAATGGAGTAGAAGGTATTGAGATGTGGCCATCTCCCCAGGGTGGTAATTTCTCACTTTCCCTCTCTCACTCTGTTTCTGTCTCTCTTCAGCAAGTGCACAAAGTATATGGCAAAAATAATAATAATAACAAAATCACAATCGTAACCATTTTTAAGAGCAATTTGGTTGCATAAAATGCACTCATAGTGTGGTACAGTCATGTTCATAATCCTTTGTTTTGTAAAACTGATTCTCTGTACCTGTTAAACAATCAGTTTCTATGATCCCTCTCCCATCCCATGCCATTCTATTTTAGAGTGAGTTGTATAGGAATGTAAGTAAATAGGAAAAAAAAAAGATGGCTTTAAGCTTGTGAGAATTTAGGCAGGACATGACAGGAAGCAAAGCAAAATTATTTTTAGAAAGTACTGTAGGTCAAGAATTGTTTCAGGTTTAATCTTTCCAACAATCTTGTGAGGTGCTTATGAAAAGTTTACATATCTGGAAAATGAGGTTATCTAAAGCTAAAGCTCAACCTTATGTTGTTATTAACAGACCATAAAAGAGTACAGTAAAAACACAGAAAGAACATAGCAAAGAGAGGTTGAATCCTAGCCCTGGAGGCTTGCAAAAAAATCCAGGCATGTGTTCATGTGTGTGTGTGTGTGCATGCCCCAGATCCCACAGGATGGAGAAATAAGGAAGAGATTGCAGCTTGGCCACACCTGTTGATTGATGCTTTCTCCTTCTCCTTCTGTCTTCCTCTATATCTGATGAGTTCATGCACCCTCTATCAATTAAAAAAAAAAGTGTGGGAAAGGACATAGCCACTAGATCTCCATTTGTACATTGGAAGCCAAGTTCCTATTTATTTATTATTCATAATGTGAGGCAATGAGTTTCTTTTTGCACTATTTGTGTCTTTTTTGACCAATGTTTTAAAATTAAATAGCACTTTGTAGTTATAGATCTGAGTCATCAGAGGTATATTGGCCTTTGCTGTAATGCAGACAGCTTCAAGACCACCCAAATTTAAATAAGACAAAAATTACTTGAACTGTTTGTAAAACTCTCCTCAGGCTTTCTTATGGCAAATTGGTAACTTTCTTTAATTTTGTTCCTTTTAGAGGTTCTAAACAATTTATTACTAAGGCTTGTTCTTAGTGTGACTTTTTTATGATCCTGCTTGCTCTTGGCACAAGTTAAAACAAATGCATAGTATTTTAAGGCATGGATGACGGAAAGTACTAATAATATAATGATTATGTCTTTCTAAAGTAATGTAATACCATTGTTAAAAGAGAAAGTTCACATCTTAATTGAATATTCTTGTACTTCAGTCTCTGCAAAATACCAACTCAAATGAGATCCTAAATTTAGCTTTCAGTTTACCTATAAATAAAGCTGATAGTGTAGCTTGAAGCCATACCAAGCTAGGCACAGAAAGACAAATATCACATGATCTCACTTACATGTGGAATCTAAAAGATGAACTCACAGCTTCAGATGGGCAGAATGATGATTATCAGAGGCTGAGAGAGTGAAGGAATGTGGGTGAGCAGGAAAGGAGAAATGTTATTTAAAAGGAAACAGGAGAAATAAGTTCTAGTGATCTAATGCACAGCTTGGTGACTGTATTACAGTTCATGGCAATGTATTATATGTTTTGAACTACTAAAAGAGTGGCTGGTAAATATTCTTACCATGAAGAAATGGTAAATATATGAAGTGAGGGGTATGGTAATTATCCGAATTTGATTATCCCACAATGTATACATCTATCAAAACTTCATATTGTACACAATAAATACATACCATTTCTTTGATCAATTATAATTTTTTAAAAAAATTAAATAACAGTGTAAAATATCTTTGTGCCTATGCTTCTATTAACTCACTTACCTTTCTTGGTTCGATACAAGCATTACTTTCTCCACAAAACCATGAACTGTAAGCTAGAAGAATTCTTTCCACATTTTATTTGTATGATTCCATTAACTTCGTGTATGATGTTGAATTTTTTAATTACTATTTTTTAAATAGGATCTTTCTTTCTTTTTTTTTCTTTTTGGAGAGGTTTTTGCTATAGAGCGCGTGCGCTCACCAGACAGAGAGAGAGAGACAGAGAGATAGAAAGCGAGAAATCACCCCCCCCAGAGGGGATGGCCACGCCAAAATCCCTTCTCCTCCATTCTCCTCTTGGGATCTTGGGTACGCACGCACACACGCCTGGCGTGAGTTTAAGCCACTGGGTCCGGAACTCGAACCGCGGTTGACTATGTGGGAGTTCAGCGACATAGCCATTACGCCAACTGCTGGTCCCTAAATAGGATCTTTCTGAAGGCAGAAAATACTGCTTAGTTTTCTTTGTACCCACAATGCATAGAGCTTGACATATTCAGTGCACATGTTCTTTTAAATAACAATAAATGAATTTATTAAAGATCATGGAGCAACATGATATAATTTTAGTGCATTTGACCTTGGAGAAAAGAATGCCTCCAATATGTTAAAATGATTAATTTTAGGGGCCAGCAGGTGGTGTAGTGGTTAAGGTGTTAGACTCCTACATGGTCACTGTGTTCAAATCCTAAACTTGATGACTTGAAACTCATGTCAGGTATGTGTGTTTCCTTCCCCAAATTCTGAGAGGACAATGGAGGAGAACAGATTTCAGTATAGCCATCCCCTTGCGGGGGGTGGGCGGGAGAGTGATTTCTTACTTTCTGTCTCTCTGTCTCTCTGCGGAGCACAAATGCCCAACAGCAAAAATCTCTCTAATTTCGTTTGACTCGAACTTTATTACTTTCTTTGAAGCTTTCTGTAGGGCTCTTAGAAATAAAAGATAAGAAGTACATGAATCATAAAGACAAATCCCACATTTTAAAAGTAAAATGTTTTATTTACTTATTTATTTTGAGATTTTTTTTCCTTTAGGCAAGACTTAGGGGGATGACCATGCCACAATCTCTTCTTCTCCATTATCCTTTCAAGTTTTGGGCATGCACACACATGTACCCAGAGTGAAGTTTAAACCACCAAGTGTGGAACTTGAACTATGGCCAACAACATGGGAGTCCAGTGACATAACCATTACACCATCTGCTGGTCCCCAATAGTTTTTTTTTTTTTTTTTTAATGATAAAACAGTTTGCATGATTTTTTTGTAGTAATTGTCTATTGTGTAAGTTCTTCCCATTATTAAACATCAATAGTTGTGCTTTAGTCTTTTATTCAGAAATATTGAATGCAATAGAATCTGTAAAAATTTTAAATACATTTACCAAGTAGTATTTAATGCAATGATAATACTGTGTTCCTTATTGTTATTTTTCTTATCCTATTAGTATCATGATCTCTCTTGATACTGACATCTGACATCTATGGGCAAATAATTTTGCCAAATTGTACCTAAAAATATCTGGTAAATTATTTCTGAACTTTTGAAGAACATGAATGTAACATGGATAAATTCTCAGAATATAGTTGTTCTATGCAGAAAATAGTAGGACCTATCAAGGGAAAATATATTATTAAATTATGTTTCCCATGAAGGAACAGCTATGTAGGAAGAGAGAATGAAATTATTCCACAACCTTGCCTGGCATCCCTACTGAAATGTACATGTAAACTAAGACAGAATTAGACCCTTTAAGTATGATTTTGTACTGGTTATTGTTTCCTTTATCAAAAAACCTTTTTTTTAGTGAAATCATAAAACCAAAACTTTCTGTAATTTTGGACTGAGAATATCTAGTTCAGATTTTCTTCTTAACTATCTTGAAAGACATCTGAACTAGAGATTATATAAACAACAGCAAAATACTTTGTGAATCCAATTAAATTCATGTTATGCAATTATCTATATATCTTTGACTACAGAGATACCTTCTGCCTAAAATTAGATAACAAAACAATACATGGTCATAATTAAAGTACAGTTTGTTTCTTGGCACCAATTCTTGTTTATTATATCAGTTTGGACAGCTTATATACAATCCGTTGCCATATTTCCCTTGGTCTGCTTTTTGTCGCCCCATTCTCTGTCCATCCGGTTATTTATTCCCAACCACGGAGGCACATCACTGATGTTATTTGCTGGCCTATCTTGAAATGGTCTTTCTGTCACTAATCACAATTGAACACAATTCATTATCAACTGATTTTTACATTATAAGTCGTACATTGAAGGTAATTTTTACATTTTTTACTTTTCACTTTCAAGACTTTCAGAT
Organism: Tupaia tana; assembly: GCA_026018925.1. Classification (NCBI taxonomy): domain Eukaryota; kingdom Metazoa; phylum Chordata; class Mammalia; order Scandentia; family Tupaiidae; genus Tupaia; species Tupaia tana. The sequence continues at coordinate 44,598,661 of JAKSZU010000013.1, read as the reverse complement.
CTGATATTCCGAGTGTGAAACAGAGGAGTGAGGTTATAGCTACTATCTTAGAAATTGCATATGACAGATAACTGACTGTATATATCTAGTAGCAAATATATGTTTTGATGATTTAATATTCATAGTCATATTAGTCATAGATGAGTGTGGTGTCAGCCCTATAGGCTAGTGGCTAAGGAAGCCAGATCCCACGTGGGCAAGTGACCAACTGTGGTTAGAATCCCAGTTCCAGTGACTGGAAAAACATGCCAGAAGCATACACATGCTTGCTGTAAATCCTGACAGCAGTTGGAGAGATGCAGGATGAGGGATCGCAGCATGAACATGCCCCATTGAGGGGTATTTTTATCCCGTCCTTTTCTTTCTGCCTCTCTTTGGCAAGTACACATGCCCTATGATGATTACAAACAAACAAAAGAAAAAGAAAACATAGAGATCATTTTGTTCTTTCTAATAAATATTTTTTTCCTTCCATTTTAAGCCATGCCACAAAAATATCTATAATACTCATAGCTGCTCAGTTTCTATTTGTTGCTTTTGCTTTTTGAAATCAGTTGTTCAGATTTCCACACCTGAAATCTTTTTCAGTTAAGCTCTTCCCCAGACATCATTTAATTAAACTCTTCCCTTAATGTTCCATGTAACAACATGTCAAAAAAATTCTGCCGTAAAGTAGTTCTTATTACTATTAATATTTCTATTAAAATATGTTCTAGACACATGACTTCTGCAAGGGATGAAGTTGTATTTATAAGGAAAGAGATCTTGGCTTATATAAATGTGGGTCTAGATCTACCTTTTTAAAAAGTTACTTTTTAAAAAGTTTATTTCTTTCATGAGAGAGATACATAGCAAGAGGCAGGGAGACAGACACCTCCACTCCATGATCCACCCAGGTCTCAATCTGCCCACGTGATAGGTGTGTGCATGTACCCAGAGTGTTCAGGAAAGGGCCAGGATGCGAACCCAGGACTTTCCCGTGTGGGTTTAGTGATATTGCTGCACCACTGCCTGTCACCTAGATCTACTTTTGAGCAAAACTGAGCCTTTTTTTTTTAACCTTGGTTGCATTCTATTATATGTAATTTGTAGTTAACAAACTATAGTTTGGGCTAATTTCCATCTTACCCCCATTAACCTAGACTGTGCACATTACCATGCAGTCTAGGTTTCGGAATATGTGGAAACTGGGCATCCAAAATATTCATATATTAATTAATTCATTAATTTCATAATGAAAAACAAAGTATAGAAAACCTGAAGAACAAATGATAGTTTAAAATATTAAGATATTTCCAAGGCTGACATCTCTGAAACATAAAATGACAAAAGTAAGTCTTTTCATATATTCTAAGAAACATATTTATTATGTATTTCAGTGATTGTTCATTTATTGAGTTGATGATCATAAGTGATTATTTCTGTTCCAAAATTGGGGAACTATAAGGAGAAATACTGTTAAAAAAGTAATAAATCACAAATAATAATCTATGGAAAAATGACCTTGAGTAGTAAGATTGCTTTGCACTCTCCCTATATATGCTTTATTAATAACCCTACTCCAGGGATTTTTCTTAAATATTTGACATGTTTCATAATTCTCAGAACATTGATTACATTGAGATGCTAAATTTTATGAATTTTAAATAAAATATTAAGTTTAATTTTCATCTGTTTTTCTTTTCTTGTCTTTTTAATTGCCAGAGGGTTTGTATACCGGTCAGTGAGAGATGGAGAGGGAAGGACAGAGGGAGCAGTCCTCTGTGGAACGTGGTCATGCCAAAATTCCTTCTCCTCCATTTCTCCATTCCATTGGGATTTAGAGCACACCCACACTTGCCTGATGTGTTTTTGAAGCTGCCAAGGCTGAAACTTGAACAGCATGGTCAGTCATGTGGGATTCAATTTCCTTTACTGCCGGACTACCAGGCAGGCCCTGTTTTTGTTTCTTAATGTGGAAGCTAGAATATTTACTATTAATACATAGCTCACTTTATCTTGTTACAGTGCAGTACTGTAACCTTCATATTCTCAAATGAATCATATCTTCAAAGACTTGGGAAGAATCCTATAATCATAAATCCTGTACTAGGATTAGTCCATGAGCATCTGACCATTACTTGTGCTCCATTCACTGTCCTTTCTCCAGGGATGCTTCCAACAGAATGTGCAAAATGTTTACATGTACAAAGATGATTTGGCGTAGCTAAAATTATAGTAATGAAGATCAAAGTCGATGTAGCCAAATTACAAGAAAGAACCAAAGTAACTCCAAAGAAAATTTTGCATAATAGAGTAGCTCTTGAAATGGTTTGATTCCCTGGGACTGGTAGGTGATGTAGTAGTTAAGGCGCTGCACTCCCACATGGCCTACTGAGGTTCAAGTCTTGACCCTAGAGATTTGAAACTCATACTGGGCGCATGTGCATGCATGCCCAAAATCCCAAGACAAGAAAGGAAGAGATGGGATTGCAGCAAGGTCATCACCTCTGGAAGGTGATTTCTCACTTTCTGTCTCGCCATCTCTTTCTGTCTCTCCAGCAACTGCAGATATCCTATGGCAAAAATCTCATTCTCAGAAAAAAAAAAAAAAAAAAAAAAGGCCTTATTAAATGACCTTTTGGTAACTGGCCTTATTTAACTGTTTAACTTACAAAAGTAATGACAATTTCAGCTGCTGGTATCATGATTATAGCAGCTGAATCCCATATGACCAGTTGTGCAGTTGGAATCCTGAACCTAGAAACTAGAAAAAAAAACCAGGTATGTGAGAGAATGTGACCAAAATATTGAGATGGAATGAATTCTCTCACTTTCTCACTTTCTCTCTCTCTCTCTCCAGTAAGCACACACACATTATAGCACATTAAAAAAAAAAATTCAGGGACTAGCAGGTGGCATTGTGGTTAAGATGCTGGACTTCCACGTGGTTGACTGTGGTTTGAGTCCTGGACCTGGCTGCTTGAAACTCATGCCAGATGTGTTCACGCATGCCCAAAATCCCAAGAGAAGAATGGAGATAAAGTGACTGCAGCCTGGCCACCGCCCGGGGTAGATGATTTCTTGCTTTCTGTCTCTGACAAAAGCACATGCCCTATAGCAAAAATATCTCTCTTTAAAAAATTAATTATAGTTTTGCTGAGATTTTATAGGAACTGGGCCTGGGGACCACAGCCAGAGAGCAAACATGTGTGTCTAAGAAAATAAAAGACAGAAACTTGCTGGCCTTGAGAATACGATGATGACCACTATAGTAAATAGCAACTTAGATGCCGAGAAAATAATTGATTGCCTTACAAAAGAGCACACAGCCCCCTTCCCATTTCCCTTCACTCTTCCCATATCTCATTTTTAATAACCCTAAACCAGGTCTGTGAATCGGGAGATGGCTTTCTGAACATTAGTTCATCATCTTCCCAGGTCACTGCTTCCCTGATAAAGCTACCTTTCCTGTCCACCATTTGTCTTTTGACTTGCTTTGGAGCTGTGAGCAGCTGAACTTGGGTGCACTCACTGGGCCAGACCACAGCCAGTCCAGTAACATCAACATTTAAATTTCCACTTAGAACCAATTTCAACCTGAGCAAATGTCAGAGCCCAGATGTTGTCTGATCCATACAGCTAATACTCCTTGCAAAATCAGCCACTTACATCAGCACTTGAGGCTTTCAAGAGGTCAGCATATCATCTGTACAAAGACAGCAACTTCAGTCTCTCCAGCCACTCATTGTATCGATGTATTTTATAATTGTCAAAGAAAACACTCAACTAAAAAAAAAATCTTCTTTTTGTAATATAGAGTATCATTATCACTACATTTTTTGTGTTTGTCTGCCTTCAGTACTGTTACTGCAGCCTCCAGTTGTAATCTGGCCAGAGTTGGAGCAACTGTCATATTTTGTATATATCCTTCAAGGGATTGAATGTGCAAAGAGATCCTTAGTTATTTTTAAGAATCCTTTCAATTATTCTTTCCTAATCTCACAAACAGTCCTACTACCACATAAACATCAAGGAAAAAAGAAACAGTAGATGTAAACAAGGTATTATGATCACAATTATACAGATAAAACCTAGGCTTTGGCATACTAAAAATAACAATAATAGCAATGTATATTGTCGCTATACATTGCTATTTTACCTAATTATTTTAAGGTAGGCTCTCTACTTTCAACATTAGCCAATATAGATACTAAATTAATAAATAAATTAGACAGATCTTTAAGAACATTTTAACACGCAAAACGTGAGGTGTAGATTTAATTCATTGTGACAAAACCTAATTTAGAAAGCAAGAAAAACAATACTTGACCAGGAAGGTGAAATAACCAAAAAATACAATTCAGAAAATTGACATGCATTGGCCATTGCTGGAATAATGCAGAGATACTTGAAAGCTAATCCTAGAAACATGCCGTATGCTGCAAAATTGGATCACCAATTTCCAGGACTTAAAGTACAAAAATTTGTGTAATACACATTAGGGTGACGAGCTTAATCTCTCGCATGATTTAGCATATGATTTAGGAAGTCAGTATCTCCATCATTATCATACAGTATCAAAAAAAATGTTGAATAAATAATATATTCCTTTACCAAAGCAAATATGTGATAACAGAATGTTGAGGGTACTATAAAAATTTTATAGATTGAAAAAGACTTTATAGAGATTGTTGCCATTTATTTTGTTATTCTTCCCAGAGTACCAAAGAGCTATAAATCACCCTCTGTTCTTTTAACTGCCTGGGCCCTGATTTGTCCTCCTAAAATGCTCACTGCATGCTTTCCTCAGCTGGATCTGTTCACTTAGGGGGGAAAAAAAACACTTAAGAGTTATTTAGAACTAAAGCATCTCTTTTCCAGTGACAGTTTTGAAAGAACGATTTATTAGTTAGTGTTGATACTGAATAACTAATTATTTAGTGAACAAATTAGGATGTTACATGTTAAAATAAGACTCTAGTCATGTGCTTGTAATTTTGAAAATGCTTTCTTTCTTGTCTTTGTCAGTTAAATGACATAATTTATAACTAAAGAGACTTTCTATGGCAACTTATTTTTCAATTCAAACTTAAGTTACATGAACTACCTTTTGCAAAATTTCAATTTTACTAATATTTTATTCATAGCTAACACATGGAGAAGAAATATTGACCATATTATCAGAGAAATTTTCCCAGGACTATGAAGACATAAACTCAGAAAAAAAAAAAAGCAAAGATAATTATATTTATCATTTGGGATAAATGCATGGAGAAAATGTTAATTTAACAAGTATTCCGTATGCCAGTATTAAAAAAATCTTTTTTTTTTGTGGCAATGAATTATGTAAAATGATGTCAGCAACTGGCACATCTAAATGAGATGGCATGTACTCGCTTCCTTTTTTTATTAGTTTTTTTTTTTTTTAAATAATTATTTTATTCAATTTTATTCATTCATTCATTTATTTTAATTTGACCAGAGAGAGAGAGAGAGAGAGAAGAAAGTGAGAAAGCAAGCCACCAGGTCCAGGATTTGAACCACGGTCGGCCATGTGGGAGTGTCCAGCGCCTTAACCACCACGCCACCTGCCAGTTCCCCTAGTTTTTTTTTTTGATGTGGGGTGCATGCGCACGCCAGAGAGACAGAGAGGGACAGAGAGACAGAAAACGAGAAATCATCCCCCCCCCCCCCCGAGGGGGGATGGCCATGCCGCAATCCCTTCTCCTCCATTCTCCTCTTGGGGTTTGTGCACGCACACACACACACCCAGCATGAGTTTAAGCCACCAGGTCTGGGACTCAAACAGTGGTCACTACATGGGAGTCCAACGACATAGCAATTATGCCAACTGCTGGTCACTGCTCTCTTTCTTTTTACAGCAGATAATGCAGTGTAGACTCTGGGAAAGTGGGAATTTCACAGACAATAATAACCTCTAGTTTCTGTTGCTCTATTTTACCTGCTGGAACAATGACACTGATAATTTGTTATTTTTTGCTGTTGCAGATTTATTTGCATCAGAGTTCTATAAGTAGAGCTGCTAAAGTCAAGTATTTCATAATTAGCAATCCATGCATTTGCTCATGTGAAAATTGTCTGTAATTTAGAGCATCTGAGAAACAGTATTTCTCTGAAAATGAACTTTAAGAAACTATATTTAGAGTAATTATAGGTAGACCTGGGCTTTGAATTACAACCCTATCAATTACCAACTTGGCTACCTCTGACAAATTTCTTCCACCAACTGAATAGGTGGTTACATTTTTGCATAAAGGCTATCACAGGTATGAAATTAAACAATGTGGGACCAGCAGTTAGCGTAATGGCTATGTCGCTGGACTCCCACGTAGTCGACCGCGGTTCGAGTCCCGGACCCGGCGGCTTAAACTCATGCCGGGCGCGTGTGCGTGCGTGCCCAAGATCCCGAGAGGAGAATGGAGGAGAAGGGATTGCGGCGTGGCCATCCCCCCTGGGGGGTGATTTCCTGCTTTCTATCTCTCTGTCTCTCTCTGTCTGTCTGGCGAGCGCACGCGCCCTATAGCAAAAACCTCTCCAAAAAAAAAAAAAAAAAAAAAAAAAGAAATTAAACAATGTAATATAAGGACTCTATACACTGCCTGATGCATAATAATTCAATAATGAATAGCTATTCTTTTTATCAACAAAACATAAAAATTGCCTGATATTATGTAAGCACTCAAGAAATAAATCAGTAAATACCATTATGATTTAATAAATATAACTTGAGAGTACCAAAATCAATTTTACAATGATTTTATTTATATCTAACACATGAAAAAGAAATATTGACCATATTATCAGTAAAGTTTTCCCAGTATTATGGTTTCAAAAGTGGTGATTTAGAGAGGATGCTGTCCCATATTATTATAAAAAGCCAGACTACTCCTGAATAACTGCTTGAAAATTAACAAATACATCTAGACAAAAGCATCGTGTCTATTATGCATTACAGCTTGACATGAAGCTTAAACTAATTGCAAACAAATGCTTTGTCTTGTTATTTCAAAATAAAATTGATTATTTCCATACAACAAAGATACCACCTTTTAAACATAAATATGTGGTACTTCAGTCAAGTTCACTGGAAGCTTCTCCATATCTTTATGAACTTTACATATGCAATGTCAGAATATATCAAAAGGATTGCATAGGCTTTCCACAGTTAACCACTCCTTTAATTTGAATTAAATTTCAGTCTGATTATTAAAAATATATCCAACTTACTCAGTTTGCTATTACCATCCACAGCACCCACCAATTTACCTACACTTATCAGATCTAAATTAAATTAATATCTATTAAAGAAGCATCAACTAATTACCCTCATTTTTCTGTTCATTTCTAATAACACTTTTTGATGAGCCTCCTAGGGCAGAACATTCCAAACATTATGTAGCTCTAATGTAATATTAACCTTGCTCAATACCTCCCTATCTATGGCACAAACAAAAGTATATAGGCAGAAAATAAAATAAAATCAGTAAATCTATTATTTCTACAATATTTTATTCACCCGGCATTATCTATGTTTACACATAAACAAAAATATTTTCCACTTGTTTCTTTTTTTGTTTCTTTTTGGTTAGTGGCTATGTGCTAGCTATTTTCTTTTGGGCACGTGAATTAGAGACTCACTTAGACTGTCTCTAACAGTGAGGCTATTACAAGGCAGCAATTGTCAACAAAAGAACCCTGAAGAGGTACAGGAACCAGAGAAGACCATAGATCCAGACCTCACCAAACTGCAAATATAGCTTATGGCTTTAAAAACATATGGGAGCCAAGATAGTTTGGGCAGCAGCATTAGTGGGGAGTCACCTAATAATAGCAAGAGTTAAATGCCTGTTTAGTGTTCACCTGGTCATTTTCTATTCTTAATGTTTAACATTCCAAATCAACCACCGTCACAGTTACCAAACAGAGCAGAAATGGGAATCAAAAGTAAATAATTAAATAAGATTATTGGGTAGGTCTTTCCAATTTTTGTAAATAAAGTTTATTGGGTCATAGCCATATACATTTATTTATATATTTATTGTCTGTGACCACTTTTGCTCAATCATAGCAGAATCAAAGGTCACTACAGTGATAATGTGGCCTGCAAAGCCTGAGGCATTTATTATTCTTATACTGTAGTTTGTTGGCCCAGGTCTAACCTATCAATCTGCATATAAATGTTTTAAAATACAAATTGATTTTCTATATTTGGAAAATGGAAATGAACTTACTGCCTGGTGACAGTATTTGATGGTACTCATAATCCTTAGTATAAAGTATCATGTTTACCATAGAAGAGCAAAACAAATGTATGAAGGAAATGTGAAGGGGTCAGAGGAGAAGAGGTGAGGCAAAGAAGTGAGAGGAGGGAAATGCAGGGAAGGGGAGGAGGGAGCTGAACGCGGGTAGGCGTGGAGACAGATGACACTGGAATCTGAAACTCTGTGGTCCTTCATCCCATTTGCTCCTGATGACCAGCTATCATTCTGTCTTTGGGTTCTGTAAGACATACCCTTATGGTGAATTTTCCTTTCTTAAAACTAGTCAGAGTCAGATTTTGCTTCTGTAGAAAAAATTCCTAATCAATTTATGGAGAAGAGCATGTGTGATAAAGTGGAAGCAGCACCCAAAGCCAAAGACTTAAATCAGTATTGAGGCATTGTCCTCATTCTTTGCACCAAAAATAGCGGCATGAAAATTCCCAGAAAAAGCCAAAAGATCACTCATGCTATTGTTGAAAGGAAGCCCCTTTGAAAATGGAACTATGGAGTACAACTTACTATAAGACTACCACTTCTCTTTATTGAAATAAATATACATATTTACATTAGGTTGTTTGAACTCTAATTCTCCAGGCAAGTTTATGTTATTCTTCTGTAGTGAACGAGGTTGAGGGGAGTTATCTGTTAAGAACTTTAATAATATATACTTGAATCCGGATCGAGCCGGCCAGCAGTTCCGGGCACCAGGCGGACTGAGGCTGCAGGCCCGACCTTTCCGAATCTCCACGCATCCCCACCGTTTCTCCTCCTTGGACCCCAGGTTGGTTGTCTGGGACTTTAAGGCGAACTCCCACCCCACCCCACCCGCAATCCGGATCGAGCCGGCCAGCAGTTCCGGGCACCAGGCGGACTGAGGCTGCAGGCCCGACCTTTCCGAATCTCCACGCATCCCCACCGTTTCTCCTCCTTGGACCCCAGGTTGGTTGTCTGGGACTTTAAGGCGAACTCCCACCCCACCCCACCCGCAATCCGGATCGAGCCGGCCAGCAGTTCCTGGCACCAGGCGGACTGAGGCTGCAGGCCCGACCTTTCCGAATCTCCACGCATCCCCACCGTTTCTCCTCCTTGGACCCCAGGTTGGTTGTCTGGGACTTTAAGGCGAACTCCCACCCCACCCCACCCGCAATCCGGATCGAGCCGGCCAGCAGTTCCTGGCACCAGGCGGACTGAGGCTGCAGGCCCGACCTTTCCGAATCTCCACGCATCCCCACCGTTTCTCCTCCTTGGACCCCAGGTTGGTTGTCTGGGACTTTAAGGCGAACTCCCACCCCACCCCACCTGCAATCCGGATCGAGCCGGCCAGCAGTTCCTGGCACCAGGCGGACTGAGGCTGCAGGCCCGACCTTTCCGAATCTCCACGCATCCCCACCGTTTCTCCTCCTTGGACCCCAGGTTGGTTGTCTGGGACTTTAAGGCGAACTCCCACCCCACCCCACCTGCAATCCGGATCGAGCCGGCCAGCAGTTCCTGGCACCAGGCGGACTGAGGCTGCAGGCCCGACCTTTCCGCATCTCCACGCATCCCCACCGTTTCTCCTCCTTGGACCCCAGGTTGGTTGTCTGGGACTTTAAGGCGAACTCCCACCCCACCCCACCCGCAATCCGGATCGAGCCGGCCAGCAGTTCCGGGCACCAGGCAGACTCAGGCTCCAGACCTGACCAACCTGGTCCTGTCACTCATCTTCTGACACTCCCACTAGCCTTTGGACTCTGAATTCTGGTGATTTGAATAGCGCGATTTCCTTTTTTCAGTTTGTTTTTCTTTGCTCTTGGGGTGTTGCTTATTCAGTCAATTGTAGGCTCACCTGTCCTTAGAGACAGTGAGGACTTTGGGCCATCCAGTGTAGTGGCAACAGTTAATGGTAATTGTGAGCAACAGGTAGGCCAACCATAAGGGAAATCATCAATTTTCTAAGCCTGTACAACTATTAACAATCAGTTAGGAAGAAACATATAGAATACCTAATGACTAAGAACAATCGCAGAGGCTCCAGAAATATGAGCAACCAACAAAAGGCCTCTCCCTCAAGGGAAATCATCAAGCCTACATCACCCACAGTCAATACAATGGACGTCGTGGACATGTCTGATAAGGAATTCAGATTATTTGTAGTGACCAAACTAACTGAGATGGAAGAGAAAAGAGACAAGGAGCTCCAGGAGATGAGGAAGTCCTTCAATGACTTGAAAGAAGAAATGGATACCTTAAACAAGAACCAGATGGAACTTCTAGGAATGAAGAATGTGATACAGGAAATCAAAACCTCCCTTGAAAGTATTAAAAGTAGGTTAGACCAGGCAGAAGATCGAATATCTAACGTAGAAGACAAAACATCTGACCTAGAAAAAAGCATCAAGAAGATTGAGAAAACAACCATGAAAAATGAGGATAATATACGAGGAATACTGGATACTATCAAGCGCCCCAACATCCGGATAATAGGTATTCCAGAAGAGGAAGAAAATAATGAGGGCCTAGATAATTTATTCCATGAGATCCTGGAAGAAAACTTTCCAAATCTAGAAAGGCACTCAAATATCCAGACCCAGGAAATACATAGGACCCCGGGTAGAATCAACCCAAGAAGATCCTCTCCAAGGCACATTATAGCCAGACTGGCAAAAACAACAGACAAAGACAAGATACTAAAGTTGGCAAGAGGGAAACGCCAGGTTACTTACAAAGGTCACCCCATCAGGCTAACATCGGATCTTTCGGCGGAAACAATGCAGGAAAGGAAAGAATGGGGAAGCATAGTAAAAGTGTTGAGTGAAAAACAATTTCAACCAAGAATATTATACCCAGCAAAATTATCTTTCATATGGGAAAAAAAGATAAAAACATTCTTGAATAAACAAAATTTGAAGGAATTTACCAACTCCAGACCAGCTCTTCAAGAGGTTCTGAAGGGAGTATTATACCAGGAAAACTAAAAATTCAGAGACAGTTATACGAAAACAAAGAGCAACCAAGAAAATGGCTCACTTAATGATAGGATCAGGTACGGAAATATCGATAATTACATTGAATGTCAATGGATTAAATTCTCCAGTAAAGAGACATAGACTGGCTGACTGGATAAGAAAACAGAAACCCTCTATCTGTTGCCTACAAGAAACTCACCTTATGGATAAAGACATACATAGACTAAAAGTCAAGGGCTGGAAAAAGATACTCCATGCAAATGGAAATCAAAAAAAGGCTGGAGTAGCGATATTGATCTCAGACAAAATAGATTTCAAGACAAAGACTGTAAGAAGAGACAAAGAAGGGCATTATATAATAGTAAATGGGGTAATCCAGCAAGAAGACATAACCCTTATAAATATCTACGCACCCAACTCAGGTGCGCCTAAATACGTGAAGGAAAGACTGTTGGAGCTAAAAGGAGAGATAGGGAGAAATACTATAATTGTTGGAGATCTCAACACCCCATTATCTCCTATAGACAGGTCTTCTAGACAGAAAATAAATAGAGAGATACAGGACTTAAAGGATACTATAAATGGAATGGGCTTGACAGATATCTATAGAACTTTCCACCCTACATCCACAACATATACATTTTTCTCACCCCGACATGGAACCTTTTCAAAGATAGATCATATATTAGGACACAAATCAAGCCTTTATAGATTCAAAGGCATAGAAACTGTACCCAGCATCTTCTCTGACCATGATGGAATTAAACTCAAGATTAATTTCAAGACACAACCCCGAAAATACACGAACACATGGAAACTGAACAACCTACTTCTGAATGACTTCTTCACTACTGAAGAAATTAAGGCTGAAATAAAAAAATTTATGGAAACTAATGATAATGAGTACACAAGTGTCCAGAATCTATGGGACACAGCAAAAGCAGTCATAAGAGGAAAATTCATAGCAATTAGTGCACATAAGAAAAGGACAGAAAGATGGCAACTAGATAACTTAACATCATGCCTCAGAGAATTGGAAAAACAACAACAAACAAATCCCCAAAATGCCAGGCGAAAAGAAATAATAAAGGTTCGGGCAGAAATAAATGAAATAGAAAATAAACGAACCATACAGAAAATAAATGAAAGCAAAAGCTGGTTCTTTGAAAAGATTAACAAGATCGACACACCATTGGCTAGACTGATTAAGAAGAAGAAAGAAAGAAACCAGATTAATCAAATATGTGATGAAACAGGCAATATTACCACAGACATAGCAGAAATACAAAATATCATTAGAGGATACTATGAGCGACTTTACGCCAACAAACAAGATAACCTGGAGGAGATGGACAAATTCCTGGATGCATATAATCTACCAAGATTGGATCAGGAAGACATAGAGAACCTGAATAGACCCATAACAAGCCAGGAGATTGAATCAGTAATAAATAACCTCCCAACAAAGAAAAGCCCAGGCCCAGATGGCTTCACTTGTGAATTCTACAAAACTTTTAAGGAAGAGTTAACCCCTATCCTACTAAAATTATTTCTAAAGATTCAAAAGGAAGGAAACCTTCCAAATTCATTTTATGAAGCCTCCATCATCCTCATCCCCAAAACAGATAAGGATATGACAAAAAAGGAAAACTACAGACCAATATCATTGATGAATATAGATGCGAAAATTCTCAACAAAATACTCGCAAATCGTATCCAACAACATATAACAAAGATCATTCTTCACGATCAGGTAGGCTTTATTCCAGGGATGCAAGGATGGTTCAATATACGCAAGACCATAAATGTAATACACCACATTAACAGAAAGAAAGATAAAAACCATATGATCATCTCAATTGATGCGGAGAAAGCATTTGATAAAATACAGCATCCTTTTATGATTAAGACTCTCAGTAAGATTGGTATAGAAGGGTCATTTCTCAACACAATAAAAGCCATCTATGAAAAACCTACAGCTAACATTATACTGAATGGGGAAAAGCTGAAAGCTTTTCCTCTGAAAACAGGTACTAGGCAGGGCTGCCCACTTTCTCCACTGCTCTTTAATATAGTACTGGAAGTCTTAGCTATTGCAATCAGAGAAGAGAACAATATTAAAGGCATTCGAATAGGCAAAGAAGAATTGAAAATATCTTTATTTGCAGATGACATGATGGTATACTTAGAAGACCCAAAGGTATCCATGAAAAAACTGCTTGAAGTAATAAGTGAATACAGTAAAGTGGCAGGATACAAAATCAATATCCAAAAATCTATAGCATTTCTATTTATGAACAACAAGTTGAACGAAGCAGAGCTGAAGAAAGGAATCCCTTTCACTGTAGCCACAAGGTGTATAAGATACCTAGGGATAAACCTAACTAAGAAAGTCAAAGATCTTTATAAAGAAAACTACGAAAATCTTAAAAGAGACATTGAAAGTGACATAAAAAAGTGGAAGGATATCCCATGCTCCTGGATTGGAAGAATTAACATAATCAAAATGGCAATTCTACCCAAATTAATCTACATGTTTAATGCAATTCCAATCGAAATACCAGAGATATTCTTCAGAGATCTAGAAAGGGCAATCATAGAATTTGTCTGGAACCATAAAAGACCTCGTATTGCAAAAGCAATCCTGCGCAAGAAGAGTGGAGTAGGAGGCATATCACTCCCTGATCCCAAGATATACTATAAAGCTGTGGTCATCAAAACAGCATGGTATTGGCATAAAAACAGACATGTGGACCAATGGAAGAGAATAGAGACCCCAGAAATAACCCCCAAAGCTTACAGCCAACTGATCTTTGACAAAGGATATCAGTCAATCCACTGGGAAAAGGAAAACATCTTTAGTAAATGGTGCTGGAAAAACTGGGTATCCACCTGCAGAAAGATGAAACTGAACCCCCATCTTTCACCACTAACAACAGTCAACTCAAAATGGATCAAAGATCTTAACCTAAAACCTCAAACAATAAAACTACTGGTGGAAAATGCTGGGGAAACTCTGGGGGACATTGGAGTAGGCAAAGACTTCTTAAATAAGACTCCCAAGGCACAGGCAATAATCCCTAAAATAGACAAGTGGGACTATATTAGACTAAGAAGTTTCTGCACAGCAAAGGACACAGTAACAAGTGTGAACCGACAACCCTCAGAATGGGAAAATATTTTTGTTAAATATGCCTCAGACAAGGGACTGATAACCAGAATACATAGGGAACTCAAGTGCCTTATGCGAAAAAAAATGATTAACCCAATTAAAAGGTGGGAAAATGAGCTGAACAAAAGTCTCTCTAAGGAAGACATACGAATAGCCAAAAAGCATATGAGGAAATGCTCAACATCCCTCATCATAAGGGAGATGCAGATAAAAACTACAATGAGATACCACCTAACCCCTGTCAGAATGGCAAAGATTAAGAATATAAAAAGTGATAAGTGTTGGCGGGGATGTGGTGAAAAGGGAACCCTCCTACACTGTTGGTGGGAATGTAAACTAGTTCAACCACTGTGGAGAACAATATGGAGGTTCCTCAAAGATCTACAAATAGAACTACCATTCGATCCAGTAATCCCACTTCTGGGTATTTACCCAAAAGACAGGAGAACGCTCAGTCAGAAAAGTGCTTGCACATCAATGTTTATTGCAGCATTATTCACAATTGCCAAGACATGGAACCAACCTAAATGTCCACAAACTGATGAATGGATTGGAAAAGTGTGGTATATATACTCTATGGAATACTACTCAGCCATAAAAAATAACAAGGCCCTGGAATTTGATAGAAAGTGGTCAGATACGGAGGATATATTGCTGAGTGAAGTAAGCCAGGATATGAAAGAAAGATATTGTATGTATCCACTCAATATATACCGACTATCAGCATTCTATGATAGTGAAAAAAATTGGAGGACATAAAAGCAGTGAAGGTACTTAATGAGAATAGGACAGTGTGGAATGGGGGAAGTGAAGAGAAGAGGATAGAGAAAGATAACAAATGAACAATAGAGAGGCAGGTCATTAGTGAGAAACAGATATGGCTTATTAACTGTTGATGTTGACATGTATAGTATTCTCAACTGGATTTGTCTGAGAAGTATTTCATGATGAGCAAAGTATTTGTACAAGCAACATGAGAAATAGCGATGGACTGTCTTAAAAAATAATTAGAATAATAATAATGATTGGGGAAAACATAGAAAAGATACTGAATGTTGGAAGCGGGGAGATTAATGTCTCTGTACTGACTGACATGCATGGCATTCCCTTTTGAAAAAGTAATGTAATACAATGTAAAGTTATATGTAATTCAATGTAATATAAAGAAGAATATGATGATAATAAAAAAAAAACTGAAGACAATTTAAAAAAAAAATAAAAAAAAATAAAATTAGTGTTCAAATGAAAAAAAAAAAAAAAAAGAAAAAAAAAAAGAAATCGTGGGTGCACTTGACAGTGGGGATTAAAGCAGGCCAGCTTGAGGTTTAGCAGGACTGTAACCATTTTGAAATTAAGCTAAGCCTTAATGAGAACAATCTGTCCAAGTGCTGAGTCATGAGGAGATCTGTTTGAAGAATTGTCAGGAGTGGATAGTTGAGGTAAAACAGGACTTAGGATAATCACTCAGGGGAAATCAACTGACTCTGATTATAGTGAGGAATGACTTGCATATGCTTGTGTCTTGTACCTATAGATACCAATAACATGTTGAGCTTTGTGAGACAAAAAATAAAATAAAATTATGCCTTAAAAAAAAATAATATATACTTTATGTTTGCTATCAAATTTCTGTTTATTTAGAAATTGCAATGTCTGACCTTAGATTCAAAAATGAAAGTTTACTTAACTTCAATGCGTAAGGCAATTTTATTACATATATCCTTGCACATATTTATGACATTCCTTTAGTTTGTTAAAATGCCCAGCAATCCAAAGCCTGCGATCAAATAGTTTCCTTTTTAACCTAGAGCATTATCACTACACACTGAAAAGTAATAAAGCTTTTAAATGAAAGGGAAACTGGCTCTATAAGGTTATTCCATTTTATATACAACACACTAATAGGTATTTAGCTGGGCTAATATAATAGCTTCTAAGGGAACTAATTAAAACCTAAGCAAGGAAAAATATTGGCTTTACTGCATCTTTAAATTTAACCTGAATAAATAAACTAAGAATGATTACTATATATAAGGCAATGAGCAAGGTCATTGGGAAAAAAATCAAGAAAAAAATAAAATACAGATTTGTACCCAACACATAAGAGTTCAGGAGAAGAATCAGATGAATAACTGTCTTAAAAATCAAATTTAAGACCACGTATAGTCTTAAATAAATTGATAGTAAGAACAAAACAACAAAGTAATGAGAAGCAAACTATGACACTTTCATTCAAATGATACCTGAATATCCTAGAAATTGTGTCTACTACTCCTTTATCTTTTGCATTTCGAATAATAATCACCACAATTATAAGTGTTCATATAAAAAATCATACAGACATTCGATATTGCACTGAAGCAACAATTTTTCCAAGTGTTAGGAAAAACTAAGTATATACATACTACTTTATATTCCAAAAAAGTTTATGGGAACAGATGTATCCTATATCAATGTCTTTTTCTAGATAATTGCCTAGAAAGAGCACCTATTGTTGAGAAAACTGTATTCTTTGAGTTTGAAAATATATATCTTAAAAGCCCACAATTAACCAAAGTAATTTACTAATTTAAGATACACAATCATTGTTGACCAGTGTTTTAAGTTACTGAAGAAATAGTTTGTTCTGAGAATAGAAGACTAACATGCCTAGTCATTGATTCATGAGTACTTCTTTTTCCCTCCTAACACTTGATCAAGATCATTTATATCTTGATCAAGTTCTCCTCCTCTCTGACAAATAAATTAAATCCTAAGTCAAATGTTGTAAAATAGTTCTGTTAACATTGAAATAGACTAGAGTGAAGGGAGCTTCGTATACACCAGTTATTTTGATAATGGATTTGCCCACTTCTCTAGTTAAAAGCTGCAGAGGCCAGCATAAATTAAGTGATAAGTAAATATTCTTGACAACTTACATAGTGACTGATGAGCTAAAATAAACCATGAAGGTGCATTCTAGAGTACTCAAGAACATGGCTGACTGAGTAAAAGCATTGACCAGTCTTGAGTTGAAGTCTTAAACAGAAGGTAAAGTAGGATGAGGCCATTTTGGCCTCAGTAAGAACCTAACTGAAAATTCTAATTTGCCCCTTGATATCTGATCCCTACAAACACAACCAACATTCATCAGTTGCTTTTAATTCATAATGAGGACCAGCAGTTAGTGTAATGGCTATGTCACTGGACTCCCACGTAGTCGACCGCGGTTCACGTCCTGGACCCGGTAGCTTAAAACTAACGCCGGGCACGTGTGAGTGCGTGCCCAAGATCCCGAGAGGAGAATGGAGGAGAAGGGACTGCAGCGTAGCCATCCCCCCTGGGGGGGTGATTTCTCGCTTTCTGTCTCTCTGTCTCTCTCTGGCGAGCGCCCACGCCCAAAAAAACCTCTAAAAAAATAAAATTCATAATGTAGTTTCCAGTTTCTCATTTTCACTATAGTTGTTTCCTCTTTTCTCTAAATCTAAAACATAGGACTTTACTGATTGGACTGTGTCCAAGACTTTTATAGTTTTAATTCTAAACATCAAAGAGTATCTGACCTTTCCCGCAATATCAGAAACAAGGTAAGATCAAAATTCTAGAAAGGTATTTTGTAAATATTGACAAATTGATTATAAAGTTTATATGGAGAAAACAAAAAATACAGAATACTCAATGCAATTTTGAAGAAAAATGACAAAGTTGGAGCACTGATACAATCTGATGTCAAGAATTATTGTAAACCTAGAAAAATCAAAATGGTATGATATTTTGTAACAATAGACACCTATATAAATAGAACAAAGTAGAGCCCAGTAATAGTCCCACAGAAATATAGCTAACTATTCTTTGATTAAGGAGCAGAGACAATTTAATGGAAAAATAATAGTGTTCTCAACAAGTGTTAGTGGAACAACTGGAACAATCTACGTTTTTTAAAAAATAGACCTTTACTTTTTCACAAAAGTTTGTTCATCGTGAATAATAGATATAAATTAAAATGCAAAACAATAAAACTCATAAAAGACAACATATGAGATAATCTAGGTGACCTTTGGTTTGGATTAGCTTTAAGATACAACACCAAATGCACAATAATTGAAATTCAAAAATGTTATTTTGAATTTTATTAAAATTAGACACGTCTTTTTATTTCTTTGTGTATTAGTTTTTAGAGAGGATCTGGCTATCACAATTGTCTTGGCTTACCTGGCACTACTGGCACATGCCACCATGCTGAGCTCTTTAGTGTGGGCTGAGACTCACACCCGAGCTTTCTATATGGCCTCTGCCTGCCAAGTAGCAGCATCATTCGGCACTAGCTATATTGGCTGGGACAAAACATCAGCTCTTTAAAGGACTCTTTTACTGGAATGAAGAGACAAAACACACACAAAAAATGTTAACCATATGTTTGAAAGAATTAATATGTGGGACCAGCAGATTGCGTAATGGTTATGTCGGTGGACTCTCATGTAGTTGACTACAGTTTGAGTTCCAGACCCAGTGGCTTAAAACTCATGCTGGGCACATGTGTGTGCACAGAAAATCCCAAGAGGAGAGTTAAGGAGAATTGTGGCATGGCCATCCCCATTGTTGGGGGGTGATTTATGACTTTCTGTCTCTCTGTCTTTCTGGCAAGTGCACATGCCCTGTAGCAAAAATCTCTCTCTCTCAAAAAAAAAAAAAAAAAAAAAAAAAGTTAGTATGCAAATACACAAAGAACTTAAAACTCACCAATAAAAAAATATATATACTATAAAAACACCAAATCTGTAGCACAATGGTTAAGAGAGCTGGATCCCACGTGACCAACTGTGGTTTGAGTCCCAGCCTTGGTGACTTGAGGGACATTCTAGGCACATTCGCATGTGTGGTCAGGTTGCTGCTGGGATGGAGAAGTGGAAGAGAAAGTATTATGGCATGACAGTGCCTCAGTGGGATGTTCTCTCTCTCTCTCTCTCTCTCTCTTTCTCTCTCTCTCTCTCCATCTCTTTCTCTCGTAATGTGAGCACATATATCTTCTGGAAATTAAAATAAATGATTAAAAAGTCTGGAAACCTTAACAAAGAAGATATACAGGTGAAAAATAAGCATATAAAAATGTGCCCAATGTCAATTTTCTTCAGGGAATTTCAAATTAAGACAACTATGAGAAACTTCTTCCCACCTATTAGAATAATTAATATCCAAAGTACTAATAACCCCAAGTTCTGGGCTGTTCATGAAACAACAGGAATTTCTATTCATATTGGTAGGATGCAAAATGATATATCTACTTTGAAAGACAGTCTGACATTTTCTTACAAAGCTAAATAAAGTCCTACCATTCAAGTCAGTATTCATGTTCCTTGGTATTTACCCAGAAGAGTGTAAAATGTATGCCCACATACAAATCTGCTCATGAATGCATATAGCAATTTTTGTGTAATTTTCAAAGCTTAGAAATAACCAAGATACCCTTCAATAGGGTAATAGATGAACTGGTACATCCATACGATGGTACTGTGTTCAACGAAAAAACAGAATGTGAAGCCATGAAAAACAGGAATTCGAAATGTATATTTCTAAGTGAAGGAATTCATTCTGAAAAAAATATGTTGGGACTCAAGACATGATGCACTGTAGTGTCGTGCCTTGGTAGGTTGAGTACCTTGATCTTAAGGAGATCGGAAGGGCCTCAAGAGCAAGAAATTCTCTGACCTTCCCTTGCCCTGCTTTCTATTTATCTTATTTCTTCCACAAAGTGTGTCATTGAAACAAGAACTCATCTCCTCTAAAGCAAGCCCTGAAAGCTAAGAAGGTCATTTTCTGAACATCCTCTTTTTTCCCTGAAGATCCTCATATGACAGGTGTCCTGCCCCATAAGTGAGCAGGGGTGTGGCAGGGGAAGGAATGTCATACAGAGATGCAGGGTAGAATCTGAACAGAAGAACCTTGCTGAGTTCTCTCTCAGTTTATTACCACTAAGTCATACCCCTTTTTGTCAATCAGGTTTCTTCATAAATATCTACTTGGGTGTATGTGTGTGTGTGTGTGAAAGAGAGAGAGAGAGAGAGAGAGAGAGAGAGAGAGAGAGAGAGAGAGAGAGAGAGAGAGAGAAAGATACCATAAGGTACAGGCACTCACCAGAGATATAAAAAGAGATGATAAGAGGGAAAGTAAGAAATCACCCCTCAGGGAAATGACCACACCACAATCCTTTGTCCTCCATTGTCCTCCTGGGATTTTGGGCACCTGTACAGATGTGCCTGGTGTGATTTTCAAGCCTCTAGATCCAGGACTCAAACTTTGATCAGCCATGTGGGAGTCTAGTACCTTAACCATTATGCCACCGTCTGGCCCCAGGTAATCACTCCTTTATCAGACACAGCATAAAAATACTTTTCTCTGGGTTTATGAGTCTTCGTTTTTGAAGATTTCTGTGTCATGTAAAATTTATTTAAATTTATTAAAATTTTATTTAAATAAATTTTAAAAATGCATTAATTTGATATGCTTTTCCCTTGTTAATTTGTCTTGTGGTGTGTCTGTTCAATCATGAACCCAGTGATGAATGAGTTAGTGATGTTTCTTTCTCTCCCCTATAGCTACATATTATGTGGTTCCAACTACACTACATTCTGGGAAAGGAAAGCTTTAGGTATAGTAGAAAAAAAACGCTGTGGTTCCTAGGGTTCAGGGAAATGGAGGAGAAAATGACTAGATGGAGCATGGGTTTTAGGGTAATTGAAACTATTTTGTAATTTTTTGTAATTGTGGATACATGACACTGCATTCATTAAAAATCGTAGCACTGTAAAACACAAAGAAAGAATGATGTGAACTGTAGAATCTGGTTAATAATTATATAACAGTAATATTAGTTCATTATTTGAAACAAATTTACCACACTAAAGTGGGATGTTAATGATTTGCAAAACTTTAGATATCTGCAGTGTGTGAAGGTATATAGGAACATTTTTTTCTGCTCATTTTTTTTTTTTTTGTAATCTAAAACTTCTCTAAAAAATGAAGTCTACTGTAAAGTATCTGACATTCATTTTCTCAGAGTGATGCTCTCCAATTGGAAACAACCAGTGAGTTGAGTGTATGTTTTGCCCTGATGTTCTAGTACAGTCTTGTTGAAAGAATGGGGTATTTTTTTATTGACATCTCCTAAAAACAATATTGAATGTGTTCTTTGTCTTCTCTTATTTGTTAAAGTGATAAGAAACGAGATTTAGTGTCCACTACACTTACACTTCTCTGTCAAAGATTTCTGGATAGAATTAACCAATATCTTTGTCATAACTTTGTTGTGTGTGTGTGTGTGTGTGTGTGTGTGTATTTTTTTTTTTTTTTAAGAGAGAAGAATGTTGGTATAGGGCAATTACATTCACCAGAGAAACAGAGTCAGAAAGCAAGAAATTATCCCTTAGGGGAAATGGTCATGCCACAATCCTTTCTCCTTCATTTTTCTCTCAGAATTTTGGGTATGCATGGACATGCGCCCAGTGCGAGTTTGAAGTAGCTGGGTCCAGGTCTCAAACACAGTCAACTACATAGGAGTCCAGTCTTGTAACCATTATGCCATCTGCTGGTCTCTGTTGTTACAGTTTTATTCTTAAAATTTTTATAGCATTGTTTTCTAGGATAAGCATTATATTGTCTTTTTGGGAAAGGAACTCTAAAAAAAATAATCAATTAAGTAGCCTATTACATTTAAAAGCAAAATCTTGGGCCAGGAGGTAGCATAGTGGTTAAGGCACTAGACTCCCAAATTGCAGACCATGGTTCCAGTCCTCAGACTCAGAAGCTTGAAACTCATGCCAGCACAAGTGAGTGCATGCCCAAAATCCCAGGAGATGAAAGGAGGAGAAAGGATTGCAGCATGGCCATTTTCTGGGGTGATTTCTCACTTTCTCTGTCCGTCTCTCCAGTGAGCACATATACCCTACAGCAAAAATCTCTCTAAAAAATTATAATAAATAAAAATAAAATCTCTGATGGTATATTTTCAGTCCACCCTGAAATATATTGCCAAGTGTTCATTAAATTTAAGCAGGAAAGACCTTTGGGTTACACTCAAATCACAGTGTACATAGTCAGATGTTTTCTATAATTCCCAAACTTGCTTCCCTCTACCATTCTTCCCTGTTTTCTTTCCACTGTCCTATCTAACATGCAATCTATTTGCATTTCTTAACCTCTTTGTGCTGTGAAATACTCTGAACTATTAAAGATCTATCAGCCCTAAAAGTGTGTTTTCATGTACCAAGATCTGATTGAGGTAACTAGATTAGTAACCCCTAGCCATGAATATCAAGAAGTTACTATTTCAAGAGATGTGAAACACACAAAACATTCTCACTCTTAGAATGTACAAATGCAGGGTAAAGTAAATCTCCTCTTCCTTTGAGGTTCCTGAAGATCAC
The DNA here is from genome assembly GCA_026018925.1 of Tupaia tana. Taxonomy (NCBI): domain Eukaryota; kingdom Metazoa; phylum Chordata; class Mammalia; order Scandentia; family Tupaiidae; genus Tupaia; species Tupaia tana. The sequence goes on along the minus strand of JAKSZU010000013.1, from coordinate 44,575,881 downwards.
TGAAAAATGCAGATCGATGAGAGAAGCATACATATTTCTTTTAAAGTATGCAAATATACACAGGAAACTTTGGATGGAAGACTCAAAGATATAAAGGAAGATTTGTAGAAGGAGACATAGCAGTATAGAAATGTGATTGGACAAAAAGGGTATGAGCTCATGGAAACAGACTGGAGACACGCTAGACCTATCTGTTCAGATTCCTCTTGGCCTCTGTGTGCCTCCTTCCTTTCCTCTGGGTATGGAGCAGGACCTTCTGTATGAGGTTCCTATGATCTAATCTCAGTTGAAATCTTTATGACCTTCCCTACACAGAAAGCAGGAAGAAAGAAGCGATTTATTAGATTTTATAGCTGGCTTTGGGGAAAAGGAGTTCTGGTTTCTATGACCCACCTTGGGGAATAGGAATCTAGTTTCTATGGCTTGCCTCAGGGAGTAAGGAGGGAAGGAGAATGGAGAGCAGGAGAAGCAGAAAGAAACTGCTTCTGAGGCCTTCCCTTCCAGGTGTAATTTTGTGAGCCCTCAACGCAAGCATCATTATTTGTGAAAGTAAATGCTATGGGAGTTCAGAAGAATGAGAGCTCAATTTCAATAGAAGGATTTATAGTTAAACCTTGAGAATTTGTACGGTTTCTTATGGACGAGGTAGGGGTGCAGTGATAAAATGCTACTCTGTGAAGTTGACTCAAATGGGAAGTTTCCAGATTTGCATTCTGACACCTCCTTGTGTATGCCAGGCACACATGTGCCCATGATCCACTGCTGGCTGACGATGGGGATGGATTACGACATCAAGATCCTATTAGGGCTGCTGTCTCTCTTTCTCTCTTACTCATGAATAAATAAATAAGTAAACTAATAATTGAAAATAGATATGGTTTCTGATGTCAAGTAAGGGAAAAGGCTAAGTGGATATATTTCTATATGCAAAAATACAGGAGAGAAAAAGATAGGATTTTAGACTCCAAAACAATAATTTTGATAGGATTTTAAGTCTTATAAATGGGACAAAAAAAAAAAAAAAAAAAAAAAGTTAAGTGGAAGTTTTGACCTGGATCAGGTGTTAGTTACTTCTTTTATAAAGAGCCAGCAAGTAAATATTTTAAGTTTCGAGAACTATACAATTTCTATGACAACTATGGAACAATAGTTATAGCACCTAAGCAGCCGTTAATAAGCATAACCAAATGTGTGTGGATGTATACATTTTATTTACAAAACAATGCATTTTATTTACAAAACAGGCAAAGGCTCAATTTGGCCCACAGGGCATAGTTTTTTGCTTCTGACCTGGATCATACAAAGGCGTTGCATGCCATTGGAGGAGAAAAATAGCAATGATCTTTTCCTCACCCATCACAAAGTTCATGGCAGAGGCCATGAGAGCCTTCAGAAAAAAATGAATACCCCCAAAGGCAAGGAAATTTATATATTTTAATGCTCATGTTAAAAAGGTATGGACAGTATGAATGGACAAGGTGTAAATGATCTAATGGAAATTAATTGGGGGGAATTTAACCACAGCTGTTTATTCATATTCCTCTCAGTGTCCCAGTGCTTTCAGAGAAAAGGGCATTCCTTTTCTGAGCCTAGGGAGGGCACCTCTCACTTGAATATCTTATGCCTTAAAAAGGAATTTAAGAGAATTCTTTTATGGCTTGATTAAGAGGAAAACGGTGGGAGAAAGTCAGAGAGATCTGCTTACTTCAGCTCTTTTGTCAGATGCCAAGAAGTCATATTTTGGGGTAGTATGTCATGAACCCCAATACCATTCAAAAAATGTTAATGTTTATAAGATAAGCATTCTAAAATCTGGGTTGAAGTTGTGGATGGCACTTTAATAGTGACATCTGGCTAAAAAGAAGGAATACAAACAGACATATTCTTTCATAAAACAATGGAAATGATAAAATTATAATTTTTTAAAAGAGATTTTTGCTATAGAGCACATGTGCTCACCAGACAGAGACAGAAACAAAAAGTGAAAAATCACCCCCTAGTAGGGATGGACACACCATAATCCCTTCTCCTCTACTCTAAGAGGATTTTTTTGGGTACACATGCACACATGCCCAGTGTGAGTTTTTTTAGCTGCCAAATCCAGGACTTGAACCATGATTGACTATGTGGGAGTCCAGTGATGTAACCATTACACCATCTGCTTGTATCTTTACAGTTGTGAAACAGTTCATTGATAAAACCAACAATGATCAAAATCATTATTTCACTTGTTACATTAGCTATGCAAATGAAACCAACTAAATTTAATTTCTAGACCTAACATCTATGTAATATTTGAATTTTCAGACTGAAATGAAATACCAAAACAATCCTCAGATATTTTGTAGTAATTTGTAAAATAAAGGGAAGTACTTTTCTTACATCAGTGATTGTATTTGCCTTGTTTTTGTTATTGTTATTCAAAAAGCCAAATTCCTTGTATGATATATAATTAATGTTTTTTCCCTGAAACAGTATCTTAGTTGTTATAGACATGCAGATGTAAATAATTTCCTAAAGTATGTTGTTAATACAATGTTAGAATTTTTCTTTTTTAGAGGTTTTTGCCTTCGGATACATGTGCTCGCTGGAGGGAGAAAGAGAGACAGAGACAATAAGGGGGAAAATAAGAAATCACCCCCTGGGGGGATGGCCACCTCACAATCCCTTCTCCTCCATTCTCCTCCTGGAATCTTGGTCACACATGCACATGTGCCTGCTGTGAGCTGGTCCCAAATATTTGAATTCTTGATTTTATGTATATAAATCTGAAATTGATCTCCAGTTTTTTTTTTTTATTAATTACTTTATTTATTTTTGTATATACTTTCAATCATATTGTTTGGCTTACAGTGGGACCATTTCGATATGTGAACATTTCTCCCCAGACCCGTTGATCGAAATATCTTCAACAGATAACACCACACCTCCCCATCCCGTCAATGCTCTACCTCTGTATCCCTTCTCCAAATGTCTTTCGTTGGGCCCCACTCCTCCACATACACCTCATGTGACATTCACACCCATCTCTTGTGTTTGTTCAACTGTTAGTCAATCAGTTTCAGACATAGAATGCAGACAAACGGTATATGTTAAGTGGGGACATACAATGTCTCTCCTTCATAGCCTGGCTTGCCTCACTCAGCAGTACATCTTCCATATTCTTCCACTTTCTGTCAAAAGCCAGGGCTCTGTTGGTTTTTATGGCTGAGTAGTATTCCATAGAGTATATGTGCCACAGTTTTTCAATCCATTCCTCCATACGGGGGCATCTGGGTTGGTTCCATGACTTAGCAATTGTGAATAGTGCCGCAATAAACATCGATGTGCAAGCACTTTTCCAATGAAGGATTCTTCTGTCCTTTGGGTAGATACCGAGGAGTGGGATCTCTGGATCATATGGCAGATCTATCTGTAGATTTTTGAGGAATCTCCAAATTATTCTCCACAGTGGTTGGACCAATCTACATTCCCACCAGCAGTGTAAAAGAGTTCCCCTTTCACCACACCCCCGCCAACACTTATCATTTTTTGTTTTTTTAATATTAGACAATCTGACTGGGGTTAAGTGGTACCTCATTGTTGTTTTTATCTGCATTTCCCTTACGATGAGGGAGGTTGAACATTTTTTCATATGCCTTTTGGCCATTCGTATGTCATCTTTAGAGAGTGTTTTCTTCATCTCCTTCTCCCATCTTTTAATAGGGTTGCTCATCTTTTTTCCAAACACCTTTTTTAGTTCCTTGTGTATTCTGGTTATCAGTCCCTTATCTGATGCAACATTTACAAAAATATTTTCCCATTCTGAGGGCTGTCGATTCACACTAACTACTGTGTCTTTGGCCATGCAGAAACTTCTTAGTCTGATGTAATCCCACTTGTCTATTTTGTGGACGATGGACTCTGCTTTGAGGGTCTTCTTTAGGAAGTCTTTCCCTACACCAATGTCTCCCAGAGTTTCCCTTGCATTCTCCAGGAGCAGCTTTATAGTTTGAGGTCTTAGATTTAGATCCTTGATCCACCTTGACTTGATTCTTGTCAAAGGAGAGAGGTAGGGGTTCAGATTCATCTTTCTGCAAGTGGAAGTCCAGTTTCTCCAGCACCACTTGCTGAAGAGGCTTTCATTTTCCCACTGAATTGACTGGTACCCCTTGTCAAAGATCAGTTGACTGTATGTTTGGGCACTTATTTCTGGGGACTCTATTCTGTTCCATTGGTCCACATGTCTGTTTCTTTGCCAATATCATGCTGTCTTTATTACCACAGCTTTGTAATATATTTTTGGATCGGGGATTGAGATGCCACCCACTCCATTCTTCTTGTGTAGAAGTGCTTTGGCAATACGGGGTCTTTTATGATTCCAGATAAATTTTAAGATTGTCTTTTCTAGATCTGTGAAGAATGTGTCTGGTACTTTGATTGGCATTGCATTAAATAGGAAGAGTAATTTGGGTAGAATTGCCATTTTGATTATATTAACTCTTCCAATCCATGAACATGGGATGTCCTTCCATTAGCGAACATCATCCTGAATGGAGAAAAGCTGAAAGCTTTCCCACTAAACACAGGAACAAGACAAGGATGCCCACTTTCTCCTCTCCTTTTCAATATAGTACTGGAAGTCCTCGCCAACGCAATCAGAAAAGAGGAAAAAATAAAGGGCATTCGAATAGGAAAAGAAGAGGTGAAACTCTCTCTATTTGCAGATGACATGATTGTATACATAGAAGACCCAATGGTCTCCATGGAAAAACTACTGGAAGTAATACATGAATTCAGTAAAGTTGCAGGATATAAAATCAATATACAGAAATCGATAGCATTTCTATATACGAATAACAGGCAGACTGAGATAGAACTGAAAAAACTTATTCTGTTTACCATAGCCACTAAAAGTATAAGATATTTAGGAATAAATCTAACCAAAGAAGTTAAAGACCTCCACAAGGAAAACTACGAGAAGGTAAAAAAAGAAATTGAAAATGACACAAAATTGATCTCCAGTTTTAAAAGCTGGCTTCAAGTATGTGCATTTACGTATAGACATGTTTCAGATAGCTTTATCAGTCTTGTAGGTTTTAGATGTTTGTGGAAGAAGAGATGGTTTTAACATAAACCCATTAACCGCTGTTGCAGATGCTCCTATTCTAATTATTTTGAAACTATGTCATTTTGAGGCTGGTCAGCCTCTGTGTGACAGATCTGTGGGAAGAAATCTATGTGGAAAAGACAATTTCAAATTTACTGTGTAGGAGTTAAGAAAGTGAGGCATTAGCTGGCACCTCTTCAGAGTAGGAAACGGAATTTGCTCTTTCTTTCTAGGCACTCGTGCCGATGTAGTGCTATAGTTCACTTGTCCATACGTGCAGAAAAATTGAGGGGATCAAATAAATGCATGCATTTCTGTCCATCATTATATGGAAATCCAAATATTGTTTATACTTGTGTTACATATTAGGACAGGGGACTAGGATATTACAAAAGGAAACTGAGTTTCAGTGGAGTTAAAAAACGTAAGGGGTAGAGCTGATAAGAAAGGTCTGACTTATCTTGACTCCTAGTTAAGTGCTGTTTGAGAGAATTAATTTTTCTCCATCATTCAGAGAGCCTTTAGCAGACATATCCAATAGAACCAGCATCCTTCCTTTCTGTTTTTAATGTTGCCAATATAACATTAAAAAAATTATTGAATAGCGAGCCATTAACCCTCAAACATGCATTATATAGTTATATTATCAAGGCTCTCTGTTTTGCTCAGCAGTAATCTGATTCTCTAGCTGTGATAAACTACTCTGCCTTTGGCCTTCTAGTTTAGCCATTTAGGAATTGGATTATTGTCTCATAAAACAGAGGGGCAATGATATCATTGCTTAATTATAATCATTATTAAAAGTTCTGAATCATGCCATTATCAGGAAAAGGGCAACTGATGGTACTTGAATGAATGACTCAGAAAGAACATTTCAATTTATTTTGTGTCAGGAAAAATAAAAATACATTTGAAGTATAATACACAAAGTAGAAGACAATAGTGTGCACTGGTTAAGAGTTCAGGATGTTAAAGCAGATGGAAATGTCTGAATTCTTACTCTGATATTTACTCATCGTGTAACCTTAGATTCTGTATCTGTAAAATATGAACAGTCGTTGTTGCTACTAATATTCTATAGCTCCAGTGAAAATGAAATGAGGTCCTGTGCATTTTATGGTAACCACAGTGTTTGGCATTTTGTAAGCCATCAGTAAGTAGTCATAAGCACTGTTCCCAGTAATGAAGATGTCAATCTTAATTATTTACAGATGTCCTTATGTCCACTACAAAAATAAAAACTGAGGCCAACATGTAGTGTGGTGATTAAGGGCACTGGACTCCTACATGGCCAACCGTGATTTGAGTCCTGGACCTGGTGGCTTACTTTCTCACTTTCTCTCTCTCTCTCTCTCTCTCTCTCTCTCTCTCTCTCTCTCTCTCTCACTTTCATTCTGCCCCTCTCTGGTGAAATTAAAAATAAAGAAATAAAGTTAAATAAAGTAATTTTTAAATAAGTAAATAAAAATTAACAAGTTCTCAGTTATGTTGTTCTTTTATCCCCAAATATGCAACATTCTGGGCTTGGAATTATATTGTATAATGCTTTGTATTTCAAGTTAACATATGCAGATCATATCAACAAGTACAGAGCTAATTTCTACCAGTTATGATAAACACATTCAATCAGTAAATGTTCAGAAAATGTCTATTTTGTGCCAAGCACAATGTTAAAAGTAAAACACAGTTTCTAAATTTAGTAAACCACAAAGTAGGGTTATAGCTATGGTCATAATGAGGCGAGGCCGGGAAGACAGATCTCAAATACATTACAGAAAGCATTTGGAAAATTTACTGTAAAACAAATCAAGGGACATAAATGAGAAGTAGAGTTTAAAAGGAACTAAATCCTAGAGAAATTCTATGTGAAGGAATCAGGGATGATGGGCTTTAAGCTAGACCTTTAAAACTGAGAAGGGCTTTAACAGGTAACGAATGAGGGAAGAGCATTTCAGGCTGACAAAAATGAGTAAATATAAAGAGCTATAAAACTTTTAAGTTTTACTGGAGAGCTGTGTTATATCACAAATTTAGAACATACATACGTAAATTGTAAATATCAAAGAGATAAAAATTGCAAATAGATAAAGCCAGAGTAAAAGAAGATCTTAATTAGATAGGAAGTAATGGAAAATAGAATTTTTTTTAAGGACTAAAAATATACAGGCTGAGGAAAACCTTACAGGACTAAGAAATAGATTGTATCAGCCATGCAAAAGTGTTCTAAGTTCATGCACAGTGAGGATAATGCAGCATCAGTAACTAAAATGTGGAAGAAGAAAGGTGGTATGTATCATATTAGAAAAAGTGACCTCTTTTATTTCAGAAATGTTGAACCTCAGTCAAGAAAACATAAGCAACAACTATAAAGTAAAGACATATGTTATGCCACTCTGTTATACGGGGAACCGAATGTGAGCAGATGTTGTAAAGGTTGAGATACACTGAAAGAAGGCACCAAATGGAAAACATTCTACTGCTGTTAGAGAAGAGGAGAGGGACTAGAAGTCAGGAAAATTAAAAAAATAAAAAACTTGAATGACATAAAGTCTCAAAGCTAAAGAGAAAAAACTCTAAGAATTAAAAAGGGTTAAAAATATCAAATGTCACATTAAGTTCAAGTAGGGTGAGAAATGAAAAAATATTGGCAATTAGAGAGTTCTTAGTGACTTTGAGAGCAGTAATTATAGCTAAATGATAAGGTAGAAATAGATTTTGAGGACTAATGTTTAAATGAGTGTTAGGAAGAAGACTCAGTAAATGCAGACTATTATTTTGAGAAATATAGTAGTAGTTTGAGGTAATGGAAGTATATTTTGCTTTGTTTTAAGTATAGAAGAAATCTCCAGCCAAGAGGAAACTGCAATAACATAATAGTAGAAGAAATATATTAATATAATAATATAAGAGAGCACAGTAACAATTGATATAACCAGTTCTTAGAGGAGGGAAGAAAGAACTCAATTATGAATTGCTCTACAGGAAGTTATTGAGTGCTTAATATGTTTCAGAGACTGTGCTAGATGCTGAATATACAAATCTACACTGAGTATAGAAGCTTACCAGGTAAAACAGAAACGAAACCCAAAATCCCAAGAAAATAATGAAGGAGAAGGGATTGTAGTGTGGCTGTCCTCCCTTGGGGGATGATTTCTCCCTTTCCTTTTCTGTCTTCCTCCATTGAACGTATATGTCCTATGGCAAAAATAAAAAAATTAATTTATTGATTAATTAAAAACAATTATAGTATGAAATCATGTGTTATTGTGGAGATATGTAAATGAATTATAAATACATAAAAGAAAATGTCCCTAAGCCTACCTGGAATAAAGGAGAACATGAATAAGAAAGGATTTCAGATAAGGCAGCAGTTGAGTTAGATTATTTTTCCTTTAAATTTATTTTTTTACATTAATTCACTATACATCATTACAGCATACAAAAAGAATAAATAAATAGGGAATAGCAGTTGGCATAATAGCTATGTCACTGGACTCCCATGTAGCCAACCGCGGTTTGAGTCCCGGACCCAGTGGCTTAAACTCACGCCCGGTGCATGTGCGTGTGTGCCCAAGATCCAGAGAGAAGAATGGAGGAGAAGGGATTGTGGTGTGGCCATCCACCCTGGGGGCTGATTTTTCCCTTTCTGTCTCTCTGTCTCTCTCTGTCTTTCTGGCCAGTACACATGCCCTATAGAAAAAAAACTCTCAAGAAAAAAAGAATAAATAAATAATGAGTTAGAGATAAGAATAGAGATCATCTAAGTAAAGACGAGTCCTTTCGCATTGGTTTGGAGTTACAATGGAATATAGAAATTTTAAAAGTTTCAAGATTCCCAATACTAGAAAAGAGTTTAAAAAGTTAAAAAGTGACTGCTCAGCATCTTTATATTATCTGACCTACCACGCCAGCCATTGAAAGATTATAGTCAGGGAGATTCTATAATGTCTTGCATATTTAGAAAGATCAGTGTGTCTGTGGGTAAGAAGATGGGCTGAAAGGTGATGATAAATAAAATGAGTGTGTACCATTTGGAACAAATAATGTAAGAAATAATGAAGGCTAGAATTAAGATGTCACTAGAATGGAAAAGATAATTCTGAGAGATTTTTATGATAACTATTTTGATGGTCATTGAGAAATAACAATTTTTGCTAAATTATTAGGTCATCAGGAAGGCCAAGACGCATTTTTGCATAGAAAAACAGAAAAATATGTCATGACTTTCCTGACGACCAAATATTTGTTGTGTTTTTTTGTTGTTTTTTTTTTTTTTGTTTTTTTTTTTTTTTACTCCCACTCAGTGACTGGATTAAATGATATTTACCTTAACTTAGATCAATAATGATAATTCTGGGATAATCCTGGGAAAATATAATGATTTGAACCAGCCAAATTTCGGCAGATCATAAAGCATCCAGATGAAGATTACTATAGTTAGTTAGGAATATTTGGTTTATAAAGAATATAAATTTAGCTTTGGAGTTCATGATGGGAATCCTCAGTATGTAGGAATTTGGGTATGAGAGGGGTTAAAAAAGAGCAAGTAAGTTGTACTACTACTACTGTTTAATACAAGATGTAGGAGAAGAAGATATTTGTGTTAAAGCATACTCTGTCCAAGGAGCTACGCTTTCTATGAGAAACAGAAAGAAAGATGATCCAGGAAAAGGTGAGGATTCAAGGTGTCAAATGAAGATTTGCATAGCTGGCCCAGCCGTGATGGCACAGGCAGTGTGGGTGCCGCGGCATGATGCTGGAGATATCTGTGAAGGCTCTGGGAAAGGGAGTTTCTCCTCCCGGCTGGCTGCAGGGCTGGGAAGAGTGCCACAGCATGAAGACGCATTGAGGCTGTCCCTTCCCAACCACTCACATGAGGAATATAAATAAGCAAATTTAGAAAACATGATTTGCATTAGTGGTTGGAAAATAACAACAGCACAAATCAGACAAATAGGAGATTTGTCCCAGCTGCTCAGGTGAAGTGGTAACGTAGTGCTCTACAAAGATGGAAGCCATGTGGCTGACCACAGGTTCAGATCCACAGTCTGCCTGGAAACACACACACGGGCACCCAGGATCTTGAGGAGCGGGAGGGCTAGAAGAAGGGGATGCAGCATGATAAGACCCTATCAAGTACTTATCTCTCTGTCTCTCTCTCATGCATGTGCACATGCTCCTTTTCATCACAAAAAAGAAAGAAAGAAAGAAAGAAAGAAAGAAAGAAAGAAAGAAAGAAAGAAAGAAAGAAAGAAAGAAAGAAAGAAAGAAAGAAAGAAAGAAAGAAAGAAAGAAAGAAAGAAAGAAAGAAAGAAAGAAAGAAAGAAAGAGAAAGGAAGGAAGGAAGGAAGGAAGGAAGGAAGGAAGGAAGGAAAGAAAAAGAAAGAGAGAGAGAGAGAGAGAGAGAGAGAGAGAGAAAGAAAGAAAGAAAGAAAGAAAGAAAGAAAGAAAGAAAGAAAGAAAGAAAGAAAAAAGAAATGCAAAGCTTATGAAAGAAATAGCTGTTCATCTTATGGCCATTATTTACAGTTAGTTAATTTTAGGTACTTAGTTCCTCCTAAACAGGAAGAGAAGAGATAATAGAATGAGAGTTGAAGTGGCTGAAAGGAACAGTTTAAATTTTACCCAATATATTCTTTTCTAAATTAAATTAATTAATTATTATTATTCATGCATTTGATTGCTATACATCAATCATTTAGATTGTAAAGAGACTTTACCAAGCATGATGTACACCTCAGTCCAGCCCAGTTGAGAATACTATGCCCCTATATATCCTTAATCTTTGAATTAAACTGAATTACAGGGTTATTTTGTAGCATAATGTTAGAGAAAGTTTATTAGTTTAAAAAGAGTGAAGGATTTGTAGGAGCCACTAGTGGAAATGGTTCAGGTAGAACCTACGAGACATAATTAAAGATTACTGAAAACAAGTGATTTATTGCTCTTTTAGATTTTTCTTGTAATTTCTAAAAGTTGTACATTTTAGTTAAAAATGTTAAGTAGTGTCATAATTATATGTGAGAAGTACATGAATTTGAGGATTCAAAACTGGTACTTTGAAGTGAACAGTGCTTCTTCATATCACCACAGGAGCTACTGCTGTTTGTGAGAGGAAGACCAGCTGTATATCCGTGCTCACTCAGCATTTTAGGCTGTGTGGCCTCATTACCTTTAAACAACCAATTAAAAGAATATATTATAAAAAGAAAAACCATCTGGTCTTAGAAGAGAAACAGAAATACAAGTCTAGCGAAGTTCTAATTTAAGGTTTGCATTCTGGAGAATATATGTTGATAGATTTATAGCATTTGATTTTACATCTCACCAATACTTAATCACACAGCATATTTACGAGGCTAGGTCTATGACCTGGTCAGGGAATGCATTTTACAATACTGCATGATCACTTCCTTTCAGCAACTGCAATGTAATTTTTTTTCTGTGTGTGTGTATGTGGTTTTTTTTCTTCTCTGTCCATGAAGATCTATTTCAAAATGGCTGTTTTTTCATTCTACCAAGACTCTGTGTCTACCTTCCTATCTATCTTGCATCTTTTATCTTCTAACATACAATTTTACAACTTTTATTTAACTGTAGATATTAAGTACAGCTTCTTTTTCTTCTGAGTTCAGACATCAACTAGATTTGACCAGGAATAATTAAGCATTTGTTTAAATGCAGTTTTATCACACAGTTAAAAAAAATTAGGGACTGGGAGAAATATTTTGATGGGGAAAAATTCTGTGTATTGAAAACAGTTGTTCTAAAAGTCCATAGAGAACAATTTTGTCTCAATGTGCTTTCAAATCTGGAATATATATGTGTGTGAGTATATATATATATATATATATATATATACACACACACACACACACACACACACATGTGGCGTGTGTATATACATATATATGTATATAGATGTGTGTAATTTTGTTTCTGTCTACATATGGGGAGGGTCTTCAAAATTTTATGAAAAAATATGTTATGAGAAAACTTTGATGGATTTAAAATTTTTTACACCAAAATAAACTTGCACTTCAATTGCATTGTTCTGTTAACTTTTTGAAGTCCCCTAGTATACGTAAATATGTATTAAATTAAAGCAACCTAGCTTTTTTTCCCCCAAATAGAAAATAAAGAGTTCTAAAATTTGTAATTCGGGATTTCTTCCCAATAAAAAATACATCTTCGGGGCCAGCAGCTAGCGTAATGGCTATGTCGCTGGACTCCCATGTAGTCGACCGCGGTTCGAGTCCCAGGCCCGGTGGCTTAAACTCATGCTGGGTGTGTGTGCATGAGTGCCCAAGATCCCAAGAGGAGAATGGAGAAGAAGGGATTGCGGTGTGGCCATCCCCCCTGGGGGGTGATTTCTTGCTTTCTGTATCTCAGTCTCTCTTTGTCTGTGTGGCGAGCGCACACACCCATAGCAAAAACCTCTCAGAAAAAAAAAGAAATTCATCTTGGGGCTGGCAGGTGGCATGGTGATTAAAGGGCGCTGGACTCCCACATGGCTGACAATGGTTGGAGTCCCAGACCTGGCGGCTTGCTCCTTTTCTTTCTCTCTCATTCTGTTTCTCTCTGGTAAAATTGAAATAAATAAGTAAAGTTAAAATAATTATTAAACAAATAAAAGAAAAACAAGGAATACATCTCAGACACTTATTGTTGACTATAACATCCCCAAATCAAATTGTTTTTATATATTATGTTGACAGATATATAATAGTGTATACTGTTTTTGAAATGAGCATCTTCTAATTCTAGTGTTTATGGATTTATACCATTAGGCACAATGGTGTTCCTTTGGATGCCTCATATTATTTCGTATAGCTGGTAGTTAATTATTTTACAAATGCTGTGTACCGAGCACTGGTGATTCAGTGATCATCAAAACACACTCACATGTCATGGCACACTCTTTATGGAACGCACAAACTTCATGCAGCACAGACACTAATTATGAGAGGATAGCAGAGGCCATGCGATGTTTTCTCCTAATCCATGACTTTCCTCCTGGCGTAGATGAAGAGCACCTCTACCAGCATCTCTTGTAGTTATGTTGGAGTCCTATAACGGGGTCCAGGCCAGTTATGTTGGCCAGAATAATGCGTATCATGTCTAAGCCCGTCCTTATAATCTCTGCTTGAGACTTGGCATTCAGCCACGCAATGATGATGACAATGGTATAAATGGAAGTCACCTGTTTCTCCAATTGAAAGAAAGTTTCCTGACACACATTGGGATGTGGGTAGAAAATAAACATTGATTATGGTAAACTGAGATTGGGAGCAGCTTAGTAAAGAAGTTAGTAAACACTAATGCAGATAGTAAGGTTATAAGGGGAAGGCTCCAAATCATTCCTTTTTTAAAAGAAAGGCAGTAAATTCCCAAGTCAGAACTGATGTCAGAACTATAGAGATACACGAGGGAAAAATGAGTATCCATGACATTTTTAGGAAGCTCATCTTGAGCAACATGTATTTCATCTTTATATTTACTTGGCATTTATTTCAGTGAGAAATAAAATGTTGCATCTGACCGTAAAAGGATAGCCTCCTGGGAGTATACCTCCCCATGGTGTGTACTCTGAGAATACAAAAAAAGCACATGAGAAAGTGACTGAGAATGGATGTCACTGTGTTCTTAAATATTCAAACATGATATTCTGACTGTAAAAAAGTATTGTAGTAAAAGTTTTAAAAGAATACTTTTTCCTAGGCATGGCATAATTTTTTATCCTGCAAAATATAGTTATAAAACTTTTATTCTGAGAGGAAGAAAAGAAGCCAATGTATATACTATAATGTCTTTACATGCACTGTGGCATGTGGAGCTCACATCTAATAATGTATTATTACAACATATTATTACTCATGACAGGAAGCACTAGGTCAGAGAGTCAAATAATTTATGCAAAATAACATAATTTGGAAGCTAGAGGTAAACTAAATTAGTCTGAATTTTTATCTCATTAATTTCTAATAAGTACATTATTTCCATTAGTGTCAAACAACCTTTGAAATTCACTTGCTGGTGAGACATTTTACTATACATGTAGATATAATGCCACTGCCTATATTTTGTCTACTGAACTGTTTATTTTTCATTTTAAATGGTAATATTGTGGGTGCAAAGGATAAATTTTCTTTGAATAGTTTTCCTAATTATTAAAGACATTAATAGATTGCTGGTCTTTGTCTTTAATTTTATTTTGGGTCATTTAGAATACTAACGCTCAAATGCACCCTTAGTATTTGATTGTAAAAATTGTTGCAAAAATTTCCAGTTCACCAGACAATATTATTAATCACTTAGCAAATGCATGACTATTTTAAAAGGAGACTGTTTTTATTTGCCAATTACAAATATACCACAGGTATCCTGCATTGGTTGTGCTTTTGTTTTAATAAAAATATACCTATACTTATTTGTTTCTGGTGCTTAAAATACATACTAGTTTCTTTTTGTTTGAATTTCTCTGAGTATGAAGAACATATAAAGCCAGTGGTTTTTTCCCCCAGCTTTGCAAGATAGCAAAATCATGGAAAAATATAGCCCCAGATTTTCAGCTTAACTGACTCGTAATTCTCTCCTGTAATGCTATAGCCAGAGCAGGAGAGAAGTAGAATGAGTGGACTTATTGGAGGGTTGTTTGTTTTCACTGTAAGTGCACTTCAGAACAAACTGAGTGAATAGCAAAATTGTGTAAGAGGAGGAAAAAGAAGTAGAAACAAATCACCTAGAGTATCCTCCAACTCAGTAAGACCCTGAAGAATTGTTGACTGATCCTTTTTCCTCATATCCTTCAAGAATAGGAGAGCCCATAAAACACATTTTCACAAATTAACTTATCCTCTCTTTTTTTAGGATTCACCACTTTAATTTTCCCCTGATGTTAAATGTAAAACTTCGGATGTATTTTATACCATCTGTATTGCAAATGGAGTTGGAATGATTTAGTCTGGCTCCCTCACCTTGTATCTTATCAGGTTTAAGGCCATAGGGTAAGCAACTTATGTTACTAGTTGTACCACACTTGCATTCTCATTATGTATTTATGACTTTATTGAATGCAACACATGTGTGCATCTGCAACAGTTTGGTTTTGGCAGAGTCTGCATCCCTTTAAGAGCAAGGGGGCACTTGGTCAGCTAGCCCTGCTCTACTCAGCTCTGCCCTTCTCTGTCCAGCCAGCCCTGCTCTACTCAGCCTTGGTTTAGGCTGGTGAGCCCTGATGGCCTTGGCTCACCTTGGCCTTGGCTCCACTCAACTCAGTTCACCTCCATGCGTTGTGAGTCCTGAGAGGAAGGAAGCTGCTCTGTGAGCGTTTTCCACACATGTTAATAGCACCAAGATGGAGGAAGCATTTGCAAGTTCTACTATGCACTTTACAGGCCTACTAAGAGCTCTGTGAGTTCCACTAAACTCAGTCAATAAACATGACATCAGTGCCTTGTGTCTTTTTTTAACTCCCCGTGTCTCTGTTCAACCTACCCTTCCAAAGAGGAAAGAACTTTGCAAGACACCATCTAATTAAATATTGTAATATTTTAGTGTATTTGCCTACCCTGGTAGACAAGACCTCTTCTTTACACATGTACATTCTGGTCAAAAGTAACTATTTATAAAATTATATAATGAGCCCTTTACTTTAGCAAATTTAAGAGTATTTCCTATGGAAATGACAGAAAATAAAGCTTCGATGTCAATGCTTCGTAAAAAGGCTTGACAACTACCTTAAAAATCTTGCTGTGAGTAAACATAGAGCTGCCTTGTCATAGGATAGCAATGTTCTCTCATCATTCTGCTCAGATCCCTGAATGACTTCCATAGTGAAGTCCTAGCTTCTTAACATGTCATTCATAATCCTTCAAGATATAGTCTCTTCCTCCCTCACACTCAGCCCTTCTGTCCATTCCTTGTTTCTGCAGCTAGAGCAGAAATATCTGCCAATCTGTAAAACCAAAGCAAAGTAGAAAAACACTGTGCCAAGTCTTAATCTAAAATGCACATGCTCAGCCTCATCTCTTAGCTTAAATCTGGATTAGACCAAGTGATCCTAGTGTAGGCAAATAATTTTCTTAGCTAACAAGAGAATGAGTATGACCAGCTGCGCTTTCCTCATTTTGTCTAGATGTGTCAGAAAAGTGAGAGCACAAGATTATTTCAGTCCTTTATGAAATCAAAGCTCTGTGTTAACTAGCTGTCAATCATCTGACTTCTCTGATAACATCATAATTATTATTTCAAAGATATAATTTCCAAATGTCCATTCTTGAAAATAAACATGAAATATATTTTTCACAAATTTCTATTCTTCAAAATCAAAATTCTAAGGACTTTTATTTCTGCCCCTGAATTGTTTGCAACTGTCTGATACAGAACTTTCATATAATTCTTGTTTATGTGTTTCACTACAAATGACTCCTGAGATGACATCAGTAGCCTTGACTACTAGTTAAAAAAATACTCTATTATGGTAGACTCTGTTTATATCTATCAGGTCATCAGGAAAGTCATGTCACATTTTTGCATAGAGAAACAAAAAATACGTCATGACTTTCCTGATGATGTAATAAATACAATATATTAGGAGAAGAAAACATATTTCCTATTAGAAAAAATATTGGAAGACCAATTTTGTTTTGTAATTAGAAGAAAACATTGAAAACCTTCCTATTTGGTGCTTTGTATAATTTAATAACTACAATTATCTCCAAGGCATTATACTATTATATCTTTTGTGTGACTAAGATTTACAGTACCTGAGTATAGTTGTAGTTAATCTTAATTTATGTATATTTGTGGATTATTTCTGGCTTATATTTCTTAAAACAGGTAAATTAACTTCTATTTTTAGAAGAGTCTTTATTTCTGAACAGAGTTTCTAGACTCTGCAGTTATAAACTTCATGAAGTTTAGAAACTTTTCTGATACTGCGTTAGAAACAAAACATAAGATGGAGAACTCTTAGCTTCTCTTTTGAGAGTGAGAACATTATTCACAATAAGATGTTGGTTATATCTGTTTCCCAGATGATGGAGTGGTTGACTCAGTTACTAGTTTCAGATGGTAAGAAAACTCTAAGACGCATTTAACTATGTTTTTTTCTTCACATTGGCTTCTTGGAAATGTTGATCAAAATCTGCCCTTTGTATAGAGTCTGGCCTAGAACTCAAATCTAGACAACATGTGTTTTAAAATAATATATTGGGTAGTGATGAGACAACCAAGCTTTGGGACTGAGGTAATGATATAATGGAAAACCAACCTTTTAAATAGGATATTGGAGAAATTGTAGAATCTAAGTAGTAAGAATGAAATAAAAAGTTTTCAGGCAGAACACATTGTCAATCTGTTTTGAATTCTTGTTTGTTTAATGATAGAGCATGTGTGTATGCACAAGTGTGAGACAGGCAGAGAGCGAGACAGAAATTGAGACAAAGAGGCATCCTTGACAGAGTCCTGTTTCCACAGCTCTCCAGCTCCTCAGGATCCCAGGTGCTGCACAGGCAGCCAGCATATTTCAGGTTGACCAGGGATCCAAACCCAGTCAATCCTATGGCTTCCAGCCTTGAAGATCACTGTGTTATCCCTGTACCACAGCAGCTAGGCCATGCCCTGGATTTTTTCAAACACACTTTATAGATTATTTTTGTCGTAAAGTACTAAAAACTAAGTATAGGAAAGGTTTGCCCTTTATTATGTAGGATATGGACAATTTGGAAGAATAGCTAATTATAAACAAAGCAAAGTTTTCAGAAAATTAATTAGGCAACAACTTTAAAATAATTTCACAAGTGGAGAGGAAGCCAAGAGTCAGAGAGCTATTTTTTTCAACAATGAAGTAATTTATGTATAAAACAATGAAGCAAGAGAAAAAGAGATTAACATAAGAGTTCAATTGCATCTTAAATGAGAATTGACAGAACTTAAGGTCTCACTACTGGGGTTGACAGCTCCCTAGGGACTGCAGGCCAGCATCTCTGGAACCTAAGATTTTCTAAAGCCAAGTGATTCACTAGGATCTCCAGTCCCACCGAAACTGCACATTACCACCACAAATGCATGTAGTCTAGAACCCTGAGGCGCTCATTTACCATTGCCAATGAATACAAGAGAAGAAATCCCGGGATTTCCATGACTACTCAAAACCAAAACAGCCACCTAATCAATACTAAAGGGCACAATGTCAAGAAAAAAAAAAATCTCCCACTTAGAAAGCTAACCCCCAAAATCAGAAGAAACAAGTATCCCACCGGATATTGTAATACTATTCACAATAGTCAAAATATGGGATCAAATTAAATGTATATCAGCTGACAAATGGAACGTGTGTGTGAGTATATCTCTTTTTTTTAAAAAAAAAAATTTCACTTAAACTTATTTATTTATTTATTTATTTATTTTAATTTGGCTGGAGAGGAACTCGAGAGAGAGAGAGGGAGAGAGAGAGAAAGGAGGTCAGCAGGTCCAGGCCTCAAACTGCAGTCAATCATGTGGAAGTCAAGCGTCTTTAACCACCATGCCACCTGCCAACCCTGTGTATCTCACATATAATGGGAATACTACGTATACTATTCAGTCACTTAAAAAGATGAAATCCATTCACTTAGATTAAATGGGTGAGTTTGGAGGATGTTAAGTGAAGTAAGTCAGGTACAGAAAGAAAACCACCACATATTCTCCTTCCTATATGGAAATTAGGAGGAAAAAATGGCCTCATAGAAGTAGACAGGTGTAGAATGACCACTGAAACCTGGGAAGGATAGCAGAGGGGTTAGAAGCATGTCGATTAATGGAAACAAAATTGCAGATAGAGAGAACAGTGTCTAGCATTGCAAGATACAATGCCGAGAATGTGGTTAATAACGATTTACAGTATAATGTCACAAATAGTTGAGATGATGAGTTCTGTTACTCCTCACTTTAACGACCTACCTGCGTATTTGAAGACTACTCAGAATTATGACCGGTTCTCCAGCTCAGAAAATCCCCTTTCTCCCTTTTCGTCTTGTTCTTGCAGTTGGATTACTATTCACTACATAAACAGTTTGCAATCATGCAAGACTGTATATTTCATTTATAAATTTGTGCTTTATCATGCATCTATAACAGTAATCAGAATAAATCAAAACAATAACAACAGATTTATATTATTGAGGTATATCTCATCACTTTCTGTTGCTTATGTTGATGTATATTTTTCATATGGATAGCCTTACATTATTCGAGAGTGGCATCATGTGATATCTATTGAAAAATACATGCTCTATGGCTCCAGGACACATCACAAGACATTTGTGTTTAAGTTCCTTGCTTATGGTCCAATGCTTAATGACCTAGTCCAAAGGCATAGAACTCAGTCATTAAGTGAGAAGTGCCTGCATACCAATTACTTTGATTTAATCGTTACACATTATGTTCATGGACTAAAAAAAAAACCCACATTAGAACAGTTACTATGTTAACAAAAAATTATTAGTTAAAAAACATTTGTGGAAAGAATGGAATTAAAATTTATTTGAGGGACCAGCAGATGGCATAATAGCTATATCACTGGACTCCCATGTAGTCAACCACAGTTTGAGTCCTGGACCTAGTGGCTTAAACTCACACCGGGCACATGTGCTTGTGCACCCAAGATCCCAAGAGGAGAATGGAGGAGAAAGGATTGTGGCATGATTATCCTCCCTGGGGGGTGATTTCTCACTTTCTCTTTCTCTGTCTTTCTGGTGAGTGCACACGCCCTTTAGCAAAAATCCTCTCCACAAAAAATTACTTCTATGCTTTATTTTGGTGCAAAAATGTTGAAATCTATGTGTTTTTTCATCACATGCACTTTCCATGAACTTTTGAAGACAACCCTATATTTGATAAGAAGCTTTACAAAACGTATTACCTTACATGACTTTAAGTATTTGTTTAGTTCTTTAATATATTTTTCAATTTGGTACTGAATGCATGCTTATCAATTTCAGACCTAGTTTAAATTACTATAGAATGTAGAAAATAATCAAATTAAAAGAAAATTCAAAATAGTGTATTTTTAATTAAGGATCTCATTTTTTTCCCTAAAATATCTTAGGCATTGTTCTTTCTCATTTCTTTCTCTTCAGAATATTATGCTCTGGAGCAAATTTTCAGAATTCTCCAGACTGAACAGCTTGCAATTCATATTTAAGAAGATATCTCTTAATCCACTGGGTTACTAAACAACCCTCCCAGCATTCATAATTTTTACAAAACATGTGTTCCTCCGTCTTATCTATTTTGTGATTCCATGAGTTCTATATATATATATAGGACTGCCATATATACATATATATATATATATGTATATGTATATACATATATATATATGTATATACATATATATAAAATAAATTAGGAATTCTTGTAGAAAATTTGGCAAATATGAAAATATACAAAGAAGATAAAATTCATTTTAATTATAGCAACAACAATCCTCAGAAATATTTGAGTATTTTTATCTTTTACTTTGCATGAATGTAGGTGTGTTAGTATGTGTGTGTGTGTGTGTGTGTGTGTGTGTATGTGTGTCTATAAAAGAAAATTGGAGTTTTGTAGTATTAATGATTTTGTGTACTCATTTTCCATTCATATTGACTACTTGTGATTTGTAGACCAAGACTCCTTGAAGACATGATTTGTCACGGTGGCTTAAACAGACATGTTTCTTTTCCCTGCTTGACTCATATTTCATCTCTGTGGCTGTTCCTGTAACATTTACTGAGAAGACACTGGGCCATGTGACCTGGAAACCATGGGACTACTGATTTGACCAGAAGTAGATCATAACCAAACTGACCCAGCTTGTTTCTTTATTGCGGACAGGGGAAAAAAAAAAAAAAAAGCCAGACAAAATTGCTTTATATTGGGGGAATACATGAGAATGAAACACAGAGGGGAAATACAACAGGAAATCAGTGCTGGGTAAAAGAGAAAAGAAAGATAACAGAGTGGATTGCATACTGGTTACATTGCTGGACTCCCATGAGGTTGACTGCAGTTTGAGCCCTTGATCCGGCAGCTTAAAAGACTCACACAGGATACATGTACGTGCATACCCGAAATCCCAATAAGAGAATAAAGGAGAAAGGATTGCAGTATGGCCATCTCCCCTGGGGGGCGATTTCTCTCTTTCTGTCTCTCTCTATCTCTCTCTGTCTCTCCAGCTAGCACATGTGTCCTTTGGCAAAAATCTCTCCAAAAAAAAAAGTGTGTGTGTGTGTGTGTGTGTGTGTGTATATATATATATATATATATATATATATATGTATATATATATATATATATATATATATATATATATATAAAATACTTGTTATAACTTTATACAGATGAATAAACAGGATGTCAAAAACTTGAAAGTAAATGGTTTGCTTGCTTATTTTAAGAAATGATTTTTTTCTTTTCTATTTTCTCTTCAGCACCTGCTTGACTTCTCACAGTTCTCAATATGTTAAGGACGTGGGCATTTCTGACTGTACAGGTGGTGTTTGCTTTAACATTGAAATGAAAACTAAAGACTTTGCTACCTTTCTTTATATACTTTTTGTCATGGGTTCTTATGCCCTCTTTTGTTTAACTCTTCACATTTTCAAGATGAAAGTATGTGAATTTTAAGTTATATTCCCATACTTCTGATAAATTGAGGGTAAGGCATGCTAGCAGGTGGTTCCGCTGGTAGATGACTTACTAGTAGAAGTGAGACTTCAACCTTGCTTTACGATGAGAGACCTGTGCTTTTTGTTTCTCTCCACTACATATAGCAAGCAAGATTGTATATATGGCACCTACATGGATAGTCAGAAAGCTACAGTAAATGGAATGTTTTGAAATGTTCTCTGGTAATGTATCAGAGGCCCATAGAATGCATGTGGAACTTCCGGACATATCCACGTGGAAAATTAATTATATTATTAGTATTCTTCTTTGGGGTTAACCATTTCAAGTGGGTCACTTTTTTTCAAGCATCCTGGAGTATATAATTCCTCTTACATCATATGTGCCTCCATGCCAAAAGTAGATTATTTTTTCTTAACACATTTCAGTGCCTATTCAATTTAAATTCATTGAGAATGGAGAAGGAAAAAAAATCTATCTTGATTTTCAGTTCAGGTTCCTAACTTCCCTTTGAATGGATATAGTGTAATATAGCTAGATAAATTAGAATTTATTATGATGATATTTTTCAATGCCATTCATCTTGTGGATCAATGTAAAGGTACTCTTTTACCCTCTAACCAAACATGTAATACTTACATACATATTCATAGAAATCTACATATGTTTGGATATTTAAGTAGTTCTTAAAGAAGTACATTAGACTACTGTTCTGACTTAGAGAAAGACCTCAACCAAATTGGTTGCATTCTTTTTCACCCTAGTTCAGGTTTGGCAATTTCTGCTTTATATAACTACTCCACTAGATGCCCAGGCCTCTACCTTTCCTCTCAGGATATTGATGAAAGACAGGTTCAGGTAGCCAAAGTAGGATGGTGTCTAAATTAATTTCCTGTGAACACTGTAACAGGTTACCATCACCTCGGTGCTTAAAACAACAGACATTTATTCTCTCACAGTTCTTAGAAACCAGAGTTCAAAACAGGTGTCAACAAGGTTATAATCCCTCTGAGGGCTCTGGAAGAGAATATGTTTCTTCCTTTTTTATCTGAGGACTACTAGGCTTCTGGCCACATCACTCACATCTCTGCCCCCACCTTCACAATGCTTTCTCTGTGCATCTGTCTAATGGAGAAATGGAGGAGAAGCGATTAAGTATGGCCACACCCCACTCCGTGTGCTTTCTTCCTCTCCCTCTTTCTCTCTCTCAGTCTCTGTCTGTTTCTGATAAGTACATGCATCCTCTAAGGAGAAAATGTAGGGGGCGTAATCACTGTCAATATCCACTGAACTGGAATTTCTTCTTCTGATTGAAATCTTCCTCAATGCAGTAGCCAACATTACTTCACATAGATCAAAAGTGGGTATTTCAAGTCCCTTACTTTTAAACCTTCTATAGTGTCCATGTCCTATTAACCACTGAGAAATTTTCATTTGATATTACTTAACAGGAATCTTCATGAAAATAGTTCAAAGCCAAATCAAATAATTTGGTAAACAGGCCATTCAGAAGTTAAGATTAGGAAGGGTAGAAAAGCGTGGTTTGTATGCAGAAAATAACTTATCAGTAATTTTCTCATGACATTTATCATTTACAATGTGTATTATATTTAATTTATATGCATGCCATCTGTCTTACCAGATAGTAAGCACAAGGGTAAAATCCACACAAATTGACATTGGAAGTTTACTATGAGAATTACACTAAATTGTTTTATAATATATTTGGTAAAAATAAAAAAGAAGGCTGAGAAGATGAAAAACCAGAAAGTAGAAGAAAAAAAGAAACAAAGAAAAGAAAGAAAAAGAAGGAAATAGTAGCAAGTAGGAATAAGAATTTGAAAGTATGTGGGAACCACACCTGAAATAAAAAATAAATAAATAAATTGGTGGCAGTTGTGTAGAAAAATTTTGAGGAGGATAGCAGCATGTAACACATGAGCTTAAAAACTATAGGCAATAATGAATTTAGGGGATTAAATGTACAAAAACATTGCCACTATTTTAATTGAAACATTAATATTTTTAATCTGTAGGTTCAATTATTCAGATATTTTAACCGAACACTCCCTACAAAATTAGAGGCATTCTTTTTTTCTTTTTTTTTTTTTTTCTTTTTCTTTTTTTGGAGAGGTTTTTGCTATAGGGCGCGTGTGCTCGCCAGACAGACAGAGAGAGACAGAGAGATAGAAAGCAGGAAATCACCCCCCAGGGGGGATGGCCACGCCGCAATCCCTTCTCCTCCATTCTCCTCTCGGGATCTTGGGCACGCACGCACACGCGCCCGGCGTGAGTTTAAGCCTCCGGGTCCGGGACTCGAACCGCAGTCGACTACGTGGGAGTCCAGCAACATAGCCATTACGCTAACTGCTGGTCCCAGAGGCATTCTTTTTTAAAAACAAAATTTTCTGGGGAAATATTTAGCAGTTAGTATAGAAAGCAAAGAGAATAGGAAGACCCTTTTCTCTGTATCCTTTTTCCTTTTGAAGGCAGAAATGAAACTCATTGTCATTAAGTTTAATAATCAGAAGTTAATCACAGGATGTTAGAGTTTCTTCTGTGATGGCAGCACAGATGTCTACAATTTTGCAAGGGAATTTTCCTATCTGCATTTTTGACTAAGTATGAACATTCTTGAGATGTCATGGCCAGAAACAAGTTATGAGCGTACTGTAAACACAACTAGGGAAAATAAACATGTATTCATACATATTTATCAGACAATCAGTAAATAGTTTATGGATTTTCTTGTTTCCTATTTTCTGTGTATTCACCACTCTATGGAAAAATATACAGAGACTTATGTGGTATAGTTTATTCCCCTAAAAATGTAATATCTACTTGGAAATGACAAACACAATAATGAGTCTTCACATATATAAAGGCAATAGATGGTAGTTGGTATGGGTATTTAAAGACGAGCCTGAGAAACAGGATGGCTAGGCAAAGTCTTGGTAAAGGGAGAATCTTCAGAAAGTAGGATACGAGCAAGGTCTTGGAACAATATGCAGGGTTTGGATAGGTCATCAGAGATTTCATTTATTTTTTTAATTTCATGATTTCAAGAAGTTGAAACAAGAAAAGAAATGCTTTTTTTTTGGTGTGTATTTGTGTATGTGTATAACAAGGTGGTGGTAGTGAACTCATTATATGTGATAATATGTTTTTTTCTTCATTTTGCAACCTGTAACCTTAAAAATCATTATTGTTTAATGATGAAATTGACAGACTCTTTGTTGCTTCATTCAGCTATTCTCTGCAGTATACGTGGAGGCTGACCTCACATCTTACCACGCTGAGTTTCTTAATGGAATTATAATTTAAACTAGCAGCAGTAAAATTCATCAGATACTGGCGGGACCAATAAAACAAACCTACTCAGAATTATTCTATCATCTTAAGATACTTTGCAAAATGAGCTCTTTGGAAGTAAACTTTTAGCAACCCCACTTAAAACATTTCCCCTCATATCAAGGATCTCTAGTTCCTAAAATTTACTTTACAATGTAGGAGTTGGTACCGCCTTTTCTTATGATTTAAATTCATTTTACCTTCAGAATAAATCAATGATTGCTTCTATCAATTAGTTTTGTATTAAAAATATATAATAATTAGATAATTAATCTAAAAGGATTTTTTTCCTTTAGCTATTCAGTTTATTTACTGACTCAAAATTTCATCTTAACCATCCAGTTCATTGTGTTCTACCTCACTTATTTTCTTAAACTAGACATTAGCAGAACCATAAAGACTACTTCTTCCTCTAAAGTATCTTAAGCCCTTAGTAAGGTATTAGCCCATCTAGACTCAGAATTGTACCATCAATATGCCCAGACCTGGGTTTATTCCTTAAGACATGGTAGGCTCAGTAACTATATTAAGTGGAAGCTGTTATTTATCAAGGCTTGTGGTATTCTCTATAGTGAAATTATCAAATAAATAGGAATATTATTCAAATGCCATGATCTCCATCTCTTTCCATTATTTAACAGTATTTTTCATGTTGAAATTCAAAGACAGGGACCAGCAGTTAGCATAATGGCTATGTTGCTGGACTCCCATGTAGTCGACCCCAGTTTGCGTCCCGGACCTGGTGGCTTAAAACTCACGCCGGGTGTGTGTGCGTGCATGCCCAAGATCCCGAGAGGAGAACAGAGGAGAAGGGATTGCGGCGTGGCCATCCCCCTGGGGGGTTATTTCTCACTTTCTGTCTCTCTGTCTCTCTCTCTCTGTCTGGCGAGCGCACGCGCCCTATAGCAAAAATCCCTCTCCAAAAAAAAAAAAAAAAAAAAAGAAATTCAAAGACATATTTGGTGACACTTGTGAATAGTAGAGGCACAGATCCCTGACCCCTGCTGGTTACGGGCTCTGAGGCAAAGTAGATCAGGAACACAGAGGCCTAGCACTCAAAATGCATGAGCTCAGGGATTCCCAAAGTTACTTAGCTTTTAAAACTTTGATAATTAATGAAACTAAAAAAAACTATAATGGTTGAATAAACAGAAAACATTATATAACAGAATTGCATTTATTTTTTAACAAAGAAGCACAAAGACAATTAAGAGAAGATGCATCTTAGGGGAATCTAAACATACTGATAGAAGCATGAGTGCATTAACATAAGAAAAGCACAATAAAAGATAACCAAAAAGCAATGAACACTAAAACTAAAAAAGGTTTAAAAATGAATGCTCTCGTATTTAAGTATTGATATAAGGGATGATGTTTTAATCTCTCTCTTTTATTATGAACTCACTCAACAATTAGGGAAAGAAGACCAAGTATGCCCATGTATTGCTAAAAACAGTGTATTATAAACATGAATATGGATGGATAGATTTCCACATAGTGAGTTATGGTGTGGCTTTTCATTTACTAGGCCGATAAAATAAAAGCGCTGCCATTTTTCTATGAATTTATATAATTGCCTCCATGTAGGCTCAAATTACGTTATTTTTATTTGGTCCATCTGTAGCCAAAGTGCTTTAAAACACTATAGGTGACCAGTTTCAATGAAATAAATACTGAAACTAGAAATCTCTGGCATACAGACATCCACATCGCTGAAAGGACTAAAACACCCTCAGCTGTGAACCACATAGATTACAACAAAAATGTTTGGGCAGGGTGATGACAGTCACACGTTGTGTGAAAACAAGCCATTTATTTTCCATGGGAGTTGACAGACGAGGCTATAAGGCGGGCCGCCAACAGAAGCAGTCACCACTGTAAAATGTTTTATAAATGCCAGAATGAACAGTTGGATCCACAGCCACCTTTCCAAGTTAGTCACAATTACAGCCATTTCCTAGTATAGTCTGAGAGAAACAGAAGGGCTTCTTCTACCCTAAAGCTCCAGTCCTTCCCTCCAAGAGCAGAGAACAGGGAAGCACTGGGAGCATATGTACCACTAATTTTTATGTCCAACATATGGTTCGACACAATTGAGAGTAAGAAGCAGTGTTAACGGTACTTAAAGCCTGTCCTGTATCTGAAATTTCAATTTGTGTGAGCTAATCGTATTTCTCATTTGAACTCAATTTGAGTTTTCTATATATCTATTGAGAAAAGCATTTAAGTAACCAATACTATAAAAGATTGTGGATAAATTTGTAGGCATAATGTGATGTTACAGTAACACTAGTTCAACTGAAATTTGATGTAGTCTAAAAACGTCTTATATTAAATAATACTAGATGATATTAATAGAAGGTTCATCCCAAATGATTTGCTAACATACTCTAACCTTGTCATGGGAGAATAATTATTGAAAATATTCATGCCCATTGAATTGCTAAGTGTTTAAATTTTGTCTCTCTTTCAATCTCTATGATAGGAGACTTGGAGGGCAATTGTGTGTTCTTAGGTGAACAATAGAAGGCTATTAGAGCCATTTTTAAAAGAAATAATATTCTTCACCGAGTTATTATGACCTTTATCTAATCTCTGAGTTCTTCTCTTCTAGATAATGTGTATTTTCTGTTTTAATATTGTAGTGATTTTATGTTCTTACACATAGTTAAATAATTTTGAACAAACTCAAGAGCCTCATGGTAGCTAAACGGTTTGTTGCTTTTGTTGCTGTTTGTTTGTTCCTTTTTAAATCATGAGACATTAGTGCATAGAATAAGGTTTCGCTAAGTTTACAGTTGGTTATTTTTATATGAGATTACAAGAGCAGAATTTGTATCTCTTGGTAAACTTACTCTTTAAAGAGAAAACATCACAAAACATATAACATAATAAAGATGATCTGTTTCTGACAGCAATTTAAAGTATTTATTTTGAGTATGAAATTAAGTAAAACAAAAGACATGCATTTGTATGACCAATAACCAAGTGAGATTCCTGATAAAAAATGTCAGTCTACATCTATAAATCTGGAAAAAGAAACCCACAGGTGATGTTGCCATTATCTTGTTAATGTAAATATCTCTAGCAACCAAATGGATAGTTCATAAATATGTCCACATTTTCACAGGGCTCTAGTGATTGAATAACTCTGCTTTTGTCTGATCATTTGGCATTCAGAATCCTAGCCAGAATCCTAGCTTTGGGTTGATGGATAAGTGGATTTGTTCCCCAATTGGAAAGTATTATATGAATTATTCCACTTTTCATAAACTAAATTGATTGAAAACAGTCAGATTTTTTTTTCATTTGCTAGATTTTAGTAACTAGAAAAATAAATTGTTTGTTGATGTCTGCATTTGTCTAAATACATGGCTACTTCTTGGAATCCCAGAGATATTTAAGAGACTATCATGTAGGAAATGATAATTTTAAGGTTGGAATATTTGCCATGTGTATGCTCAAGGCAATAGCAAAAGGGTCAGCATTTGAAACTGTCACCTAGTGTGAGATAATGGATGTGAAAGTATTCTGTAAATAGTTAATTACTGGGACTAGCAGTTAGTGTAATGGCTATGTTGCTGGACTCCCACGTAGTCTGCCGCGGTTCGAGTCCCGGACTCGGTGGCTTAAACTCACGCCAGGTGCGTGTGCGTGCGTGCCCAAGATCCCGAGAGGAGAATGGAGGAGGAGGGATTGCAGCGTGGCCATCCCCCCTGGGGGGTGATTTCTCGCTTTCTATCTCTCTCTCTCTGTCTGTCTGGCGAGCGCACGCGCCCTATAGCAAAAGAAAAAAAAAAAAAAAAAAAAAAAAAAAACAAGAAACAAAAAAAACCCCCTCTCCTAAATAGTTAATTACTTGTAGAGAACATTATTATTTCTGTCATTCTTATTAATTTCATTACCCCTCTCTTTTGTTTAGCTGTGTTATATTTAGGGAATTGGTCCCAGGTCACCAGGTGGGTGATGAGTGAAACAGGCAATCATAGTCAGTCATCTCCTTTGGTAATGATTTTTCAGAAACCCAGACTTAAGTGTGATGGTTAATTTGTAAATGGGCATATGACCCAATGTGGGTCAATAACAGGCAAGGGGAAACACTGGGAGATATGGATAAACACTCACTGGTAAAAGGTCAGAAGGAAGAATTTGATCTTAAATTGCTATATATATATATATATATTGCCTTCTGCAAATAAAAGGTTTAGAAAAGCTAGAGTCATTTTTCTACCAGTATGATTAAGAGTAGCACAAAGGAGAAAGATGCCTAGAAAATTACAGAGAAATGGGGTCATAGTAGCTGAAGTAACTTCCAACAAATTCTATCCTGTAACTGAAGTTCCAACTATATGAGATAATAGGTTTACTTTCTTTTTTTGTTGTTGTTTGTTTTTATTTTTATCTTCCAAAAGCCTTTTATTGAGATTTTATATGATCATTTTTAATTTCCAAGAATTTGACATGCTTTTTATTTTTTCCTTTTTTTTTAATTTGATTTTTTTTTGGAGTGGTTTTTGCTATAGGGCACATGTGCTTGCCAGAAAGAAAGAGAGAGACAGAGAGATAGAAAGCAAGAAATCACCCCCTAGGGTGGATGCACTCCACAATCCCTTCTCCTCCATTCTCCTCTCAGGATCTTGGGCACACGCACATGCGCCCGGCGTGAGTTTAAGCCACCGAGTCCAGGACTAGAACCATAGTTGACACCATAGGAGGCCAGTGGCATAGCCATTACGTTAACTGCTGGTCCCTTAAATCTGAATTTATATAAAGCAAAAATTACATAACATTTTTTTTTAACAGAGAACTTTATATTCTTTAGCCTGTTAAATGTTTCTTCCCTTTGCCTCTCCCATCCACGCTCTTCCACTCACTCCACTCCCTTACAGTCTCTCGTGTCTACACATACCCTTTCTATTACCATATCTTCAGACCTTTCCATTTCTGCCAGAGTCATTCAGTATATAATGAGTGTAGGGGTATACACTTTGTATCTTTCAAAGTCTGGTTCAAATTTATCAGATATAAACATTGTCTTCTTATTCATTCACTTTAAATCAAACCATAAGGTTTTGTTTCTTATGACTGAGTAATTTTATTGTACATATGTGCCAGTTTTTTAACCTAATCATCAGTTTTTGGACACAGGTTGATTCCATAGCTTAGCAATTGTGATGAATGCTGCAATAAACATGAGTATGTAAATGTCCTTCTGACAATCTTCCTATCCTATGGTAAACACCAAGGAGAGGGATAACTGAGTCAATCAGGTTTCTTATTTTAACTCAATTTGAAATTTGTACGTAACTGTTGACCAGTTTAAGTAGTCAATGTTATAAAAGTATAGTGAATAAATATGTAGAATAATATATTACTGTGATGATAAACTAAAACTAGCCTCTTAAAAACTGAGTAATCTACAATAATGATAATGTATGGAAATAATACTTAATGATGTCAATAGAAGACTTATCCTAAATAATTTTATCTTCTTTGCAAAATAATGATGTTAGATATTATACAAAGAGAAGATATATATATATATGTGTGTGTGTGTGTGTGTGTGTGTATGTATTTACACACACACTACAAACACACATATATGTGTGTATATATATATATATATATATAGAAAGAGAGAGAGAGAGAGTTGTTACAGTCACAATATACCTGTGAATTCTAAACCTATATTTTAAAAAATGTATTAAAAGCTCCTCTTCCATTTTTAATTGATAATGTAAAAAGCTATAATCATGCATGTGAAAAGAATTGAAAACTACTTTTAACATTTTAATAAGACAAAGTTATCAGATATAAAGACATTAAAGCACAAAACAGGATCTGTATGAAAATCTCTCTTGAAATTAGATAGAATATAAATTCACTTATTAATTTTTGTTTCCACTTTCATAAATTTAAGTTATCATTTTTCTTTTTTTCCTAGAGAGGTTTACACCTTAGGATGTGTGCACTCACCAGAGAGAGAGACAGAGACTGTGAGAGGGAAATTGCCAGGTGTTGGCCACGCTATCTCTTCTCCATTCTCCTCCCAGGATCTTGGCCAGGCACACACGTAAGCCCAGTGTGATTTCCAGGTCACTGGGTCTAGGACTCCACCCGTGGTTGATCATGTGGGAGTCTAGCACCGTAACTACTATGCCATCTGTTGACCTTGAAAGGTTTATGCTTTCTAATTAGATTATTTTTATCCAGGAGAAAACATAAAATATAGTTTTTATGTGTAATTTGAATTACAGAGAAAAAGGCAAGACAAAAATTATTTTAGAAATCATATTTCTGAGATGAACACATGAGACAGTTTTTTCTTTTCTAATGAAGAAATTGGAGAAAATATAAGTTGACCAATTGTCAAAATTATTAGAAATACAGAATTTTTGTGATTTTTGATAATATGTCATTTCTATATAATTTGCCACAAAAAGTGCTACACTAAATTATCTAAATTTCTCATTTATTATTATTAATATGAGAAAAAATAATAACAAGAAATAAACATTTTACAGATAGTCCGTACATGTATTCAATCCTAAAAGTAATCCTGGAAATTTATTGGATGAGGAAGAAAAACTCAGAGGGTTCTGTGACTTCTCCAGTAGTGTATAATTACTAAATAGTTAAGACTCGTCTGATGCTTCTGATATAATTTCTTAAACTAGGAACTTCCAATTTTTTTTAAGAATTACTTTATTTAATTTTATTCATTGTCATTATTTTATTTTATTGAAGCTGAAAAAGAGAGAGACAGAAAGAAAGAGAGAAAGAGAGAGAGAGAGAGAGAATGAATGAAAGTGAGAAAGCAAGCTGCCAGTTCTAGGACTCAAACCACTTCCAGCCATGTGGGAATCCAGCCACCTTAACCATCATGCCACCTGCTGGCCCAAACTTCCAATATTTTTTAAAAGAGGAAATATTCTTTATTTACATGACAGACTATATAAAATGTTTTCTTTTACCAACTGTTAAGATTTTATATATGTTAAAGTATAGCAATATATTTATAAAGCAATAATAAAGAACTGAATATGTCTTTTTTTTGAGAGGTTTTTTTGCTATAGGGCGCATGCGCTCGCCAGACAGAGACATAGAGACAGAAAGCGAGAAATCACCCCTGGGGGGATGGTCATGCCGCAATCCCTTCTCCTCCATTCTCCTCTTGGGATCTTGGACACGCACGCACACGCGCCCTGCGTGAGTTTTAAGCCACCGGGTCCAGGACGTGAACAGCGATCGACTATGTGGGAGTCCAGCGACATAGCCATTACACCAACTGCTGGTTCCCTAATATGTCTCTTTTTTAATTGACAGAGAGCACATGCACTCATCAGAGAGAGAGAAAGCACTCCCAAATGTAGCATGGTAGCATCACAATTCTCCTTCCTCCATTTCCCTATCTGGTCAGGATTTGGGGGAACACACACACACACACACACACACACGCGCGTGCGCACGCGCACACACACACCTGCCCAGAGTATTTGTCAAGACTATGAGCCTTACAGGGTAAGGATTTTTCATTATAGTGCTTACCTGCTGTGCTGCTGGACTGGCTCTAAATGTATCTTTTTTTTTTTTTCTTAATGAAAGTACCAAGGCTACACTTGCTTAAAATAATTTTATGAATACTAAAGTGTTTATTCAGCTTGTAAAATCTATGAGTATAGTTTATTCCATTACTTTTTTTAATCATGTAAAAAAATTTCTAGAGGGTGCATGTGCTCACCAAAGAGACAGAGAGAGGGATATAGAGAGAAAGAGAGAAACCCCTCATTGGTTATGCTGCAATCCCTTCTCTTCCATTTTCTCCATCCTCTTGGGATTTTGGCAGGTACCTGTCATGTTCCACCAGGTCCAGGACTCAAAGAGCACAGTCGCCATGTGGGGTCTGACTACCTTAGCCACAGGCCATGGAGTCAGCCTTTTCATTATTTTTAAGTAATGTTTTCTACAGGATATTGTGACTTATCTTGTATTTATCCTATCACTAACTAAATTAGGATTGTGTGCATATATGTTTTACATGCCAAGATACTAAAATCAGCATTTATTTTGGCTCTCAACCAGCAGCACATCATTTTTAAAAATATCATTTAATCTACTTTGAATATATAGGCAACACTCAAACGAGACGTCTCTGTCTAATCCTCATAAAGAAAAGAGTCAAACACAAAGGATAGTCTTTAAGACCTAACTCCTTATTATTAACAATCTACTAATCCAATAACCATGCTATGGATATAACAGTGGAAAAATTAATCTCTGTCTTCAACAAACGACTGCTCCAGTAGAGACATTTATGATTAACTGGGAAAAAAAAGAAAGAAGTGACCAGTTTTGCCAAAGGGAGACATTAATAATCGTACCTAGTATCTGAGTGTCAAAAATTAATTAAATATTTTCTAGGCTGACTATAATGAAATGAAAATTTTAAGAGGGGACAGTAAGTGAAAGTCTAGACACTTATCATACAGTTAGTCATGTCTATTAAACACCCAGTCAGAATTTAGGACAATGCTCTGTCTTTTGGAGAATAGAAAAGGTATATAATATATTGCCAAAGTATTAGTACTCCCCAACTCTTGTATATGAATAAAAGATTTTATTCTTCTATTGAAATTACTTTAGAGTTATAATAAACATCAGTAATAAGTTTGGGCCAGCATGCTGGTGTGGTGGTTACAGTGACTGGATCCCACATGGCTGAGTGTGTCATGAAATACGCTGGGTACATGTGTATATATGCCCCAAATCCCAAGAGGAGAATGGAGGAAAGGGATTCTGACATGGCCATTCCTCCTAGGGGGGTGATTCTTACTTCCCCTTCCTCTCTTTCTTTCTTTTTCTCTCTGGTGAGCACATGTACTCTATAGCAAACATTAAAATAATAAGTTCAAGGATAACAGGTAGTTTTTCTGCTTTCACTTTTTCTGAGAATATCCTGAGCAGTGCTCCAAAAATATAACTAATAATTAATACATAATTAAATTTTAATCATCACCATTACCAAGTTCTGTCCTTCTGTTTCCAATTTTACCCAAATAAATGAGACAATATTAAATAAAAGTGTTAGTTAGATGGCTTATGCATACCACCCACATTTCACCAATAATTGCCAGTCTGAATGTACTATGTAGACATGGCAACTGGGTTATTTTGGGCAATACATTTACTTCATTTGTGGCACACAAGGTGTCTTTTTCATGTAAAAAAGAGAACCCAAATAATGTACTAAACTACTTCATAGAAAACTCCTCAGTCAAGTTTTAAAATTATTTTTATTTCATCCATTTGATCTTCAAAATTATTTTTACTTTTCAAACATATTTCTAAAACTTAATATCATTTTCAGGATACAGTTGTTTATCTACATGCAGAATTGTAAAATTTCCATATGCGTATTACAATTTAAGAGATTATCAAAGACAGCCTACCAAGAAAGCTTCTTTTCAGGTACAAAACAGAAAAACAAACTCAGATGAATGTAGAGTTATGACTATGACTTTACTAAGATTAAGTATGAGTTGTATCAATGCAGAGATAAGCATTTGTTCTAATTTCCCTATGAATATTTTATTAACCAAATAACTTGTTTTCAACTTTTTTTAATTTCAAATTCTGCATATAACTAGAAAACACAAATTGTCCCTTTTATTCTGTATAAAATTATCCAATTCAATTTGCCTTGTAATATTCAATACTTTATTTCTCTTCCTTACACAAAAGAGAAGTATTACCAGGATAATATAAATCTTCCTGCCTTATATGCAAAAATTATAGAAATAGTAATTGCCAAATAGTATTTTCTCTTGTCCAGTCATTGACTCAATTCTGTCTTGAATGTCATTGGATATGGGTTGATTTGAGAGCATATGGATCCACATAGGCAACCTCAATATTCCCTTTAGTCTTTTCTCTGTAAACAAGAGCTGTGTGATCTATTAGAAAAACTGCATTGCCTGTCTGTGCCTCCACTGTTACAAACTGAAAAGAAATGGAATAATAAGAGTAGAATTTCTTGGAGTCTGAGTTTCAAAAAAATATTAAATGTCAGAAGCAAGGTTAATTTGATTTTGGATGCCTTTACCTGAGCCAGAAATCCTACATTAAAGTGCAAGGAATGACAGTTTATGATTATCTGATATAGAAATTTAAAATTTTATGTGGTGGTACTTACAGTCAGCACAGGGCAGGAAGTTCATGCTTTGATGCACATGTTCTGCTCCAAATATATACCATGATAGATAAATGTAAAGGTGGGTAACCTCAAAAAGACCTAACTGAGCTAAAAACAATCAAGGTCAACAACTGAACGAAGTAAACAAAAGAAATTGTAAAGCAGAGGTAAATTCGAAGGGATTCTGGGTTCCTTGTGAGAAATAGGCAGTGGTGCCTAGGATATTGACTTCATGGAGGAACTGAAGGTGCTCCATGGGAGGTGATAGGACTGAGGGACAGATTTAAGCTCAGAGCTTGAAATCTGAGTTAAGAGTGGGGCTGGTCCCTTGCTCAGATACAGAGATTGAATGAAACTTCCAGTCCAATCACACACTGTGATTTTGTTTTAGGAGGCATAAAATAACAGAAATAGTCTTGCATAAAGGGTATTAACAAATCTGTCCATTAAATAGATAAGTATATCTGTGATATCAAGAGAAGACAGATGCCCAAAGCAAAAATTACAAAATGGGGTTGTTTGAAGAAGATCCCAGGGTATACTTTGCAGAAAAATCTAAATAAGAAATGCTGAGGAGAAAGGGAGAAAGGGAAAGAATTAAAGAGAGAGAGAGAGAAAATTAAATGACCTTTAAAATCAGTCAGCAACTAAAAGCCCAAATATATATAAAAATTCAGATGCTGAGAAAGACTACAGTCAAAATGAAAATTTAGAACAAATTAAGTAAATGTTAAACACCTGTATGAAGAGATTTTGGGTATGTTTACTTATTTTGAAAAAATTTAAAAAAGATTAGTTTAATGAAAATTTTTTATAAGAAAACAGGCAGGATGGAAACAAGAAATACTAGCTGTGGAGAAAAAAATAAAGAAAAATTTGAATTACAATCATCATGAAAAAAATATGTTGGTTCAGCAGATAGCATAGCAGTTATGTTGCTGGACTCCCACATGGTTGACCGTGGTTTGAACCCTGGACCCTGTGACTTGAGATGCATGATGGGCATGTGTGCATGCATGCCCAAGGTTTCAGGAGAAGAATGTAGACAAAGACAGTAAGACTGGATTGCAGCCTGGCCATCCCCCCGGGGGATGATTTTTCAGATTCCCTCTCACTGTCTTTGTCTCTCTCGCCAAAGAGACCACATGCTCTAAGGCAAAAACCTCTGCAAAAATAGAAATGTAATAAATGTAATATAAATAACTTATTTTAGGGTATTAAAGACAAAAGTAGTGATTTGAAAGATATCACAGCAATTTTTTTAAAACACAACACCAATGAATAAGAATATAAAGCACTTTTTTATGTAAACAATTACTGGATATGCTAAAGAAATCTAATTACTTAAATGAACATTTAATAGGTGCCTCAAAAGAACAAAAAGTGTGGTTGAGAAATTATTTTTTAATATATAATAACTAAGACTCTTTATATTATGAGAACACATGTATTTTCAAATTAGATAACGTAATAAATACTAAGTAATATAAGTAAATATAAACCGATAGAATAATAAAATCTATTAGACCAATAAATCCAAAAAGACAAATAATCATCAAACCATACAAACAAAAAGGGAAATTGGCATTATTCACATATGATACAATAGTCTATATTGAAATTGTAAGATATCTATACAAAAGTTACTAAAATTAAAAAAAATAAGTTTACAAAGGCCACAAGGTACAAGATTAATATTAAAAACACTGAACTTCTAAATGTTAGCAATCAATGGTAAGAAATAATATTATAAAGTCATTTAAAATAACATAAAAATATATAATACACAGTAATGCATTAAACTATTCATACTCTTACACTGATATATAAATATATACTTGCTGAGAAAATTTAAGGGGACCTTAATAAATAGTCTATGTTCTTAGGTTAAAGACTCAATAGCATTCATATATCAGTTTTGCACATACTGACTTAGAGATTCAACAAAATGTCAATTAAAATCCCAATAAGCTCTTTGTATAGAAGTAGAAAAGCTAACTCTAGAATTTATATAGAATGCAAAGTGCCTAAAAGAGCCAAATTTTTTTTAAAAATCTTAAACTTTAAAGGTTACCTGATTTTAAGATTCTAATATTAGCTTGGGTTATAAAATCAGTGTGATATGGGCACAAAAACAAATATGTGAATTAATGAAACAAAACAGAGTACAGAAGTAGACCTGTACCTATATAGTTAATAGTTGAGGGGCTATGGAAATGATATACCTTAAGGATTTACAAAAGAAAACAATTGAAAGATTTCTTGAAGTTGATGGCTATGTTGCTGGACTCCCATGTAGTTGACTGCGGTTCGAGTCCTGGACCCGGTGGCTTAAACTCATGCCAGGCGTATGTGCGTGAGTGGCCAAAATCCCAGGAGGAGAATGGAGGAGAAGGGATTGTGGCGTGGTCATCTCCCCTGGGGGGTGATTTCTCGCTTTCTGTCTCACTGACTCTCTTTGTCTTTCTGGCGAGTGCACACGCCCTGTAGAAAAAACCTCTCTCTCTCAAAAAAAAAAAAAAAAAAAAAAAAAAGAGAGAGAAAGATTTCTGAAGTTAATATCGAAAACTGTGGGGTCAATTTACAATTTTGTAACGTATAATTTAGCTATCAAGAATTATGGGAAAATTAAGATATTTTGACACTTCTTAGTATAAGCATAAAAATCAGTACTTAATACCAAAAACATCACTTCACTAAAATAAACATTGAAAGAAAAAAGCCAAAAAAAGGATAGATATCAATTACAAGCAACATTTTAACTATTAAAAATGATACATTTGACAGTATATATTTAAAAAATTAATCATTCTTTTGAATTACAATAAGAAAATTAAAAATTCTGAAAAACAACATATAGAAAAGGCCATTTATTAAGTAGCAAAAATGAGTGATGGCCCCTGTTATGTTCAGGATAAGAATAAAAATACTAGTAACTGAGGCAATAGGTGACATTGTGGTTAAGGTGCCGGATCCCACAGGACTGACTTCATGGTTTGAGTCCCAGATTGGCACCTTGAAAAATGTGCCAGAGGTGTGCAAGTGTGTCTAAAATCTTATTAGGAGTATGGAGGAGAAGAGACTGTGGCATGACCATTCCCCCAAGGGAATGGTTTCTTCTCCAGGTAGTGTCATCAGAGAAAATTTGAGGGCCAGTGTCTCACCAGGACAGAGGTTTGAATAAAGGGATCTTGATATGGGCACAATAAACGTGAGCAGAAGAAGATATTGAAAGAGAGCAAAATAAAATGAAAAACAGAAACAAACAAAAAAAAAAAAAAACCTCAGTAGAATGAATGGAGATCACAGTGAGATAAACTAGGGAACAATTTTCTGGGATATTAGGAACACCTACAGTCTAAAGAACATGGGTGGCTGTTGGTCAAGTTTCTTGACTTATCCCCAGGTGATTCCTATAGCTGTCTGGGTGTTCTGTATTGGGACAAAATCAGCTATTAGAAGTCTTTGAATCTGAGGAAGAAGGGTTAGCTCCATGATGAAATTTCAATCTCTTGAGTAGTATCCAGTGAGTTCCTGTTGGTAAAGAAACACATGTAGACCCTCTAGCCCAAGTTATTAGGGGACATAATACTTCCCATTGTGAGTCTGATATCAAACTTTGGATATAAACTTGTAATGGGGGATTGGGATGAATTGGGGATAATTTCCAAGGTCTTTGGTAGGTTGCAGTCATTTGTTCATCAAGATTTAAAAAATTAATAGTATATAAATCTTTGGAAAGTTTTTCTCAAGGAGATTTCCCTGGGATAGAGGGACTCCCCTCTTTTTTTTTTTTTTTTTTTTGAGATAGGCTTTAAGAGTGTGATGAGTGCATTCTATAAGGGCTTGGCTAGTAGAATTATGAGGAATTCCAGTAACGTGTTGTATATGGAAGTCCTGAAGAATTAAATCTCAGGCTGCTGTAGCAGGGGCTATTATCCATTTTTAATTGTTTTGGAACACCCAAAATGGCAATACATTCAAGAAGATGAGAGCACGATGTGTTTTTTTATCCTGATAAAGGAGTAGCATGAATAAATTTAGAATAAGTATCAATAGTTACATGAACAAATCTAAATTTACCAAAGGAGGGCTCATGAGTAACATCAGTTTACCAAATATGACTATAGTGAAATCCTCTAGGATTAACTCCACAGCCTAAATATGGCCCTGAAATGAGCTGACAGGAGGGACATGTATGAACAATTGTTTTGGCTTGTCTGGCAGTGATATGGGATGTTCTATGAAGGGTCCAGACCATTTGGGTGATGAAAATAGTGAGATTGTTGTGTCTGATTAAAGGCAAGAGAGAAGGTAGCAACAGCTTCGTCTGCTTGGTGAATTGCCTAAGGTTAGAGGACCTGGAGGGTTGGTCAGAATGTGAGTGAATATGTATTACAAAATGGGATGTTTACAATGATCTAAAAGGGATTGTAAGGTTGGAAATAGTTGTAAAAAATGTTTCATTGGGAATATCTTTTAAGTAAGTACGTTCAATATGAAAAGCAGTATGAACAACATAATGGGAGTCAGAAATAATGTTAAGAGGCTTGGAAGGAAAGTGTTGTAAGGCTAAGAATGCTCCTAATTCAGTTTATTGTGTAGTAGAAAAGCCTGTTTTAGTGAAATAGTGCCATTTGTTTTTATCTTCTCAAAAAATAGCAGCCTTTTGAGTTTTACCTGAGCCGTCGGTAAAGATTGTCAAAGCACGGGGAATGGGTATTTTTTAAGATTTTTGTGGGAATTGAAATAGGATCCTGAGATAAAAGGTAAGTATTTTAGAAGGAAGATGATCAAACAAGACAGGGTTAATGAAATCTGGTAAAGTAGCTTGCCAGTGTAAGCTTTGTTGCAGCAAAGCTCAAAAATCCTCTTGTGCAAGGGACAATTAGATATGGGGAGGATGAAAGCCAAACAATTAAATACGATATTGATAGCCTTTGATGATAATAGTGGCAACAAGATCTGCGGCAAGGGTAAAGGTTTTATGGTAAGAGGAACCAAGAAATATCCCTTCTAAGAAATGTAATTCAGGGGTGAATTGGCCTAAAAAGCCAATAGGGTCATGAGGGATATTAAAAATGATAAGGTCAATAAGAGAATTTTAGTGAGACAATGTAATTAATGAGCTTCTAAAGCTTGATCTACAAGTTGGAGTTCTTGTTGTGCTAGAAGGGAAAAGTTTTGAGGAGATACCAGGCTGGTATCCCCTTTTAAAGTGCTAAACACATTTAATAATTTCTTAGTAGCTGGTCATAAAATGGGATGAACCCAGTTTATGTTTCTAAGTAGTTGTAAGGAATTGAAAATGAGTTTAATAAGAATATGTAGAGTTAATTTTTGAGGCCTAATAGTATGTGTTCCGACTGTGTACCTGAGACATTGCCAAGGACTTTTTAATTAGACCTTTTCAGGGGCTCTTTGTAACTCATGATGTTTAGTAGTTTGTAGGATGTGTTACTAAAGGGCTTTCAATTGTATCTCTGTAGGGGCTGCAAGGAGAGTATCATCCATATAATGGAGGATAAAAGTGTGAGGAAAGGCTTTACAAGAGGGAAGCAGGACCTGATGAATGCAGTGTTGACAAATAGTTGGGCTATTGATCATTCTCTGAGGGAGAATTTTTCATTGAAACCTTTGAATTGACCCTTGATTATTTTTTTAAAGAATTATTTATTTATTATCATTATTTTTCAGTTTTGTCCAGAGAAAGAGAGAGAGAGAGAGAGAGAGAGAGAGAGAGAGAGCAAGAAAGAACAAGCCACCAGGTCTGAGACTCCAACCATGGTAGGTCATGTGGGACCTTGGGAGTCCAGCACCCTTAACCACCTCGCCACCTACTGGCCCCAAGCCATTGATTATTTTTTATAGGAATGGAATTAGCGAATTTACATTTATCATCTGAATAAAGAGAGATGGCAAAAACAAACAAACAAAAAAAGTCTTTTAAATCTATGACAATTAATGGCCAGTCCTCAGAACTATCAGACTAGTAGCAGGACTGGGCAAACCAGGTTGAAGTTGTCTCATAGGTTGAATAGCAACATTAATAAATCTCAGATCATGTAGAAGACACCATTTTTCTGTTTGTTTGTTTGTTTAAGGTACTGTGAAAATGGGCGAATTCCAGGGACCAGTAGAAGGCATAATGTGAGCAGCCTCTAATTGTTGTTGGATTAGTTTGTGGATTTGTTAAGTTTCTCATCTTTAAGGGGGCATAGCCCCACCCAGACTGGAGTGTTAATATTCTGGGTTAATTTAAAGGGAGGGTTTTGAATAGCACCACCTAAAAAAGCAGAATATTTAAGGTAAGTCCCACTGTTGTGAAAGAGCTCTTCCCCAACGAGAAAATGGTAAAGGTACAATAAATGGTTGGCAGATTCCAATTTTTTGTTCAAGTCCAATAGAAGTAACTGGGTGTTTGTTTAGGAGCTGAGATTCCTCCTATTCCTAAAACGGAGACATCAATTTCCTTAGTAGACCATTCTGAAGGCCAATGGTGAGTCTGCTATTAAGGTAAAATCAGCTCCAGTATCAGTAAGTCCAGTAAATGATCTATTTTGAATAGTAACTGTCCATTTCAGATGTTGGTCTGAGTCAGGAGCAGAGGAGAAATCAGCCATCCCAGTAGACCCGAGACTATAATTATTGTGTGTTTGATTTTGTGCCTTTCCAGCCATGTAGGAAGAAGCAGTAATTAAGCTATTCTGGTATCTTTAGGAATTGCATGTAATCTATATCCCTTAAGTTTGATTTTTATTTCTCCAGTGTAATGAGAAACAATAACTGCTGGGAGGACTTGTAGTCCTTTTAGGGTAATGCTAGACTGGCCCAATAAGAGGCCAAAAATGCTGGTTGCAGGGAGAACCAAAAAACACCAGTGGAAATCAGATATACTTTATCATTTTCTTTGATTATAATTTTCCCAGTGTGGCTAGATGGAGGCCTAAGCTGCTG
The DNA here is from genome assembly GCA_026018925.1 of Tupaia tana. NCBI lineage: Eukaryota > Metazoa > Chordata > Mammalia > Scandentia > Tupaiidae > Tupaia > Tupaia tana. The sequence continues at coordinate 44,533,639 of JAKSZU010000013.1, read as the reverse complement.
TGGGGTTGTCTGAAGAAAGGTTGGCAGTGGCGAGTTTTCCCTCTTAACTAAATATCCTGTCATACTGGGGTTCCCCCATTGTGCTTTTGGGGGCCTGGGGGATACACCCCTCTTCAAATTTCCCTGAAGTAGGTTTCCATCCTTATTGTATTTGGATCTGCATTTATTAGCCCAGTGTTTCCCTGTCCTACATTTAGGTCAGTCTTTTGTTGGCAAATTGTTCCTATTAGAGGAATTAGAATGTTTTGACTTATTATTATGTCCTTTATGTTTACAACCTTTAGGCATATGACCAGAGATTCCACATTTTTGTTCTCTCACAGAAAAAGAGAGAAAAGAGAAAAAGATGATAAATAGAAAATACAATGTATATTCACCAAAATAAATTTATCACTAATAAATTTAAAAAATCAAAGTACCCCATTAAACAAAGATAATAACACTGAATAAAAAAATAACGAAACACGAGTAAAAATAAAATCTATAGAAAAAATGAAAATATAAAGATGGATCATTGTATACCCAGCAAATAATAATGCAGAATAATTAACATGTGTAAACTATTAAATAAAAAAGAATACTACGATGTGACAAAAGATATGATTTGCCACTAACTTCTAGGCTTCTAAAAATGCATACTCAAAATTGCATGCAAACAAAATGTAAGATTGTCAAGACAAAAGTTGACAAATTCACAGTCGTTAGGGGTATCTTAACTTGACCTAGATAAAGAATTATTAAGGATATGAAAGATTTTAAAATTTTATACATACATAATTCTGTATTTTCTTTTCCAAAACTTCAACAAGTATTGAAACTCAAATGTTACACGTCATTTCAAAGAAAATGTAGTGCACACTGCAATTATATTTAAAATGAAAGAAAGTAGGTGTCCTAAGAGTCATTTCTCCCTTTATTTGAAATGGGAGAAGTACTCTTCACAAAAACAAAAAAGAAGGTAAGTGACCTACATACTAGAGTAGTCTAATCTGTCAACTTGACATCCGGTTAAATAGGCTAATGATATTTGTTAGGAGGAGGAGACCTTGTCTCTGAAATGTCCTTAAGAGGACTTTACTCCTTAGGGATTGTCTATAGTCACTAGAACCAGGGTCCGTGAAGGTATACAACAACTGTCTGAAATAGAAAATGGAGATATTTCACAATTAAACAGATCCTTGTCATATAAGAAGCCATGAGCTGTCAATTGGAGATTATCTAGTCTGAACCACAGGTCATGTTTTATTGAAAAGGGGAACCAGAAGAACTATTGTCTTCCCAAACTTCTCTTATTTGTCTAAGCTTTTTGATTGCCTGTCTTCTTGAAATTATTTGGAGACGTTAATACTGGTAAATTATACAATTAGTGTGCGTCTGATTTGATAATTTAACTCTGTGTGTTTGCTCAGTGATAAAAAAACAGATTTTTTACGTTATAAAAATATATGTGAACACAGTGTATACTCCTAAGTAACTTAAAGATTAAAGAAGAAATCTTTGTGAAAATTGTAAGAACTTCCTGAATTGTATAAGGGTGAATTATGCCACTTGTAAAAAAAAATCACAAAATATAACTAAAATGATACTTAAATTACATTTAGAGTTTTAAATTGATTTATTTTAATAATGGAGCTTGAAATATGTGTGATGCATTTATGTCAAAAAGAAAAGTAAAGAAACATATAGGAAACCTAAATAAATATATTGAAGAAAAAAATAAGTGTATAAAAGGATAACATAAACAACTAAGAAATGCTAAACAAAGGTTATTTTGTAAAAGAGCAATTTATTGCATTGGACATTATGAATTCAGCTTATTCTACTGATTGCCATATAAAAGGCAATTTTATTTGGTTTTCCATAATTATAAACACTAAATATTAAAAATGAAAAGAGAATAATCATAAAAACATTGAAATAAAATAATTAAATATGAGAAAACCCTATGAACAATCCTTGCCTCTAAATTTAAAACATAGAAAATACTGACATTTTTGGGACCAGCAGATGGTGTAATTGTTATGACACTAGACTCTTGTGTAGTCAACTGCAGTTCGAGTTACAGACCCAGGTGCTTAAATTCTCACACCAGTTGTGTGTGCATCAGTGCTCAAAATCCCAAGAGAAGAATGGAGGGGAAGGGATTGAGACATGGCCATCCAGACTGGGGGGAGGGGGGGGTGATTTCTCACTTTCTGTTTCTGTCTCTGTTTCTCTGGTGATGACACATGCTCTATAGCAAAAAAAAAAAAAAAATCTCTCTCTAATAAAGAAAGAAGAAAGAAAGAAAGAACTGACATTATTTAAAAATACTTTAGTAAATTACTTATTCAAGAAATAGAATCAATTTTTAAACACACCGTGAAAGAAGTTCACTTGTTTTTTAAAGGTCCCCATGTTACTATAGTCGCTAAATACATACTACTTTGTAATCATATTATACCAAATCTCTAAAGCATAATTAATACCTCTGTTATTCCACACATTTTAGAAAATTAAAAATATATATAAATAGGGAATGTTATGCAATTATTTTTTATATATTTTTTTACCCATTCAATCACTGTATATCATTACAGAATGCAGAATAAATTTTTGCAGCATGAAGGTACTGCATATTAGTCCAGTCTAAGATATTATCATCAACAGATAATTTTCCATTTTTGTGTCATTTAATGATTTGCTTCTTTCTTTTTCTTCTTGATTTCCTTCCTCTCACACTCCCCCATTTCTAACCCTCCTCTCACACTTTCTTTAGTATCCACAATGGCTTGCCATGCTTTTATATCTGCCAATCTTTCAGTTTCTGTTATAGAGTGCATATACTTGGTATGTATTGAGTGGGGACATACAATACCTTTCATTCATAGTCTAGCTTGCTTCTTGTTCTTTTTTTTTTTTTTTTTTTTTTTTTTTTTTTTTTTTTTTTTTTTTGCAGAGGTTTTTGCTACAGGGAGCATGTGAGAGATAGAAAGCAAGAAATCACCCCCCAGGGGGTATGGCCATACCACAATCCCTTCTCCTCCATTCTCCTCTTGGGATCTTGGGCATTCACACACACACACCCCAAGTGAGTTTAAGCCACCAGGTCTGGGACTCAAACTGCGGTCAGCTACATGGGAGTTCAGTAACATAGCCATTATGCTAACTGCTGGTCCCTGGCTTGCTTCTTTTGGTAGTAAATCTTTCATATCCCTCCACTTTCTATCAAATGCCAGGGTCTCATTGTTTTTTAATGGCTGAATAGTATTCTATAGTTTATATGTGCCGAACTTCTTCAGTTCATTCATCTGTTTCTAGACATTTGGGTTGATTTAATGTCTTAGCAATTATGAATAATGCCATGATAAACATGGATGTGTAAGTGTTTTTCTGACTGAGTATATTCCTATCCTTTGGGTAGATACCCAAGAATGGAACTGCTGAGTCATATGGTAGGTCTATTTGTAGGTCTTTGAGGAACTGCCATATTGTACTCCACAGTGTCTGTACTAATTTATATTCTCACAAAGAGTATAGGGAAGTTCTCTTCCACAACAGCCTCACCAGCACCTACTATTTTTTTTAAATCTTATTTATTATGACTGTAGTTAGGTGGTATGTCATTGTAGTTTTGATTTTCATTTCCCTTATGATAATAGATATGAACATTTTTTTCATATGTATTTTGGCTGTTTGTATGTCTTCTTTAAAGGGTTGTCTCTTCAGCTCATTTGCCCATATTTTATTTGGGTTGATTTTTTTTTAAAGGTAAGCTTCTTGAGTTTCCTGTGTATTCTGGTAATCAGCACCTTGTCTGAGGCATAGATTGCAAATATATTCTTCCATTCTGAGGGTTGCTGATTCACTCTAATTATTGATTCTTTTGCTGAGCAAAGAAAGCTTTTTAACCTGATATAAACACACTAGTCTATTTTTGGGATTGCTTCCTGTGTTTTAGGTAAAGAAGTCTTTGCCTACTCTGATGGCTCCAAAAGTTTCCACTGTATTATCCACCAGTAGTTTTATAGTTTGAAGTCTTCCATTTAGATCTTTGAGTTGATTTTTGCTAGTGGTGAGAGATGGGGTCCAGTTTGATCTTTCTACAGGTGGATACCCAGTTTATCCAGCACCATTTTCTAATGAGATTTTCTTTCCCCCACTGATTGACAGGTGCCCTTTATCAAAAACCAGTTTGCTGTATGTTTGGGAGGTTATTTCTGGAGTCTCTATTCTGTTGCATGGGTCCACATGCTTGTTTTTGTGCCAGTGCTATACTGTTTTATCAAACTTTGTAAAGTATTTTGGAGTCAGGAAGTTAGATACCTCCTACTCCACTGATTTTGTGCAGTGTTGCTTTGGCAATATAGGTTCTTTTATGATTCCAGATAAATTCTATATATATATATTTTTAAATCTATGAAGAATATGTCTGGTAATTTGACTGCATTAAATTTGTAGATTAATTGGGGAAGGGTTGACGTTTTGATTATATTAATTCTTCCAATCCAGGAATATGAAATGTCTTTTCACATTTTTGTGTCATTTTAAACTTCTTTTTTTAGTCTTTCATAGTTTTTCTTGTAGAGGTTTAAGACTTCTTTGGTTAGGTTTATTCCTAGGTATCTTATACTTTTTCTGGCTATTGTAAATAAGATTGCTTTCTTCAGTTCTACCTCAGTCTGCTCCCTATTTCTGTATCAAATGCTATAGATTTTTGTATGTTCATTTTGTGTCCTGCCACTTTACTCTATTCAGGTGTTTTTTGTGGACTATTTTATAGATATATAATCAAGTCATCTGCAAATAGATCATTTCACTTCTTTCCCTCTTTGAATGCCTTCTATTTTATTCTCTTGTCCAATTGCATTGGCTAGGACTTCCAGTGCCATATTGAAAAGGAGTGTAGAATATGGGTAGCCCTGTCTTGTTCCAGTTTTTAGTGGAAAAGTTTTCAGCTTTTCCTCATTCACTATGATGTTAACTATGGGTTTTCCATATATATGACTTTTATTGTGTTGAGAAATGTTCCTTCTATACAGATTTTATTGAGACTCTTAATCACAAAGGGATGATATATTTCATAAAATGCTCTTTCTGCATCAATTGATATGATCATATGACTTATCTTTTTGTTAATATGGTGTATAACATGTATGGTTTTGTGTATGTTGAAATATCCTCGCATCCCTGGAATAAAGTCTACCTGGCTATAGTATGTACTATTTTTAATGTTTTGTTGGATACAATTTGCTGGTATCTTGTTGAGAATTTTTGCATCTATCTTCATCAGAGATATTGGTCTTTGATGTTCTTGTTATGTCCTTGTCTATTTGGGGATGAGAGTGATGGAGGAGTCATAAAATGAATTTGAGAGGGTTCTTTCTTTTTTTTGATCTTTAGAAATAGTTTGAGTAGATGGGAGTTAGCTCTTCTTTGAAAGTTTTACAGAATTTAGAAGTGAAGTCATCAGGACCTTGGCTTTTCTTTGTTGGGAGGTTTATTATCCGTTCAATTTCATTGCTTTTTACTGGTTTAGCCAGGCTTTCTATGTCTTTCTGATTCAATCTTGGCAGATTATATGTGTCCAAAAATTTGTCCATCTCATTCAGGTTTTGTTGTTTGTTGACATATAGTTGCTCATAGTATTCTCTAATACACCTTTTTATTTCTGTTATATCTGCTATAATATTGCCTGTTCCTTTGAGAATTTGTTTTATTCAGCTCCTTTCTCTGTTCTTAAATAGTATGGTGTGTCGACTACATGGGAGTCCAGTGACACAGCCATTACACCAACTGCTGGTCCCAGTCAATTTTATCTTCTCAAAGAACAGCTTTTTGTTTCATTTATTTTCTGCATAGTTCCTTTATTCTGTTTTGTTTATTTATGCTTGAATCTCAATTATTTTTCTTCTGGCATTTTTGGAGGTTTTTGTTGTTGATGTTTTAAGTCCCTGAGGTGTGTTGTTAGATTGTCTATTTGTCATTTTTTAATCTTTCTCTTAAGCGCATTAATTGCTATGAACTTTCCTCTCATGACTGCTTTCTCTGTGTCCCATAGATTATGGAATCTCATGTATTCATTGTCATTGGTGTCAATGAATCTTAATTTCTCTCTTAATTTCTTCAGTGGTTGTGAAGTTATTCAAGAGTAGGTTGTTTACTTTCCATATGTTTGTGTAGTTTAGAGGGTTTTTTCCTGGAATTAATTTCAAGTTTAATTCCTTTATTGTCAGAGAAGATGGTGGATATATTTTCTATGCTTATGAATTTGTAAAGGCTTCTTTTGTGCCCTGTTCTGTGGTCAGTCCTTATAAAGATTCCATTCAGGGGTGAGAAAAATGTATATCTTGTGGTTGTTGGTTAGCAAGTTCTATAGTTGTCTGTCAAGACCATTTCATTTATGGTGTCATTTAGATCCTGTATCTCTTTGCTTATTTTTTTGTCTAGATGATCTGTCCAAAGAAAAAATGGGATATTAAGATCGTCAATGATTAGTGGGCATTCAATGTGTTGCAGTTTATCTCTTCCTTTAGATCTAGTACTCTTTATTTCATATACTTGGGTGTTCCCAATTTGGGTACACAGATATTTATAAGGGTTATATCTTCTTGGTGAATTAGCTCTTTAAGTACTATATAATATCCTTCTTAGTTTCTTCTTACAGTTTTTGTCTGAAAGCCTATTTTGTCTGATATCATTATTAAGAATGACTCCAGCCTCTTTTTTTTTTTTTTGGAGAGGTTTTTTGCTATAGGGCGCGTGCGCTCGCCAGACAGACAGAGAGAGACATAGAGACAGAAAGCGAGAAATCACCCCCCAGGGGGGATGGTCACGCCGCAATCCCTTCTCCTCCATTCTCCTCTCGGGATCTTGGGCACGCACGCACACGCGCCCGGCGTGAGTTGTAAGCCACCGGGTCTGAGACGCGAACCGCGGTCGACTACGTGGGAGTCCAGAGACATAGCCATTACGCTAACTGCTGGTTCCCACTCCAGCCTCTTTTGATTTCCATTTGTATGGAATAGTTTCCAGCCCTTCACTTTTAAACTTGTTATGTCTTTATCTATGAAGATTGTTTCTTGTAGGCAGCAAATAGAGGAGAATTAATCTATTAACATTGAGTGTTATTATAAGTATTTTCAAACTTGTCCCTTTGAGTTTGTTAGCAATTTACTTGGTTGTTTATTGTTCTCTTATTTATGTTTGTCTCGCTTTAGTTTTCCTGATTTGGCATTCCCTTCAGTACTTCTTGAAGAGCTGGTCTATTTTTTGGTGATTTCTTTAGATTTCTTTTTGTTGTTGTTTTGTCTGGGAATGATTTTATTTGTTCTTCCCATTTGAAGAATAATCTTATTGGGTAGAGTATTCTTGGTTGAAATTGTTTTTCTTTTAGTGTTTTGAATATATCTTTCCATTATAATCTTACCTGCATTGTTTTTTTTCAGTTGAGAGTCTAATATTAGCCTAATAGGGAACTTTTGGAAATGACTTAACATTTCTCTCTAGCTGTTTTTAGAATCTTGTCTTCATCTGTGATTTTTATCATTCGGGCTATGATTTACTGTGACAGGATCTTCTTATTTTGATTCTATTTGGGGTCCTTTGTATTTCTTCGGTCTGGATGTCTGAAGGCTTCTCTAGATTTGGAAAATTTTCTGCAAATATTTCATGGAATATATTTTCTATGCCCTTGTCTGAGTCTTCACTTTCTGTAATACTTATTTGGATATGTGGGCATTTAATAGTTTCTATTATTTCCAAAATGTCTTCATTTTTTAAATTCTTTTTTGCAATTTTTATCTACATTAGAGGTTTTTGTCTTCCAGATCAGAGATTCTGTCTTCTGCATGGTCTTATCTCCTATTAATATTTTCAAGAGATATCTTAATTTCCTGTATTATCATCTTTATCCATTGAAGTTCTGATTGGTTCTTTTACATGATATCTATCTCTGCCTTCAATTCCTGGAAGGACTTCTTCATCTCTGTCACCATGAATGTTATGAGTTATTTTTCTGACATTCCTGCAAATTCTTTTTTGCTGCCTCTAGTTGAAGAAGAGTTCTTTTGTTCTTTTAAGGGAGAGATGTTTCTTTTTTTTCCCATATTTCTTGTGCCTCTATACTGGTTACTAGTAATCTGATGAATTATACACTTATACCCCCCTTTTTGGTATTGATTCTGTAGTGGTAGGGAAAAAAGAACTCTACTTCTCATATGTGTTGAATAGAGGGCCTTATCTTTGATTCAGAAGAGGGTATTTATAGCCAGTTTTAGGTGTTGGTTTCTTTTCCAGTCTCTCAGGAGCAGGCATACCTGAGGGTGAGGTGGAGCAATTCAATTGGAGGAGGGAGTATGAGTCATGCACAGTTTGGTAAACAATGGAATCTCAAAATACTCCTGGGTGAACAGAAGGTATCAAAAGTTCTGAGTTGGCCTTTCTGCCTCAGTTGGTCTCATTCACTACTGCTGCTGTTCTCTGCTTCATGGCAGAGGTGCAAAGAATTAATGGTGATGAAAGGATGTACTTTGGGGATGTACTTAGGGCAGTTCGTAGGCAGCATGAATTCTGAGGCAATTTTTGTTGTTCCTCAGTTGATCTCACTCACAGTTGCTGCTCCACGTTTCATGATGCAGGCTCGGGGGATTAATAGGAGTGAAGGAGACTCAACACTTCTTTTGAAGGTAAAATAAAACATGAACAAAAAATATTTTTTTAAAACTTACTATGAACATGGATAAAAAATATTAAATAAAATAACAGAAAGTTGAATCCCACTGTATACTAAAGACACATTATAGACAAGTAGAATGTATTTCATGCTATTTGTAGACATATTAGAAACTCTCTAATAAAACTGAATACTTCATATAGAAACTAAATCCATACTATTCAACTCTTCCACCTAATGTATATACCACTAAAAGTTCATTTACACATAAATATATAAAATAAAACTTTTACAAGAAGACTCACTGCAATATTTCTATGAGTTACTGAGAATGTTAGGAATATTGACTGGAAAACCTATAGGTTATTTAATAGAAAAAATAAACAAATACATTATATATGATGTATGTGTGTGTGTGTGTGTGTGTGTGTGTGTGTGTATGTATATATAGAGAGAGAAAGAGAAAGAAACTAAGAGAGGGAAATATCCTTAATTTACAATGAGATTATATCCCAATAAACTGTGATAATTTGAAAATATTCTGTTGGGACCAGCAGGTGGTATAATGGTTATGTCACTGGATTCTCACATAGTCAACAACAGTTTGAGTCCTAGACCTGGCAACTTAAAACTCACACTGGGTATAGGTGTGTGCATGCCATAAATCTCAAGAGGAGACTAGAGGAGAAAGAATTGTGGCATGGCCATCTACTTTGGGGGGTGATTTCTCACTTTCTGTCTCTCTGTCTCTCCAGCAAGTACACATGCCTTATAGCAAAAATTTCTCTCTAATAAAAGAGAAAATATCTTGTCAAAAATACATTTAATATACGTAACTTACCAAGCATTATAGCTTAGCCTAGTCTACTCTAAATGTCCTCAGAAAACTTACATTAACTTATGCTTGAGCAAAATTATCTAATATGAAACCTATTTTATAATTAAATATTGACTATTTCATGTGGTATATTGAATCCTACACTTAAAGTAAAAAACAGAAAGCTTATACGGGCATTCAAATTATGGTCTTTAGTGAATGCTTACCACTGCACTTCATCATAAAGTCAATAGTATACATAGACTATGATAAAGTCATGTAAAGTTTAAAATATTCTGAACAATTTTGTATAATGCTTATGGATACATATATAATATAGAAATATATCCTATATTAGTAAAACCCTTTAAATTATTTGTAATTCCTTATCTCTTTATTTGAAAATAATTTATCGTAAGTTTTCCAAAATGTTTATATTTGAGGAAGCAGATTGTGGTATTGGGTGTTATTCTATGTATATTTGGAAATGTTTTAAAACAAATCTATAGGGACCAGCAGTTAGTGTAATGGCTATGTCACTGGACTCCCATGTAGTCGACCGTGGTTCAAGCCCCGGACCTGGTGGCTGGAATTCACGCTGGGCACATGTGCATGCGTGTCCAAGATCTCGAGAGGAGAAAGGAGGAGAAGGGATTGGAGCGTGGCCATCCCCCCTGGGGGGTGATTTCTTGCTTTCTGTCTCTCTGTCTCTCTCTGTCTTTCTGGCGAGTGCACATGCCCTGTAGCAAATAAATAAATAAATAAATAAAACACTCCAAACAAGACAAAACAAATCTATAATAAATGTTAAAGTTACACTTATTAATTACTTTTTGTGAAATCAAGTTTTTTAAAATTTGGGTTTTCTTAGTGATTCATCTCTATTGTCAAACATAAACAAATCCAAGATTAGATAAGAAGAAACTTATTAGAAATGATTAATAAATTAATGGAAGAGAACTTCTACAGAAGGGATAAAACACCCATGGTAAGATTTGCCAGTGTCTCAAGAACCACTATTTTTTTTAATAGGGAGGAGTAAACAAGGCTAGAAAGAGTGGTATATGGGGGAATGGAATGAGGGGAGTGGTATGATGGGATGGTTGATCAGAAGTCTTTCTAGAAGACAGCATATTCTCAGGAAGGATTCTAAAGAAAAGAATCTAAGTTGGCTCAGGCTGAGGGTGCTTTAGAATTTCAGGAAGCTAAGGGAAGAAAAGAAGCTTATCTAATAGAAATTTAGCACAGCTAGGGAATTTATTTTATTTTTTGTTATAGGGCATGTGTACTCTCCAGAGAGAGACAGAGACACAGGGAGAGAAAAAGTGAGAAATCCCCACACATACAACAGGGAGGATAGCCAAGACACCTTCCTTCCTCCTCATTCTGCTTTTGGGGCTTGGGGCATAAACACACATGCCAGGAGTGATTTTTAAGCCACCAGGACTCCAACCACACAGTTGGCCATGTAGAATCCAGCACCTTAACCTCCATGACATCTGCTGGCCCATCAGGAAATTTATTTAACCATCACTGTTCAAAAACAGAGGTCTCGGGACCAGCAGTTAGCGTAATGGCTATGTTGCTGGACTCCCACGTAGTCGACCGCGGTTCGAGTCCCGGACCCGGCGGCTTAAACTCACGCCGGGCGCGTGTGCCTGCGTGCCCAAGATCCCAAGAGGAGAATGGAGGAGAAGGGATTGCGGCGTGGCCATCCCCCCTGGGGGGTGATTTCCTGCTTTCTATCTCTCTGTCTCTCTCTGTCTGTCTGGCGAGCGCACGCGCCCTATAGGAAAAACCTCTCCAAAAAAAACAAAAAACAAAAAACAAAAAACAAAAAAACAGAGGTCTCAGGTAACCGCACTGTCAACATTTGAAAGTCAGCAAATGGTCATATGTGTACATGGCTTCTTCAAAACCTACCTGGCAGATTTTCTTAGTCTAATCCTGTAAGTAAAACTATGAGTATCTTTCCTTTTCTAATTAAAAGCTGTGTTATATTGAAAGAGATGGAGTATTTAGGGAAAAGTCACAGCTCAAATCACAGCTGATTCAAGCCAGTATTATTATTAAGAATGGCTGGTCAAGTTTATGTTGTTTGTCTGTTGCATAGTTCATGTTTTTTGTTTGCTTTTTAAAGAATTCAGTATATTTAGGTTGACGTGCATTCTCCATTTCACAAAGGCAAGTCACAGACCTATTGTTTTCACTATCTGTCTCACAGGCACATAGTTCTTTCCTGACAATTGAAGAATTTGAGTTTCCAATTCCTAGTCTAAATCATAATCTAGCTATTCCGGAAATCCAAGTTACATGGTTTTCTTAAACAGTACTGTGACTTTGAGATTAAACTAGATTAAATTGAAAGTCCCTGGAGCTCTAAAATGTTCCATTATCTGTCTACATTTAGTAAAGACTCTTACATTATAGAGTGACAGAAATAAAAATATTGAAGACATTTATAATATTTTCAGTTAATTTGTTTACTTAAAATTGGTTTTCTAAATTAAATAACTTTAAAGATCAAGCCAGAACAGTATGCAGAAGAAACATTTGAACTTATTTGTCTCCCAGTAGATAAAAATTTTAACAACATGTCCTCAAGAAAATGTGATATCTAGCTTAAGCGTAAGCATATTTCTCTATTATTTTGCAGAACAGCAGAACAAAAGTGATTAAATTTAAAACACTATTAAATTTTTAAAGGATAAAGTTTAAAGCCATTATAGAATGCAGTTGCAGCAAAAGTATAAATATCTAGATAGACATTTATACTTTTTCCTCAGACTAACACAAAATATTTTAAGATGCTTTTGTTCATGGTTTTATTACAATGAACACAAACTATTGCATGTATGTAAGATACTGTGTTTAATTATCCGAGTCCCAAAAGACTCAGTTTTTTTCAAAGATACACTTATACCTACATTTTGTCATCCCTTTTAAATTGACCCTTTTATTTGATATTAAAAGATCATTTTCATAATCAAATATTAAAGCAATGACTACAAATCAGGGTTATATACAGTTAAGTGTTAAATAAGAAATATTTTATTTATTGCATTTTTGTTTTTTTCATGAATCAAAATATAACGTGTGTGTGTGTGTGGAGAGAGAGAGAGAGAAAACCAGCCATGTGTTACTTAGTGATGGTGATGCATTTTGAGAAATGCCTTCTTTGGTGATTTCATGGTAGTGCAAACAACCATCACAGATTGTACTTAAAGACATTTACATGATGCAACCTACTACACACCTAAGCTATATAGTATAGCCTGTTATTATGCCATTGTAGATATGGTTGTTGTTGACTAAAACATCATTATGTGATATAGGACTGTATATACATACACAGCCAACAAATATATTAACCCAGAAGGCTGACATTTGTATTAACTCAGAAGGTATATACTATGATTAGAATCATTATATGGTTGATTAAAGTTTAATAATTTGAAGCATAAAGAATTTACATTACTTAACAAAGAACACCTAGCCTTTAGGGTAAGTCTTTCTGCCCATGTGTTTCTGCTCACAGCCTGTCCCTATTTTACTATGCCAGGCATAATGAACACTGTCTTTGCAAAAAGCACTTCATTAGAAAGGCATAAATGGGGACCAGCAGTTAGCGTAATGGCTATCTCGCTGGACTCCCATGTAGTCCACTGTGGTTCAAGTCCTGGACCCAGTGGTTTAAAACTCATGCCTGGCACATGTGCATGTGTGCCCAAGATCCCGAGAGGAGAATGGAAGAGAAGGGAATGCGGTGTGGCCATCCCCCCCTGGGGGATGATTTCTCACTTTCTGTCTCTCTCTGTCTGTCTGGAGAGCACACGCGCCCTATAGCAAAAAAAAAAAAAAAAAAAAAAAAAAAAAAAAAAATAGAAGGCATAAATGTAAACATCTAGGGCAACAGTACCTGATACCCCAGTTTCCTTTGGAGAGTAGAAATCTAACTTTGGTAGGTACCCGGCTCCAAGTTTCCAGAGTATCTCCTGTCATGAAGATATGAGACATTTGTTTCCCTCTGGAACAAGCCAATTAGCTAACACAGATGGTCACTCCAATTACCAGGTATATTTAGGACAAACTATGTATAACAAATAGTTCTGTCAAGTTCTCTTATTTTAGAACTAGTTATTATTTCTCTTAAAAACACACATGTAGGGAACCAGCAGTTAGCGTAATGGCTATGTTGCTGGACTCCCACGTAGTCGACCGTGGTTCGCGTCCCGGACCCAGTGGCTTAAAACTCACGCTGGGCGCGTGTGCGTGCGTGCCCAAGATCTGGAGAGGAGAATGGAGGAGAAGGGATTGCAGCGTGACCATCCCCCCTGGGGGGTGATTTCTCGCTTTCTGTCTCTATGTCACTCTCTGTCTGTCTGGCAAGCGCATGCTCCCTATAGCGGAAATCTCTCCAAAAAAAAAAAAAACCACACACACGTAATAGATTGTATGGTGTAGAGGTTTCTTTCTGTCTTTACAATCTCAGCAGATTGCCTATGAAGTACATTACATTCTGGTTTAATGTTTGTCCAACAATAAACGTGTTTCTCTTCTCTATTGGATTTATCCAAAATATTTCTAGTTAGGGAAATATTGTGCATTTTATTTTACTTCCCCAACATTATCAAAATCGGGCATTCCTTTCTCTTTGAAACATTTTCTTAACTTGATTTTCAAAATTTCCTAATATCCTGGTTTTCTTCCTTCCTGATTTGATACTTCTCCTCTTATTCTTTATTGTCTCACTTTATTTAAGCCTCTAAACCGAAAGGCCATAAGCTCAGTCTTGGAACCTCCCCTCTTCTTTACCCGTGCTTATCCTTTGATGAGCTCTTCTAAGATCAATGATTTTTTTTCAGTACCGTATGTTAGCTGATAGCCCCTAAATTTCTATCTCTAGACTGAACTCCTGAACGTATACTTACATTTCCAGCTACCTGCTCAGTAGTTGTACTTGAATGCCTTTCTTTTTTCTTTTCTTTTCATTTTTTCTAGACAAGAGATTTTTTCTATAGGATTCATACTCTCGCCAGAGAGACAGGAAGTGAGAAATCACCTACTGGTGAATGTGATCTCTTTCTCTCTCAAAATATCTTACTGTAGTGCATTTGCCCTTCTTGTAATGATGTGTTATGATAAAGTGTCTATGTGATAAGATGTAGCAAGGTGAATGACACAGGCACTGTATTTAAAACTTTGAAGTGCTCGGCCAGCAGGTGGCATGGAGGTTAGGCAGCTGGATCCCCCATGACTGACTGTGTGATTCAAGTCCCAGACAGGCAGCTTGAAAATCATGCTGTGCACATGTACATACGTGCTCAAAATCCCAAGAGGACAATGGAGGAGAAGGGATGGCAGACTGACTATTCCTCTTGGACGATTTCTCACTTTTCCCATCTATGTCTCTCTCTGTCTCTCTGAAAAGTACAAGTGCCCTGTGGTAAACAAACAAAACTTTGAATTGTTATTTGTGGAATTTTTTCTATTTAATAATTTCAGATCACAATAGACCACAGGTAACTTAAATTATGAAATATGAAATCATAGAAAAGAGAGAACTACTGTATATATAAAATTGAATTTGTGATATTTCCTTTAACTCCATTTCTATTAATTAATGATAACATCACTAATCGCTTTTGGAAAAGTAAACCATATATAAACTGTAGCAAAAAACTGATTTAATAAAAACTGCATTTGAAGGAACCAGCAGTTAGCGTAACGGCTATGTCGCTGGACTCCCACGTTAGTTGACCACGGTTCGCGTCCCAGACCTGGTGGCTTAAAACTCACGCCAGGTGCGTGTGCGTGCGTGCCCAAGATCCCGAGAGGAGAATGGAGGAGAAGGGATTGAGGCATGACCATCCCCCCTGGGGGGTGATTTCTCGCTTTCTGTCTCTATGTCTCTCTCTGTCTGTCTGGCGAGCACACGCGCCCTATAGTGAAAACCCCTCAAAAAAAAAACCAAAACTGCATTTGAGATAAATTTTTTAATCTGAAAATATACTCAGAGGCATTATAAAATTATGTAAATAACAAAGTTTTCCATTGCTATGGTCAGAAAATTTGTGTTCTATTCGAAGTTCATTTGTTAAAAACTAATCACCTATGTGGCAGTATTAGGAGGTAGACCTTTGGATGGTGATTAGGTCTAGAGGACAGATCACTCAAGAGTGGATTATTATCTTTATAAAAGTGAGCCTAGGGAGTAGGCTTGCTTATTCTATTAAAAAGTCATAGCTAGCAGATGCCATTTATGAACCAGAAAAAGGATCTGCCCTAGGCACTGACTCTATTAGTGCCTCAATGTTGGATTTATCAGCCTCAAGCAGAGTAAAAATGAATAGCTTATGTGGTGTTTAAGGCTCCGGATCTCACATGATCAGCTCTGTGAGGTTTGAGTCCTGGACCTGGCAGCTTGAAAACCACGCTGGGCATCTGTGCATGTGTACCCAAAATCCTTAGAGGAAAATGGCAGGAGTACAGTATGGCCATCCCCGGATTTCTCACTTCCCTTCTCTCTCTCTCTCTCTTTCTCTCTCTCTGGTGAGTGCATATGCCCAGTGCTAAAAATATTAAAAAAAAAAAAGATAAAAGAAAAAACTTGCTGTTATTTATCAGTTACCCAGTTTATGATATTTTGCTATAGCATACCAAGGACATCTAGCTCATTCTATGTGCCTGAAGTAATAAAGAATTCAAGTACATAAGAGGATGTAATGCATTGCCACCCAAAAGAGAAACAACTAATAGCAATACACATACGTGTGTGTGTGTGTGCGGTGTGTGTGTGTATGTGTGTGTGTCTATATATATATATATATATATATAAATATATATATATATATATATATATATATATATATATATATATCACTATTGGAATACCATAAGGAATTCTGTCAACAATCTGACCAAAAAAAAAACTGATTGGGAAAACTTATATATGTGTTTCTTTAAAAATAATTATTAAGTCAATATTTTACTCAAAATATTCTAGACCCCAAGTTCCCTGCCACATTGGCTATTTTAAGATATCAAACACTGATAAGTTGTTATAGGAACAAAACTGAGAAGAGGGCTTAATAGGTTAGTACTTGTGTGGCCCATTCAGCAGTGAGTTAAATTGGTGTTTGTATTGCCTCATGTAATTTAGACATCAGCAATGTAGTCAATGTCCTGATACTTGCATTTGCTTTCAGAGAAAACTTAATTTAAAGACAGTTCTGTCAATTGTTACCATGTCAATGTAAGCAGTGTGATATATAAGATATCAGCCCTGGAAATATTACATTCAAATGTATCAGAAAGAAAATACTTAATTTATGGAAAAAAATAACCTGATTTTAAGAATATTGAAATGACCATGATAAAAGTAATAGCAGAACTGAATATCAAATTTAATAGTATAATAAAAGAGGACCAGAAATAATATTATTCTGTAATATTCACAGGATTTCTTCTTAATTTCACGACTTTAAATCACAAAATGTTCTACCCATGAACACTATACAATAGTTAAATCTAGTGACTTTTCTCAGCCAAACTTATTCACATGTTAGCTTAAGATATTTTTCTTCACAATGCTAGGCCTTGATTCTTAATTCTCAAATTATTACTAGGTGTCATCACTCAGATTAGCTCTATTAAAGTCAGCAGGGTTTACCATTACTATCATATCAGAGGAAAATTTAATGGAAACAATAGACTACAAATCTTGTATTGAAGTAAATTATGACCTTGACTTCACATCAATAGATAGGTAGATGAATAGATAGTTGTTGTTTTTTTTTTTAATTTATTAACTTACAAATCATCTATCTATTTGTCAAGTGTTCTGGCCTGTCTTTATAATATTTGATATGATTTTTTTGGCACTGTATTTCTTCCTTTTTATTCAGTTGATTTATTTATTCCATGAGCAAGAGAGAAAAGACAGAGAGATAGATAGTACTCATAGCAGGGTCTTGGTGTTGCATTCTATTTCTAGCCTTTAGCCAGTCCCAGATCATGGGCAGGCTTGGACTGAGCATACTCAGGAAGTTCTCCAGACGTGAACTGCAGACCTTTCCATGTTGAATTGCACCACAGAGTGCCACATTTTACTGCTGCATCACTTTCTGGCCCCTAGTACTGTATTTCTACAGACTTTGGAAGTTAACTGGTCTATTAAAACACTTGTTCACATTCAGTCTTTTACTATAAAAACATATTGGATCCATAATAAATATGACATTTTAAAAGGGACTCAATCTAAATCCAATATGATATCCAGGAATCAATTTTAAGCAGAAAAGTGTGGGGGGGAATGAGGGAAGCTGCATAAAATCTATAGTTTTTGTATGTTACTTTTTAATTTTTGACAGATGTCATAATTACGTAAAAAAAGTGTTTCATGAATGTAATGCTAACTAGAAGATGCTGAAAAGTGTATTATTATTAGGTTATTGAGAATAAAAAGAATATGGAAACTATGTTCCATTTTTTTTGTAAATCTAAAATCACTCCAAAGAAAGTAAGTCTTATAAAATAAATTATACTTGGACCTTATTTATTTTATTCACTTTTATATCTCTTGAAGATGTCTGCAATTCTGAGTTAAGAAAAATTACTTAGCAACCTTTCAATTTAATGGCTATTTTACTTTATTAATAGCCACAAAATACATTAGCCTGGTCTCTGAATCTACTAGAAGAGTATGAGGTTTTTTTTTTTGTTTTTTTTTTTAGAGTATCATTTCATAGAATCTTCTGTGTCCTGAGTATTGTGCTTTTCTCTCCCTAAAATGCTCTGATTTACTAGTAAATTCATACTCATTCAAGACTGCTTTAGTATCTTTCTTTCTGAAAATGTTCCTCTCGTCCTTGAAAAAAAAAGGAATATACTTCAATATATAAAAGTAATTTTAATGCAGTTATATGTATATTACAGATCTGTATAATTTCTCCATACTGTTCTCAAATATTAGTGTTTATCACAATGACCTGTGAAGTTTGTTTACTCGGCTCCAAACTAGCATAGTTTCTGGATGGAGCAACTAGAATCTGCATTTATAATGAGGATTCTCCCCTCAGGGAAACTATACTTTGGGATATACTGTCTTACATGATGGGAACATACTTAATAAACTTTTTTGTGCCAAGAACAATAATTTATTGAACAGTATATTAATGAATGAATGAATTAGTTAAATAATTAATAATAAGGTAAAGTAGACAAGGGTAAGTTAGAACTACAGTCCCAAGGCACAGTTTGAGAAATGTGTTCTTGAATCTTAAGCAAAGACAGTCAGATTCCAAAACTGTGCTCTGTTTCTGACCTATATTTGACTTTTTAAATGTATTTTTAAATAAATGAGCAAAAAGTATAGTTTTTTTGTTTGTTAGGATTTTAAGACTTTTAAAAAAGAGAGGACAAATGTGACCTAATTGTTTAAATTGCAGAAGCTGGGGCCAGCAGGTGGTGTGGTGTTTGAGGTGTTGGATTCCCACATGACCGACTACAGTTCACGTCCCGGACCTGGCAGCTTGCTTTCTCACTTTCTCTCTCCTCTCTCTCTCTGGTCCAATAAAAAATAATAATAAATAGAATAATAAAATAAAATAATTCTTTAAAAACTGTGGAAGCTAAGAGGGTATTTATCAAATTATTAGATCTTTGGGAAAGTCTTGACGTATTTTTTCTGTTTCTCTATGCAAACATGTGTCATGACTTTCCTGACAACCCAATAGTTTGGTGTTCCCACATAACATTCATTTTTCATTGTTAAAAATGAAAAGGTGATATATAATAATCATCTCCAATCATTTTTACTTTTATATACCATAAATAAATTTAAATAATTTCTCCTGTATACTTTGAAGTTGAAATTTAACATTTTTTGCCATAAATAATAATATAGTTAGTTAGAAACATATACATTGTGCATTCCTTGTAAATTTTAATATCAGAATTTTAAAGTACAAAGGTCATATAATCCATTTAGCTTTATCCACTGGGAACTAAATACTTTTGTAGAATTCTACCCAACAACATTTCTTTAATACTTTTATTAAGAAGCTATTATTTAACTACTTTACTTCTTTAAATATAATTTTGTTATACTCTGGCTGCTGAATTCAGATTCATATAGTATTTTTATGCTGAAAAGTTTTTTATTGATCACTTCCTATAGTCATTTTCCAACAAAAATATTAATATGCTATTATTTACAAATGATATTTCCTATAGTTGTACATGCAATAGGACAATATGTAGAATTTGAGGAAATAGTGATATAATCTAATATTGGTATTTTTAATGTGGCTATTACCCCTATGGCTACTATTGGGTCATCAGGAAAGTCATGATGCATTATTGCATAGAAAAACATGTCATGGCTTTCCCAGGGATCTACTATTTTGTGAATGGTTGAAAGTGGAATACAGTGGAAGAATGGAGACTAGTTAGGAGAAGATTGCTTAATCGGGCAAGAAATTGTGGGTGTTAAATCAAGATGGTAGCTGTGGTGATGGTTAAAATCAGTTATATTCTGATTATATTTTGAAAACTGAGGCACAGAATTTAATGAAAAATGGAGGTGGAAAAAGAACAAAAATGCAGAGACATTCATGATCATCATTCTTTTTCTTTATTAACCAAACAGGAACTAGAACAATGTACTTATCATACATGGAGGTCTCCATTTGAGACATATTAAGATGACCCTTAAGCATCAAGTGACACTGTTGTATAGGAAATCTGATCTACATATCTGGAATTCAGAGTGGAATTCTGGGAATCAGTAGCATACAGATTGCACTTTATACCCTGTAACTTGATAATATTAACTGAAAATTGAGTAAAGACAAGTATGAAGTTCAGATGGAATCATCAAAAACAATTAAAACATAGTATATCCTGTGATATAAGAGAAAAGGGCAGCCCCATAGCACAGCAGTTAAACGTTGAGTAGAGGCAGATGGACCCACATGACTGACCAGGGTTCAAGTGGTCCTATAGGCTTGAAAACATGCCAGGTATACACATGCTCAGGACACCAATTAATGGAGAAATGGAGGAAAAATAAAAGGTTATATCTCACTTTCCCTCTCGGTCTCTCTATCCAGTGAACACATGTGTCCTATGACAAAAACCTTAAAAAAATAATAATTGCAGCATAACTAGGCCCCATGGGGGGTACTGTACCTTTTAATCTTTCTCTTTATTTGTCATACATTTGTATGTGCTCTCTGGTATTAGAGAAAGAGAGGTAGAAAAAGAACCTGCATTGAATGCTCAGTGTACCAGATGCTTCTAGAAGGAAAAAAATACTTTGCTGTATGAAATACTGGTAATATTAGTTACAGGCACTGTGCTATGTAGGAGATCTCAAGAGCTTATTTTTATGAATCTTTGCTAAGAGGATAGAGCCTATGTTAAGAGTCTGACGATGGAAGGGAATATTGGTAGGGGATGGTTTTGTCTATCACTGTGATGATGGTGATGGTTTCACAGGTGTATATTTATCTTAAACTCATTGAACTGCATATAATGAATATATACAGCATTTTATATGTCAATCATACTATTTTTCCTTTTTTAGTGAGATTTTTGCTATGAGGTGCATGCACTTCCCAGAGAGAAACAGACAGAAAGCATGAAATCACCTCTCAAGGGGGATGACCACGCCACAATCCCTTCTCCTCCATTCTCCTCTTGGGATCTTGGGCACGTACACACACACACACACACACACACACACACACACAGGAATTGAGCCATGGTTGACTACATAAGAGTCCAGCGACAAAACCATTATGCCATCTGCTGGTCCCATCAATCATGATTTTCTAATAAGATATTGAGGTATATTGATGATGAATGAAGTAAGTAGTAATGAGAATTGACCATTATATAGGTTATAATTGACCCTGATAAGACAGATACGGTATTATAGTGGGAGTAAACCTGATTAGAATAGGATTAAGAGAATATTTGGAAAGAGACTACATAGTTTGAAAGCAGAATAATTTTCCCAGTGCATTTTCAAAAGGAGAGCAGAAAAATAGGGCAATAGTAGTTAAAGAGCGATTTGATGTATTTTCCATCATGGGAGAAATAAGAACATGATCATAAGGTGATAATGATCCAGTTGAAACATGGGGCAAAACAGGGATTTGGAGGAAATTGAGAGGACTGTTTCTGAAACAATAGTTCTAATTTTGTCACAGGAAATGGGATCTATGGCAGATGCGGGAGGTCGAGTTTAGCTAAAAACATCTTTATTCATAATAAGAGGAATAAAGACAGAGTTATGATCACAAATGGTGAAAGGTAGATAGGTAGGTGGGACTGGTTACCAAAGTCTAAGCGTGACAAATGCCTTCCGGATTTTTCTTGCAGAATCACTCTATCAAAGCTTTGACCTTTAAGGCATTTTTATGTATTTATGTTATATAATACATAAATTGTTTGGGTATTTACAGGGAAAGCACTTTAAACTGGAAAAGCATCTATATTTTTGTAACTACCAATAGAAGGTATACTCCTTTCATATCATCTGAATATATTAAGAGGGGAGATGCTTTTTATAGGAAAGGAAAAACAAATGAATATATTAAGAGGGGAGATGCTTTTTATAGGAAAGGAAAAACAAACAAACAAAATAACCTCATGGGCAAGGAAATATTTAATTCATCTGAAGTAGTAAAATTTCTTTATCATCATCCCCCACAAAAGAAAAATAAAATGAAAACCTGATATCCATGAGATGTTTTCGATTTCTGATTTTGTTAATTATTTTATTTTAATTCAAGGCTTGATACTTTATTTTAAAAGTATATGGCACTAATGTAAGAATTTGTTGGAAAGTCTGTTTATAAAATAAGTGAATAAAGTGCTGGCTCAGCAGCATAGTGGTAACTTGCTGTTCACGTGTCTCTGGATCCCTGTGGAAGATTGTGGGTTCAGGTTCCTGGTCAACCTGGTGACATCAGGCACACATGCCTGTAACCATGGCTGGTAGAGTTGACTGGTGATCATGGCGTGAGACCTGAATGACGGTGCTGACCCTTCGCTCTCTTTTTCTGCCTCTGCTTCTCATGCTTATGAAATTAATAAACAAACTTTAGAACAATGAGTAATCAAAACCCATTAAAATGAACAGAATTTGAAAGTTATTTTTTAAAATACTAGACACTTCTACCATTCATTGACTTACATGGTTGTCTATTTGTTTCTTAAGAAAGACTTATTTAATAGTTATCATTTATATTTCACAGATGAAAAACTGGATCTGAAAATAAGTAATTTGTCAGAAAAGTACAGATTATCTTTGAAAAAGGCAGGAATTCAATTAAGATTGCTAGCACTCTAACGTCTTCTCTTTTTGAACTATCCAGTGCTCCCAGTCAAGAGGAGGTTTGTGTCGGTATTAGCTTGTGCATTCATACATGTTTCTTCCATAGCATCCTAGAGAAGCTTCCAGGTTTTGAAGTTCTACTAGGTGGCCTCAAGAGATTCTTAATAAGGATTAAAAAGTTTTACTCCACAGCTAGAATACATTTGATTCTCTCATCTTTCTATCTTACTGATTTTCTTCAAATCACTGCATCATTGAGTGCCCTGGAAAAATATTTTGCTACCATTGGTTCACCAGTGATTTTTTGTTTTGATGCTTTGGATGGTAGCAGTTGAAGGAAGAATTTCTGTCAATGTGCTTTGATATATTTCTGTTTTCATATATGCATTGAGTAACTGTAGTCACCAAAGCTAAGGTGACCTAATATTCTGTTTCTTACCTCATACTCTATTTCTACAGAACCTTGAGAGTAAAATGTTAAATGGAATTCATCATTCAGTTCAGTTCAAGGTACTGTTTAAGATTTTGTGTTTGCTTCATGTTTTCCAGGTATGAAATAGTTTCTTACATATTAAGAGACAAAAGAAAATGCACAGCACTTAATGTACTTTTAAAGTGCATCTCTATTAAGGAAAAAATAATACTGTTTGGAAGAGCTGAAAGGTAAAAAACCACACCATTTGGCTCCTTTCCAATGATAGTAAGCAGATAAACAGCCTGTTGAAATACAGATCCCGCAGCAGGTGGACAGTTCTTCTTAGAAGCTTAGCTAGAGTTTTCATTGATCTACTTCATAAGACAGATTCCCACTGGAGTTGAACTGACTTGTTCATTTTTACTTTATTGATATTTAAGGTTTGGAAGACATAAAAATGTACTTCTAAAATATGTTCTTTAAAATTTAATAAGATAAAGCTGCGTAGGTTTAAATATAAGTATTTTAGTCCCTGAGTAAAAACTTGAAAAATGATTATGAAAACAAATTATTTAAAAGCTAAAAGGTGTAGATAGCACTTAGTTCTCTTAGATCAACTAGTATCAAAACATGCACCTTTGTCCTTTCACCCAGAGGTTTTTGCTTATCCTGTGCAATCTGGTCATTTTTTTCAAGCTGCACCAGATGTCTTTTAACAATGGAACAATTAAATTTGTTTAGCAAATCATGTGACCGCAACACTGAGGAAACACATAAAAAGACTGATTAGAAGTTTTCAAATTACATGTAAATGTAGCACAAAGGAATGACCTTTTTTTTTTGTACTAGTAAGGCATTTAGTTTTCTGTTGTTTGTTTTTAGAGAGATTTTTAAAATAGGGCACTTGCATGAGCTGGAGAGAGATAGACAGACAGAAAGCAAGAAATCACCTCCTAGGGAGGATGGTCACACTGCATTCCCTTCTCCATTCTCCTCTCAGGATTTTGGGCATGCAAGAACACATGTGTGGTGTGAGTTTTAAGGCTCCAGGTCTAGGACTCAAACTGTATTCAACTATGTGGGATCCAGCAATGTAACCATTAAGCCATCTGCTGGTCCCCAGGCACTAATTTTTTAAGAGGCAAAAAATAAAATTGTGGTATTAGAAATGAGCTGTTGATATAGCAAACATTGATAAATAATTTATTCATAGTAAAAAAAATCTCTAATATCCCTGAAAAGCTAGTTTATGATTAATTATAATGACACTTTTTCTATTGCTATGTAGTTTTCAAAATATATTTTATATGCACACTAAAAATGACACAAATGTACTAACAAAATCATAAGCAAACAAATATCAAGAAATAAATATTTTTATATAGCCATTCCATTAGGAATATTGCAGAAACATACATATGAAAAATACAGATCTAGCAAAGAAGATTATCTAAAAGTAGAGATTTAGGAACAGCAAAATGAAGTGTATGCCCAAAATACTAAGAAGAGAATGGAAGGGAAGGGATTATGGCATGGTCATCCCTTCAGGGGGTGATTTCTCACTTTCTCTCTCTGTCTCTATCTGGCAAATGTATGCACCTTATGGCAAAAATCTAAAAAAAAAAAAAAAATTAATTGGAACACTGTAATACACAACTTCAGAAATAAATATCTAAAGCCTATCAAGATTTTAAAATGCAAATACATTACCCCTTGTCTTAATAGAATGTTACATATCATGTGCTAGACTGTTATACAGAACAAACTTTATAATTCTGCCATAAGATTTTATGCTGAGAGGAAAATGCATTATAATTAGAGGGAAAAAGCTAAAATAGAGCAGAGAGTAACACATGACAATGATATTTCTATAATAAAGAGTGGTAAATATTAAAAATTAAAAAGAGAAGCTTACTAAATGAAGAAACATGTCCAAAGGGGGCAGATTGTTGGCAGGTAAAGAGGTGGTATTTAAATATACTTTAGGTTACCTCACCTATTAGTTCCAGAGCAGACACTGTGATAGTTATTGGTATCAAGTAATCAGGTAAAAAGAATACATGTTGAATGGGGAGAGTAAAAGGGAAAACCTGAAAGTGTTTTTAGCCTGGCTGTGCACTTGAAACAAATAATCAGCTACAGAAATTTATTGAAGCTGTCTTCTATTCCTAACATAAACCAGAATCTTGATGTTTCATTAGTCATGGTTTTAATCTTCTCTTCTATTGTGAAAAAGAAAGGCACCTTGGGATTTAAAGAAAGTTTATAGGAGCCAAATGATGGCACTGGTAAAATCTGAAGCTCTGGGTATCCACATACCCATGGCCTGGGGCTGATTACGACTAGTATTGGATCACAGCATGACAACACGGTTGGGAGTACTGTCTCATTGTCTCTCTGTCTTTCTTGCTTGTGAGAGATAATTAATTAATTAATTTTAAGGTAATTAAATTAATTAAAGATAAGAAGAAGGAGAAGGGAGAGGTATATTCCTGCATGCCCACATAGCAGAGAAATACTATCTTAATACCCCTAAGTTCACAATGTAGCCCTGTTTGGTAAAGTTTAAACAGATGGAAGTGCTCTCTAGCCAAAAACACACCCCTGCACACTAATGATTACTATTCACCCAGTTATCTCGTTGGAAAGCTATGTACTGGTCTCCAAGTAATTGACATATTTGTAATGGAGCCGAGACACAGAGAAAGATATTGACAAGAAGAATTATGTTTTCTCTTTGTTATGATTAATGCCAGATTGTGTTCAAGAATTTACAACTAGGTAGGGCCAGACAGATGGAGTGGAGGTTAATGTGGTCACATCCCATATGGCTTGACTGTGCCTTTCAAGACCCACACCCAGTGACTTGAGAAACATGTGTGCACAGAATCCTGAGAGGAGAGTGGAGAGGGAATAACAGTATAGTCATCTCCCCTAGAAGGTGCTTTCTTACTTTCTCTCTCTCTCCTTCTCTGTCTCTCTCCAGCAAGTATACACTATAGCAAAATTAGAAGAAAGAAAAAAAAGGAATTTATACCTAGTGTATATCATAGAAAATGTAAAATGAACTTCAAAATATTTATTTATGTATTCAAGATCAGGAATTGTTAGTATTTACATAGCTTATTTTATTTTAGTTTGGTAACTGGTATTTTTTGTTGACTTTTTGAAGGGCCAAATATATATCTGCAACATTAAATATAATATATGAAGTTTCTTTAGAAACTTTGCAAGAAAATGAAGTAAGAACAGAAGACATATATCTTTAATCTTTTTTTAATTTTTTTTTTTTAGAGATATTGCCATGGGGCATGTGCACTCGCCAAAGAGACACAGAAAGACAGAGGGACAAAATATGAGAAATCAACCCCTAGGAGGATTGGCCTTGCTCCAATCCCTTCTCCTCCATTCTCCTCCTTGGATGTTGGACACACATGCAAACATGCCCAGTGTGAGTTTCAGGATGCTGTTTTGGACTCAAGCAGAGGTCAGCCATGTGGGAGTCTGGTGCCTTAACCACTATGCCTTAACCACTACACCATCACTAAGGGTCCTCTAAACATTTATCTACTTTCAGAGTCATTATAAATCATGGAGGTGATATGCCACTAGTGAAATATAGAATTTTAGAATAGTTTTATATGACTTCTAGAAGAGAGGTAGTATTAGGAAAAAAGAATAACAAAAATCAACAAAATAATGTATACCTCATTTACCTGTTTTGCAACTTGCATTTTGTGAGTGTGTGTTGTTTCATTGTTTTTCTATGGGAATACTAGATTGAAATAAATTTTATTAGTGATGTCCCTATATTTAAATTGTTTTCAGGCAAATTCAGTGGGGTGCAGTGTGTGCAATTGTGGGTGACTGGGTTTGAGTTTTGGGGCATGGCTTATAAAAAGTGATAGTCATGTTATGCTAGAAAATATTTTTTATAGATTTTTTTTTAAAGAGATTTTTCCCTCAGGGCACATGTCTTTACCAGAGAGAGAGACAGAGACAGAGACAGTGAGAGGGAAAGTGAGAAATCACTTCCCAGGGGGTATAACCACGCTACAATCCCTTCTCCTTCTTTCTCCTCTTGGGATTTTCAACATGCATGCACATGCACTCGGCAAGATTTTGAAGCCACTGGGTCTGGGACTTGAGCCACGGTCAACTACATGGGAGCCCAGAGACGTAACAATTACACTATCTGCTGGTTCCCAGATGTTCTAATTGTCTGAAAGATTCTGAGTTGTTGATTTTATATTTGTGTGTGTGTATGTGTGTATTATTTGAAAAGATTTGCATTATTTTATGAGTTTGTGTGTGTGTGTGTGTGTGTGTGTGTGTGTGTATTATTAGAGATTATTTGCATTATTTTGATTTTTCTACTAGCTGTCTGTGGAAGGACTAAATGTA
Source organism: Tupaia tana (assembly GCA_026018925.1). Classification (NCBI taxonomy): domain Eukaryota; kingdom Metazoa; phylum Chordata; class Mammalia; order Scandentia; family Tupaiidae; genus Tupaia; species Tupaia tana. Next base: position 44,506,002 of record JAKSZU010000013.1, on the reverse strand, counting down.
GTCTCAGGCAACTGAGATACACATTGTTTCAGTAAAGGAAAGCTCGCTTGAAAGCCATTGAGTAGGCTTTAGATAAACAAACACTACTGCAATATGGCCAAAACAATGAAGATAAAGTGTTTGATAAAAATTTTAAATACATTAAGAGAAATAATAAGATTGATTAAGATATGAATTTTCATGGTAGCCTAAGGCAGATTTATACAAATATCTTCCACAATTTTAAGTTATGCTACCCAATATCATAGTCTTTGACAGAAAGGAGCTAAAGTAGATTAGACTCAAACTAATGCAGAAGTTCAATTCCACTTGAATGAAATCTAAGACAAAAACTATTCTCTCAGTCTGAACTCTTTAGAACATCTCTGATTATTAGGATGAGAGATGCTGAACTGAAGTACTAATATTACTTTATATATAATTTAAAATATTCTCCCTTCTATTTTTAGTCTATAAGAATTTAAATACAGCAAACATGAATCAAATGAGTAGATGATGGTTAAAGGCATCTATGGGAGGGGACCAGCAGTTAGCATAATGGCTATGTTGCTGGACTCCCATGTAGCCGATCGCAGTTCGAGTCCTGGACCCGGTGGCTTAAACTCACGCCGGGTGCGTGTGCATGCGTGCCCAAGATCCCAAGAGGAGAATGGAGGAGAAGGGATTGTGGCGTGGCCGTCCCCCCTGGGGGATGATTTCTCGCTTTCTATCTCTCTCTCTCTGTCTTTCTGGAAAGCGCATGCACCCTATAGCAAAAACATCTCCAAAAAAAAAAAAAGATATCTATGGGAGAAAATATAAGATGGTCTAATTTAAGACCATGACAATGACAGGAATTAAAGTTTAGAGTATCATTGTGAAATATCTTCTGACATCAGTTTAAAAAATACTTTATGATTTGTTGTAGAATGGTATCACAATGTAATTAGAACATGGAGAACACAAAGATTCCTTTATTTATTTATTTATTTGTTTATTTATTTATTTTTTGGAGAGGTTTTTGCCATAGGGCACGTGCGCTCGCCAGAGAGACAGAGAGAGACAAAGAGACAGAAAGCGAGAAATCACCCCCCCAGGGGGGATGGCCATGCCGCAATCCCTTCTCCTCCATTCTCCTCTCGGGATCCTGGGCATGCACGCACACGCACCCAAAACGAGTTTTAAGCCACCGGGTTCAGGACGTGAACCGCGGTTGACTACGTGGGAGTCCATCGACATAGCCATTACGCTAGCTAACTGCTGGTCCCAAAGATTCCTTTATTTTGTATTAAAAAAAAATTTCTTAAGTCAAATACAGAAACAAAGAGATATCTGAAAAACCTGAAATTGTATGCGTTTTTAAAAGCAAAGTTCTGTAGTTTTCATGAATTCTCAAAAGGATTTGTGGATCTGAAAATCATTGAAAACAAATTCCATAGAGATTATTTTTCAGGTGTGCATGCTTTTATAATTGTATCTAAATTTGTTAGGTATCTTGGGATAACATGAGATTGAATTGGGATATGTGAAACAAAACAGCTTTCCAGAAACATAGGTCAAGTCTGGCTTTGATTGTTTGCTTTATTTGTTTTGTTGAAGACACTCTTTAGAGGGAAAAAAACGGATTTGCCACTTTCTTGTTAAGCTGCATTTTTCTTGATGTTCCTTGTAGGTAAAATATTTTTCTTTGGGATTATTTCTTTTCTTTTGAGGACAAATGGGCTTTGACATGTAGCACAAAAAATACAAAAATGAACACTGAGAGGGTGGCACTTCCTATGTGTTCTATTTTCACCCTGCATGCCCATGCCCTACCGGCGATCCAAGCTGTATGGCTTTGAAGATATCAGAAGTTCATGGAGAACAGTTCTTCTAGAGTTGCTTTTCTGTTATTACTGATTATTTTTCTTTTTCATTCTTTATAAAGATAGAAAATCTCCCCTCTCTTTCTGTCTCTCTTTCTCTCAGGAATATTCTAGTGATTTCTGACAAGATGATAACCTCAGGGTATATTTTTCTCTTGCTTACTCCAATATTGCCTTTGAAAATATCAACATATTTTTGACTGGGTTGAAATAATACAAATACATTTAGCAAGACAGTGTTGGAAACTAAAAAATGGTAATATTCACTTGTCAATTCATACCTTTAATACGTAAATATGAAGGAAGTGTTCCTGGAAAAGTAAAGAAAAGAAGAATCTTAATTCAGTCACGTCAAGCAAAGGATGGAAATAAGGCACTTGGTCCAGGAGCACATCAGTTTGTATGTTCACTGTGGGAACCACATCTTCAATGGACCCCAGCTTGGATTTGGTCACTTTAGGACAAAACAGGGATGCTACATGGTGGGCTCATAAGGATTGCTCCACAGAAATTATGTATACTTCCTCTCAGATACCCTGTGCTATACTAAATGAGGAAAATGGTTTCTTGGTATAAAAAACCCTGACATGACTATTTCAAACCCTGATTCCACTCTTGTTACCACAGTTATCCCTAACTTCATATCTGATATGCAAAATAACAGATACAATTATTTTATTTTAATTATCTCAGTTTCACAAATTCAGAGAGAAATTTAATAATTCCTGGAAGAAGCCACCTCAATTTCCAGGATTAGATCCATTCCCTCTGAAAGGATAATTAACAGAGAAATAGTATCAGCCATTGAAAAAGTATTACATTAAAAAAAATAATCTTTTCGGGACCAGCAGTTAGTGTAATGGCTATGTCGCTAGACTCCCATATAGTCAACCACGGTTTGAGACCCGGGCCCACTGGCTTAAATTCATGCCAGGTGCATGTACATGTGTGCCCAAGATGCCGAGAGGAGAATGGAGGAGAAGGGATTCTGGTGTGGCCATCTCCCCTGGGGGATGATTTCTCACTTTCTGTCTCTCTATCTCTCTTTGTCTTTCTGGTGAGTGCATGTGCCCTATAGCAAAAACCTCTCCCCCCAAAATTAATGATACTCTTTTAAAACAGGAGTTAACAAACTTTTTCTGTAAAAGGCCAGATAGTAAATGTTTTAGATTTGTTTTTACCGTTAGGTCTCTGTTGCAAATACTCAACTTTGCCTTTTAAGGAGAAAGAAAACGATAGACTACACATAGCCAAGTATAGCCTACGGTGTTGTGTTCCCATTAGATTTTATTTATAAAATGAGATCATAGGCTAGATTTCTCCTATGGGTTGTGTTTAGCCGATACCTGTTCAGTGAATTAGAATGAATATCTTTCTGACATATAAGCAACCAGAGAACAATTTAGAAAATATCTCATTTGCCCCCATTATTCAGGAAGAAATTGACTATATCAAAATAGAACAGATAATCGTTAAAAAGGAATATGATAATGAAATCATATATGTCACACTTAAAATTACATTACAGTTGATGAACAGCCTTTCGTATATTGCAGAGTATTTAACAGAAAAATTAAAAAAAAAAAACCTTTTAAGGCAAAAAAATAATTTCAAGAAATTCTCCCAGAACCAGGAAATAAAAAAGTATAATAATGGAATGAAAGGAGTAAATAAATGAAAGAGACTTAATTCAAAAGTTTTAGGGATAGTAAAACGTAAATGTTTATTAATTAGATGAAACACTTTACATGGTTTCCTGGAAACCATTATAATCCTTAATTTCTTTTCAAAGTGTCTGTCTTTGGCTTTCGAAGAGTGATTCCATAGCACTGCCTGCAGGCCATCACAGAATACACTCCTTAGTCCTCCTCTGCTGCTGCTCTTGACCATCTGTCATTAAACTTTAGCTCTTGAGGATGATCTAGGAAACATCTTTGCTCAGAAAAGACTGCTCACATCTTCTAATATGCATTGTCTTAAGCTTACGGAGAGAACATCAATCTCACTATGTCAGAAAGATCAGGCTTGATTTTTTATCACCGCTAGTTAGTAAGGAATTCCAAAGTACTCCCTGAAGGCAGGAGACTTCCAAAACTGCTGCCCTGAGTGCATAAAAATATTGTAGCTACACTTCCTACAAGATTAACTTTAACCTTCTTACAACTCAGAGCTTCAGAGCCAAAATCCTCTCAGCACTTAAATAGAATTTGAAAAATTCTTCAACTCTAGAACATCATTTCATTTCCTTCCTCTGGGATTTGCCAGGTACCCCAAGAGCTGACAAAGGCAACATCTCTTGTCTTCAATGACGAGAGATTTTTATGTCCATCTACTAAGGTAGGTGTGTTGCCCAGTGTGCCAGAAAAGCTGTTATAAAAATGCCCAGCTTTTATAGGTTTATTGAGATTCTGGTGTATCCTGTCTTATATACATTTACCTTATAATATGTAAGAAGTAATGGTAGCTAATATTCCACCATTACTGAGACTCAGGAAAAAATTCCAGTTTTTCTATTTTATTGGAACTTGAGGTGCTATTTTGAACTTCAATTCCTATGTATCAATCAGTTCCTCTATTTTTCTATTCTGGAGGCTTTTAAAAGTCTCAGATTATCAAACAGGTAAGATGTTCTCAGAGAATGAAAGAAGGAAGAGAAGAAAAGAAAAAAGAAAAAGAAAAGAAAAAAAAGAAAAGAAAGAAAATAAAAGATGAGAGAAAATAAAAGAAGATAAAAAGATTAAGTCATCAGGAAAGACATATCTTTCTGTGTAAAAATGTGTCATAAATTTCCCAATGACACAATAAATGTTATTTCAGTCGGAACAGAAACATAAAAAGGAAAGAAGGTTTACCTACCTAATGGCATGGCCATACTCATGCTGGGTTAAAAGAAAAATCAGGGGCCAGCAGATCACGTAGCAGTTACATTGCTGGACTTCCGCATGGCTGCCCATGTTTTGAGTCCCAAACCTGGTGTCTTCAAAATCATGCTAGGTGCATGTGTGTGCATTGTCTTCAAAATCATGCTAGGTGCATGTGTGTGCATGCCCAAGATCCCAAGAGGAGAATGAAGAACAAGATATTATGGTGTGGCCATCCTCCCTGGTAAGTGATTTCTCACTTTTCCTTTCTCTCTCTCTCTCTCTCTCCAGTGAGTGCACACACCCTAAGGCAAAAACGCTTAAAAAAAAGGAAAATCAAAATAAGTCTTTCTACAAGAGATATTTTTAAAATAGCACAACATAAAATTTACAAGTAAGAGCATGGGAAAAGACAGTATATGCAAACACAAACAAAAAGAATGTTGGTATCACAATGTTAATAGTAAACAAAGTTGAATTCAAAGAAAAACAAAATTTGGGCAAAAGTTAATATGTTACAACAATGTTTACAATGAAAAAAAGAATGACCTAAATATCCCTGTGTAGCATCTGCAGTTCAAGAAATCATTTTAAAGTGATGATAGAAACAGAAAAACACCAGAGACAAATTTAGATACTTGTAATATGAGACATTGTTATGGTAACCCTAGATCTGAGAAGGCTTGCCGTGGTGTAGTGTGTACCTGTTCCAAAGACACTACCCAGAGTTCAGCAGGCAAAGACATTGGTTTATTTATTTATTTATTTATTTATTTATTTATTTTTCAGAGGTTTTTGCTATAGAGCGTGTGCGCTCACCAGAAAGACAGAGACAGAGAGAAAGAAAGCATAAAATCACCCCGAGGGAGATGGCCACACCGCAATCCCTTCTCCTCCATTCTCCTCTCAGGATCTTGGGCACGCACGTGCACCCAGCATGAGTTTAAGCCACCGGGTCCAGGACTTGAACCGTGGTCGACTACATAGGAGTCCAATGACATAGCCATTACGCCAACTGCTGGACCGACATTGGTAAATTTTAGAGGTTTTTGCCTTAGAGAGAGAGAGTCAAATACAGTGAGAGGAAAAGCAAGAAATCACCCTGGGGGAATGGCCCCGCTGCAATCCCTTCTCCTTTATACTTCTCCCAGCATCTTGAGCATGCCTGCACATGCACTTAGCATGAGTTTCAAGCCACAGGGTCCAGAACTGGAACTTTAGTCAACCATGTTAGAGTCCAGCAGTGAAGCACTATGCCATCTGCTGGTCCCAACACTGAATTTGGTTTATTTGACTTGTAGGAAGCATTGATGACAGTCAGTTGATGAAGAATCCATGCCTCAATGTGGTATGCAGTTTTTTAGCCATCAGATCAAAACAGCTTGGGCACATGTAGATATTTTGTCTTCTTGGACCCTTACTGAATTTTACACTCAGCTAATTATGTTCACTGAGCTCAGCTGCTTGCATCCTGTATCTCAGTACTGGGGAGGGGGAACATTCTAATACTAAGAAATATTTGGTATACTAAGAGAGTCAGAACAATAGAATTTAAAAGATCACGCTATGGGATATATAGCAAAGTTATCATTTGAAGCAGAAAATTAACTTTATTTTCAAATGCACATGAGAATTTTTTTAAACAGCCTATAAATGGTTCTTAGGAAGGCTCATGGAAGATGCATATAATGAAACAACTATGCATGGATTTCAATTTTTTTGGTACCAAAATAAACTGGTACTTTGATTTCATTTTTCATGATGTCTTGGAATTTCCTTCATAATTTAAGATGAAAAGATTATAGAAGAAAACATCAGAAAGTGATGAAACCTATCAAGAGTGTTTGTCTCTCCATCTCCCCATCAGAAAATAAATAAACTTAAGTAAGACTAAACATTCAGATTGTCTAACTAATAAAAATGAATGTGAAATAAAACATCCCCAGTTTGTTGGAGAGAGGCAGGTGGGGGAAGAGACTGTTTCTAGCAGAAATGCTTTATAAAAGATATTAAAGGAACATTTTCAGGCTGAAAGCTAGTAGCAAGTAATACCAGAAAGTAATTTGAATCCACATGACAAATAAAAGTACTGGTAAGTAAGGTAATTAGTAAGTCATTTAACTAAGCATTATAATTGCATCTTTCTTCTCCTTCCTCCTCAACTGATTAAAAAGCAATTGCAGAAAACAATGTATATATAATTATATTATATAACAGAACAAAAGAGGTGGGTGAGAACAAAATTGTATTAGAGTAAGGAAATAACACCATATGGTTAACTTCAAGCCATAGAAACATACAAAAAAGCACAGAAATGGTAAATTAAAAGGTTAGTATAACTAACTCTGTAATATATCCTTCTACATTTTCTCTCAGCTTTTAAAAAGAAAACATTATAAAAGATAATGGTTATAGTAGTAAATCTCCGGGTTTGTAATAAATATATAGATACTATAAATATAACAAATATAGCACAAAAAGGGGAAGAGACAGTTATATAAGAGTAGCACTCCTATACTTCAGCAGGATTAACTTAGTATAGGTTTGAGGTGGATTCTTTTTAAAAAAAATATTTATATTTATATTTATATTTATATATTTATATATTTATATATTTATAATATATAATATGAACTTTATATATTACATATGATATCCACACTATATCTAATATACAATATTAGATATATTAGATATATCACTTATTTAATTAGGTTCTTGGCAAGAAATTTAGAACACAATTGGAGGGTGGGGAGTAAATCCCATTTGTAAAGGCAAACACAGATTACAGGTAGCCCTGGAACTAAGAACTAGCATTGAGTTTTGGTAAAATTTGCAAGTCCAGCTTTCTGTTCAACCTTGCTCTGCTCTGAAATCTCTTATTTCTCCTCTATGTGGAAGGTCTCACCTTTCCAATGTCTGGGCTTCTGCAGCTTCTTTTTCTTGAAGTGAGCATCAGTGAGGTGTATTGTGATTTTCACTTTGCTAATATTAATTTTCGTGGAGGTAGTGATGACAAATTTCTGGTGTGTTCTACACAGTGGAACTCAATTGATGAGCAGAGGTCCAGTCACAGGTAGCAAGCCACTGCTCAGCTGCTTCAGGAAAACTACTGTATTGCTTCTGTGGCACACAGTGAGGATGATCAGAATGATCCCGGGAGTGATGCTGGCTCACAGCTTTCTCACACAGAGACTGAGGGGTTTTTGCCACAGCTCAACAGCTTTCGAGGCACATCTTCAGTAGGATAATACCTAGGATTTTTGTAGTTTAACCACCAGGTACCACCATTCTTGCTCCCACCAACTGGTTTTGTGACAGGTGGCAAGAACCTTCTTTTATTTTCAAGCCTGGATTTAGTGGCCAAGTATTTCCTCTTGTACATGGATGGCCTTTCTGGAATACATAGCAGATCAGGAGTTTCTGCGATGCTCCAGGATAGAACTGGGTTTTGGTTCCAATGGGGCTTCCCCTTTTTTGGACTTTTTAGCCTTGGGGTTAGCTTTTCAACCTTCAAGTTGATGTCAGCTTTCTTGGCTTCCGGTTTCTTCTTGGCATCCTGATTTGCAGCTTTTTCAACTGCCATCTTGTATAGTGTGAAAGAGAACTAAACTCCCTAGTCCTGGCATATCTGAAGTGGATTGTGATAAGTTAAGATAAATCTTGTGTGCTCTAGCGTAAATACCAAAATTAGCACAGAAATTTTAAGGAAAATCACTAAAGAAATAAAATTTTATGGTAGGAAATACTCCCTCAATGCAAAATTAAGCATTTAAGGAGGAACTGAAGAATAAAATAGATATTGGGTATGAAGAAAATAAAAAGTAGAAAGGGTAACATAAATCCAATATCAATAATATAAAATATGAATGGATTAAAGAAAATAATCAAATGTAGAGATTGACATAATAGGTTTAAAAGGCAATATCTACATTTGTGGATATTTTGTCAGGATCCAAGATCCTGAGAGAAGAAAGGAAGAAAAGGGATTGTAGCATGTCCATCTCCCCTGGGGGGTGATTTCTCGTTTTCTGTCTCTCTGTCTCACCAGTGAATACACGTACCCTATGCCAAAAATCTCTCAAAAAATAAAAATAAAAATTCATGCAAGTAGTAACTATGTCGAAATTAAAGTGGCTGTATAAACATAATACAAAACAGGCAGTAAAACAACAGAAATGTTACTAGAGGTACCATATTGTAATCTACAAAGATGTACACAGGTAAATGTAAATGTCATAAAATAAAACAAATATTTAAAAAAATTCTACTATGTAAATAAAACAGGGACCATTAGTAGCATGGTGGTTAAAGTGGATGGATCCCACATGGTCAACAGTGCATTTTGAGCCCTAGACTCAGCGGCCTCAAAAACGTGCCAGAAACATGTGAGTGCCCAAAATCACAAAAGGAGAAAAGGAGGCGACAGAGTTGTGCCATGAGCACCCCCAATGGGAGGTGCTTTCTCACTTGCGCTCGATCTCACTCTCTCTCTCTCTCTCTCTCTCTCTCTCATGTCACTCTCTGGGAATGCACATGCCTTCTGACAAAATTAAATTAATTGATAAATTTCAAAGAAAAAAATAGAAATATTTTAGAATACTATATATATGTAATTCATTGGAAGTGTATAACAATCATTAACTGTGTACCTAAAAATAGAGCTCCAAAATACATGAGGCAAAATTCACAGCATGATGGGGAAAATACACACATCGAGGATAATAATTTAAGTTTTTAATACCTCTCTCTTAATAGTGCATAAAACAAGTAGGCAGAAGATCCAAAAAATAGAGATGACCTAACAATGCTAATAGATATCTGTAAAACAGTGCACCTGAAAGAAGATGGTACGCATTCTTTTCAATACCATTTCCCAGTGAGAACATATGCTGGTCATAAAATCAGCCTTGATACATTTTATTTTTCTTAATAGAGAGTTTTTTATTTTTTTATTTTTTCTTTTTTTTGACTTATAGGCACATGCGCTCACCAGAGAGACAGAAAGTGAGAAATCACGCTCTAGGAGGAATGACCACACCACAATCCTTTCTCCTCCATCCTCTATTCTCCTCTCAGGATTTGGGCATGTGCACACACTCATCTGCCATGAGTTTCAAGCTGTTGACTATGGGACTTAAATGGCGTTTGGCCATGTGGGAGTCTGCCCCAACTCTGATTCATTTTTAAAAGACTGAAATCAGAAAAAGTATGTCATCCTAACACAAAGAAGTTAAATCAGATATTAATAACCAAAGTACCAGCAAGAAATTTGCATATCAGTGGAAATACGGCAACACTTTCCAAACTAAATTGGGTGGGGGAGAAAAAAGAAATTCAGAAACACTTTGAAATGGACGAGTGTGAACTTGCAGCATACGGAAAGTATGAGATACAGGTAGGGTACTCCTTAGAGGGAAATTTATAGCAGTAAACACTTATGATTGAAAAGAGTAAGGATCTCAAATAAGTACCTTTTACTTTAAAAAGCTTAATAAAGAAACTCGAAACTGAAACAAAAGAAGAAAGAAAGACTTTAAAATATGGCAAACAAATGGAATGGAAATTTAAAAATTATAATAAAAATAGAGCCAGATCAAAAGTTAATGTTCTGAAAATATAAACAAAATTTATTCATACTGACATAGGTAGAGAAAAGACACAAATTAATAAAATCAGACAGACATGAGAGGACTTTACTACTACCATTACAGAAATAGAAAGGTTTATAAGGGAATAAATATTCTGAGCAACTATACACCAACAAATTAGATAATTTAGAAATGGACACATTCCTAAAGGGACAAAGACTACCGAAACTGACTCAAGAAAAAATAGAAAATCCAAGTAGACCTAAGCGAAGTAAAGTTGAATTAATAATCAAGAACCTTCTTACAAAGAAGAGTTAGGTTCAGATCATGTCACTGGTGAATTCTACCATATTTTTAAAGAAGAATTAATGCCAATCAATCATAAACTCTTCTATAAAAAAAAAAAGAACAATACAACTCATCTTATGAGGCCAGTATTTACTTGGTAATAAAATCAGAAAAGAAAATTATTTAGGTCATAGGGAAAGTCATGACATGTTTTTCTATGCAAAAATACATCATGACTTTCCTGACGACCCAATACATATTTTGTAAATCTAGATACAAATTATCTTCAACAAAATGCCGGCAATGTATATATATTGCATCATACAAAAGGGAGCACACAATTTGACCAAGTATATTTTATCTCAAGAATGAAAGTTTGGTTTAACATCTGGAAATCAAACAATATAAGACACCAAAATAATAGAATAAATGACAAAAAACACATCAAGCATTTAAAAGAATCCAATTTTCTTTTATGTACAAAAACACTTAAAAACTAGGAATATAACTAAACTTTCTCAACCTGACAAAATGCAGTTATAAAAGACTTACAACTACTATCATACTTACCAGTAAAATCCCAATTTCCCTGGAGCCAGCTGGTAGCATGTTGATTAAGGTGGCTGGATCCTACATGGTCAACTGTGCTGTTTGAGACCCAGACCAGCAACTTGTGTACACACTCAAAATCCTGAGAAGAAGTAGAGAAAAATGGATTGCAACATGGAACTTCACTCCCCCCTAGGAAGTTCTTTCTCATTTTCTGTCTCTCATGCTTACTTGCTCTCTCTGACTCTCTCTTGTGACTGCATGTACCTTACTGCAAAAAAAACAAACAAACAAAACAAAAAAAAAAACTGATTTTCCTTAAGTTTGGGAAAAACATATGAATTCCCTCCCACACGTTTAATTGAATTTTATACCAAAAGCTCTAGCCAGGACAATTTGACAAGAAGAAAAAAATAAGAGGCATTTATATTTCAAAGGAACAGGGAAAATATCTCTATTTGCTAATGAACTGATTTTATGTCTAGAAAATCTTAAAGAATCCAATAAAAACCATTAGAACTAGAACTAATAAATAAGTTCAGCACGCTTTTAGGGTACAAGATAGTATCTGGAAATCAATTGTATTCCATTCCCTAGCAATGAACAATTTAAAAATGAAATTGTGGAATCAATTCCATTAAAAGTACAATAAAATAAAATACTTAGTAATAAATTAAGCAAAGGAGTCCAATATTTGTACACTGAGAACAGCAAAACATTGTTGAAAAATGTTAAAGAAAACCTATGGGAAGATCCATGCTCATTTTTTTTTTAGAGAGAGATTTTTGCTATAGTGTATGTGTGCTCACCAAAGAGAGAGAGAGAGAGAGACAGAGAGACGGAAAACAAGAACTCTCCTCCCAGGGGAGATGGCTATGCCACAATCCCTTCTCCCCCATTCTCCTCTCGGGATTTGGGCATGTACGTACACGCGCCTGGTGTGAGTTTAAAGCTGCTGGCTCTGGGACTTAAATCATGGTCAACTACATGGGAATCCAGTGACATAACCATTATGCCACCTGCTGGTGTCCCCATGCTCATTTTTCTAAGAATTATTTTATTTAACTTTATTTATTTTAATTTGATCAGAGAGGGACCAAGCGAGAAAGAAAGTGAGAAGGCAAGCCGCCAGGTCCAGGACTTGAACCATGGTCAGCCATGTGGGAGTCCAGTGCCTTTAACCACCACACCACCTGTCAACCCCTGCCATTTTTAGAATATTCTTTAGGTGCCAATTTTTCTGAATTAATCTATAGATTCAAGATAATCCCTATGAAATTCCCTTTTTTTTCCCCAGTAATTCACAAAGTGATAGTTTTGCACTGAAATGATAAGGACCAAGAGTACCCAAAACTATCTTGAAAACAAGAAGCAATGTCGGAAGAATCATACTTCCTGACTTCAACACTTAATACAGAGCTGGAGTAATTGAGATTGTTTGGTAATGGTATATATAGTCATATAGACAAATGGAAAGGAATTGAGAACATAGATATAAACCTGATATTTTCAATTGATTTTAGGAAAGGGTGCCAAGGAAATTCAATTTTCTAAGAATGAACATTTCAACAAATGGTACTAGAACAAATGACTCCCACCTATAAAAGAATAAAGTGGGGTTCCTTTCTTATAAACACCAAAATGAACTAAAAATGTATTATAGACATAAATGCAAGGGCTAAAAAGATAAAAATCATAAAAAATATAGCAGTCAATCTTTATGACATTAGACATTACATGAAAAGTAGAGGAAACAAAGAGAGATAAAAAATTTACTTTATCCTAGTTGCAATGATCGAATTTCTCCAGAGAACAGAGCTTCTGTGTCTCTGTGTGTGTGCGCACACACATGCATGTGCACAGAGATGTGTTATAAAGTTCACATGATTATGAAGACCAAGATTTCCCATGATCTGCTCTCTGCAAGCTGAAGACCCAGGAAAGCTGGTAGTACAAAGATCTCAAACCAGAAGGACTGATGGTATAGTCTAGTGTGGATGTGAAAACCTGAGAAACAGAAGCCTTGAAGGGAAGGTGAAAATTGGTAGTTACTGCTGAAACAGACAGATAGAAAGTGTCCTATCTCCCTCTGCCTTTCTACTCTAGTCAAACTCCAAATTGGATATGATACTCACTGACCCTGAGGAAGTTCAGTTTTGCTAAGCCTCTCAATTCAAATGCTAATATCTTTCTGAAACACTGTCACAGACATACTTCATAATAATGTTTTACAACATATCTGGGCATCCCCTGGCCTAGTCCCATTGACATATAAAATTAACCATCAAATAAATGTAAAACTTTTGTGCTTAAAAGAATACATGGAGAAAATGAAAACAGAATTTTGCAAAAGGTAGAAGACAATTGCAAATCATGTTTATGACAAGGAACTTGTAGTCAGAATAATAATACAAATAACCCAACTGAAAAATGAGCACAGGATCGAAACAGATATTTCCTCAAGAAAGATATATAATTGGCCAATATGCACATCAGTAGATAACTGCACATCATTAGTGAGTAGGGAAATGTACAGCATCATCACAAGATACTGCTACATACCCAGTAAGATAGCTATAATAAAAATAAACACTCTCTCTCTCTCTCTCTCTCTCTCTCTCTATATATATATATATATATATATATATATATATATACACCTCTGCACTGTATGTTCAGAAGCAGTTCCTGCACCAGTGCATTGTTGATGTTGTGAGTTGCCTCCACTGCTTTACAACCCATTTTAAGCTGGAATAAGAAAATTGCTCGAGGGACCAGCAGTTGGTGTAATGGCTATGTCGCTGGACTCCCATGTAATCGACCATGGTTTGAGTCCCAGACCTGGTGGCTTAAACTCACGTTGGGCACGTGTGTGTGTGTGTGTGTGTGTGCTCAAGATCCTGAGAAGAGAATGGAGGAGAAGGGATTATGGCGTGGCCATCCCCGCTATGGGGTGATTTCTTGCTTTCTGTCTCCCTGTCTCTTTCTGTCTTTCTGGTAAGCACACACACCCTATAGCACAAACCTCTTAAAAAAAAAAAAAAATTCTCGAATTTACTGTTTTCCTAACATCATTTCCAATGTGTCTCAAATACACATTAAAATAAACAGCAAGTAATAAGTCATTAGCAAAAAATCACAAAGCAAGAAATATGTGTGAAAATTATGTATAGCATAAGCACATTTATTTAATAATGTGTTCAGTATCAAGAGGCAAATTTCTTTTTCTTTTTTTTTTAGAAGAAGTTTTTGCTATAGAGTGCATGTGCTCATCAGAGAGACAGAGAGAGAGAGACAGAAAGAGAGAAATCACCCCCCCCCCAGAGGGAATGGCCATGCAGCAATCCCTTTCCCTCTGTTCCCCTCTCAGGGTCTTGGAGACACACTCACACATGCCTGGAATGCTTCAGGCCACCAGGTCCAGAACTTTAACTGTGGTCGACTACATGGGAGTCCAGTGATGTAAACATGACACCATCTGCTGGTCCCTCAATTGGCAAATTTCAACAACGCAAAACTGCATTTTTTTCCGCACAAACTTAATGCAAATGGCCAAGTATATGAAAGTATGCACAGTCATCAAAAGTATATGATTCCAAACAACAATGAGGTATCACTTCACGCTATTAGAATAGCTGCCATCAAATAAATAAATAAATAAGTGAATAAATCAATAAATAACAAATGTTACTGAAGTTCTGGAGAAAAAGGAACACCCATGCATTGCTGGTAGGAATGTCAATTAGTACAGCCATTATGGGAACAGGGTGGAGATTCCTCAAAATGAAACAAAATAGAGCTACTCTATTATCCAGCAATTCCAACCCATATCCAATACACAAAATGAAGGAAATCAGTTTGTGAAAGAAATGTTTTTACCCCCATGTTTACTGCAGTGGTATTCACCATAATTAACGTATGGAATGAGTCTAAATTCTCAGCAACAGATGAATGGATAAACAAAATGTGGTATATAACCATAGTGAAGTATTTTTCAACCAGAAAAAAAGTGTAATATTGTCAATTGAAGAAACACAGATGAACCTGGAGTAAATAATGTTACGTGAAATTAACCAGGCAATGAAGAACCATTTCTATATACTGTTTCTCATTAGTTGAAGCCAAACACACTCAACTGCATAGAAGTGGACATGTGGATTCCAGGGCTTAGAAGAGGGAGATGGTTAGGACAGGGGAGGGAAAATTTGGTTTACAGATACAAGTTTACCAGCAGATAAATGGAATGATTTCTAGAATACTCTAAAGCACAACAGAGTATCTATAGTTGGAATAAAGTCAATGTGTACTTCAGAATAGCTGGAAGAGAGCACTTTGAATGCTCATAACACAAAGTGGCAAAAAATGTTGAGATGATAGGTATATATAGGGCCCCAAGATGATCATTACAACTTGTATACATGTATTAAAAAAAAACACACTGTAATCCAGAAATATGTTCAATTATTATAAGTATGTTAAAAACTATAATAAAAACACATATATTTCTAAATCCAGAAACACATTACAAATTGTCAGTAGTGTTTCTGAAATTATTTATGACTATTATTATTTAGATCTTTTTGTATTTTGTTCAATGTCTTCTATACATGTGTATTACTTTCATGACACAAAACAAAATAATGTGTCTGGCTTGTGAGAGATGTTAAACAGTGATTGAAAATAAAATTAATCAAAATACTTAAAGTATTCCAATAAACTTGGATATGGTTCAATATTCTATCATAGAATGGGAAATAGAGAAAAGGCTTATAAAAACAGGGATGCGAGTTGGGGCAGAGTATATTTGTGCACTAAATTATATCATATGAAATTTCCACTTTTATAGATCAAAATGGTCAAATATTGGTATTTTCATGTGTTTCAATCTAACATGCTGGGAAGATATTTTAGTAGACAAATTACAGTAACGAATACTTCTATGGGACACTTAGGAAAACAGAACATAATTTCTTCTCCAACGCAATGATAATTAAATTTTCAGCTTAGAAATATACCCAGTTTACTTGAGTGTATTTTCTATGTTGATCATTTTTTTAAATATTTAGCTTGGACTAAAATTCATTTTTCCACAATAGTGAGAATATATGAGATGATGACATCTACAGTGCAGCCCACAAAAGCCTATTTAACCCACAATGCAGCTGAAATATAGTAGTAATTTATCCACATAAAATCATGCTTATATAATGTCGCCATAGGGAGTTGAATGCTGAGTTTACTTCTAATGGAAACGTTAGAAAACATGGCTCCCATGGGACTGCAGCCCCTGTTCCCTTTGTTCATTTTAGTATGGCTAAAACTGCTTTAAAAGGGCTGATGGCACCAGAAGCACTTCCTTTGCTTCAAGCATTCAGGGAGTAGGTCTGGTGAGGTGTATGGTTATTGCTGTCTTGCCTCCGGCCCTGAGAAGATGTGAAGTAGGCCAGGCGTCTGAGGACCTGCACTGCATCCTGCCTCAGCCCCACATTTCTTCAATGCCTTTGGTCAAGTCTCTGAAATGTTTTGTGTCCAAGTTTCTGTCTTTGAAGAAAATATATTTCCAAACAATTTATTCAGTGGTTATTAGTAAATATAAAGAAATCAGTTCAACAGTATCCATATAACCTAAGTTATTCTATGGTTTGATTATAAAAGACTTCACAACATTAGGCAAATAATTTAACTCTGGATCCAAAGTACATTTGAATATTGTGACTAAAAGACACAAAAAAGCATTTCCTGCATGTGTTTTGTTTGGTTTGGTTTGGGGCTGGGTTTTAGGTGTGCTGGTTCATTTCACCTATGCACATGCACACGTATGAGATTATTTTCCTTCTTAAAAGAGAGAGGAAAAAGAAAGGCAGAAGAACCAAGGGGAAATACAAACACATAAACATAAATTAACTCTACACCAAGTGAGATCATATTCCATTTTATAAATAAGGGATGTTGTTTCTCTCTTGGGACATCAGAAAATGACTATAATTGTAAGACTCTGGGCATTATGGTACATTATTAAGTCAGTATTGAAAAAGTAACTTTGACTTTTGAAATTATAAAAATAAAGCAAAACAAAACAAAATGATAGTGGCAGGACACATCAAATAACATGAAACATTTACAACAGCTAACTTCACACGTTATTTAGCCATAAACATGTTATTTAGCCATAAACACATTATTTAGCCATAAACACAATTCACCTCCTTACTGAAGTACTCATACTTCTGATATACATACTTCCAGTATCTGATGTCTAGTTCCTCTACACTGTTTATAGAGGTAAACCTTAAGCTAGATGTAGCTCAGGAAAATGAATCTACTCTTTTTTCCTCATCCATAGTTTGTTATTTCTTTTCTATGTGCCCTACGTGGCATTTTAGACCATATGGTTCCTACCTAGGAGAGTCGTTTACTTGTTAGACAGTATAGAATATTAGATAAGGACCTGGTTCTTTTATTTGTTTTGTTTTTTTAGAGAGATTTTTGCTATAGGGTTCGTGCCCTTGTCAGAGAGAGAGAGACAGAAAGCAAAACATCACCCCTGGGGTAATGGCAATGCTGCAATCCCTTCTCCTCCATTCTCCCTCCTCTCTAGGATTTTGGGAACACTTGCACACATTCCCAGCATGAGTTTTAAGTCTCTGGGTCCAGGACTCGAACTGTGGTTCAATACATGGGAGTCTAGCAATGTAACCATTACATCATCTGCTGGTCCCAAGATAAAAGGATTAAATGAGTTCACTTTGGGGCAAGCTCTTGATGTGGTTAAGGTGGCTGGATCTCACATGGTCAACTATGCAGTCCAAGTCCTGGACCAAAGGCCCTGAGAAACACACTGGGCATTGTGCATGCATGCCCAAAGTCCCAAAAGAAGGGAGAAATTCTGGAGAAGGGATTGTAGAATGGCCATCCCACATGGAAGGGTAATTTTTCTCTCTCTCCCTCTCTCTCTGTTTCTCTCTCTCTCCTCTCTCTCTCCAATAAGTTCACATGTCCACTGGAAAAATTAAAAAAAATATATGATTTCCTTTTCTACAGGTCTTAGAACACTGTGATCCTTGAATAGATGGTAGCTATTATTATTTCTATCCTATACTTAAGGCTCTCTGAATGCTTCCCATATGTTCTGTCCCACTGATCTTTGGATAAGTATACTAATAATGTTAATAATGAAATAACGGAAAACAGTGTTTACTAAGCATTTACTATATGTCAAATATTATGCATTTAAATAATATGCACTGATCCTCACAATACTTGTACAAATCAGTTTAAGGAATTTGCCAAAGCAGTTTAGGTAATTTGCAAAAATTACATTGCTAAGAAAAGGTGCTAAAATTTTATTAGGTCTATGCATGGTACTTATTCCTAAAGACATCTGTTATGATTTGAATATGTCCTCCAGAAATTCATGCATTACAGATTATAAGCCTTTGTAAAAGTGTCAATAGGGTGGAAACTTAGTTTGATTTTACTGTTAAAAGGTGGGATCTTTGGGAGGTGACTGGGATTGGATGAGGTATGAGGCCATTAGGGTAGGGCCCCACGATTGGCTCTTTCTCTGTAGGCAGAGCAGACACAGGCCCCAGCCACAGGGGTGCAGCAATGGCACAATGTTCTGTGATGTACGAGGCCATATGGAAGATCAGAGTGCGGTGACTGTGGTGCCTTGTACGGCTACCATACCTGTCATCCAGGCTGACTAGGAAAGGCTGGGAGAAAGATCACAACGTGCAACCCTGTTGAGGGTTCTTAGATCTCTCCCTCTCTCAAACTAAATCAATAAAATTAAGGGAAAAAAATAGCAGACACAGACACTCACACTCTGGCTCTGTCTCAGCATACCCTGCACCACCTGGAAACTCTGCTGAGAGTTCTCATCAACCAGTGAGAACACAGACCCTTACCAGTTTCAACCCCTTGACCTTGGACCTTCAAAACTGTAAACTAAATAAACTTCTGTCCTTCATAAATTATCCAGACTTAGATATTTTGTTGGTAGCAACACAACACACTAAAAGAATATCTGAGTGATGCCCTTCAAGGTTCCACTCTCAGGCAGGCTATATTCCAAATAAGCCTGACTATACTCTTTGGAGAGTTCAGCGGATTTTTTTCTTTTACCCTGGGTAATAGGGTCCAATCACGCAGTTTCTGTTTCACTGCTTGATATATTTAGACTACAACTAATTTACGTAGGCAACTTTACAGCTCTGATTTTGTTCGAATGCACAAACATTCCTTCAAACATTTCAACAAATGGCAGGGAGAAGATAACTAACTATATGAGCGTAAGAACAGAAAATCATCACAAATTCGAAATGTCTGTGAATTACAACATTTAAGGGAATCATTTGAAATCAAAACTACATGATTGCTTTGTTTTCAGGGAGAGAATGATTTTCCCTTAAATAGTTATATTTCAATTTTATTGCAAGAAAGTTTTATTTGAGATGCAGAAGGTGTCTGTGTCTGTGTTCACATTTTGTATTTATTTGAATGGCTTTAACCAGCTAGGTACTGTCCATTTCACAGGGTGCACTTGTCCTTTGTCCCTTCTTTGTTTGCAGAACACCTAAACTAACTGACACCTCTATGTTGCCCCCTTGATATTGTTTAGCCTGGAAGTTGTAATCCCTGCATTTAATTAATTAAGTCATATGGGTGTGGAAGTAATGTTTCCTATATTTTTAAAGAAGACTCTAGTTTACAATACTTGATTACTTGTTTATATGTCCTCTCCCTCTCTACCCCATCTCCTGGTTCTAAGCCAGATCCAAGGCTGAGATTTGGGATATTGAATCCTTTCAAATTCAAGGCTTGTGACCTTGATTCATTTAGATATGAATGAAAAAGCTGAGATGCCTTGATAAGACAAAAATCTGCAAGGTCTTCCTATTTTCTGTCTGAATCAATGGTGTAGAGAGATTTGATGGCATAAATCTTACCCAGGGATATAGATATGTGCGTGTGTGTGTGTGTGTGTGTGTGTGTGATAAGGAATGTACATATGAATGCTGATTAATTAGATATAGATTTACTTCAACTGTTTTTTCCAGTCTAAAATATTCAGATCTATTTTCCTATTTGCTCTTTTGATGACTTAAACAAAATGATGACGTAAAAAGAAATCAAGGTTAGACAAAGCAGATAAAAATGGATTAATATTTAATTAGGAAGATAGAAAGACATTCAATAAAAGCCAACATTTGTGTTATAACATGGAGCTTTCCATTAGTCTCTTGAATTTTGCAACTGAGAGTACTCTGTAGAAGATAGTTCAGAAAGGGTTTCCTAAAGATGGGGACCTAGAAGTGGAGGTGCCTACAGAGGACTGCTGATTCTGTAGTGCCCATTGAGATGATGACAAGTCCTGTAAGAGAAAAAAATTCTTTTTTTTTTTTTTTTTTTTTGGAGAGCGTTTCACTATAGGGTGCCTGCGCTTGCCAGACAGACAGAGAGAGAGAGAGATGGAAAGCGAGAAATCACCCCCCAGGGGGGATGGTCATGCCGCAATCCCTTCTCCTCCATTCTCCTCTCAGGATCTTGGGCATGCACGCACACGTGCCCGGCGTGAGTTTTAAGCCACCGGGTCCGGGACGCGAACCGCGGTCGACTATGTGGGAGTCCAGCGACATAGCCATTACGCTTACTGCTAGTCCCCAAGAGAAAAAAATTCTAACTTTTAATTTTACTACTCAGCTCCCTGGCTATTGAAGCATAGCATTTTATTACAATCACTCATCTTAATTTATTTGAACCTAACGTGAATTCTTAACTTACTTGCTGTGTCTTTTTTCTTTCACTCATTTATTATTTAACCAAAAATATTTATTTCTTACTTACTGTATTGTTGGCACACAGGAGGAAGGTGCAAATATACAGACCAGCCTGTGGGAGGCACCATCAGTGGCTGGCCCGCGATGCTCCGGCATTATGGATGTTGTTACTATGCGCTCCGTGTGATTCCACCTGGGGTTCTGCCTTTAGCTCGGAAGCAGCCGTTTGTTTGTTTGTTTGTTTGTTTTCTTTTTTTCTTTTTTCTTTTTTTTCTCCTTCTCCCTCTGTGGTCTTTATTTATTTAGTTAGTTTTTTAGTTTGCTTTAATTTATATTTAATCACTGTGCATCCTTACAGTGTACGTATAAGCAGCCTTTACCAATGACTCTTAGGAATTGAGAAATAAATATTCTAGTTTTCTTTCCCTAAGCCATGTGTGCAGTGGCATTGTTCAGGATTTTAGCTTCAGTTGACACTAGAGTAAATACTTCAATAGTGCACAATTTATTAAATCCTGTATATTCCCTGTATGGCATCACTTTTCCTCTTCTCGATCAGGGCAAAGAGCACATCCCAATAAACTTCTCTCACCAGAATCCTAATTTCAGGTCAGCTCTCGGGAAAGCCACACCGTGGCTCAGTACCTTCTAGGGTGTCAATGTACTCTCTACTCCAGCGTCGCCCAATGTACAGTCCTATGCCACCTGTGTCAGGAATCCTCTATGATGCTTGGAAAGCCACAATATCCTAAACTTACTGAGCCAAAATCTCTGGTGGAAAAGCTTGCTTATTTGGACTTTTAAAGTTGTCTCTAGTCTATTTCGTTTTTTTTTTTTTTTTTTTTTTTTTCTTTTTTTAGAGAGGTTTTTGCTATAAGGCACGTGCACTCACCAGAAAGACAGAGAGAGACAGAGAGACAGAAAGTGAGAAATCACCCCCCCCCAGGGGGGATGGCCATGCTGCAATTCCTTCTCCGTTCTCCTCTCGGGTTCTTGGGCACGCATACACATGTGCTTGGCGTGAGTTTAAGCCACCGGGTCCGGGACTTGAACCACTGTCGGCTACATGAGAGTCCAGCAACATAGCCATTATGCTAACTGCTGGTCCCCCTCTAGTTGATTTCTATGCTTCTTCACATTTGAGAACCACTGCCCCATAATTGTTATTTGCATTTCTTGAGTCTCTCAGTTTTGGTTTGAAATGATATGAAGTTATAATGACTTAATACATTTGTTTGCCAAATGTTTTATACTTAAAGGAATTAAAATATATACAATTAATAAAAATTCTAAGGATTTTTTTTTTTGATTATAGGCCTTAAATGTCAAACTATACTTGAAACTCATAGGTATTTTAAAATTTCAAAAATGTAGTGTTACCACAGTAGGGAGGAAATTTAAGGTAGGGATTGTATATACAAGAGTAGAATCATAAAATAAAGAATATGAATCAGTATTTATGCTTTGGTAAGGAGAGATTATGATTTGTTTAAAAGTATTTTTTACCACT
Organism: Tupaia tana; assembly: GCA_026018925.1. NCBI lineage: Eukaryota > Metazoa > Chordata > Mammalia > Scandentia > Tupaiidae > Tupaia > Tupaia tana. The sequence continues at coordinate 44,483,577 of JAKSZU010000013.1, read as the reverse complement.
TATTTATTTATTCTTCATTTCAATCATTCAATACATATGTCCTGAATAAATAAACAAGTATTAAGTGAAAATATAGAAGATTACAAATTTGAAAAGCAAGATATGGTTCCCACTTCCAAACGTAGAATTTCTTTATGAGATCTAGGACATTCCTACTCAAAAAAATTAACTTTGAAAGAAACTTTTAGAAGGTATATTCACACTAAATGTCACAGGAAAATAGAAATTACAATTAGCTATTTATGTAAATGATTTACTATCCTAAAAATAAAAATCACCAACTTTCTCTACACAACAACAGTGAGTGAGAGGAATATATTTATTCCTTGTACAGAAAACATGGCATAATGCATAAAGGATGTGAAAATTTTCATATTTTATATACCTATGAAACTATCCAAATTGAGATTACTGTTGTTTTTATTTTACCACCAGCACAGGTAATTTGTCAAAATCTATTGCTTAAATGATGTCAAAATGCATACTTCTAATTCAATATTAGAAAGTTATTTGCCTCTTAGGAAGGGAGATTGTCATCTATGTTTAAGTTTTCAAGAAGTTGTGTGGAAGTTATATGGAAGAATATATTCTGTGTTCTGTCAAAATATAGAAACCAAATTTGCATTCTAGGATTAGACATAGCAATGAATCCTCTATTATACTGTCCTGTATTATTAAAATGATGGAATATCAAATTGCAGTCCTAGAAAATCTTTAAATATCTATTGGTATTAATAGCACTAAAACAAATCAAGAAAAAAGATTAACAATAACATTTTGAATAATATGAATATACCTTTAAAACTCCATTATAATAGGGTAAATGTTTATTTGAAATTCCATCATAACCCTTTTTTCCTGTATAATTTGAATATTTTGTCTTACAAATCATACACTCACATAAGTTCTCCATTAACAACTCATTCTTCTCCAACCCCAGAAAAATCTCAGCTTTATTTCTGGGTTCTAACAATTGATTCTGTGAGTTTGGTGATTATTTTTCTCTGCTGGTTTTCCTCTCACATCTAAAATTTTTCTTGCTACCTTTTGTAGTGCTCTTTTTCATGAAATTAATATGCATATTTTCAGAATAATTTCCTATCCATCTCTGTTATATGATTATATATTTCATGTGCTCTATGAAATTTGCTATTAAAGGTAGAAAAAATTGTCCTCATTTTTAGAACCATATAGATGTTAGAGTTACCCAGCAAGCAGAATCCAAAAGAAAAATTCTGGAGAGAAAGAAATCTTCCTTGGGACCAGCAGTTAGCGTAATGGCTATGTCGCTGGAATCCCACGTAGTCGACCGCGGTTCAAGTCCCGGACCCAGTGGCTTAAACTCACGCTGGGAGCGTGTGCGTGCGTGCCCAAGATCCCGAGAGGAGAATGGAGGAGAAGGGATTGTGGCGTGGCCATCCCCCTGGGGGGGTGATTTCTCGCTTTCTATCTCTCTGTCTCTCTGTCTGTCTGGCGAGCGCACGCGCCCTATAGCAAAAACCTCTCCAAAAAAAGAAAAAAAAAATCTTCGTTATGATTTGGAAAAATCAGTCTGTCTCTCTCTCTTGCTCTCTTTCTCATATATATATATATATATATATATATATACACACACACACATATATATATATATATATATATATACATATATTCCATTTGATACGGAAAAAAGATATCTTACTAGGGGAAGGAAAAAAATCAAGATTTTAAAAGTATCTAAATGAAGTAGTCCATACAACAAATAATTCATGAATACACTAATGCATAACTCAGCTCTTTTTATGTATGAGGGTGTTCTTAAAATTGAGATACACCTGTCAAATGGGAGGAGGATGGGCATAAGTTAGGAGTCAACTAATTTCTGAATGGCTTTTTCTTTGTATCTTGAGCCCAGTTGGATGAGCTAGGGCATCACTGGCAAGACTATGTATATGCTATTGATACTTTCCATTTTTAAGATTAAAATCTTAATTAAATATTTGTGGACTGATTAAGTTTCTCATGTATAGGCAATAAGGAAACAAGGAAAGAAAACTGTCCACATTTTGGTAGACATTAAAAGGGCAGTTGGGGAAATCAAGTCAGAATGATGGTTCCTGTGACGTAACCGGGAGAAAAGCGTGGATTAGGGGAAGGAGATGAAGTCCACGTGGTGCGTATGTTCCTCTTCACAAAGAGAGTCCCTTTTCCGGTGATAACTTAGAGGTCTCGAGTTTTTATTTTATGAGTGAAGGCCAACTTTTGCTGATCAAATATATACTACTCTGTCCTGAAATTTCACTAAAATGTCAGATAAGGGATAAAGGTTAGACATCCTTAAGATCAAAGAATGGAAAAATAGGGTTCTCCATAAAATGTGAAAAATTGAAAGTGGATGAGCACAGGATAACTGATTTGTGAAAGAACAGCTCATTCAATGCAGCAGTGGGACATTACCTAAGGAGGGAGTACATTTGAGTCCCAGAACTAGAGAAATTAGAGGCACTTACGATAGTTGGGTGTTTGTGGGGCTGTTTGGAAATGTGTATAAGAAATAACCATCTGCATTGAATCAAAGTTCGCTTGTCTGAAAAGGTTGATTCAGCCACACTCTAGACAAGGGGGCACAGGCACAAGCGTATGAGGGCAGGCACTATGTGGGAAGTGGACATCCAGGGAAGTCTGCATAGAGTAATCTGGCCACTCCCCACTCAACTCGGAGAGCACAGGCTGCTGGGTTTGTAACCTCCAGGCAGGGTATTAAATGCCTCCTCTCTAGGGAAACCAAGGTGTAGACTTTGACAGTCAAGGCTCCCCCAAAATGCAGTGCGGCCTGATCTCCACACAGAGAAGCCCCGCAGTTAATACTGGGGAAGGGAATAAGTGGGGGCTGGCAAGAGGCATGGTGGTTAGGGGCCCTGGACTCCCACATGACCTACTGTGGTTTGAGTCCTCCTGGACCTGGCAGCTTCCTTTCTCACTTTCCCTCTCTCTCTCTTTCTCTCTCCTCGCTCTGTCCCTCTCTGGTCAAATTAAAATAAATAAATAAATAAATAAATAAATAAAGTTAACTAAAATAATTATTTAAAAAAGTACAGTGGGGACCAGCAGTTGGCGTAATGGCTATGTCGCTGGACTCCCACGTAGTCGACCACGGTTTGAGTCCCGGACCCGATGTCTTAAACTCACGCCGGGCACGTGTGCGTGCATGCCCAAGATCCCGAGAGGAGAATGGAGGAGAAGGGATTGCGGCGTGGCCATCCCCCCTGGGGGGTGATTTCTCGCTTTCTATCTCTCTGTCTCTCTCTGTCTGTCTGGCGAGCGCACGCGCCCTATAGCAAAAAAACCTCTCAAAAAAAAAAGAAAAAGTACAGTGGAGGAGGGAAATAACTGCATTAGTGAATCAAGATAAAAGGGGTCCCGAAAAATTGAGGAAAAAAATTATTTTTATGAAAAACACATTAAGAAAACTTTAAAAATCAATAGAAGTGTTGGAAGATAACAAATCTCAGAACGAAAATGGAAATATCTGAGAAAAGGTGACAAAGGCGATGACTACGCACAAGATACCCAACATGCAAATGATAGGAACTCCAGAAGGGAGAGCATTAAAAACAGACAAAAGCAATATGAGAGGTCTTCACAAAGTTCACGGAAAATGCAATTGTGAAAAAAGTAAGCCTGAATTTCAAAATTTTGTAGCACCAAAATAAATTTGTAGTTTAATTCCATTTTCTTGTGAGTAGTTTGATGCCCCCACATATATCAGTAACCTTAGAAGCTAGAATTCTGTATCAGATATAATTATTCATTGCATGCAGTGGTAGAGCAGGGCCATGGAGTGGTGACATAACGCTGGGGCTAAAGTACAGTCTAGAGCCTGATCTCAGGGGTCTAAGTGTTTGTGCAGCAACTCCCTTCACGACTTAGGGCTTAAATTTACATTTTTAAAACTTCTCCTTCCCTAGGCAATAATGATTATTTTGCAGGGTTATCTTTAGGACTAAATAAATAAATAAATATAAAATGCACATAGCAGCGTGTGGCATCTAGGACGTGCTCGGTAAGTGTTAACCACCTTTATTTTATGTATAGAAATATAGGGCCTGACAAAATTTACTTTTCTTCAAATCATGTCAAATGAGCTATTATAAGATCAGGCCCACTAAAATTAAAGCCATATAGCAAGAATAAGGGAGAAATGGAAATCAGGAAAGAGGTTTCGGTTACAGAAAGGGGTTGGGAATCCCTGTAATGAGGCTAGGTGGTGACTAGATAACAGCTGTCTCTCAAAAATCAAGAACAGGCTCTAAGTTAGAGGAGAAAAGGTGGGGCCAGCATGTGCCATAGGGGTTAAGGTGCTGGACCCCTACATGGTCGACTGCAATTTGAGTCTAGGACTCAGATGCTTACAGCTCACTCCAAGCACGTGTGTGTGTGTGTGTGTGTGTGTGTGTGTGTGTGTGTGTTCTAAAATCCTGAGAGGAGAACAGAGAAGGGATTGCAGCATGGCTATTTCCCTTGTGGGGTGATTTCTCACTTGGTTTCTCTAGCAAGTGCACGCTCCCTAAAGAAAAAAATATCTTTCTAAAAAATAATTTTTTAAAAAAGGTGGAGAAAAGCAGAGAGTCTCAGAAAGTGTTTGTTTAAGAAAAAATTATACCAGTTAATTATGTGATACATGAACTTAATGAAAATATACTTACACTTCTGGAAGAGAAGTATAGAATTAATTAATGAGAAGTAGCATTTAATCAGATATAGCCAAATAGGGAAGACTGAAGTGCAGTTAGAATGAAAAGTTGTATAAAGAGGAATCAGAGGTCTAGCTGCAGTGGGGTGCTGCTGCATGACACCGGGACCCTATGGGAGGATAGATGTGAGCAAACCAGGAACACACTGATCCCGGCATGCTGGGAGGCCTGAGGAAGGATCATGGCCTGAGACCCTGTCAAGATTACCTCTTTCTGATGAGAATAAAAAAGGGGAAACTTTTTTTTTTTTTTTTTTTTTTTTTGGAGAGGTTTTTCACTATAGGGCGCGTGCGCTCGCCAGACAGACAGAGAGAGACATAGAGACAGAAAGCGAGAAATCACCCCCCAGGGGGGATGGTCACGCCGCAATCCCTTCTCCTCCATTCTCCTCTCGGGATCTTGGGCACGCACGCACACGCGCCCGGCGTGAGTTGTAAGCCACCGGGTCCGAGACGCGAACCGCGGTCGACTACGTGGGAGTCCAGCGACATAGCCATTACGCTAACTGCTGGTTCCCAAAAAAGGGAAAACTTTTAAAAAAAGATTTGAAGAGTCTCATATCACATTAGAAATGAATTCAGTTTATGTCATCCTAAGTGCATAGACATGAATATTGATCCAACAAAAACATTGGGGTAATTCTATTGGGAACACTGTGTGTTATACATGGGGTGTGATTGACGTGGTTGATGACTTAAAAAAAAGAAATCCCAGCCTAACCATGGTGGCACAAGCAGAAGGGTAACATTGAGCAGGGGCTGAAGCTGCACGGGAGACCCAGATTTAATCCTCAGTCCAACTTGAATAGGCTGGGCACAGTGACTTGTACCTGTGCTCCTAGGTAATTGGGCGGTTGGGACAGGAGGTCCTGATATGGCAAGGTCCTGTCAAACATACTTCTCTCTCTCCTTTTTAGGGGGGTGGGCTATATAGCGCAAGCACTCTCAGAAGAGAAACAGGGAGAAGGAAAGTGGGGGGAAAAAAAGGGAGGATGTCCACGCCACGATCCCTTATCCTCCATTTGCTTCTCGAGATTTGGGGCTCACACACATTTCTGACAGGATTTATCAAGCCTCCAGGTGCAGACTTGAAACGCTATTAGACATGTGAGAATCAGTTACTTGAACTGCCGTGCTGTCTGCAGCCCTCTCTCTCCTCTGTCTCTCTGGTTCTTTCTCTTTCATAAATGAAAAGAAATAAAAAAAAAAAAATAAGGAGATGGAAAAAAAGACAAAAATTTGTTTTTCCCAAAGTAAGAATTCAGAGAGTTAACAACTGAAACTGAAAAATGAAGATATGGAATATAAATATCTTAAATGATACATGTGGATATAAATTTTGGGAGAATCACTAAAATAATTGAAGATGTTGGTAGTAGATAGCAGAAAATAGGGATGACTTTCAGTTATAAGAGAAATAAGTTCTGGAAATCTAATGTATAGCTTGTGCTTAAAAATATTGCTATGTTTACTTGAGAATAAACCTTAAGGGTTCAAACTACGTATACACAAAATGGAGACTATGTGTATTGATTGATTCCTTAAATTAGGGTAATCATTTCACAATACTTACATATCAACCATCATGTATACCTCAATATATCCCATTTTTATTAATTATACCTCAATAAAATTAGAAATTAAAATAAATGTGAACAAATATGGGCTTCAAAAAATAATAGGGATGAGAAGGCTTCCAGGATACTGTTACATTTGGTCATAATCCTTGCTAAGTTATTGGATATTTTATGAACTCATAAAACTTACTATTACAGGACCACCACTACCCACATGGATAATGTGTGTTAATTAGAAAAACACAGTTCCTCTGCACAGGTGCAAGTTGTTATAAATTGGGGGAACTGCAGTGTGAGGTAGAGTTCAGCTTTCTCTAATAGAAGCTAATCCCTGAGTCAGGGACCCTTCATCAGGGAAAACTCTGCCCAACTGAATAGGGCAGCCCCATCCAGAAACAGTGGAGTCCTGTGCAACCATTCTGCTCTGTCTCCCTCTCTTCCTCTCTCTTACTCAATCTCACGTTTTTCTCAGTAATTTATTTCTTTTCCTTTTTTTTTTGGAGAGGTTTTTGGTATAGGGTGTGTGCGCTCGCCAGACAGACAGAGAGAGACATCGAGACAGAAAGGGAGAAATCACCCCCCAGGGAGGATGGCCATGCCGCAATCCCTTCTCCTCCATTCTCCTCTCGGGATCTTGGGCATGCACGCACACGCGCCCGGCGTGAGTTTTAAGCCACTGGGTCCGGGACGCGAACCGGGGTCGACTACGTGGGAGTCCAGCGACATAGCCATTACACTAACTGCTGGTCCCAGTAATTTATTTCTAAGTGATAAAACCATGAATATTTTTACACCCCTTTTTATTTTATAATTTTATATAATGATAATACATTATTTGTGTATTTTTATTTCAAAATCTACCCTAAATAATAAACAGGAATTTCAAATAAACCAGAACTGAAAGAGAAATTTTTTACTGAAAAAAAATGAAAGTACTATTAACAGAGTGTTCCTTGCAAAGAAGCTATGCAGCAAAATGGAACACACTTTGGAAAAGGGAAATTAGAAAAACCTTTTCAAAAAGCACTTTCCTGGGAAAGGGTCCTGCCGACAGCAGAGAGTTAGAGGATACACATCACCTCCTACTTCCAAAGGACAATAGGAATCGTTCAAACTAGAGAAGCAGAATTGTCCCTGTGAAGTTATTCTATAAGCCATTTGTATGGTTGGAATGTGAACCCTCTAAAGTTGTGTGTTGCCAATGTGATAGTATTAAGAATCGGGACCTTTAAGAGGTGGTTAGGCCATGAAGGCTGCTCCCTCATTAAGAACATTAAGACCCTTTAAAAACAGAGGTCACAGAGCTTTTGATTAGCTTGCCTGACAGATTTCTGCCTACCATGTGAGCACGCAATAGGAAATGCCTCGGAACACCGAATGCTGGCACGAAGAATTTATTAGACTTCCCAGTCTCCAGAACAGTAAGACATTTCTGTTCTTTATAAATTACCCAGTATTTTGTCGTATCAGCACTAACAGATTATGGGGGCATGCTTAAGTGTAGACGAGGTGACTTCGAAGAAAAGGAGTAAGAAATGAGCAATGATAAGGTGGGTTAAGTTACGCCCTTTTAAAATGCCACCTATAAAATTTCATAAAAAGGAAACAGGCCAATATAATCTATAGGACAATTTATCAAAGGAAAATGGTGTCCACTGTAAAACAGTGCATTGCATTAGGATTAAAGTACATGAGATAATAAAATCTCTATTCTCCTGATCACAGAGAAATGTGAATAGTTAATGTGCACTTTCTTTTTTTTTTTTTTTTTTTTTTTAGCAAAAACTATCATGACCAGAGCTATGCTAGAAGGAATTAATTCCCCAGCAAGAACGCAAATGTAATTTAGCAAAAGGGACCTAGGTCAGGAGGAGAGATTAAGAAATTTAGGAAGATATTGCAAGATTCTAGCTATTAATAAATGGCATTAATGTATTAGTGATTGTGAGAATCTCATAACATTTTGACTGGAACATTATTCAGTGATACTGGAATTGATTTGTGCAAAAAGTGACCAAGATACCTATGTACGGTGAGATTACAATTAAAGTAGAATCAAACATTATTTCAAGCAGAATTAGAACAATTAATGAGAACCAGGCATGTGATGAGTGGGAGAGAACTGTTAACTTCTCTGTACCCTCATTAAGGGCAGATTTAATCAATCTTGAGCAATGAGAAGCCATGGAGAATTTTAGATTACCAGAGGAAAATACTTTTCTCAGTAACATCTTCCCGTTTAATAATTCTCCCATATGAAGAAAAAAGTTCCATTACAGTTGACCCAATTTCATTGTGCCATAGAGAAATGTCATTGACCCCCTTCTTGATCCCCAATAGGGAAACTGACAGCTATCTCCCTTTCTTTAAAATAGGACTGTTTTTACACTAGACAACTATTACCCAGTCTCTCCTCAACCACTTTAGATTCAATCTCAGTAATCCAAATTACACGAAACTTATTCTCAGAGGCCAAATTTCCCAGCACTTTAATTATCTTTGTGGTTCTCAACTGAACACACTTCAATTTGGCCATATCCACATTTTGTTCCCGAGCTCAGAATGGGAGAGATTATTCTAATAAGGAACTGACCGGTGTTGAGTATAATGAGATGATTATTTTTCAATTATCGTATTTCCCAGTAAAGTGCATGTTTGCATGGTACATTGTTCACTCACATTCTGATGTTTCTAATTTATAATTGGCTTGTGATATCTTATGACCGCGTGATCCTTTTCTATTTTAATTGTAGATATGTATCCATTACTGGGACTTCATGACTTCTAAATTTAGTACTTTTTATATGCTTATTTTCTGTGAATTTATTTTACTTTTTAAAATTTATAGTCTATTTATTGATATTAATGGTATATAAGGAATATAAACACTTCATTAATAATACTGATAATAAACCCATAACATCTATTCTACTTTTGACTTTAATGAACTATTTTCCTTTGGAAGACTCAACATTTTAAGTCTACAGTAATTTCTCCATTAAATAATACTGTTAGAGGAAGGAACATCTAAGATTTACTTATCTCTAAAATCCTATGACTTACAAAAGTATTTCCTTAATCTAGGATAAACTTCAAATGAATATTTACCTGTATCTATTATGTAAATAATGGAAGTGCTAAGAAAAAAGAAAGTAGAGAATAGAATTAGGAAGGAGGGAAGGGTAGAATTTTTGAATAGCGTGAGAAGAAGCTACATTTAGAAAATATAAGAGGGGCCTTCAAGTTTGTGGAAAAATGAAATGAAAGTACAACTTTATTTTGGTGTCAAAAAATTTTAAATCTCTGTATTTTATTTTCATAATACCTATTTTCCACTAAAGTTTTGAAGCACTCTTGTATGAGAAAAACAATCTAAAGGAAGTAAAACAAAATTGTTAACAGGAGGAACATTCTGGGCAGAATGAATAACAAGTATGAAAATCTTTTTAAGAGATTTTTTTGCTATAGGGCAGGTATGCTTGCTAGAGAGACAGACAGACAGAAAGCCAGAAATTACTCCCCCAGGGGGGATGGCCACACCACGATCCCTTCTCCTCCATTCTCCACTTGGGGTTTTGGGCATATACGCATGCAGGCACAAGCGCCCAGCATGTTTTAAGCCACCAGGCCCGGGACTCAAACCACATTCACTACGTGGGAGTCCAGCGACGTAACCATTATGCAATTTGCTATTCTCCAAAAGTATGAAAATCTTGATGTGGGAATGTGACTGGCATTTTTGAACAGCAAAGAGTGGGTGTGCCTGGAGCATAGTGTTAGAGCATTAAAAAACAATCAAATATGTAATGGGACATAGAGAAGCCATGTAATGCCTTATAGATCATTGTAAAGACTTAGCCTTTAGTCTGAGTCAGAAACAGACGACTGGAATGTTTGAGGACAGAATTGACATAATCAAATGAAATCACTGTGAATGCTCTGTTAAAACAGACCAAAGTGGTACAAGAGCAGTGATCAATGAGGAGACTGCAGCAGTAATTCAAATGAGAGAACGTGGTTGGAGGCTGTTGCTTGGTAGCTTGGACCATAGTAATAGTAGCAGTGGACTGAAGTGATTTAATACTAGATACATTTAAAGTTACAACAGATAAACTATACTATTGGGGCAGATCAGGGGGTGGGAAAATTTAGGCGATGATAGTTGAGTGATAGGGACTGTAACATACCAGTGCAAATATCCTTCTATAAAATACTCCAGGTCTATAAAGAGTTTTCATTTCCTACTAGACTATAAAACTTTCATCTCTTATACATTATTAAAGTAGGCAAAGATTTTAACTTTAATCTGTGAAAACATTTTTTTGCTATAAATAAAACATATTTACTTGAAATACTCTGATACTAGGGTTACCTTTGTACTGTTTTAAGTGATATATCTATAACAGTAGCAAAGAAGATATTCTAGTTCAAAATATAATCTTGTCTACCTAAAGGTTGCTGAAATTAGAAATGTATCACTCTCTACAACCATTAATAAGAACCCGTTTTGCTACTCAGTTTCTAACTCTATTCCAAGTTCTTTTCCTCTGATTTTATGAAGGTGCAAAACTGATCCACAGGTACAAACATTCTAGAGGAAGTTGATATTAAAAATCTCTGCTATGCCTGTATTAAATTTTGTTAGCAAGTTATTGGATTATTTGAGTGAATCATCTCAGAATCTTCAGATAATGTCATTCATAGATTTAATAGTCCACCATTTATGAGAAAGTCCTTTCAAATATTATGTACTTATTTTAAAATATGGTATGTAGTTCCCATCATTAAGAAAGAAACTATGAGGCTAATATTGCTATCAATACTTTTAGATACAGGAAATTCAAGAAGTAGACTTTCAAAGGGGATGATAAAAACTGGCCCACAGTAATAATCATAGCACTTAAGTTCTGTTCAATTTTTTATTATTGCTTTTACTTTGCACCCGCTGTGTTCATACTGTGAAGCTCCGAGAATGCATTAGCTGCAAGCACTAGTACTTTCGACAGCTCAGTTAACAACATCTTCCAGTTACCAGACTCATCAGGGCTCAGCAGACAGTGTTAACAAAACACAGTTATTGAGCAAGGCTAAAGGATGTAACATAAATTTCAAGTGAATCTCTGAGAATGCACAGATATCCTTTTATACCTATTTTTATTACAACCCTGTCCTTCCACTAGAGAGACCTTGGACAGACTACAAAGAAAGGTCCTTTTTTCATCAAAATGTCCTTTTATAATGAATGATTTTAATTGTAAACTTTAAAAGATTCTGGATGCTGTGTTTTATTTGGTCACATGGCATAACACACAATACACACACACACACACAGGTGCGCACGCGCGCGCACACACACACACACACACACTCACTCACCAAGGTTTTATCTATGGTGCTCTTAGACCAAACATCAGACAGTCACCAACGGAGATGGTGTAATATGTACAGTATGAAATAAAAATGTTTCCTCCCCAAACTTGATATATTAATGTGATTTTTATTCTATTTGTTATTTTAAGTGCAAGAAAAGGAACATGTGCTAGGTGAATTTTCTCTAGCGTGACCGACTGGTAATATGAAAAATGTATCAGACAGTAACTATTTATCTGGAATTATTCTAATCATTTTAGTTAGTAGATTCCTAGGAGCGCAACAGAGGGCAGGGGTCAGATGATGACACAGTGGTTAAGATGCAACATTCTATAAGGCTGACCCACATGAGAAGGTTCCCGAGACACCCTCTGAGTATGCAGGGCATATGTGTGCCCACCGTCCATGGCTGACTGAGGCGGGAAGTGGATGGTAGCATGAAGATTCTTTTGGAGTGCTCTCTCTCACTCATGGGACAAAATAAAAAGGAAACTCAGAAGCATTAGGGCAACTACAATTATCTTCATTCACCTCATCATTTATTCATTCATCCATTTTTTTCTGTTTCTTGACTTGTGAACTCTTTAATCTATGGAATCATTACATTATACTTACCATCATTTTAAGGAAATAGTGTTCTTTAATTCACCCCTTGTGGAAATTCTGTGTTGTAGTATATACACTGATGTACACATTGATGGGTGAGATCTCTAAATCTGTCTGAGTTGTTGGCAATGCTGTTCTTCGCCATACAGTTTAGCAATTGCACCAGCTGACACTCTATTGCTGATTTTTTGATTATATGTGCTTCCTTTCCTTTTTTTTTTCTTCTTGTTTTTCATAGGGCAGTGTGCACTCAGGAGAGAGAGGAAAATTGAGAAAACACCTCCCCACCCACCCAGGGGGGTGGCCATGCCACAATCCCTTCTCCACCATTCTCTTTTCAGGATTTTGGGCACACACACACATGTAGTTGGTATTTCTCTTGTCACTGTGTCTGGGACTCAACCAAACCATTTGGCCATGTGGGATCGAGCCATCTCAACAGCCACACCACTGAGTGGCGCTGTTTTCTTTTTAACATATATATTGTTTCATGATGCAGTTATTGAATGCCTTCTGATCAGTGCTGGAATGTCGTAGTCAAGAAACGCAAATGTTCTCTTTGCTTTCGCGGTAACTAGAGTTTAGTAAAATATGTGGTGCAAATTTGGACCCTGAAATGTTTTTACGAGAGACATCATCTGAGAGGCAGGGCATGAGTAGCCACTGGGAGGCTGGAAGCTCTGACTACGTAACAGGAAGGTGCAACAAGGGGGATACATGCGGGGACAAAGGAAAGGATCTACAAAGCCATCTACATTGATGGACATGGTTTTTGAAATATCGCTCCTTAGGTATTAGCCAGTTTCAATGTTCCTCATCTGTGACTAGTTAACATTTAACACAGATCATTTTAGTTGACTGAATTATGTAAGAATTACATAAACCAGCTCAGCTGTTTAAAATGGGGCCGCATGCATTCCAGCACACTTGCTCTCACAGCAAGTGACTAAGTTGGAGCGCTCCCATCACTTGCTGCTCCTGCAAGTGAACTGGAGATGCTTTCACATTACCTTCCTCTTCCCTCCCATTGTAACTCTAGCTCTGATGACTTCACCATTCCCTTCCTTGGAAAGCTCCCTAGGGAATAGGACCAGATCGAGGGGAGACTGTTTTCCCTGGGAGAGTGGCACAATCTGAGCTTGGTGCGGGCCATAAGTTAGTAGAGCAGTTATGTGCTGATGTAAGAGGCCAGATAGCCTCTATTCTGTGACCTCTGTGCTAGGATGCATCACATAATTTAAACCTTTTAGGCCACAGTCTGAGTCTTTTGTCTCTCTAATATATGGAAAAAGAAAATAAAAAGTTTAAAAGTCAGTTAGTGAAACTATTCATTTTCATTATGTTTCCAATTTTTAGATGATACTGACTTGTACACAATTGTCTTACCATATATGAGGAATTGAATCTATTTGGTTGGGCATAAAATAACATTAATGCAGTTTCTAGAACCCCTTGTTAACCAGAATCCATCCCATCCCGGCTTCTCTGATAAGCACCTGTCAGTATGTGCTGAGGAAGCACAAAAGGATTTTTAAATGTGCCCTGTTTTTTTTTTTTTTTTTTTATATTTTTTTTATTATTTATTTATTTATTTTTTTAATCTTCCCCCATCCACACCCACAAGTGGAGTATAGTCATGCTGCAATCCCTTTTCTTCCATTTCCCCATCCTATTGGGATTTGGGGCTTGCACATACCCAGCATATCTTTCAGCCTCTCAGGGCCAGGACATGGTAAATCATGTAAGATCCAGCTCTCTTAACTGCTAAGCCATGGGGCCCAGTCCACGTGACTTTTATTTAATAGTATTGTTTGGATAATGTTTTGTGGGGGGGGGGGGGAGAGGGGGGAAGACCTCAGTTATAATGAGAATTGAAGTGAAACTCCTGTTTCAGAGAAATGGTAGATTTTATTGTATTTAATCACTACCTGTTTTTATCATTTCTTCCTGCAAGTAAAATATATCCTTCTCCATTGCATTGACTATGAACTTGGGCCTGCTTTGGCCAGTGGAATATGAGCAAATGTGACTTTCTCCACATTCGAGCAGAAACTTTAAATGTGCCCTGGGTGTTTTATCTGCGCCCACCCGCAGCTCTCACTCTGCCCTCAGTGTACTGCTGTCCTCTCTGAGGCCAGCGGCTGTGAGGAGTAGTGTGCTATCTTCCCTGATACCAGAATAAAGAACGTGGAACACAAGCCCAGGTATAACTCAACAAACCGTAGCAAGTTCAGATATTTCAAAGGAGTCCAATAGAGCTACAGAGATCACTAACCACTTAGGAATAGAAGAAAAAAATAAAAATAAATGTCTGTGGCTGCAAATCACTCAATTTTGGAGGGTTGTTTGTTGTCACAGCAAGGCTGTGCAATACACATGGAAATTTTGGAATTATTTAGCCAAGGGATGATGATGATGACTTATGCTTGGGTGGTAGCAAGAACATGGTATGTTTTTAGACATATCCTAAAGGTACAGGCAAGGTGTATGACGTTTTTGTGGGTTTCTTATTTTTCGGTTTGTATGTGTGTTTTAATTTACTATAGGGTATGTGTGATCAATGGAGGGATGGAGGGATGGAGGGAGGAAGAGAGAAAGAAAGAGAGAGAGAAGGCGGGAAAATGAGAAAACACCCCCCAGGGGTAAGGTCATGTCACAATCTCTTTACCTCCATTCTCTTCTCGGGATTTTTAGACAAAAATACATACACACCCAGTGTGTTTTTCAGGATGCCACGTCGAGGACTTGAACCTTGAAATTCACCATGTGGGATCCAGCCACCTTAATCATCATACTACTGACTGGACCTGTATTAGGTATTTTTTGAAAATAAGAAAGAATCCATGTTAATTGTAAATGTTTGGGCTTCTACTGGACTACTGTGGACGTATGGTTACAAAAATATCAAAACATTTTAATTTGTACAAAATTATACTTAAATAGTAATGAACGTCTCTACAACAAAATATACGTTTAATTAGGTTATAATATTGTGGGTGGTACAGTTTGGAAATATCTCTTTTGAATATAGTTTGTTCAGGACTGAAGTATGTGAAAATCGAATCCTTATGATATTTAGATTCTATTGACTGTTTCAGGAATGAGGTAGGGACCAGCAGTTAGCATCATGGCTATGTCGCTGAACTCCCATGTACTCGACCGTGGTTTGAGTCTTGGACCTGGTGGCTTAAACTCACGCTGGGCGCGTGTGCGTGCATGCCCAAGAGCCCGAGAGGAGAATGGAAGAGAAGGGATGGCGGCGTGGCTATCCCCCCTGGGGGGTGATTTCTCGCTTTCTGTCTCTCTGTCTGTCTAGCGAGCGCATGTGCCCTATAGCAAAAACCTCTCCAAAAAAAAAAAAAAAAAAAAAGAATGATGTAGCAACTGTACTGTATAAAGTCAATTTTGTCATGTGCTAAAATCAATTAAGTCTTTTATAGTTAAACTTACAAAAGTCATTTTAATTGTCAAATTGACTATACATGAAATTTTTCTCCAACGTTCTCACGGATTTGTATAAGCAGTAGATGCTTACAACACTAGTAAAGCAAAACTGATAAAAGTCACTCAACAAGCGGTGTTCTGAAGTGCCTGCCCTTCAGTGCCAATGTCCAGATCATTAGAGCAGCCCTAGTTCCAGCTTTCGAAAAAACAGCTTCCTTTTTGTTTATTTATTTTTTCTGGACTACCACATATATTTTCAATTCACTCATTTCATGTTTAGTTACTGTGAAATAATATTGCTTTCCATCAAAGATCACTAAAACACACAGACACACACACACACACACACACACAGAGTCACCATTCCATTATGTAAAGGAGAAAATTAGCTTATAACTATACATTCTTCTTCTTCTCTGAATCAATATTAATAGAAGCAGTTGATGATTGTTATATTTTTATGTAAATAAAGATTTTAGTAATAATGTTCTGTAACTTCATGTTCTGCTTAGTACTTTAATACCACCATCCCCACCAAAAACAACAAAAATTGAGAAATACAAAGTTCTATATTGGCACCTAAATTAATAACATTAATGAAATTAAAATAATTTTATTGAAATATTTTTAAGGTTTTTAAAAAAATTTTAAATGAGGCAAGTATTTATTCATCTAAGATCCATGATGTTGATTCAGCATTCCATAAAACAAAATTTAAATAATTATAAAAATATTACCTCTGTTAAAGGTACTACATCATGGGGTCAGCTAATGGCGTGGTGATTAAGTTACTGGATTCCCACAGGGCCACTGGGGTTCAAGTCCTGGACCTGGTGGTTTGAAAATCACTCCAGGCACGTATGCATGCATGCCCAAAATCCCTAAAGAAGAATGGAAGACAAGAGATTGTGTTGTGACCATCCCCCCAGGGAGTGGTTTTTCCTTTTTCTTTCACTGTCTCTTTCTGGTGTATGCACACACCTTATAAAACTACATTGTTTATGTGTTTATTATCCATATTTAATATCTGATGACACAATCATAAAAAGAATACATGAACACTTATTTTAAATATTCCTTTTTTACTCCAGACAAGTCGTCATACATAATCTTAGCACTAGAAGTACAATTTTAGACAAAAGCAAATGCTTTGTTTGTTATTTTGCTATAGGACATATGTGCTCACCAGAGAATGGGAGAGAAAGAGAGAGAAGGAAATTAAGAAATCCCCCCCCCCCACTCAGAAGGAATGCCACAGTCCCTTCTTCTCTAGTCTCCCCTTGGGATTTTGGGCACATGTGCATACATGCCTGGCATGATTTTCAAGCCACCAGGTCTGGGACTTGAATTGTAAAACCTGTGGGATCCAGATTCCTTAACCTCCTTGCCACTTGCTGTCTCTGAAAACAAGGGATTTTTATCTGAAAAGTTAGAACAAGTTTTTATTCTATTTATCGTAGGTAGGTATCTATATTTAAATTTTTTTCACTGTTGTACTCTACTTCAAGTTACTGAAATTTGAAATACAAAACAATATTCACAGAATTCAAGTATTACTTTTCCTCTCATTAATCCTAATACTTTTCTGGATTTGTGTAAAGAAAAACCTTGAATGCGTAATGGAGTTTGAAATTATATTTTTCTTTCAAATATCTAATATATATAAGCAATAAAATACTTATAAACATACTGTTTTTTTAAAGTTTTTTTAATACACTTCTGTTTACCAATCATGGCTAGAAATGAAGACAACTCGAATTCAAACAGATAATTCTTATTAAAAAAGCAAAGAAAAATTTAGTTCTTAGTAGCTATGAGACAATATTTTGAAAGCAAGCATACTTGATATTTTACCATAGTGAATGAGAAAATGATGCTATTGTCTTTCTTTTACTTATATAAACTGAAATACTTTATCAATAATACCTTCTTAAATGTATTGCTATAGACTTAATTTTGAAAAAACAAGAAAGAATTAAGAATCCTAACTTACTCTCTATATTCATTCTCTATGATAAAATCTTCTCTGAAAAATTATTGCTCACACGCCAATCATTTCACACAGACCACTGTATACAAAAAAGCATTAATATTGAAATGCATATCCTGAAAATACTCGAAAATTTAATATGCCTTCCAATAGTCGTGTTTCTGAAACGAAGGTCATTCTAGTGTATTTCTAAAAGGAAACTCCCATGTTTCTCCCAAATACAGAGGACTCCCATAGGATCATTGTGATTTTAATGATGTTTCCAATTTTCTTGTTCTACATGGGTCTCTTCATTTAAGGGGGAAAAGATGACCCCAAATATACTCATCTCTTTAGATTTTAGCCAAGAACATTTGTTTTCTAGAAGCATCTGACAGACTGAATCAAGTTCTTATTGAACAAACCCTACTTTGTTTTCATTGAATTAGTTGCTTCAAGTGTTAAGTTTATAGAAACTGCTTACCTGCTGCTTATGCTGATCTATGCTAGCGATTTTCTAGGCCGAGCATCATCCGTTTCTTTTTCTGGTATTGTGTGATTATAATGGCTGCAGCACATTTCCTATGACCCTGGTTAAGTGTCTACAAGAAAACACGTGCCTCTTTTCTTGCCTTAGTAGTCTATATGACTTAACCACATTTAACACTACTTAGGACGAGACTAACAACTTCATAATTGAATAATTCAATAAGTGAATATGTACGTGTACATATCTATGTCTGTATGTGTGCACACAGGCGTAATTGATTTTCTGTGGTATACTTTCAGGGTAATAATGAATATGTGGTAGTTCTTTCTTTGTTCTTATTTATTATTCATCACAGAGTATGTGTGATCATTTAAATGGGAAAGATACAATCACTCCCAACAGAGTCTGGTCCTATGCAATCTGCTTCTTTGAGCCCCCATCTCATCAGGTGTTTGAACACATGTTATTGTGCATGCTTAGCATGTTTCAGTTGACCACGCTGGGGATCCAACCCCACAGTCAACCATGTGGCTTCCAGCAAGCAGATCAGTATACTATTAGCTAGACCCCAAAGGGTTTTAGCCTTCGGGATCTAGGCTGAGACTATTTACATTCGGGAGATCTGGAAACAATTAACTTCTAAAAATAAAATAAATAAAAATAGATATTGAGAGAATAGAAACATATTTTAACCACACCCTAAGTCTCAGTCTCATGGTATGTACATTTATACTTCTTAAGGGAGTACTATGAAATAGCTATTAAGAGCTTAATTTTTTAAATAAGGCAACGGCATTTGAGAAATATTTAATAATTTTTTAAAGTGCCCAGCTTATAAGTGGTGTTTCTCAGATGTGAACAAAATTTGACTCCAGAACCTTTGCTCTTTTCAAGAGTTCAACACCCACTTTCAAAATCTGCAGATATAGGGCCAGCCAGTGCATGATGGTGAATAATCCTATGAGGCTGACTGTGCAGTTGAGTCCCAGACCTAGAGGCTTGAAAAAAACTAACAATGATAATAAATAAAATAAAAAAATAAGTTTTAAAAGAAAAGAAAAGGAAAAGGAAAAAACACCAGGCACAGGTACATGCATGCCCAAAATCCTTAGAGGAAAATGGAGGTGAAGGGATTGCAGCATAGCCATCCTCACTGGGAGAATGGGAAAAAAAATACAGAAATTAGAACTATCCAATTGGGTATTACGTTTTTTTTTAATGCAACATCTATATAGCAAGCAAAAACATCTTCCTTAGGGATGCTTTTTCCTTTTCTATAGCTAATGTATACTTTTTAAAGGTCCAAACATGAGAAGACATTTTATTTGTATTAAGTGGTTTAGTTTTGGAGACATGGATAATGAGCACAGGAAAGACTAGGGAAAAGCTGTCATTGTTGATTTTTCAGAATGAACATTGATAGTGCCTTGCCAGCATTTTGCCCACAGCACATAGTAGAAACCAGATAAAATCTCATAAGGTCAAACCCTGAAATGGAAGGGAAAGCTTTAGATGGAAACAGTCTGACGGCCAATGTTAGAGCATCTCCTTTTTCCATTCCATGTAATTTTGATATATTTGTTTCCCAGATTGGCTCCATTACTCAGCATCCTTACAGATAAAATTTGCTTGCTGCATTTTGCTGTTTTGAATGAACAAAACCAATCAAATATTATAATAAATTTTCTAATTCCCTTCCAGCTAAATGTGAATTTCAGTGGGATTACTCGGTAAATGTTTGACAATAATAACAGTAATAATAATAATAATAATAATAATAATAATAATATGGAGCTCCTTTGTTTTTCCTCTTCTATTTAGTATATCAACTTATTAAATTCAGTCCAATGCTATTTCAAGGACATTTCATTTTTCCCAAATATTGGTGGGGTGGGAGGCATGAGAAACCATGCTTTTTCTAAATTACTTTTATTCTTTATATGTTGCCATTCCAACTTAAACTTGGAGTCAAGATAAACTTTTTGAATGAGAGAGAGGACTTCACTGCTTTCTAATAAATGTTTCATATGTGATTAAAAGAAAAATTTGTAAGTTTTAGCTACATGTGGTGTTCTGCTACTTTGTAGTTTTTGGTTATCTCATTTTATTTTTTAATATAGTTAACTAGTTGGTATTTTGCATTGTTAAAGTATAGTTATTTGAGTTCATTGATATTTAGAAAATTTTTAAAACTTTTATATGTATATATGCTATATAGACATTAATAGCATATATACATATAAAAAGTTTACATACAAAATCTTTGTAGCTCAAAACTAAATGGAAGAGTTATTATCTTGTCCACTATTTCCCAAAATGATTTAATGGTTTCTAGAGAATATTTCTCTTATAAAGAAGTTGACATGTAGACTGTCCTAAAAGGTAA
The DNA here is from genome assembly GCA_026018925.1 of Tupaia tana. Classification (NCBI taxonomy): domain Eukaryota; kingdom Metazoa; phylum Chordata; class Mammalia; order Scandentia; family Tupaiidae; genus Tupaia; species Tupaia tana. The sequence goes on along the minus strand of JAKSZU010000013.1, from coordinate 44,463,003 downwards.
TATCTCTAGGAAATGCTTAATTAAGTTAAATGAGTTCTTACTGAAGAATCATCAGAAGTTTCTAGTGTACTCCGTGTGAGTGTGTCTGTGTGTGTATGCACGTGCAATTTGTAGGAACACCTCTTACCCTGACTTGGCACACAATTTGAGAAGCCATCATTTTCAGATATATCTTAGTCATGCATTTCAGATAATGTATCTTTTAAAAGGAATTAGTTGGTTTCAATTTTGAGTATGAGGATCGCAATTCAGATAAAACCTCCTATGAACTTAAAATTCATTGATTTAATCGTCCACCCATTCCATCCATGTATTTTGAGTACCTACAAAGCTTCTTTGGTTATACATACCAGGACATACAGAGATGAATTGCTAATAGTTGCTGCCAAAGTTGCACATAACCGCGATAATGTGGTGTGGACATAACAGGTAAAGGAGGCAGCAGGACATATCTGAATAAGCAAATATTTCATACAAAACATTGCATTTAAGTTGTCTTTAAATGAGTTAATAGTAGTTTATTAGGTTCCAGAAGTGCAGAGAAAATGTCATGAGCAAAAAGAAAGGAAGAGATGTTTGTAATAGTCTGTTTCTGGGAACTTGCAGTGCAAGAATGACTGGCCTTGTCTTAGGCGTTTAGACATCTGTAGTTCACACAATATAGTGGGCTAACAGTTGCAAGATATCTGCTTTTCTTCTACATCAACTGAAAAATAGCAGAAGATGTTTTGGTCTTCAAACATACATGAATGCACCAAGGGAGACTTAAAAGGGAAGTATCTTATTAGTTGCTCTTCCTGAGACTCATCAAGTGCTAGGTTCTCCAGCTTCATGGCTGTGGATCGCTTTTTAATTCCAATATGGCACTACCAAGAAGTTAGTCCTTTCTGCAAGTACAATAAAGTTCCTTAAGGGGAAATATGCCATCCTTTTGTTCTAGTGAACATAGAAAGAGAGAGTCTGGAAGAAAACATGAAAGGAGAGATGGTTTTGCTTTACTGGTAATTTGCCTTGCACGGGAGAGTGGATAGAAACCAGAGGCAAACATAAAGGGAAACGTGAGAGCCACTATTGAAGTTTGCTTCATAATTTTCTGCTCATTCATTTGCTTCTTTAAGACTTTATGGACCATTTACACACACACACACACACACACACACATGACACACACATTCAACACATGTAATTTGTACTCATTCTCAGAGTATTACTGGATTTTTGGAAATTTATCCATCAGTAGCATGTGAACAGTTGATGAGACCAGTTGATGGTGTGTGGGTAGGGTAGCTGGATCCTTGAATCCTTCATGGACAACTCCATGGTTTGAGTCCTGGACCACTCAGCATGAAAAACATGCCCCACATGTGTGTAAGTACCCCAAAACCCAAAAGGAGGGGGAAGTGGAGTAGAAGGGATTGTGGCATGACCATCCCCCATGGGGAGGTGCTTTCTTACTTTCCTTCTCTCTCTTTTTTCAGCAAACACATGCACCCTCTGGCAAAATGAATATATGTAAATACATTGACATGTTAATACTCATTTCCTTCTTTGATGGTTTTTTCTCACTTAAATCTCAAGGCATTTCTTTATTGGTTTATTTTCAGGTTTTTGGGGGAGTGTTTGTTTTTTAGAAATAAAGATAGGAGTTTCAACTATGTACAAGCTAATTCCTTATGTTTGTAAAGTTAAATTTTCAATAGTTTTGTGGGTCCAGAAACAGGTGGTAAAAACATAGGAGTTATCGTGCTGTCAGTCCTCAAATACCTATATCTTGTGTCATACAACTTCAATCTGGAAATCTGGAAAGGTGATTTCTGGCACCCTGGGATTTCTCTTTGTGATCATAATGGCAACTTCCTCTAATTCTCTCCCGTATTCCATCTGTTTATTTTCTATGTTCTATATCTTTCTCTACCCTAGTTTGCTCCTTCATTTGATGATGGGGTATTCTCTAAAAGGCCTCTTTTGCACAGATAAAAGGACATACATATTTTTAAATCTTGCATGTCTGAAAACATCTCTATTCTACTCTAAACTTGATTTATCATTTGAATGGATTTAATAGTCTATATTTAGGTAAAAAAAAATGATATTCCTTTAAGGATTTTGGCTAGGTTCATTTTACCCCTTGTTATAGAATTCAATAAATAGAATTCAATGTGAGATAAGATTGCTGTGTCTATTTCTTTACTTCTTTCCACAGGTGACCTAGACCTTATATGTAAATTTGAAAATGTCCCTCATCTGTATGCTTCTACTGCTGCTGCTCCAACATTTTTCTCACTGTTCCCAAAATAAAGTTTCTGTTTTATAGAAAGAAAAAAAATTCCTTCTGAATTTTAGCACTATTACTTCAGTCTGAAGCATTGCATTTTCCCTAGAATTTCTGAGGAAGACCAATAATCTGACATTTAATCATGAAGTTTGTTAGGGCAAATTTTTTTTTTTTTTTTAGGTTTTTGCTATAGGATGCATATGCTCACCAGAAAGAGAGAAACAGGGAGACAAAAAGTGAGAAATCACCGCCCCCCCAGGGGTGATGGTCACGCTGCAATCCCTTCTCCTCCATTCTCCTCTCAGGATCCTGGGCACACACTCACATGTGCCCAGCATGAGTTTAAGCCACTGGGTCCCAGACTTGAACTGCAGTCGACTACATGGGAGTCCAGCGACATAGCCATTATGCTAACTTCTGTTCTCCAAATCTATTTCTTTTCCATCACTTCATTCATTTTGTGTCTTCTTTATAGAGACTGATGTTCTTCAATTATGGTACATTTTTCAATTTTTATGTACCTCATGAAATGCTTTTGTGATTTTTTTCTGATTTATTGTTATATTAATGTACATTGATATCTTCATGCAGTAAATAAATCATGTATAACTGTACTTCCTGTTAACTGGAATCTGTGGGTTAACATTTTTGCATCTGCATGAGGATGATTAATCCATATATTTCTTTTTTTTTCTTTGTCATATACTTATCAAGTTTTAGTGTTAGAGTTATGCTTACCTGATAAACTATAAGGTACTCTTCCTCCCTACTTTTGCTAAACTAGATTTTGTAAAAGAGTGGTATTCCAGGGACCAGCAAGTGGCATGGGTTTTAAAGCACTTGATTCCTACATGGCTGACTATGTTTCAAATCCTGGACCCAGCTGCTTGAAACTCATACCAGGTGCATGTGTGTACATGCCCAAAATCCCAGGGGGAAAATGGAAGAGAAACAGTTGTGGTACAGCCATTCAGCCTGGGTGGGTGGAGGGTGATTTCTCACTTTTTCTCTCTCTGTCTGTCTGGCGAACACATATGCCCTATGGCAAAAACCTTAAAAAAAAAAAAAAAAAAAAAAGTAGTATTCCTCCTTGAACAGATAACATTTATCAGTAGTTTTGAATTTCTATTTCTTCTTGTGTCAATTTTATTAAATTATGTCTAAAGAAACTTGGTATATTGTATTTTCATAATAATTTGATTTAAATTAGTCAAGCTCTGCTTTTATTGAGAGTGTTTATATCATTAACAATTATAATTATTCATGTGGATTTAACTCTACCATTTTGCTGTTTTGATTTATTATTTCTGTGTCTTCTATGTGTTTGGATTTGTTTGTTTTCCCGGTGAGTTTTAGAGTGCAGTTTTTCTTTTTTTTTATCATTTTTAACAATTTTCTTCCCTTTTCATTTATTTGTTGGATTTTATCTGTATCTATTTTTATTTTTAAGGCATTTGCAGTAAATGGATCTCATTTTTCATAGTCTTCTTAAAGTTAATACAGTACCATTTCACGTTTAGAAAAATGGATTGTGTCTATGGCACAGTTGCAATGTGGTGTTCTAGAGAAGCTGTATCTCACACGGTGACTGCAGTTTGAATATCCAGCCTATTCAACCTGAAACACGCTGGACACATACATAAGTTCCCAGGATCCATTAGGCTGGAGAATAGTAGGAAGGAGATTTGACCAACCCCTTTAAAGGGTGTGCATCTTTACCTCTTTGTGTTGGTCATGTGGATGTGAACATGCTCTCTCATGAAAAAAATAAGAAAACATAACAAATTATCCTTACCACCAATCTTCATGGTATAGTTTTTATATGTATTATGTATAGTTTTTATATGTATTACGTGTTGTATCTTTAAAAAGTAGATAACGCTAGGGCCAGCAGGTGGCATGGTGGTTAAGGGCACATGGCCAAACCTTCAAGTCTTGGACCTGGTGGCTTGCTTTCTCACTTTGCATCTCTCTCACTCTTTCTCACTCTGTCCCTCTCTGGTCAAATTAAAATAAATTAATTGAACTAAATTAAATATTTTTTTTAAAAAGTACATAGCACTATCATTTATGTTTTCAATAGTCATAAAGTCTTTTAAATCCTTAATAGACCAAAGCTTGACTTTTATATCTACTATTTTGTTATTTCTTCATTTTTCTTCCTAAAAATTCAAGAGTCCCTCTTGTATCATTTTTCTTCAGTCTAAAAAAAATAAATAAAAACTTGCTTTAGTATTTCTTAAAGACTGAATCCCCTATCATTAATTTCTCATCTCCCTTTATCTAAAAAATGACTGTACATTCCTGAAGGATATGTTTGTTGAATATAGAATATTGGTTTGGCACTTCTTTTTCTTTTAGGATGTTAAAGACATTCTTTGTTTGCTGTTCTCAAAAGTCTTTGGTGTTTATTCTAAGTGTGATTTCTCTATATTTAATGTTAGTTTTTAGAAGCTTTCTAGATTATTCCTTTTTCTTCAGTAATCAGTGGTTTTACTCTAAGGTTTAATTCTGAGCCTGCACAGGAGTTTGAAGCCTCAGTTCAGCTCTCAAAGACCTGGATCCCTGTTGTACACATGTAGTTAGATGTGATTTGTGGGACTGACCCCCACGCCTCATCTCTGATAACAGCGGGTTATATGTCATTATGCCAGATAGATAAACAGTTTTTCAGAGCTAAATAAATTAAAAGGCCAGTACATTCCTAGAAAATATTGTTCAATAAACAGCTCTCTTGTAGTGTTTCATACCCATGACTACCTTAAAAATTCATCCTCATCAAAAAAAAAAAAAAAATTCATCCTTATCAAATTTAGAAAATGATCACTGTTGAGTATAGTCCTTATGGTGATGCCCAGAGCTTCTTTATTCACAGAGGTGTCTTAAAGAACTCTATAAACTCTTTGGCATGTAGCACAGGCCCATACCTCCCAAATCATGGATCCTGACTGCATCATAATTGCCTGTATCAGATTCCAGGATACCACTCCAGAGCAATCAGATTTCATGTTCGAGGCAAAGGGTAAGAGATGGAGGTGCTAGGTGAGGGTGGAATCAGAAACATTAATTTGTATTGGAAGCACAGATAGACATGATCTAAAACCAAGACTGGAAATCATTTTTCTGGGGCACTCTCTTGTCAGTGAAAACTATTTGTCAGTTGGACCAAGTCAGGCTAAATGCTGCTCGGAAAGCCCTTGACGTTATACAGGATGACAAAGGCCGCTGTTTGAGACGACACTACTGATAGCAAGATGTCTTATGACAGTATGCCTTAAAGAACACTACTCAAGTGTCTGGGAACACGGTGAAGACTGAATTTAGAGAAAGAAAATTATCCAAGGAAACCCTGGCAGGATTTAAATTTAGGACTTGTGGTTCTTAGTAACCTAGAAGAAATTACTTCTATTACAAAATACCGAAGCCAGTAAGTCTGGAGAGGTATGCAGTCTTAGTACATCATTTTTAATTGGGAGACTTCCCAAAAGCTACTTAGTTGCTGTTTGTTTAAGTGGTGGGTAAACAGTGCTGACTGGAAATGTGAATCCACAAAGGCCAATAGTCGCCATGAAGCTGATTTGTCAGGTTAGAGTCAGGGCTTTCATACGCTCATACATTGTTTTTCAGGCTTTTGTCACAGGGCTGTGTGCTCACTGGAGAGCAGCAGACACAGTGAGAGGGGGAAGTGAGAAATTACCCCACCGAGAGGATAGCCATGCCACAATCTCTTTCCTTCATTCTCCTCCTAGGATTTTGGGCATGCCCTCACATGAATCTGGCGTCATTTTCAAGCTGCAGGTCCAGTACTGGAACTGTAGTTAGCCACATGGGAATTCAGCACTTTAGCCACCATGCCCCCTGCTGGTCCTGTGCTCATATATTATAACATCCTCTCCAATCTTACTAACACTTTGATAAGAATAATTTTGTTTTTTAAGAGAGGTTTTTGCTATAGGACACATGCAGTCACCAAAAAGACAGAAAGAAAGTGAGAAAGCACCTTCTGCATGGATGGCCATGCCACTTCTTTCTCCTCCATTTTCCTCTCTGGATTTTGGATATGCACACACACATGCCTGGCATGTTTCAAGCTGCTGGGTCTGGGACTTGAATTGTGGCCAGCCATGTGGGAGTCCAGCAACATGACATGCCATCTGCTGGTCCCAAGAAATGTGTTTTCATAAATTATATACCCAGAAAAAGAATAAAAATAGGAAAACACTAAAGCACCAAATGATGGAAGTTAGAAATAAAATGTATGAGCATTAGGTGTCTTGGTAGGCCAGTACAAAACAAACCTAAAAGCATCAGAAAACTTAACGTCAAAATACTTAAAAACTGGCAGCCAGAATTACCTTTGAAAGTAGAGAGTGACAGGGAGCCTAAATGCTGAGGACTGCCGTGCCTAATCCATTGGTTTGAGCAACCTCATTTCCTAGATCTGTGCTGCTGAGCAGTTGCATTTCCTGACACCTACCCAGACAAGATTTCTGAGCTCTGTTTTCTGAAAAGGATAAAACAGATAATGTATGCATCAAATCATGAATTCTACAACACCGTCATTTCTTTAATTCCCTTAAATTCTAGTATGATGGTGGTCAGTATTTTAAATTACAGACAGGTGATTGGAAAACAACCTGTATGGAGGATCAGAGTAGCTTATTGGGAAGGATCTAATAAGCTCACCAGCTTTAGATTTCCTTTTTTGAAATGATTAGAATGTATTTTTAGAGTAAATATTATGTACCAAAGTGTTCTTGAGAATTAAAGACATGACAGAAAAAAAAATTAAATTGTTTTTGAACAAACAGGGGATAAAGTTGTGGAAATCTTCCAGAAGACAGAATAAAAAAAACAGAGATAAAAAGCGTAAAATCGTTTTTTTGAATTGGTGAACTATGCAGAAAGTATAATTTAACATTGAGTTAAATTTTCAAAAATTTTAAAATGCTTAACAAATTACAAATAGTAGAAACTTCATATTGATAAAAACACCTAAAAATCCTACAGGCAGTATAATTTTTTTAATGGTGAAATACTGAATGTCTACCTCTGAGTTTAGACACAAGGCTTGATGTTGGCATTCATCACTTCTGTCCTATACTATAATGGAGTTTTATACTATAATGGAGTTCTAAGCTACTCTCCATTAAAGCAGGGAATATAAATAAAAGTCAGGATACTCATCATTCAAAGGGCCTCATCTAGAACATCTAAAGGATTTTTACAAGTAACCAACAATTTTTTTTAATTGGCAAAATATTTTAACAGATTCTTCACAAACCAAATAAGGATATTTTATATGCCAAATGTTCAATAGTGTATGAAAGTTTTCTAAACACAACCATTCATTAGGAAAAATTAAACCACAGAAAGTACTACACATCTATCTGATTTTCCAAAAATAAAAAGATTAAACATTAATCTTTTTCATGGCTTACAGAATTTTTGGCATATAATTTTAGCAGATTGCTATAAACCTATGAACTCTAAACTCAAACTCTGCAGCAAGTTTATGAATACACTGGTTTATAAGATTGAATCTCTAGAATGGCAAAATGTGGGCTGTAAGTGTTGGAGTCATCCAAACCTGGGACCTCTGAATTTCACGAAATTCAAAAACAAAGGGCTTCACGTTGTATATGGGGATAAAACACTGTAGATCAACAAGTAATAATTATTAGTAACTAAGGTCTAAGACATTTTTACATCTTTTAAAAGATAGTCTTAATGTCTCCAAAGTTTCTAGAGAACTTAATCCAACTTACTGACTCTAGCTAGCTTGAACAAAAAAAAAGAATAACAAGAAACTAAATCATTGCAAGCAAGTAAACAAATGAGCACATCTTCTAAGGTTTCTCTTTGTCAACTCAGCATTCTTATGGCTGAGTTTTCCTTGTGTGTGTGTGTGTGTGTGTGTGTGTGTGTATTTAATATTCTGGCCTTTGTCAATCATATTAACAATTTATTGAACAAGTACCAATTGAATTTTTTTAAACAATTACTCATTCAGTTCTATTTATTCATTCATTTATTTTAATTTGACCAGAAATAAACAGAGGAGAGAGAAAGTGAGAAAGCAAGAAACCAGGTCTGGGACTAGAACCAGGGTCAGCCATGTGGGAGTGTCCAGCACCGTAACCATCACACCACCTGCTGGTCCCCCAAGTGAATTTTTATTATTTGCCTTAAAATTATGTATAATTATATTTTTTAGTCTATGTATATATATATATATATATTTTTTTTTTTTTTTTGAAAGAGAATCCTCAACAGGGCCTTACCACATTGCAGTCCTCCACTCAACCACCCAGCCAGCTAGAATCCCAGTTTTCAGGTTGACCTGGAATCTGAACCTGGGCCTCCCACGTGACTTCTTTAGTTAAAATCATGGTACTAATGCCTGACCATGCAGCTGGGTCAAAAATTGATGTGGACACTTGAGCCATTGAAACATATCTCTGGCCTATGTAATAAAAACACACAATTCTCATGAGTCTAGTGCTGAGCCTGAAATCACAGAACAGTCTGTAATGAAAAATAGTCTGAATTAGAGGAAAGCAGAGGCAAGTACAAATTGTGAGGAACAACATGAAATTTCTACCTGGATTTCAGAGAACTCAAGATGGCTGCTCTTTCTCTCTAACCTTCAAGTTGGTTATTAGGAATGACCTATAAAGTCTCACTGTCATCCAACCTGAAATGTACATAAGTTGGAAGTCTAGATTCTGAGATTCTGAAGAACAAATAAAAACTTAATAGAGTGCTTCTCAAAAAAAGAAAAAACTATCCAATTTAATTGTGAAACATCGAAATCTTGAAAAACTGGCAACCACTTCTATTCAGCATTCTTCTGAATGATCTAGCCAAACCAAAAGGCAAAAAATAAATAAATAAAATACCTACTGGAAATAATTAAAATTGTTACTTTATAAATGGTGTGATTTTATTCATATATAATCCTCTTGAATGCATTAGTAATTCTCCATAAGAATTAATAAGTGAAATCTTAAGGTTTCTAGATATAAAGTCAATATTTATTTTTTAAAATTATTTTTTAACTTTCATTATTTACTTATTTATCTATTTATTTATTTATTTATTTTAATTTGACCAGAGAGGGTCAGAGAGAGGGAGGGAAAGTGAGAAAGCAAACTACAAGGTCCGGGACTCGAACCTCAGTTGGCCTTGTGGGAGTCCAGCACCCTTAGCTGCCACGCCACCTGCCAGTCCCCAAAGTCAATATTTAAAAAATCAGTTTATACTAGCAAAAAAAGTAGAAAATATTTTTAATGTTAATATGTCATTAAAATATGAAATATCTAACTAGTACTGATAACTTTAATAAATTCATACCTTTAACACACACATACATGCACTATCATTAAGAGAAACTGAACAAATCTAAAATGCATGAAGGAACATGTCTCGACTGTGTGTAGGAAAACTCAATAATTTTAAGATTATATTTCTACCCAAATTGATCTATAGATTCAGTATAATCAAAATCAAATTTCTGTAAGGCTTTTTTATAGATATTGACAACCTGTTTCTAAAGTTTACATGGAAATAAAAAGACTTGGAAAAACTAAAACATTCTGAGAAATTAACAAAATTAGAGGACATACACTAATTGAAGTAAAGTTCTAATATAAAGTATATTCATTCTACTCAGTTTCATGCCTGAAGTCAGACATGTATTCACAGAAATGTATATATCAGGTGACCTTGCTGTTAAAAGTAGATCATTTAAGATATTTTGTGACTCAGTAAAATGGGGGGGGTAGGGAGAAAAGTAAAGAATAGAAAGCAACAGTAGACATCATAGTGTGGTAGGAGGGTGAGAAATGGCAAAGGGTGAGAAATGGAGGAGGGAAATATATACATATATATGAAACTAGAAATGGAGAATTATCAATGATAACATGTATAATTAAGCCACTATGCAGTATATTCTGGATGGGAAATCACATTTTGTATGCTGTTACTATGCTCAGTGAATGAATGTAAAATTAATTAATTTAAAATTAAAATATTTTTAAGAGTTTAAAAAAAGATCTAATATAAAGCTATAGTAATGAAGAGAGTCTGAAACTAGAATAAGGGAGGGCAGGTTGATATAGGGAATAGAATGGAGAATCCAGAAATATCTTATCATTTGGGTGATTTAATATGACCCCAAGTGAACTCAAGAAAAAGGCTTTAGATTAAGTGATGTTCAAGCAGCTAAATATCTGTATAAGAAAAACTTGAACCTTGAAAATACAATTCCATACATAAAAGTTAATCCAAAATAGATCACATTTCTACACATTTCTAACTGTTCACAATAAAGGAAAATACATAGTAAAATGTCACTGATTTTGAGTTAGGTAAAACTTTATGAAACTAGACACAAAGCCCACTACCAATAAAAGAAAAATTGATATATTAGACTTCATCAAAGCTAAAAATGAGGTCAGTAGGTGGCATAAAGTAAAGGAGATTAAATCCCAGGTGGCCAACTGCACCAGTTTGAGTCCCAGACATGGTGGCTTAAAAGTCACTCTGGACACATGAGCATGTGTGCCCAAAATCCCAAGAGGAAACTGGAAGAGAAGGGATTGCAGCAATCCAGGCATTCTTCCAGAGGGGGATGATTTCTCTTTCTTTCTTTCTCTCTCTACCCTCTCATGAGCACATATGTCCTATAGCAAAAACTAAGAGAAAAATAAAAAGCCTGATTGTCAAAAGACATTGTTATGAAAGTCATAGTTTAAGAGAAAACATTCACAGGGCCGGCAGGTGGCGTGGTGGTTAAAGGCACTAGACTCCCACATGGCCGATCACAGTTTGAGTTCCGACCTGGGGGCTTCCTTTCTCACTTTCTCTCTCACTTACTCTCACTCTGTCTCTCTTTGGTCAAATTAAAAAATAAATAGATACATAAATAAAGTTAAACCAAAAATAATTACTTAAAAAGAAAAAACATTCACAACACATGTATCTAAAAGGACTCTTGTAACAAAGTATTTGAAGAGTTCCTATAAATCAAAAATAGAAAAAAAATGATAGGGTTAATGAAAATATTCTTCTATTTCTATAATAAATTTACAAGTTCTTACTTGTCTTTATTATGTTAATACATATATCTGAATTTGGGAAGTGTTTTATTATGTTGCAGTTAGGCATACAAAAATGTCCAAACTCTTCTGAATGATATCATTTATTACCAAACTTCTCTGCACATTTGTAGAAGGAAACATTCACAGTTTTTTAAAATATAGAATGATTACCCTGGGTTTCACAGTATTGTGCAATGTGCTGTTTCTGACCCTTTTTCTTATACTGGCAGATAAGTGAGTAAGCCATATACATGGGGACAATAGCAGAATGTGACTCAGATTATCACTTTATTATAAGCTAATTCAGTTTCTGATAACCCCATTCTCTGTTCTGGTATACCTGGCTGGAGGGATTAAAAAAGTCTTCTAAATCTTGCTTAAGCCCAAATTGCCTTCTAAATAGATCTGTGATAGAGAATACCAAGCTAATGACTAGCAATACAGGTCCCAAGACATTCTACATTTTCAACTTCACAGAAAGGAGAAAACATAGGCGAGAGTCACATAACAATCTGAAGCGTTTTAGGTACACAAAACTAGTCTGTCCACTTACAATTGTGGCCAGATTGAGATCCCCAAATTTAACAGTTTTCAACTGAAGAGAGGGAACAAAGATGAAGTTTAGTATGTAGCTGACAGAGAAATAGAACTAAAATTGCATCATTGCTAATGTAGTGACACGTTTCCATTGAGAATTGTAATTTCTCTCTCCCTTTTTAAAATTTTTAAAGAAGTTTTTGCCTTAGGGCATATGTACTTGCCAGAGAGAGAGACAGAGACAGTGAAAGGGAAAGTGAGAAATTGCTTCCCCCCAAGGGGGGTGGCCACACCATAATCCCTTCTCCTCCTGGGATCTTGGGCATGCACACACAAGCATCAGATGTGATTTTCAACCAATGGGTCGAGGACTCAAATCACAGTTGGCCATGTGGGAGTACAGTCTCACCCCTCTTTGAATTCTTATTATTCTGTATTATTTTTTTTCCTGGATGGAAGAGGCAGAACAATCTAGCATGGTTCTAGGAAAAAATAAATATATTTTTAAAAAGTTTTTGCCATAGATCGTTCACTGGAGAGAAATAGAGAGATTGTCAGAGGGAAAGTGGGAAATTACCCCACTCACTTTTTGGGATTTGGAGGCATGCAAACACATACACCTGGCATGATTTTCAAGCTACCGGGTCTGGGACCAGGACCACAGTTGGCCATGTGGGAGTCCATCACTTTAAACACCACACTACCTGCTGGCCTTTTGGGAAATACTATCTAGGAATATCTTTTATTTAGATCAAAAGAAAACAGTAGCAAGTATATATTCTGTTTTCATGATGAACAGATACTAGGTATATGAAAATAAGCTTGTAATCTATTGAGTTGTTGGAAAAGTTATGAAGCATTTTTGCAACAGGTGGCACTAGTTCATTTTTGGAAGTACTAAGGTCATTTGTGTCTATGTTATTACCATGTCATTTGACAGTTGACAGTTCTAGCTTCATTCTTTAAAAAAAAAATGGACAGATTTGGTTGAGCTTCACAGACTTTACAAGTTGAAGATGGAATACCAAACTGCATTTTCACCATATTTTACTGTTTTACTTCATGAAGGAATGAAGAATGTCCATCAAGCTTGTGAAAAGTTGCATAAAGTTTAGTGACAATGCTCTTCAAGAATGTCAGTGCTAATGATGGTTCACAAAATTCCATGCTGAGGATTTTGGTCTCAGTGACACTCTGCTCAGTCAGGAAGGCCCACCATGGTTGATGACAACAAAATAAAGGCATTGATGTAGTCAAACCCACATTACATAACACGAGAGATTGCAAGAACATTGAACATCCATCATTCAAGCATTCATGACCACCTAGAGAAGCTTGGATAGGTCAGGAAGCTTGATATTGGGGTACCTCAAGAATTCGAAGAAGTTCACCTTAACAGCATATGTAAACATCTACGATATGCTCATTAAATGTGAGAAAAACTATCCTTTTTGAAATGACTGATAACTGATTATGAGAAGTGGATTGTTTATAACAGTGTGGTGTGCAAACAGTCTTAGTCCTGACAGATGATTCGCCTCAGATAACATTGAAAGCAGACAGTTTTCAGAGGAAGGTTGAGCTCCAGTGTGGTGGAATTTTAAAGGTGTTGTGTTTCTTGAACTCCTACCAAGGAACCAAACAATCAATTAGAATGTGTGTCACAAATTGGACAGTTTGAATGAATCCAACAACAAGAAACATCCAGAGCTCATTAATCATAAAGGAACTGTGTCCCATCATGACCGTGTAAGACTACACACATGTTTGATCACCCATTAAAAATTATTGGAGCTTTCATGGAATGTGTTGCTACACCCACCATACTTGCCTGACCTTATGCCATCAGACTTCCACTTGTTTCCCTCCCTTCAAAGCTCCTTGTGTGGTATAACATTTAATTCAGATGAGGCTGTAAATCATCACCTTGTTCAGTTTTCCACCAATAAAGACAGGTCCTTCCATGAACAATGACTTATGAAGCTCACTGAAAAATGGCAAAAGATTATTGAACAAATTGGACAATATATCATTGACTGATCTTTGCTCTTTTTTTTTTTTTTTTGAGAGACGTTTTTGCTATAGGGCGCATGCGCTCGCCAGACAGACAGAGAGAGACAGAAAGCGAGAAATCACCCCCCAAGGGGGATGGCCACGCTGCAATCCCTTCTTCTCCATTCTCCTCTCGGGATCTTGGGCACACACGCACACACGCCCGGCGTGAGTTTTAAGCCACCGGGTCTGAGATGCGAACCGCGGTCTACTACATGGGAGTCCAGCGACATAACCATTATGCCAACTGCTAGTCCCATCTTTGCTCTTTATAGAAAGAAATGACTATCAAAAATGTAGAAAAATATGTCATGACTTTTCCAACAACCCAATTACTTAGGTAAATATTATCATGTAGAAAATAATTTTAATATTGAAAGAACCAGGGACCAGTAGTTAGTGTAATGGCTATGTCACTGAACTCCCATGTAGTCAACCACAATTCAAGTCCTGAACCCGGTGGCTTAAATTCACGCTGGGTGCTTGTGCGTGCATGCCCAAGATCCAGAGAGGAGAATGGAGGAGAAGGGATTGCTGTGTGACCATCCCCCCCTGGGGGGGTGATTTCTCACTTTCTGTTTCTCTGTATCTCTCTGTCTTTCTGGTGAGCGCACGCGCCCTATAGCGAAACCTCTCCAAAAGAAAAAAAACATTGAAAGAACCATACATGTCCCACAAAAGAATAATGGTTCTATTTGTCAAAATAATTTTTTCACAACATTTTGAAAGTTTGCTTCTTTTTGTCTCTATTGATGGAATCCATCTTACTCTTGTATGATCACACAATGTGACACAATAAGATCAAAATATCTACATTTATTGTAGTATCACTAATGATGAAAGCAACACAAATAGCACATACAACTTGAGTATTACTTCCAGTTAGTACTTTCTGTACTAAAAGTTAAATGATAAATTAGAGAAACCAATCAGCTTCTGATGCATATTACATACATCTGGGAAGTATTCAAAACAAAGATGTCTGAACTCCAACCCAAATGGTCAAATAAGGAAATTATAATATGCCAACAGGTTACAAAAAAGATCATTTATAGTATCATTGTTTAAAGGTGGATGCTGTAATGAATTACTTAGGTCTGGTAAGAGACTAGAATTAAACTTTAAAGGGAAAGGAAGTAGAACATAAAATATTACAACAGAAAGCATGGCAGAGTGTGCATAGTAGATAGTGGCAAATGGGTCTAATCATTAGTGGAAGCAATGTCAGATATGTATAGATTGCACTATTAAAGATATTGTGGGACAGCCAGCGGGTGGTGTGGTGGTTAAAGTGCTAGACTCCCACAGTAGTAACTGTGGTTTGAATCCCAGACCTAGCCATGTGCTTTCTCACTTTCTCATACTCTCTCTCTGGTTAGTACATGTACTCTGTAGCAAGTTAAAAAATAATAAAGTTGGGAACCAGCAGTTAGCGTAATGGCTATGTCGCTGGACTCCCACATAGTCGACTGTGGTTCGCGTCCTGGACCCAGTGGCTTAAAACTCACGCCAGGTGCATGTGCATGCGTGCCCAAGATCCTGAGAGGAGAATGGAGGAGAAGGGATTGCGGCATGGCCATCCCCCCTGGGGGGTGATTTCTCGCTTTCTGTCTCTATGTCTCTGTCTGTCTGGAGACCGCACGTGCCCTATAGTGAAAACCTCTCCAAAAAATAATAATAATAATAATAAAGTTAAAAGCTCATTTTTAAATACTAATGTTGAAAACTATAAAGAAAAACAAGTATTTGAAATTCCACTGCAAAAAATTTGTACCAATTTATACTGCTTGTTGTCCCATACTCTTAGCAATTGTGGTATTACTGTATTATAATCCGCCCTATCTGATGAATATGTCATTGCTTCCAATTGCAGTTCTTTACATATGAATGAAGTTAAGCATTTTCCCCTCAAAAATAAAAAAGATAAATAGAATTATATATTTATTTTACAAAAGATATTGTGTGATACATAAAATACTCATTCTCTGAGTCAGTGACTCCAACCTTGATAGTAAGATTTAGATGATAAACTTATAGCCTAATAAACCTATTGGAATAGGAGTTCTTAATAGGATGACATCCATGACTCAGACATTTAGTGACAGATTTTGTATTTTAAGTATATATATATATATATACATTTTTGTGTGAAGAGAATGCATTATGTCAGGATAAATTATGCTGTGCTAAAAACTGAGTTGTCTGAAAAGCCATGAAGCATTTTTACAAAGAAAAACAGAAAAATACATCATAACTTTTCCGATAATCTGAGCCCCAAATCTTAGTAGTTATATACAACAGAGGTTGATTTCTCACATATGCAATTTGTTCCGTACCAGGTAAAGTGGGAGCATCTGTGGTAAAGTCACCCGAACTAACATAGCCTCTATCGTCTCATGTTTGCATCGTCTATCATATGAGCTCTGAGCCCGGGTCATTGAAAAAGAGAAAAGTTGGAAGTATCCAAAATCTTTCTTTTACCTTAACCAAGAGGTGACATACAATGTACATTCATGTTGTTCTTGTGTAAACTAGGCATATGGCTCTGCTCATGTGTGCTGACCTGTGAGGTGTTCCCTGTGTCCAGTCATAAAGGAAGAACCAACCTGAGTGACTACTAGTAGTGTCTTTCAATTTGTGAAGCATTCTTAACAATTTATGAATAAACAACAGTTGCACAAGTAGTATGTGATGGTGTAAGTGATGAAGATCTGAGATGACCAAAGGGATAGACGGATCGAGGAGAACAAGGCAAAGAAAGAGTAGCAATACATCTTCATTGCCAAGTGTTTTCTTCCATTTTACTGAGAAGTGTGAGGAACTGTAAAGAGCATTACATCTATCTGGACTGGGGACTGGTTGCCATGATTATGTGGGGACTATAAATGGGTAGTACCAGTTTGGTGAATTACATTAGTACAGGTCAGTTATGTGTGCTAGCAAGCAATTGGACATGGATTAAAGTTAAAAATAAGTTTGTGACACAGACAAATTTGAAAGATGCATAACTTATCATTAAAGTTATTACAATGAATGACAAAGGATGCATATCCATGTGATGGAGGTAAGAGATGGAGATGGAGACAGGCAATAGCATATATCGAGAAGCTCCAGATTTAACTTAAAAGGCATACGGCACAGAGCCAAAAGATCTACCTTCCATGCATTTATAAGATGTGAAATTATCAGCAGTCAAGAAGAAAAACAAAAATGCGAACAAGAACAAATGGAATTTGTTATTAAATACTATACATATATATACTATACTATACATATAGTTTTCTATTAGTATATTTTCTGCTAATCAAGATGTTTACACATTGCAAAAATATATTTTTTATGCTTCTGACCTTGTGAGAGAATATAGTAAGAGTGCACAGAGATTGAAAATCCAATAAACTGAGAAAACTGTGGCCAAAAAAATGATATATATCTAATGCCGAGTAAAAGATTATTTCAAAAGGGAAAGGTTTGTGGCTTTTATTTTTTCATTTGTTATTGTCATTTTCATAATAATGATTTAAGATTTTTAAATAGCTTCCAAGTAAGAGAATAGTTAAGAAATTAAAGTATAGAGTACTCAGGATTATATGAAAAAGATTAAGATAGGGACCAGCAGTTAGCGTAATGGCTATGTCACTGGACTCCCACGTAGTCGACTGTGGTTCGAGTTCCAGACCCGGTGGCTTAAAACTCACGTCGGGCGCATGTGCGTGCGTGCCCAAGATCCTGAGAGGAGAACGGAGGAGAAGGGATTGTGGCATGGCCATCCCCCCTGGGGGGTGATTTCTCGCTTTCTGTCTCTCTGTCTCTCTCTGTTTGTCTGGCGAGCGCACGCGCCCTATAGCAAAAAGAAAAACCTCTCCAAAAAAAAAAAGAAAAAGAAAGAAAAAGAGATTAAGATATAAAAGAGTAATACTTTTTTTCAAGGAGGAAGAAATTCTTTCTCTGAAGATAAGATGGGAGGAAAAATTACAAAAACGGCATTTTTAACATGGTAAAAATCACAAAAGCACCAATGACAGGAGATTTAGAATTGTTTTTACCTGTATAGTTATTATTTCTTTCTTAAGCTCTGAGGGCTTATCTAATATTGCAAAAAGTGGCTCAGTGTGGGAGATACCTGTCGTGGTTGTAACATCATTTTTGTTGACTGCTTTTATAGATTCTGTCATTTCCAGAAGCAGTATTCTTATTACTTATACATGGTTTGAGAAGCTATATCTGAGATAAGATGCTATTAATTTATTCCTTTTGAGCCTTTCCAAGTTCTTGGCAGTAATGGTGAACAGAGCTTTCATGGGAAATATCCATGTTCTCGGAAGACTTGCAGGTCAGTTTTGTATTTCTGTAGTAACTTACAGAAAATATTATTTTCAATTTTAATGTAGCAATAAGAGATTCTTTGCTTATTTGTCCATAGAAAATACTATGTTCAAGTTCTTTATGACATACTTTCTTTGGCTTAAATGAGTTGGTGGCACCATCATCATTTAAATGAGGCTGGAAAGCATGGTTTTTTTCTCTTTTTTAGATGAAATAACATAATTAACAACCAATGCCACATTTATCCCATCCAATAGGACCTTCTGTCAATTTGCACATAAACTCTCTAGAAAGGCATGATAAAATATTTAAGAAACTTACAAAAATGGTTGTTGAGAAAAATTTTCCTACATATGATTTTTTTTAATTATTTAATTTTATTTATTTGTTCATTTATTTCAATTTGACCAAAGAGAGAGAGAGAGAGACAAAGACAAAGAGAGAAATGAAGCAAGAAAGCAAGCTACTAGGTCCAGGATTCAAACCATGGTCAGCCATGTGGGAGTACCCAGTACCTTAACCACCATGCCACCTGCTGGTCTCCTACATCTGATTTTTTAAAAATATAAATTGTAGAACTTGGCAATTCAATAATGATTGTGAAGCTATAGGGGGAAAAGTTGAACACAGTTGTAAAATTGAGAGGATTCACTAATATCACTTAACAGGATGTTGTTGGTTTATTCATTCATTTGAAAAACAATTATTGCCTCTATTTTGTCCAACCATAGAACTCAGTTCTATACCAACAGGCAATAAACTACTCGGGGCAGCAATACTCAGCCATGAGAAATAGGTAAAGCTTTAGAAAAAGCTGTCACTTGAGCAGAATCAACTCAAATGGTCCTTGGTGAAGGGAATGTTTGACAAGATAATGACAGGAGTGGTAGACATAAAAGGAAAGCGGCATCCCGGGGAGAGGAGAGCTTGCTAAACGCACTTTGGGTATGGGATGTGCTGGATTTGGGAAACAAGGAGCAGTCAAGATATTTGACAAAAGGCGTATAGCATAGATACCCTTGGAAACTGGGCAGAAAAGTAATACATTTAGAAATTCCCTTATGTAGCCTGAAGTAGTCCGCTAATTTAAAAGAAATACCAAAGTAGGAAGTTTTGTGGAAGAAACTTTTAGAAATTAACCTAAAACTCTGTATCTAGATAGTGAAATGCCATACTGTTTACAGGGTGTCTATATCATCAACATTTGTCAAAGAAACAAGCATTGGCTTACTACAAATCCATCTGTGGAGCAAAACTCTCCATACAACTCACTGTTAAGTCATGGCACGTTATGCATTTTTTTGACACCTACTGTCACACTGAAGCAAGCAGAATGAGTCTTTCAAAGATTCTATCAAAAAGCCTCCTGTATAATGTAATCTGGTTATAGGTTTATTTTAATACGAGGCTAATTTAAAGGAACTTTTGAGAATTATGCTCACAGCTCATCTGCAGTAGCACAGGGTTAGAACACCATTTTGCAATGCTGGAAACCATATAGAAGGTCGGGATTGGATCCTGAGTTCACATGTATACACACCAGCCACTTGGGCTTGTTCATGATCCTGGCTAGTTGGGAAGGCTCTGGAAGGATGATGTCATGAGACCTTATTGAAGGTGTTTCTCTCTCAGTATCTGACAGAATGAAAGAATGAATGAATGATATACCATAGTCAAATTCAAAAGGTATAGACTATCTGAAAGCTATATTTACGAATGATTCATCTGTCATAAAAAAACAAAGACAAAAACAAATCCATAATCTCTACTTTCCTCATTCTCCATTTTTGTGCTTGCACATCTTCCCTTCTCTTTAGTCACCTGGAGCAAGTCCCTGAACCTCTCCCAAGGTACTACCTCACTTTCTTTGTTTTTGTTTTGATTTCTTTTTCTACCTGCCTTGTTCAGGAGGCAGAGAATGCAAAACCATGGTGAGCTGAGACTGAGGACTAAAAGCCATCTGAGTGTAAGTGTCACTATTTTCATGGGGGTAAAAATGTGTCTTATAGGGCTAGCTGGTGGTGTGGAGGTTAAGATGCTGGATCCCACATGACCAGCTTCACAGTTCGAGTTCCAGATCCAGCAGCTTGAAAATCACACTGGGCATGTGTGCATGGGTGCCTAAAATCCCAACTGGAGAGTGGAAGGGAAGGGATTGTGGTCTGGCCATCTCTCTCTCTCTTTCTCTATCTCCCACTCTCTGTCTTGCGCATGTGCCCTATAGTAGGAAAAAAAAATGGCTATTGTAATTATTTTGTGAGATAATTATTAATGAATTTTCTTAATAGATATCTTAATTCTAATTCTGATATAATAGATTACAAATGACATTTGAAACCACAAACTTCTAAGTTTGAAATGTGTCAGGATTTTATTCACTTGCTTGCATCTCTCTCCTTGTAAACTGTATTAGAAAGTAAACTCTTCACATAGATTTTCTGAAGTAAGAATTCTACAAATTGGCATGGTGGCTAGGGCACTGGGCTCCCACATTGGCCAACTATGGTTCGAGTCCTGGACCTGTGGCTTGCTTCTCTCTCCCTCCCCATCTCTCTGATGAGCAAACATGCCCTATATCAAATAATAATAAAATTAAATAATTTTTAAAAAATTTTAAAAGTAAAATTCTATACATTTTCAGCTAAATTGAGAATCTTCTGAAGTCAAGAACAAATTTGTGAATAGAATATCAAATTATTATTCTAGTTACACATGAAAAAACAGCCAACTGACGCCAAAAGATGGAAAACTGTGGATATGCAGGACCTGGTATTTGATGGACAGAATATACTGAAATTTTCAACAGTATCGAACTTTACAGTCAGTTCTTTTCTACATAGTGGCAGTTACCAAATCAGTTAAATATCTTTTCTTTTTTATGAAACTTTTGCCAGAGATCACATACACTTGCCAGAGAGATAGAAAATGAAAAGGCACCCCAATGAGAAATGGTCATGCCTCTGTCCCTTCTCCTCCATTTCTCTTTCCTTTCAGGATTTTGGACACACACGAACATGTATTCAGTGTGTTTTTCAGGCCACTGAGTCTGGAACTTGAACCACACAGTCGGCCAATGTGGGATCCATCCACTTCATCCTCAGACCACTGGCTGTCCCCACTTAAACATTTTTATTTGCTTAAACGTGGTTAAGTGAACAGGGCAGTCATACACGAACACTTGAGTGGTTCTTTGTCTTGCTACACTGATGATAGAGGATGGGTCCGCTGGTGTGGTAAATATAACGAGAGAGAATATTAGCCCTTGAGTAAAGACTGTGGCATTTCAGAGATCTCAGACAAGGTATTTCTATGAGTGACCAACAAGGAGTAATCAGCAAGAGTTAAAACCAGATCATGGGGGAACCAGCAGTTAGCGTAATGGCTATGTCGCTGGACTTTCACGTAGTTGACCGCGGTTCACGTCCCGGACCCGGTGGCTTAAAACTCACACCGGGCGCGTGTGCGTGCATGCCCAAGATCCCAAGAGGAAATGGAGGAGAAGGGATTGTGGCGTGACCATCCCCCCGGGGGGGGTGATTTCTCGCTTTCTGTCTCCATGTCTCTCTCTGTCTGTCTGGCGAGCACATGCGCCCTATAGCGAAAAAACCTCTCCAAAAAAAAAAAAAAAAAAAAAAAAAAAAAAAAACACCAGATCATGGTAAGTAACTGAAGAGTTTTGAGAATGTTTTCAATATTAATAGTGATTACATTTTTGCTAATGTTCAGTGAGGGACATGTAAATTTGAGTAACATATAGAAATTGTTCAATCCTATTTGTTTTACATGTCCTTTTGTCTTTAAAACCAAGGCCTGTGTCCCATCCACAATGACTCAAGTGGGAGAGCACCACTGACTGCACAGAAGGTGAAGGTTTGGTTCCCAGGCAAACTTAAACAGGGCAGAAGTGTTAGGGCCCTGTGGTCTTGTAAGAATAATTTTAAATTATGTCTTTCTGCTCTGTAGAGATAAAATTTAACCTTTGCTTTTGCCGGACGCCCTTGTGATAAACTGCCCTTGTGATAAACTGCCCCTGTGATAAACTGCCCCAACAGACTTAATTATGCAAACCTCCAGGAATGGAGCAAAAGGAATGTGGACATGGAACTAGAAAGACAACCCATGCACGTGTGTCACAAGACTGCCACTCTTCCCCCTAGAAATGAACTACCCGTTAAACTTCCGCATACCTTCTCCTGCTTATAAAAAGACCTATGACCCTAAAAACGGGGTCCTCGCTCAGGCCTGCTGCGTCAGGTGTTTGCTTGGACCCCAGCCGGCTGGAAAAATAAAACCTCTTGCGTTTTGCATCAAGAACCGACTCTTGTGGTTGATTGGGGGTCACATATCCTCTGGACAGAAAGCGCGCCAAGCCAGGCGGCCGGCGCCCTAACATTTTGGGGGCTCGTCCGGGATGTCGTGGCTACCCATCATCTACAACGTCGGCCTTGGAGGTAAGTCTAAAAAACCCCTGTTTGTCGACTTTCTTGTTTGTTTCGGTGTGGTACCCAATAGTCTGTTTCAGGTTTCGCAGCCGTTCGGCCTATTGTAAAATAGCCGAACTGTGGTTGGTAGACGTGCCCGGAGAACCACAGGCTGCAGCCCTGGGGGACGCCCTAAGGGCGGAGGAGGATTAGGGACGCCTGATCGTCTCCTACGGTAAGGGCGCAGATCGGGTACATATTTTGGCCTGCGCCCGTTTGAATCTGTCCTAAGATTGTGGAAAACAAAAATCGGTAGTTACTTTCTGTTTGTCTTGTCCTGTTCTTTGTTCTGTTGTTTGTACTCTTAACCTAACCATTGACGATGGGACAGACTGTGGTGACTCCTTTAAATTTGACTCTCAGACACTGGACTGAAGTGAAGGGAAGAGGTCGCGACCTGTCTGTAGAAATTAAAAAGGGACTCTGGCAGACGTTTTGTGCCTCTGAGTGGCCCACCTTTGGTGTCGGGTGGCCACCCGAAGGCACGTTTGACCTTAACGCTATCCTTTCGGTCAAAGACATTGTCTTTCAGAAGGGACCAGGAAGTCATCCGGACCAGCAACCGTACATCATCGTTTGGCAAGATCTGATCCAAAACCCACCTTCGTGGGTTCAACCATGGTTGCCCAGGCCCCGTCCAAACCCCCCTCAGGTCCTGGTGGCCCAGTCCCCCAACCCTCCAGAGGGTACAGACCTTACCAAACGTCCTAAGTGAATCTATCCAGAGACCCAAGACCTCCTTCTCCTAGACACCCCTCCCCCA
Organism: Tupaia tana; assembly: GCA_026018925.1. Taxonomy (NCBI): domain Eukaryota; kingdom Metazoa; phylum Chordata; class Mammalia; order Scandentia; family Tupaiidae; genus Tupaia; species Tupaia tana. Next base: position 44,439,465 of record JAKSZU010000013.1, on the reverse strand, counting down.
TACCCCCCGTACCTTCCGCTAGATGAAAAAAGGCGCAGAGACCCCGGAGTGTCACCTAACGTTAGACTTGGTCCTTCCGCCCCCTCTGAGGGTGCCCTTCTAGGGCCTGCTAAGGGCACTAGGAGTCAACGTTGCGCACTCCCGTCTCCCGATACCACTGTGGCACTGCCCTTACGGGCCTATGGGCCCCCACCTCCGCATACCGACGAGGGGCTACCTCCCCTACAGCCTCTCCAATATTGGCCCTTTTCTTCCTCTGACCTTTACAACTGGAAAACTAACCACCCCCCTTTCTCCGAGGACCCCCAGCGCCTAACCAGCCTGGTAGAGTCCGTAATGCTCTCTCATCAGTCAACATGGGATGATTGCCAGCAGCTCCTGCAGACTCTCTTCACCACTGAAGAGAGAGAGAGGATCTTACTCGAAGCAAGAAAAAATATCCCGGGGGCTGACGGACGTCCCACTCAGCTTCCTAACCTTATCGAGGCTGCTTTTCCTCTCTCTCAACCCAACTGGGACTACAATTCGGCAGAAGGTAGGGAGTGACTGACAGTCTATCGCCAGGCTCTAGTGGCTGGCCTCCGTGGGGCTGCCAGGCACCCCACTAATTTGGCTAAGGTAAGAGAGGTTATGCAGGGGGCTACAGAACCCCCGTCAGTGTTTCTTGAGCGTTTCATGGGGGCATTCAGGCGGTTTACCCCTTTTGACCCTGCTTCTGAGGGACAGAGAGCCTCCGTAGCTATGGCCTTCATTGGATAATCAGCATTACATATTAAGAAAAAACTCCAGAGACTCGATGGGTTGCAGGATCTCTCTCTTTACAGGACTTAGTTAAAGAAGCAGAAGAAGAAAGACAACAGAGGAGGGAAAAAGAAAGGGAGGAAAGAGAGAGTAAAAAGGAAAAAAGACAAGAAAAAAACCTAGCTCGGATCCTGGCCACTGTAGTGCAGGAAAGGGGACAAGAACGGGGCCCCAACAAGGGACCAAAGCCTAGTCGTATCCCACTAGACAAAGACCAGTGTGCTTATTGTAAAGAAAAAGGACATTGGGCAAAAGACTGTCCTAAAAGGGCCAAGAAAAACAAAGTGCAGCCGCCCCCTCCGGCCGAAGTACTTGCACTGCACAAGGACTCAGACTAGGGGGGACGGGGCTCGGAGCCCCTCCCCGAGCCTAGGGTAACTCTAAAAGTGGAGGGGAAGCCAATTAATTTTTTAGTCGACACTGGGGCCCAACACTCAGTGTTACTGGCACCATCGGGGCCACTTTCCAAGAAAAAATCTTGGGTCATAGGGGCAACCGGGCACCAGCAGTACAAGATGAACACCGGCTTTTTGAAAGTCAAGATAGTAACACTGGCCCCCCTTCATGCTTGGCTGCAAAAATATCCTAAAGCCTGGGCTGAGACAGCTGGAATGGGATTAGCCACCAACAGGCCCCCAATACTAATAGAACTAAAAGCTACAGCTACCCCTGTGGCACTACGCCAATACCCTATGACTAAAGAAGCCCGAGACGCCTCCTCACCTTGGAATACCCCCTTGCTGCCTGTAAAAAAACCCTGCTCAAGTGACTATCGCCCTGTGCAAGACTTGCGGGAGGTCAATAAGCGGGTACAGGACATCCATCCCACAGTACCTAATCCATATAACCTGCTAAGTTCTCTACCTCCAGAACGGGACTGGTATACTGTCTTAGACTTAAAGGATGCTTTCTTCTGCCTGCGACTGCACCCCTCCAGCCAGAATACATTTGCCTTTGAATGGAGGGACCCAGACACTGGGATCACGGGACAATTAAGTCAAACCCGGCTTTCTCAGGGTTTCCGGCACTCGCCTACTATTTTTGATGAAGCCCTCCATCAGGACCTCGCACACTTCTGCGCCAGCCACCCTGAGGTGACCCTACTACAGTATGTAGACGACTTGTTGCTCGCAGGACCACCGAAGAAACATGTCGGCAGGGCACTGGACTGCTGCTAGAAGAACTGGCCCGCCTGGGGTATCGCGCCTCTGCTAAAAAGGCCCAAATCTGTCAACAAGAGGTAACATACTTGGGCTATACTTTAAGGGGTGGAAAGAGGTGGCTCACCGAAGCCAGAAAACGGACTGTAACCCAGATCCCCGTTCCTTGCACGCCCTGGCAAGTGCGAGAATTCTTGGGGACAGCGGGATTCTGCCGCCTATGGATACCGGGGTTCGCCGCTATGGCTGCTCCTCTTTACCCACTGACTAAAGAGGGAGCCCCCTTTGAGTGGGGCATTGACCAACAACAGGCTTTTGATGACTTACTATCAGCCCCGGCTTTGACCCAGCCTGATGTGACAAAACCTTTCACTCTATATGTAGATGAAAAAAAAAAGGGGGTGGCCCGAGGGGTACTCATGCAACCCTTAGGGCCTTGGAAAAGATCGGTGGCCTATCTCTCAAAAAAAAAAAAAAAACTGGACCCAGTGGCTGGGGGATGGCCGGCTTGCCTGAGATCGATAGCGGCTGTGGTGACACTGGTAAAAGGTTCTGACAAATTGACTATGGGACAAAAATTACTAGTCATTGCCCCCCATGCTTTAGAGAGCATCATCCGGCAGCCCCCCGACCGATGGCTGTCCAATGCTCGTATGACTCATTACCAGAGTCTCTTATTAGACAAGGACAGGGTCCAGTTTGGACCCCCGGTCAATCTCAACCCTGCCACGCTGCTGCCCGAGACCTCCGCCGAGGGGGCTGTCTTCCATACCTGCCAAGAAGTCCTGGCAGAAGAAACCGGAACCCGACGGGATCTCCAAGATCAGCCGCTACCAAATGCCCAGCTGACCTGGTTCACTGACAGAAGCAGCTACATCATAGAAGCTTCTCAATCTCTTTATGCTAGACTAAAAGCCCTTGAATTTGTCCAAAAAGAAACTTGGGCTCAACTTGCAGAGGCCTACAAGCCAGGAGACTCCCAGGTGCCTCACCAGTTCCAGGTTGGAGATTCAGTGTTCATCCAACAACACAGAGTGACCACCCTCAAACCTCGGTAAAATGGACCGTACCTGGTACTGCTGACCACTCCAACGGCGATAAAGGTTAATGGCATCGCTTCTTGGATCCACACCTCCCATGCTAAACCAGCGCCTCTGCCAGACCCCACTTAGAAGGTGGAAAAACTGGATCACCCACTCAAGTTCCGCGTTCACCGCAGCAGTCTTGCTCCTCCTGATGCCTCTGCCTGCGATAAGTAGTGCCAACCCCCATAAGCCCCTGTCCCTTTCTTGGGTAATCTCCTGTGTGGGCGATAACCATGTTGTTAACATCACCATCCGCACGGCCCCATTGGGGACTTGGTTTCCCACCTTAGAATTTGATCTCTGTGACCTCGTGGGTGACTTGTGGACTAAGTCCATCCACGATCCCTTCAGGTTGCTGTATGGATGCGCGGGTCTGGGTACTAAATCAGGCACCTACGATCATTACTTTTATGTCTGCCCTGGTAGCAACTCTTACAAATGTGGGGGCCCTGCACATTTCTTCTGTTATGATTGGGACTGTGTGTCCACGGGCTACATTTCTTGGACTCCGCCACACCCAGACCCTCTGATAACTGTTACTAGAGGGCCCTGGTGAGGACCTAACACCTGGGACGCTTGCAAAGGTCTCTAGTTTGCTCGGTCCCCTAATTATACTCCTCATCTTAACCTTCGGACCCTGCATTTTAAACCGCCTAGTCACTTTCGTCCGTGAGCGGGTAAGCGTAGTTCAAGTACTCATGCTACGACAACAATATCAGACTCTCCAACAGTCAGAAAATTATTCTGATGCTCTTGTGGGTCCGTAAGTTTTATGATTAAAACTTCTCCCAAAAAACGCAAAATGGGGGAATGTAAGAATAATTTTAAATTATGTCTTTCTGCTCTGTAGAGATAAAATTTAACCTTTGCTTTTGCCGGACGCCCTTGTGATAAACTGCCCTTGTGATAAACTGCCCCTGTGATAAACTGCCCCAACAGACTTAATTATGCAAACCTCCAGGAATGGAGCAAAAGGAATGTGGACATGGAACTAGAAAGACAACCCATGCACGTGTGTCACAAGACTGCCACTCTTCCCCCTAGAAATGAACTACCCGTTAAACTTCCGCATACCTTCTCCTGCTTATAAAAAGACCTATGACCCTAAAAACGGGGTCCTCGCTCAGGCCTGCTGCGTCAGGTGTTTGCTTGGACCCCAGCCGGCTGGAAAAATAAAACCTCTTGCGTTTTGCATCAAGAACCGACTCTTGTGGTTGATTGGGGGTCACATATCCTCTGGACAGAAAGCGCGCCAAGCCAGGCGGCCGGCGCCCTAACAGTCTTAGCTAACTGAGAGGTTAAAGCAGTAGACTCACAATATGGTGACACTTAAAAAAGAAAAGAAAAATTTTTAAACAAATAGAAATTGGGACCAGCAGATGGCATAATGGTTGCATCACTGGACTCCCATGTATTCAACTATGGTTTGAGTCCCGGACCTGGTGGTGGATTAAAACTCAAGCTGGGCTTGTGTGTGTATGTGCCCAAAATCCTGAGAGGAGACTGGAGGAGAAGAGATTGCAGCATGGCTATCCCCTCTAGGTGATGATTTCTCTCTTTCTGTCCTTCAGCCTCTCTCTGTCTCTCCGGTGAATGCACAGGGAAACAATAAATAAATAAAAAGAAATGGAAAGTATTTGCAGGATTGTATAAAAAATATAAATAAATAAAAAGTAAACAAATTTAATTACCTTAACTTTAGAGAAATGTCACTCTATTTCTTCCTCTGTCAGATGATCAAAGACAAAAAAATATAAAATAATGAGATTTAGTTCAGTGTTTTTGCTTCAAAGCTCTGATTGATAGCTCATTCATTTCTAATATACTATGGTGTCATAATTGCTAATATGTATCATGGGTTAATTTTCTTAAATGTGATTTTTTTTTTTCCCTACGTGTTCAACCAGTCCAAAGACAGTATGACTAAGATTCCATCATGAATTAGGAAATGTGTCTAGTTTGAATGGGATTATATTTTGGTAACTGCTGTTTTAAAAGAGCAGAGTTGTGGTTATAAGTGATGTTACTTACCATTTTGGTAAAGACAGTATTTGGTGTGCTGTGTTTCAGTATCAAAATAGAAAAAAGCATATTATATAAGCATCACTCAAACTGTTAGTTGAAAGCCAGTATACTAAAATATATTACAGTTTAAATTTTAACTAGATTTAGTACTAAATTAGAAAATTGTTTGAACTCAAGACCCTTTTCTTTCCAAATTACATAGTTTTAATGATTATTCAACTTTTAATTAAAGATTTAAGCAATTTATTCTCAATAACTATTGTAACTATTAAAATTAATCATAACTTGTAATAGCTTTTAAATTAACAGGGTCTTTCACTTAACAAATCTTTGTGCAGTAGGGCAGGAAATAATTACATTTTATTTCTCTTAAATGTGTTAGTAATTAACATTTCTAATTTTGAATGTGAAATAAATGTGTTGATTTAAATATAAAAGAAGATTAGCAAAGACCGCACTTTGTAATTTAAACTGAAGTGACAGTAAATACCTATTCATTTGTTAACATTACAATTTTTCTCAAACCTTTTGATGGTACTTTCTTATGATTTTTTCTGAAGATGGTAGGATTTTCCTGTCAAAAATATTTTTCAGGGTATATTCAAGAAGCTGATGTGTGAAACCCTGAAATAAAGTAAAGTAAGGTTGAAAAGTGCAAATAATGGCCAAAAATATATAGTTTTAGACTGGTTCAGAGGATGCTTCAGTATAACGACCTGGAAGCACCCTGTATACACTTGAGAAGATAGTTTATTGATTCAAGTGCCTAGACACATTTTAGATAGCAAAACTATGTGAATTATAGGCCAGCACCATCCCATCACTAGAAAAGGTATTGAAGTATTACTAAATGTTATCTTGGGGTTTCTGAACACAGCTCAACAGGGAATTGCTCAGCAGAAGTCAGATAAGGTCAGGCCAGTGCATTAGGAACCAAATTTTATTCAAATGACAGTTGATTAAGTTTGCTAAACAAAGACAAATCACTGCTTTCCTAAAAAGCCCACCCAAAGCAATATTATAAATAAAGACATAGAATTAAACATACAGGCCTCAACTATTTCTTAAAATTAACATTCAGGTCACACATAAAATGTTTAGTGAGCATATTATAAAGGCCAAAAATTAAAATACATACATTCCTAAGTTTAATAAGTAGATGATATTATTAATTAGCTACTTTTAATGACAATGAAATATTATGCAGAATTTCTGATTTAAATACTCAAAGTGATCAAATTTAATTCTCTAGGTTATTTTTATTCTTACCCAAATTAGAATCTATTTGAAAGCCACAAACAAAATGTTCTATATACCATACTCAAAAATTATTCAAAATTTTTTTTTCTAAATCTGTACAAAATGGCAAAGTTATTTCATTTCTATAGATTCAGAATCAGTCATAAATATGAATCACAATGCTTTTTCTTGACTTTTAGTAGAAACTATATAAGGAAAAAATAGAATCAGAGTAAAAATGTCATTCTTGTCAACATTTGGCTTCCAGGCTCACACTCTGTCTTCTCAACATGTCTGCCTTTACTGGCAATAAAAAGAAGAAAGTTTAAATATAAAAGCATGAAATACTACAGATAGGCCTATTTTGGAAGATGCTAATATAACTGCTTCAACTCCTTAAACTTAAGCACTTTTCTTAAATTTTCATTCCAAGACCACCCCATAGTAGCATTAAATTCAGTGTGGAATAAAACCAACTAGTTCAGGTTTTTGCCATAAAACAAATGAAAGAACTTGTTGCATGAATTTAATTTTGATATTTTACTTTTCATTTTAGCATAATGGAAGCAAAAGAAAAGATTAAATGTGAAAACTCTGATATACACTAGTAAAGCCTATGTTTTTTTTTCTTTTTTTTGGAGAGGTTTTTGCTTTTGGGCATGTGCGCTTGCCAGACAGAGAGAGACAGAGAGATAGAAAGCGAGAAATCATCCCCCGGGGGGATGGCCACGCCGCAATCCCTTCTCCTCCATTTTCCTCTCGAGATCTTGGGCACGCACGCACATGCACCCAGCGTGAATTTTAAGCCACCGGGTCCGGGACATGAACTGCGGGTGGCTACGTGGGAGTCCAGTGACACAGCCATTACGCTAACTGCTGGCCCCAAACCTATGTTTTTAAGATGAAAACTATTACTCTAAAAAATAATCACTTCATCAAGGATCAAGACAAAACGTAACTAACTTGCAGCTTGTGGACAGAAGTCTGACTACTTTTCCTATTTTTCCCAAATCTTTTTAAAAAGGACTGGGGAAGTCATGTCCACAAACATTAACAGACCATTTATTTTCTATTAACAGAATTCTTCCTACCTCCTGTCCCTGGCATAGTATCTTTGAGATGTATATTTTAACCAATTACAGTATATTCTTTTGCTTATCTCTTCCTAAGACACAGAATTTCCCTTTCCTTGAGATGTAGATTAAGCCTTTCTTTAACTAATCTCTTCCCAAGACACAGATCTTCCCTTTCAATCACCAACTTAAGAATTGTGGAACCCACCTATAACCTACAAGCCCCTGCTTCTACATGTCCCACCTTTTTGGGCCAGACCAATGGAAAATCTTTTGACTAAATATTGTCTGTCAATCTCAAAAACAAATAAAAGGAACCCCTGTACATTTTCACCCCGAGAAAGGCATGTATGCCTCTTCTCCGGGCCTAGGTCACTCATATTTGGCTTGGAAATAAACCGCATTAATTATTAATTATTAATTTTACAGTTGGTTATTTTTCCATCAACAAGCTAAATGTCAGAAAATAAGTTAAAATGTTCAGGGAGGTCATAGGTAAAATAGATTCTTAGGCTGATATGTTCCTTTAGAGTATAAATTATAGATAACAACCAATGAAAATATTGTTTCCTCCTACTTTCTTTTTCTTTCTGATTAGCCTTGCAAAGTTTACACATATTTCTCCTGTAACATTACTTGAATCTTTTACATTGATAGCAATGCCCATATTGTTTTTTTAAATTTGTTTTTATTAATTACCAGAGAACACATGTACGCAAGAGAGAGAGAGACCGAGATCCACCATAGGGTCTGCTCATACCATAATTCTCTTTCCTACATTCTTCCTACATCTTGTTAGGACTCTGGGCATGCAAGCAAACACACGTTGCATGTTTTTCAAGTCACCAGGTATGGGATTCAGCTGCAATCAGTATGTGGAATTTGGCTCACTCCACATAGCACTAAACCACTGAGCTCTGAAGCCAGTCTGCTTGATCAGAATTTTTTTATTTTATAATTCTTATTTACACTTAATTGTTATGTATCTGATCATTATTAACCAAGGAATGTTTGCATGTGAAAGAGGAGATAGGGAATAGATAAGGAGATTAAAAATAGCTAAAAACTCTTTACTACTCCTATTAGAATAACAAATGGGAGTCCAATTTTCTTTTCTTGAAACTGGAAGTTAATCCAGTGACTTGTCAGAATTTTAGAACAGTAGTATAGAATAAGTAACAAGTCCTGCAGCTTCCCTTCCTCCATCCTGACCTCCCCAAATATGGACACTTCAGAGGAGATCTCTCTCATGCTTTTGCATCTCCCTATCCTAGGACAGTTCTGCTTCTTCGTTATATAGGGATAGGAGTGTTCTTTATTGTTCTGGTCTAACTCATTGTATCTGAGCCAAGATTGAAAGGACTTTTTCAATGTTTTTGCCTCTTCTAGTGGCAAAGTTTTCCACATTGGCAGTTGGGCTTAGGCAGGAGTTTCCTTTTCTCCCCTAGTGGAATAAGCCCTCTGGTAACAGTAGAATATCTTGGACCCAAGATGATATTCTTCTCTTTCAGGTATAGAAACTTTATTTTTTTCTGTCATTCCCTCTCCACAAAACGCCTTTACCTTTTCTCTAGGAGTGGCCATGCTGTCCCTGCCTAGGTGGCTAAGTCTTCTGCTTCCTACAAGAGCTGTATCCAGGAAAATGAGTGAAGTTACATGCCTGTGCCCCCACAACCACTGATCACATCCTTTACACTTCTCATTACTCATAGGGGCTTTTCTCAGTTATCCCATCCTATTTTTTTCATTATTTTGGAAAGCACCCAGGGGCGGTGTGTAGGAAAAAGCTTATGGAGAGAGAACCAGCTCCATTTAGGTCTGTGACCCCAAGTAATTCCCCAGTTGAAATGCTGACCTGTACTTGTCCTTTAGCAGTTCATTAAAATGTCCCTGATTTCTGCTTATCCACTTATAAGGTTGCTTGTGCTTATTCCTCTAATACTCTACCTCAAGCAATACAATCTGTACATCCCGTTTTCCCTTGGACTTCTCCCTCTTTGGAATTCAAGTGATTTGATTGTCTTGTTCACTCATCTCTCTGAGGAGTTCAAGGAAAGTTAGGATATTTTAGTTTACCTGGCTTTTATCATCATTAGTGTGAAAGCAACATTCTTTGAAGCTTTTTATACATCCTAAGTGGAAATGGAAGTTCAGTAGGTTTGTTTTTGTAGTTTTGTGCACAAAGTAATTCTAAAACTTCTTATGAAGTCTTGTAAAATTAAGCAGATGAGTAAAATGTGTGAGGGGTCTTTCAAAAATACACAGTTTATAAGTATTATTAAAAAAACCTGAATTTCAAAAAATTTTTTGAATCCAAATAAACTTGTACTTTAATTCTGTTTTTGCAAAGAATGCTTGAAGTTCCCACGAATCATGTGGGAGTCAGAGTTCCTGTTGTGAGAAAAAGGAGGGCAAGTAATAACCCTCTAGGGACAGAATTGTCACTCATTGCTCAACCTTTCTCTGGATATAAATTAACAGAGAAGAAACAATTTTTGCAGGTTTTTAATGCCTAAAATCAATCTGTTTTACAGCACTAAGATTCTAAATGTCTAGCAATAATACTTGTTAAAAGTAATAGTATTCATATAATAGTAATGAGAAAATAAGACATTCCCTTTACCTCTTACTAAACTTTTCCTTAAGCACCAAAAATATATAACTTATCAAAGCAAGTATTTTAATTAAAAAATAAAACTGTCTCATTGAATAAAAGAGTAAAAGGTCCAGCAGGTGGAGTAGTGGTTAAGGCACTGGACTCCCATGTGGCCATCCACACTTTGAGTCCTGGACCTGGTGGCTTGACGCTCATGCCAGGAGTGTGTGTGTGTGTGTGCCCAAAATTCTGGGAGGAGAATAGAGAAGAGACTGTGGCATGACCATCCCCTCTGAGGGGTGATTTCTCACTTTCTCTCTTCTCTCTTTCTCTATCTCTCAGGCAAGTGCAAACAACCTATAGTAAAAAATCTCTAAGATAGATAGATAGGTGGATAGATAGATAAATAAAGAGTATGTCACATTTTTGTATTTGCTGAATATTGTGAATGGATATAATCATACAATTTTTAAGTGAAATGAAAATTTTACTGTATATTTATTATTTTTGGTAAAATGCTACTTTTCTTCAAGTGTTTCTACCATCAAAACACCAATGCTGAGGTGAGATGAGATTAATAAAGAGAAACTTTACTAATTGAGTAAATTTTTATTTAGATATTCATTTTATATATTATTTTTTAATTTGGCCAAAGAGAGAGAGAAAAAAATGAGAAAGCAAGTTGCTGAGTCTGAGACTCAGACCACAGTCAGTCATTTGGGAGTCCAGTGCTTTAACCTCCACACCACCTGCCAGCCCCTGAATAAAACTTTTAAATCTGGGAAATTTTTTGTCTTCTCTCTAAACTGTTTTTCAGTAGTAGTACATAAATTTGAAATTGTATTTTAGACCTGAAGGAAAAGTAAAAGAAATTGTTTTTATGAGATTTACAGACAATTCTGGGGCCAGCAGTTGGCGTAGTGATGAAGGTGCTAGACTCCCACATGGTTGACTGTGGTTCGCGTTCCAGATCTGGCAGCTTGAAATTCATGCCAATCACATGTGTGTGCATGCCTAAAATTCCCAAAGGAGAATGGAGGAAAGGGTATTTGGGCATAGCCATCCCCAAGAGGGGGATTCCTAACTTTATCTCTCTTTGTCTCTCTGTCTCTCCAGTGAGCACATGTGCCCTATTGTAAAAACATCTCTAAAAGAATAATAATTTACAGATGATTCTACTAACTCAAGTGGTCAGGAAAGCTAATACAAGTACCTGAACTTTTCACTTTCTTCTAAAGCCTCCTCTTCACTAAAATTGCCATTATTTTGCCTCATCTAGCTTGTGACTACCATATCTGATTTTGTTCACTCTATTTATCATCCTTGCTTTTTTATTAAACTTTTGTAGATACAAAAGTCTGCCTTCACCAAAGCATGAGGTTTTGACTAATTTTCTAATCTATTGCAAAAATCAAGGCCCAAACTCTCTTTTGATTAATGTAACCTCTTTTCTGGGTTCCCAATAATTAACCTCCCTTTTCTCTAACCTGTTAAAACTCTTTTCATTTTCTTTCTAGTTGAGACAAGTAAAGGCTTCATTTTTAAAAAAATCATGTCTTAGTGCAAATGGCTATATCTATAATCACCATTATTGCACAGTTTACTCGCTCACTTCTTATAAACCTCTTCTGCCTGTAATTATTTTCAAAATAATTTTTACCAATCTGGCAGAGCTTTGTGAGTACATTAGTTTGTAGAAAACCATTTTGTACAACACAGTGTGTCCATGGGAAAATGTGCTTTATTCATCTTATTTGTGGGAGAAAAATCAAAGTTTTAGTGAAATATTGGGAATGTGTTCTTAGAGCACCTGAAAAAAAAAAAAGTGAAGTAAGCTGTTGTTCAGTGGAGTAGTCTAAAAATGTAAATTACTTCAAGTTGATTTGTGTTATTCAGGTCATCAACATTCTTACTGACTTTCTGCCTACTTTTTTATCCATTGTTGAGAAAGAGGTCTTGCAATTTCTAACTACAATTGTGTGTTTTTTTTTGGAGAGGTTTTTTGCTATAGGGCATGTGCGCTCGCCAGACAGACAGAGACAGACAGAGGGCCACGCTGCAATCCCTTCTCCTCCAATCCCTTCTCCTCCATTTTCCTCTCAGGATCTTGGGAACACACGCACATGCGCCTGGTGTGAGTTTTAAGCCACCAGATCTGGGACTCAAATCGCAGTTGAGTACGTGGGAGTCCAGCAACATAGCCATTACTCTAACTACTGGTCCCTACAATTGTGTTTTTTTCAATTTTCCTTTCAGCTCTATCAGTTTTTGTTACATGTATTTTAAAATTCTATTGTTGGGACCAGCAGTTGACGTAATGACTATGTTGCTGGACTCTCACGTAGCTGACCGCAGTTTGAGTCCCAGGCCCGGTGGCTTAAACTCACGCTGGGAGTGTGTGCATGTGCCCAAGATTCCAAGAGGAGAATGGAGGAGAAGGGATTGCCGTGTAGTCATCCCCCCCTGGAGGGGGTGATTTCTCGCTTTCTGTCTCTCTGTCTCTCTCTGTCTTTCTGGTGACTGCATGCGCCCTATAGCAAAAACCTCTCAAAAAATAAAATCTATTGTTAAATATATATTAGGTTGCCAGAAATATCATGATGTATTTTTCTGTTTTTCTATGGAAAAATATGTCATGACTTTCCCGACAACCCTATATGCACAATTAAGATTGTTTTGTCTTTTTGATGAAGTGATCCTTTTATCAGTATGTAATAATTATCTTTATCCTTGATAATATTCTTTTTTTCCCCTGAAGTTTGCATTTTAGGATTAAATATATTTCTTCAGGCTAGTGTTTATATAATATATATATATTTTTTTTTTCTTTTTTTTTTTAACATCCATTTATATTTAACCTATGCTTTTATATCTGGAGTGGTTTTGTTCCAAAAATATCCTGGCTTAAAATTTTTACCAGCAGTGTCTATTTGAAATAGTATGATTCTACTCTGATATCTTTTTCATTCTGAATTTCAGGTTAGTCTTTTGCCCTTCGACCTCAGTTCTTTGGCATGTTCAATAAGATCATTGATTTGCAGTGTGTCCCACTTCTCTAGTTAATAGAGTGATGCACTGATTTTTATTTCCCCAGCCTGATTTTACATCTAAATTTTAGAGCATCAACATTATAGAATTCTAGGCTTTTATATATTTTACCTTATTCTCTAGTTCTCAATATACAAACTAAGAAACTACATTTCAAAAAGATGGATTGCCTTGACTATTAAATTAAATCAAATTAAGTGTATGAATAATGAAGCTCAAGGCAGCAGGCAGCATGGCGGTTAAGGCAGCTGTATCCCACATTCTCACATGGTCAACTCTGGTTCAAATCATGGACCCAGTGACTTGTGAAACATGCCGGGCCCATGTGCATGCATGCCCGAAACCCTAAAATGAGGGAGAGATACAGGAGAAGGGATTAAGGTGTGACCATGCCCCCGGGGAAAGGCACTTTCTCTTTTTTCTCTCTCTGTCCCCAACAAATTTACACACCCTCACTAAAATTTTAAAACATAAGTAGGGACCAGCAGATGGCATAATAGTTATGTCACTTGACTCCCACACAGTTGATTGAGATTCAAGTCCCAGACTTGGCGACTTAAAACTCATGCTAGGTGTGTGTGTGTGTGTGTGTGTGTGTGTGTGCGCGCCCAAGACCCCAAGAGGAGAATGGAGGAGAAGGGATTGTGGTGTAGCCATTGTCCCTGTGGGGGGGGGGGGGGGGAATTCTAGCTTTCTGTCTCTCCGTCTCTCTCTGGCTAGCACATGTGACCTCTAGAAAAATCTCTTAAAAAAAATTAAAACATAAGAAAAAAGAAAGAAAGGAAGAAAGAAACTATAATTGTAACAGATTTTTTGTGGGGGGCAAATGATTTAATATTTTATTTTTGTCTTCTGGCATCTCAACAATTTCTTTAAAAATTATTACTAATTCAAAGTTACTTTTTCTTACTGTATACCTTGTTTATCACTTATATACTTGGAAAAATCATGCAAATTTTCTAATTCTGAAGAGTACAATTTCTGTGCCATTCTTTGATCAATAATGTGGTTAATTTTGCTTGTGCCACTGTGCAATCTCAGGGGGAAAAATAAATACCCAGGGAACTGCTGTTTCTGTTTTCTTTGGTTGAGGGATATGCTTATTGGTGATCTCTGTCAAAGGATGGGACAAAGGCAAGGGAATGGTACTGTTTTTGTTATTTTTGTGTCAACGTGACTAAAAGGTATGGTGCTGTAATAGCAGAAAGTGAAATTGCCTTTCCAGTTGATAAGAGCAAAGAGGAGAAAAATAATACTAACGTTACAATTCCCTAAAGGAATTTTACCATGGACAGAAGAAATTTTAAGTTTACACTTCTATAATATCTTGCCTTTATTTTTATTTCACCTCAGACCTCATCTATTTGGGCAGATTTTATTCTAGAAAGAGTACCCCAGAAGGAATTCACACAGGCTGCAGTGCAAAAAGAACAAAACACAGACCCCAAGTGCCATAGGTTCTGTGTCTTTCCTGTGGTCCCCCTCACCCCTTTTAAAGTGTATTTTTATTCCTTGAGAGGACAAAGGAAAAAGACAGAAAGAAATAAGCACTTCTGACAGGATCTCTTCATGCCACCATCCCTTCCCATACCCCAGCCCTCAAGCCAGCCAGGATCCCAGGCACGCCTGACTTGTGTCAGGTCAGCCCAGGATCAGAACGGCAGGCTTCTGTGTGGCTCCAGCATTGCAAAGCAGCTCCACACAGCTGGGCCATTCATACCCTTTTTAATGAGCCACTCATTACTGGTTAAATTCTAGTTCCCACTGTGCCAATGTGACGACTTGGCAGAGTGTATATATATATATATATATATATATATATATATATATACACATACATATATATATATATATATATATATATATATATATATCTTTTTAGGGAGAGGAAGAATGATAAGGAGATATAAAGATTCTAGATGCAATTATGAATGCCTGTGTAATAGTCAGCCGAACACTCTGCAGGATCAATAGCTGCACAGAACTTGGCCGAGTCCAATCGGGTGGAAGGGAAGGAACTTTGTGAAGAAAGGGAGCTTTGAAGGCGGGAAGGTGACTAGAGGAAAGAGGGAGGATGGGCAAGTAGATTAATCCAAAGTCATACGATGTGGCCGTGCCACACTGTTCATGCTGCTTTGGAAGATGAAATTTGATTCCCACAAAAATGACAGATGTTGCAGCTTTGGCCAATTAAGGGGTAAAAAAAAAATGTAATAATTTTAGGCTCTGCTGGCTGTGAAACAGGTACTTGAACATTAGTCAGGAATCAGACATAATCAAAGGTGAACATGTAGTTTATTGCTAAGTTAAAAAAAAAGTAGAAATAGTGAAAAGCATCATATATACATAAATAATAATTTGTAGATGGAATATAAATTACAGAAAATGTCTTGTTCTATGAAAATCTGAGAGGAGCAACTTGCATATAACATGTAATACATGTCCTTCTATTTCTACTGCTATTTGAATGTTTTTAATATGAACGTGGTATCTGAAAGGTAAAAAGTTTAAGAGAATAATTATGAACTAAATAAACATTTTTAATAATATGTTGTTTTGTTGAGCAGATCCTCCCCTTGTCTTTTTTTTTTTTGTCTCCCACCATACACACACACACACACACACACACACACACCTCACATATAAGCACACACATGCATGTTGGAATATTGCTCACTTACTGGACCTTTTACAAGACCAAGTGATATTGAGGGTGAAAAAATCATACCTGTATCTGTTTTTCTTTCCAAATTTCCAACAAACTACAGTGATTCTTCAGAACAAATCTTCATTTAAGTGTTTTCGACTTGAAAACATGCTGGCACATGCATGAACACCTCTCCCTTTGGAGCTGGAGGGGGTGTTGAGAGAATTTTGCATCATGACTGCACCCCAATAAAGGTGTGCTCGTTCTGTGTCTCTCTCATGTGCATATGCTATCATAAAAGGTAACAGTGCATTAAAAAACAAGAAATGGCAAGATTGAAGCAGGTTTAAGAAAGCATAGAACTTTTTTAGGTTCAGCAAGGATTCTATTCTAAGTTAATCTACTCCCAACTCCTTTTTATTTTTCTTTTGTTTGGAGAGGTTTTCGCTATAGGGCGTGTGTGCTCGCCAGAAAGACAGAGAGAGACAGAAAGCGAGAAATCAACCCCCGGGGGAATGGCCACACCACAATCCTTTCTCCTCCATTCGCCTCTCAGGATCTTAGGCATGCATGCACACGCGCCCAGCGTGAGTTTAAACCTCCGGGTCCAAGACTCGAACCACAGTCAACTACATGGGAGTCCAGCAACATAGCCATTACGCTAACTGCTGGTCCCCTCCCAACTCCTTTTTACATGAAAGAAAATGTAGTCATGATACAAGTTTTTGTGACTTCCTTAAGTTCTCATGACTTCATAAGTGAAATAAGACTATGATGTTCAAAACTTTAGACTAGATATGAATTATTTAGCAATATTAAGAGATTTCTATGAATGTAATGTACCATGCTTTATCATTCTCTCTAAACATAACTGAAATGCTATTGAAATGAATTTGCATATCTATGTGTGAGTATGCACATGAGAATGTGTGTGAATGTCTGTGTTGATATATTTATATCATCAAGCTCATTCCAAAGTGAAAGTTTTTTCCTAAAATCTTGACAGAGTTTCTTTTCCCTATGTATAATTAATCATGTTTTCTTTTGATATTTTCCATCGCAAACCAATAAATTTTTTTCCTTAGAGGTTTTCGCTATAGGGTGCGTGTGCTTGCCAGAAAGACAGAGACAGAGAGACAGAAAGTGAGAAATCACCCCCCATAAGGGGGATGGCCACGCCACAATTCTTTCTCCTCCACTCTCCTCTCAGGAACTTGGGCACACACGCATGCCGGGTGTGAGTTTAAGTCACCGGGTCCCGGACTCGAACCGCGGTTGGCTGCATGGGAGTCCAGCAACATAGCCATTACGCCAACTGCTGGCTCCAGGGGTACACTTTCTTGACTTTCGTTAGGTCAATTTTATATCTTATATGGGCCATGATTTCTCATTCTTCTCAACCTGCACCCCATCTCTTTCTGGCAAGTGCATGTACCCACTGACAAAATTATAATATAATTATATGCACACACATACACAGGCACACACTCACACACCATCAGCATCTGGTCTGAGGGATCATTCCATGTGCCTCAAAGGGTCCTCTCTTCTTCATTACAATGTCGCTGTGTCACTTGAAGTCAGCTTGATGTACCCTCTGGTTGAGCCACAAAATAGTTACTGTAAAATTTTGGTGTTTTCATATACAAATCAAATACATCTGCATTTGAAAGTAGAATTTCAGAATATAAAAATGAATTCCAGGTATCTTGTTATTTGAAAACCCTATTTCTGTTTACCTTAAATGGCATCAAATGGCAAATAAAAGCACTATTAGGAGAGAAACACCATAAAAGCAAAGAAAAACTTTTTATGGTAATATCTTTTATTTATTTATTTTTTTTTGAGAGGGAGAGAGATTTTTGCTATAGGGCATGTTCACTCATTAGATAGACAGAGACAGAGAGACAGAAAGTAAGAAATCACCCTCCGGAGGCATGGCCACACCACAATCCTTTCTCCTTCATTTTCATCTTGGGACTTTGGGTACCCACACACACGTGCCCAGCAAGTGTTTAGGCTGCTAGGTATGGACTTGAACTGTGGACGACTGCATGGGAGTCCAGCGACATAACCATTACGCCATCTGCTGGTCCCTGTTAATATCTTTAATGGTACTTTTTCTTCAGATGATCCTGGGTAATTCCTGTCTTGAGGTCTGTAACATTAATTTCACGTGCAAAGTCCGTTTCGACATGTAGGTTAACCTATCTAAAGGCATGACATTGAAGGGCCAAGATATGGGAGGATAAAATTTTACCACTATGACCATCATATCCTAACCCAGTTTATATGGTATTTTAGTGAACCCAACTCATGCAAAGATGATATAAAATAGAAAAAAGAATAATATTGTTTGTCTTTCAGATCACTTTATTCAATAGTACTTGGCTAGGTGTTTGGCAGAGGTATGGCAGCCAAAAGAAAAGGTTGAACTTACCTGCAAAGTCTCGGACCCCAGGGATTCTCAGAATTCCATATGTTTTGCGTAGCAGACGTCCAAGTGGAGTAGTGATATCATATGGTGAGCTAGGAGATGCTGTCCAGTATTCACACAGAGATCAACAGGACACCATGTGCAAGTTGAGTGCCAATTATCTTTGTCTACATTTAAAATATTACCAATGCCTTAATAAATATTCTAAGAATTTTAGGAATATTTGAAAATAGCCATTTTTCACATTGAATAAGAAAAGCAAACAAAATTTCAATACTATTCCTGCAAATGTCATTGCTTCTCTGAACTAATTTGAATCTTTTGAAATTTTCATGAATGTGTCTAGTTTTCCCTCAATTAATCACCTAAATAAATTTTAGTAAGATCAATTTAATAAAATACATGTAAATTTGTAAATATTGTTTCTTTCACCTAAAAATCCTGTTTTTAATATAAGCTTAATTCTTTTCTATTATTTGTATTACTCTTTTCTAGTTATGAACATATTATCTTCCAATTATAGAAATGATTTAAGATTTAAAATAGTTTAAAAATAGAATATATATGTCTCTGTGTGTGTTTGTGTGCATTTCAACCACTACAAGGCAACTTATTAGGCACCAGCACTTGCTGTGGTGGTTAAGGCACTGAACTTCCACATGGCTGA
This sequence comes from Tupaia tana, assembly GCA_026018925.1. NCBI lineage: Eukaryota > Metazoa > Chordata > Mammalia > Scandentia > Tupaiidae > Tupaia > Tupaia tana. The sequence goes on along the minus strand of JAKSZU010000013.1, from coordinate 44,420,687 downwards.
CTGTGGTTCCAGTCCTGAACCCAGTGACTTAAAAATCATACCAGGTGTATGTATGAGCATGTCCAAAATCTCAAGAGGGTAACAAGGGAGAAGAGATTGTAAGTGGCCATGTCTTTGGGGAGGGTGATTTCTCACTTTCCCTTTCTCTGTCTCTGTATCTGTCCTTCTCTCTCCAGTTAGTGCAAACACCCTGTGGCAAAAAAAAAAAAAAAAAAAAAAAAAAAAAAAATCTCTTTTTTTAAATAACTATTCATTTAATTTTATTATAATTTTTTTAGAGGTTTTTGTTATAGGGCACATGCACTCGCCAAACAGACAGACAGAGACAGAGAGACAGAAAGCGAGAAATCACCCCCCAGGGGGGATGGCCACGCTGCAATCCCTTCTCCTCCATTCTCCTCTCGGGATCTTGGGCACGCACGCACACACACCCAGCATGAGTTTTAAGCCACTGGGTCCGGGACGTGAACCGCGGTCGACCACGTGGGAGTCCAGCGACATAGCCATTACGCTAACTGCTGGCCCCTATTATCATTTTTTTTTTTATTTGCTATATTACATGTGTGATCACCAGAGAAAGACAGAGAGAGAAGGAAAAAGAAAAGAAAGCTGCCGGGTCTGGGTTCCAACCATAGTCAGCCATGTGGGGAGTCCAGTGCCCCAAGCACCATACTATCCCCTGGCCCCCCAAAGTAGTTTTAAAACAACTATTGTTAATATTTTACTATTATCTTTTTGTACATATAATTTACATAGATAATTCTAAACTGCACATAAAATTTTAGATTTGCTCATTAAAATCTAGTGAAATTGGGGCCACCAGGTGCCCCAGTGGTTAAGGTGCTGGATTCCCACATGACGGATTATGGGTCAAGTCCCAGATTCTGTGGCTGGAATATTCCACCTGGCACGTGTGCACGTGCCCAACATCCCAGTATGAGACTGGAGAAGGGATTGCCACATGGCCATTGCCTCTGGGGGATGATTTCTCACTTTTGCTCTCTCCATCTCTGTTTGTCAAGGGCATGCGCTCTGTGGCAAAAACCTAAAAAAGGGCCGGCAGGTATCATGGTGGTTAAGGTGCTGGGTTCCCACATGGCTGACCATGGACCTGGTGGCTTGCTTTTTCACTCTCCCTCTCTCTCTCTCTCTCTCATCAAATTGAAAAGAATAATAAACAAATAAAATAAAAAATTCTTTAAGAAAACTAATGAAACCATTTAAGTAAATGATACTGATTCTGTTAACATTTTTAAACAATAATCTACATGAGGGCATTTTCTGTTTATTTATTTCTGCCATTTTCAACTATCTATCATCCAATATTATTTCTACTTTGTGATAATACTCATATCCTTTGCAGAAGAGAGATAAGAAAAGTAAAGGTTTTTTTTTTTTAATTTATTTTCTTTATTCTCCTGCTGAACAAATAGCCAAATGCTATTACATGCTGGATTACATTGTATGGTAGAAGGTGAGTTGCCTGAGTTTTGAAAGTATTCAAAATTGAATATATGCAATCATGCCCTAACAGAGACTCTTCTCCAAACTTGCAGTTCCAATTATCCAGGAACTTCTGTTCCCTCAGCTTCCAACTCTGATGTGTTTGCTCCCAGGGATGTTCTAGACTTCAGTTGTCTTCTCTGAATCTGGTCAGCAGCCCCAGGTCAGTAATCACCATCATTCTACCCTCAGGGGCTCCTTCTAAAATATCCCTTCTACTTCTGTCTGATAGGTACCTTACCATCTTTTACACACTTGTCCCTATTAAGATCCAGCCACAGAATAACATCTTTGAAATAACTTTGCACTAGTATATAATTGACTGTGTTTCCTAAGGCAACAGCCTACATATAACCTGGAGTCTTGGTCAGGTTGCTTGCATGATACTTTGTTTCCTGGATTCTGAGTTATTATGTTGCTAGTTACGCAGTGCCTGCTCAGGTGTGCATTCTTCTTCTGCACCTGCTTTAACATATCTTATGTACCTTATTTCACCTACAATCCCTTTTCTCCTTAGTAGCTAACTTCTCATTCGTCAGCTCTGTCATTTCCTTGAGCAATCTCTATTGACTGTGGAGCACCGTTATTTTATCTTTATTTGTGTGATTATCTCATCTGTGATTCTTTCCCCTTACCTGACTGTTACCTTTATGAGGGTGCCGTGTCCTTCCTTCTTTGGGTCCGTTGCTTCTCTGCTGCATGTTCTCCGATCAGGCCTCAGGAACGTTTCTTTAATTCAGAAATAAATGAATACAAATTCTGCTGAGCTAATACAGTTCAGAGTTGTTTTCATAATTCTGTCTTCTTGCACAGTTTTTTAGGACAAAGGATGTGATAACCACTATGTATACCTACTGTGCACAGGCACTAAACATGTTGAGCGTTTTGCAGATAAATTGTTTTTACCATTTTTCATATAAAAAAAATCCTGGACATTCTGATTCAAGAATTTTTGTAAGATCATAAATATAGTCAGTACTATACTTGAACTTAATTATGTGTGGAATTTGAATTGAAACTTTGTGTATGCTCTAGACCATATCTTAAATATGAAATAAAATATGTTTAGTAAAAAGTACATACCAAAGAATCCTTATCAAAAAAGAAAAGTAATCATTGAGCTTCAGACTAGCCCCATTTTGATCTCTAATTTGAAAATGGAGTTAAAATGTAAACTTTCAAATTAATCACATTTAACGAGAAAAAAAATCAATTTTCCCTTCTGAAAGGTCAGCAGTTTGCAGAATGCTGGAACCATGGTAAAGTACCAGGTCACAAAGCTTAGAGTGGCAAGATTCCTGGCCCTTCACTCTACTACTCCCAATTGATAATTTGGTTTTTATGTTAGATGGTATTTAGGAAAAAAATATCATATTCTTCTAAAAAAATATATAAGCAAAACCTACAAGTATATAAGTTTGAAAAACAGTCAATTAGACTAATAAAATAAAAAGTAGACTTTGAATTCTATAAAAACTCCTTCTGAGATACCCCATCTACACCTGAAATGAAGAAAAAAAAAAAAAAACCTACACCAACAATATGAGAAGAGAGGGTTCCTTCTCTTAAGGACACTTAACTAAACAGAAATCTCCTCAGACTGTGGCTAGGAGAATCCCAGGAAAACCTCAATAAAAAGAATCTTTATTTCAATGAGAACTCAATATTTAAGATTTCTTTGCTTCAAGAAGCAGCTACAGAGAATAGCTGAAAGGCTTAATCCTTAACAATTTACTTTCCATCTCTGTATCCAGGTGTTCTTAAATATAAGATGGAAAAATAAGCTCATAGGATATAATAGAGATTAATTATTTAATTTATTTTTTAGAGGTTTTTGCTATAGGGCACGTGCACTCGCCACACAGACAGACAGAGACAGAGAGACAGAAAGCGAGAAATCACCCCCCAGGGGGGATGGCCACGCCGCAATCCCCTCTCCTCCATTCTCCTCTCGGGATCTTGGGCATGCACACACACGCGCCCGTCGTGAGTTTTTTTTTGTTTGTTTGTTTGTTTTTGAGAGGTTTTTCGCTATAGGGCGCGTGCGCTCGCCAGACAGACAGAGAGAGACATAGAGACAGAAAGCGAGAAATCACCCCCCAGAGGGGATGGTCACGCCGCAATCCCTTCTCCTCCATTCTCCTCTCGGGATCTTGGGCACGCACACACACGCGCCCGGCGTGAGTTTTAAGCCACCGTGTCCGGGACGCGAACCGTGGTCGACTACGTTGGAGTCCAGCGGCATAGCCATTACACTAACTGCTGGTTCCCCCGTCGTGAGTTTTAAGCCACCAGGTCTGGGATGCGAACCACGGTCAACAACATGGGAGTCCAGTGACATAGCCATTACACTAACTGCTGGTCCCTAATTATTTAATTTTTATATAAATGATATATATTTTTATAATTGCAAGATAGGCAATTAGCAACACTAACAAAAACAGTTTTTAAAGTATTCCTTTTTTTAATTTTAAGAGATATTTTTGCTAAAGGGCATGTGCCCTCACCGGATAAATCAGAGAGACGGAGACAGACAGACAGAAAGTGAGAAATTACCCACCCAGGGGGGATGACCATGCCACAATCCCTTGTCCTCCATCCTTCTCTTGGGATCTTGGGCATACACACACATATGCACCCAGGCATGAGTTTCAAGACTCTGGTTCTGGGACTCCAACTATGGTTGAACATGTGGGAGTCCAACAATGCAACCAATATGCTGTTTGATGTTCCCTTATAAGTATTTCTTCTCAAATGAGCTATTTTGCTAGATTTGATAGGGGTTACAAAGAAGTCAGAGGCATACCGAGGCCATTTGGGTATATACTGTCACTTGAGCTAAGAACCCAGCAAAGGACTAGGTGTTTATAGATGCAAACAAAAATGTTCAGAGGCTGAAATATTTAATCAACAAACATAGCATTAACAATCAGGAAAAAATAATCTCATCTGCTGATAAATGAAAAGAAAATAACTAGAATCACAATATGTGACCAGAGTATTGAGTCTGTCTACAAATTTGTTTTATTTTACTTTTAGGCTGAGGAAAGTAAGTTTATGTTTGTTCTTCTTATTAACACTATTTGTATATACCAATGATTGTTTTTCCCATCAAAATACCTTACATTTTATTTTAAAATTTGTTTGGAGGACCAGCAGTTGGCGTAATGTCTATGTCGCTGGATTTCTATGTAGTCGACCATGGTTTGAGTCCTGGACCCAGAGGCTTAAACTCATGCCATGTGCATGTGCGTGCGTGCCCAAGATCCTGAGAGGAGAATGGAGGAGAAGGGATTGAAGCATGGCCATCCCCCATGGGGAGGTAATTTCTCGCTTTCTGTCTCTCTGACTGTCTTTCTGGCAAGTGCACGTGTCCTATAGCAAAAACCTCTCCAAAAAAAGGAACTTATTTTTAAATTTATTAAGTTGATTTTTGTGAAATTTGTCTTACTCCAGTCTCACAGGGATTCTAGGAGACAGCAGCCACTGTGATTTTTACTAGGAAGCAGAATCAGCGAGAGGGACGGCCATTGCAGAATGCCACCCAGAGGGAGATAGAGCAAGTCTAGAATTTAACCTCATGGACACTAGCTGAATTTGTTGTATGATTGTTCTTTCCCAGGAGTTGCTCATTATTGCCTCAGTTTTAGAATCATAAGTTCTCAAATTTTGTTATTAAATGCTCAGTTAACTTCACAACTTTTCCTTGTCCTTAGAGCAAAATTACGCCCCCTCCCCTCAGTGATGACATTTTCTTAATTTACTGCTGATGATATGTTGCTTATACTTAGTGTACCATCACACACAAAGTTTCTAGCACATAGTTTGACATCCTGTAGTTGTTTAACTGTCTATACATAATGTCCATTATAATTAAGTTTCAAAGTTTAATTGCCAGAAGGATATGACTCAATACCAAAGCTGAAAGTTGCTTGCAGGCCCTAGAGACCCAGTCTAAATTTTCCACTTCTAATCGCCACTATACCATGTTGTGGACAGTCACGTTCTCAGATGACGTCTTGTCCCTGCTTGCTTTCCCATGGGGTAAGGGGATGACACCCGAAGCATTTGAGGGTGCTTTTGATTGCTCAGAGGGCCTGGTGTGTAGTAGCATAGGCGCCAGAGGTGACTGAGAAAGTGAATTGGGATGGAGAGGCGAGAACGATCTACAAGAGAAGCACGTGGGTATTTAGGTTGCTTCAGCCAGACAGGAATATAAAAAGGGGCATAGTTCATTGGTCAGTGCATTATTCCATCATTGATTTTCCCTGCCAGTTCCTTTCAGCTCATTGATTTCCATTGCTGATTGAGTCATGTTCATCTGCTGTTAGGAGGTCACTTCATTTCCCTTTTGCTCATTTTTTCTGTCTGCTCAGCACTCCTCCGCTTGTGGGTGTCACTTCCACTAATCTCAATTGTCTGCTGTCAACAGAGTGAGATACGTTATGCGCAATGGGCCGTGAGATTCGAAGTGGGTGGTTCAGGCAGCCGCTGCATAAAACTTAACCAGAACGTATCACAAGTCTTACGGTACTCTGCTGTCATTCTGTTTTTTTGTTTGTTTCCTTTATATCATGTTTAAAGATAGATGATATGTATGGTCTTCAGTGGTCTTAAGTTAAAACTCCTGTCCCTGGGAAGAGAAAATAATGCTCTGATCTCTCTTAATACAGATTACATCACATACCAGTCACTAAACTACCTTACAGTCACAAAGTTATTTTATTTAAGCCACATTACCTAGAAGCTCTTTCATTCAGTAGCTTTATGAGACTTTCTGCTGAGAACTGTTCAACAGGTGAAAGAAATAGATGTTCTTTGAAGGATAATAGCATTTTATATAATCTGTTTTAGAAATGTGTACTCCTTTTATTAGGGAATGAATTCAAAGTACTGTTAAAAAATTCTGTAAAAGCATCACAAGGGTAGGAGCACATAGATTAGCTCTGTACATAGAAAAGATTTACTTCTTTCTCTCTCTTGTGTGTGTGCGTGTGTTGCAGTGGGGCACTAGGGCAGATGTGTGGTTGGTAAAAGAACTTACCAGAGACAGAAATGTGACCATGAGCAGAAATTTCATTTATTAGAACTCAGGCAAACATGCTGAGAGAGAGTGGGTGAGAGTACCCAGGGCAAAACCTGAGCAGGTTCACAGGTTCAAGCCTTTGCTGGAATGGGTCTCTTTTATGGTTTTAATCAAAGGGGGAGGCTAAGGATAAACTGCATGCTCTGGTCCCCATGGAGGGGAGGCTGTTTGTTTCTCAGGAATGTAGAGCTTCTATCAGTGGCAGGTAATTGCAGAGTTGGTGCCAGAGGTTAGTCTGAGACATCAGCTTCCCTGTTGTAAAAGCTGATCTCAGGGAGCTTTCTCTTGGGCTCTCAGCCTGAGCAAGTTTGCTTATTTCCTTAGGTAAGGCTCATTTTAGGCCCTCTTCATTAACCTTTTCTTATCTATTTTGTTATGGACTTTCCACATGTGCGCATGCACATACTGGTTTAGGAAGTGTCTCACTGTGTCACAATCCTTCATTCTTCCAGGTAGCAGGGATTACAGGCCATGCCACCAGCTGTGTAGGGTGGTCTGGGAAACTCACCAAGGTCTCCCATGTGGCTTCCACATACTGGGGTCTAGTGTCTATTGTGGGTAGGCCAGAAGGCAAATATGTCTTAATTCAAAGTGTTATTTAATCACCAACTTAATTCTTAGGAAAATAAAAATCGTTGGAAAGCTGTACAGTTTTATGTTATGCAAAATCTGAATGTACTAATGACAAGACAGGCTGTACTCAACTCTAGATTAAAATAATAAATATACCCACAAAGAAGACAATAAACCATCTTTAAGGCCACAGAACTATTGTCCTTAATGAGATTTTTTTTCAGAGTTGTTTAAACATTGAAGATTATGCCTTTGAATTTTTTATACAACTTGAAGATGTGATTTACTTTGTATTTATATTTAGTAATTGGCCATGCAGTTTTCTGTTTTAAAATTTATTATGCAGCATTCAACAAGACTAACAGTATTAAATACTAATCAACTTTTAATAAGAATTACAAATGCTATCTCCTTGCTCAAGACAAGAAAAGCAATCACTGTAATCAATCAGGTAGTCTAATCAATTTTCAAAATGAAATTAACCATGCATCATGTCAGAAAAGAAAAATAAAACCTTGAAGAATAGTATACCATGCCTTTGCTACAGAGAAGATAAGCTCGGTTTTAGAAAATGTTAATAGGATATTTATTTTCTGCATGATCTAATCATTCTGATGAGTTTTCAAAGGGTTACTGAGATTTATTCTAATCAGTCTCTTCACTGAATCAAAGGAAGATTACAAAGAATCAATAGATACATGTTATGAGACATGATATAGTATCTGCAATTTTTCTCCACTTTAGCCCAAATGCAAATTATATCAGAAAGTGAATTTCAATTATTCTAGCACTGACCCACTTCCTAAAATGGTCTAAACAGGTAAGAATCTAACATACAGGTATAGTTTCTCAAAACAAGGATTCTTGTAAATAAGAAAATTATTTAAATTGCTACCCCAATCAGTAGATTTATCATATAATTTTAAGGAAGTTGTTTTCAGGTGATGTTGTGTTATTTAAAGGTTACTCATTCAATTTATTCCACCAACATGGAATAAAGGACCATCCTTCCCCAGGCAATATGCTGGGCACTGAGAGCACCAATGAGAAACAAATTCTCAGCACTTAAGGAACTCAAGGCACATGACAGAGAAGTCACGTAAAGACAATGAAAACCAGGTTGCTTAGAGCAATGAGTATACAAGGCCATTGTACATACCTGGCTGGTTAAAGACTAGTGTTCTGTAAATATTTCATAGAGAGTCAAGTTTGTGTTTTGAGTAAAATGATAATAACAGTTAACTTCTACTGAATAAATAATAAGTGCTAGTTGGTCTATATACCTTTAATATACTATAGCGTTTCATTTTTACTTGAAATGGGTGGATTTACTGTTATAATTAGATTTGTATTTATTTTAAAGATGTAGAAATCTGGAATTCAAAAAGTTTGAATAACCTGTCCAAAGTTATATAGCTGCTAATTGGTCTGGTAGCCTGTTATAGCACCTCATACATTTGACCCTCAAGTCACCTAGGTGCTTAACTGCTTTGCTGAGACATTTTTAAATGGAAAGTTCAAATGCCCCCATTTAATGTGGCCTTCAATTTGAATCACCAGCCCCTGTGAAATACCCCAAGACACCACTAACCATCATTTGCAAATTATTAAACTGGCATCTAAAAATGTGATACATATTTTAAATGAGGTGCTTTGGTATTAAAAAAATACAAAGACATTGAATTTTCCGTTGACATTAATGTTGCTAACCCTATCTGCATAACGAATATTCTTTGCTGAAGCTATCTTCCTTATATAGAATTCTATGAAAAAGGAGATTTAAATTAGAGAGTAAGGATACTTGACAGCAAATCCAATATTATCTATTAGGCGTACACACTTGACATGACAATACTTGAATAAGAACAAACAATAATCACTATCATACGACACGAGGATACCTTTTCAAAGTAGCATTTGGCCTCATTACTGAATAGACTCCTCTGACTCACTGAGCCATGCGTACATAAAGATTTCAAAAATCCTTTAAAACTACTTCCAAGTGTTTTTTGATGCTATCGTTTATAAACAGAGAATTATATTTGAATATTATTATTTAAATTATGCAGCCATATCCCTAAATAATAATTCAGAGTAAAGCCTTGACAGGGAAGGGAGGGAGAATTAAAATTCTGACACATCATCTAATCATCTTCAGAGTCAACTTTGACCTCATTATCCCCATTTATTCAGATGTGGATCTTTGGATGGCAGAGGTTAATGACTAAGCCACAATCTTGTAATACAGCCAGTTGTCAGGGGAGCAAGGATCCATACCTAAAACCCATGACTCCCTACTTCATGTATCACTTTCCACACTCTTGCCTTCTGGTCTTCTTAGGAAGGTGCCAAAATACCAGGGGTAGTTTACAAGACAAAATTGAGCATTAAAATTGTCATGATATAATCCAAATTGTAAAGATCGTATATCTGAACAAATGCATGGCCTATATCCATATCATCTATGTCTTATTTGTTCTCCATGACCAGAAAATATCTATTTCAGCATCATACACCAAGTCTACCCAATAAATTGCAAATGTCTAATAGGCCTGTTCATGTCTTAACTGTGTCCGCCATTCACACTGGAGGTACCTGCAGCTTCAGCAGACACTTCTTAACACATTAGGAAACATCTCTTAACACATCTCTTCCACTCCCTTTCTGTCTCCTAGTTTATTTTCATTAACATTAGCATGTACTTAGACCTCACCTATCTTGGGCGTTTTCCATCTATCTTTATACCTGTAGCCTTCCATCTATCTTTACATAACTATCTTTACACATATAACCTTTCATACACACACACACACACACACACACACACACACACAGACGTACGTACATATGTATATGTCTGTGTATGTTGCACCCCACCAACAAAGCATTCACCATCATTACATTTACATTTTAATGGTGGAGATAGAAAGCAAATAAATATGCCAGCAAATATTTTTACTTGAGAAAAAAAAATAAGGTAGCTTAAGTAGTCAGGGAATAACTTAGAGGCAGGCAATTTTAGTTATGTTTGTCAGGGAAGGGACCTCTCCAAAAAAAATAGTATTTAAACAGAGAATCATATAATGAACAAGAATGAATCTAAGGAGTTAGTTTGGAACCACAGTCCAGAAATGAAAGCACTACATGCAAAGTCTGGTATGATAACTAGTTTATTCTGCAAGAATAACAGCAATCAAGAAAGTCTTTGAAAAATTTGACCCACAAAACGACATCAGTAACAGTACTGTTCGTAGAGGGGGAGACTAAGGACAAAGTCAGTTTGGTATTGTAGGATGAACAAGTAGTTCTGGGCTGGTCTTGTTAGGTTGGATATATCTATCAGATATTCATGTGGAAACATAAAAATAATATGAAATATGAATCTGGTGCTCAGGGAAAAGGTTTAACCTTGAGATACAGACATAGGAATCATCAGTGTATGGATGAAATGTAAAGCTGTGAGATGGGATATTATCACAGAAGGAGGAATGCTGTCTATCTGTAATAAAATTCCATCTCACAGTTTCACATTCCATCTATAAACTAAACACACACACACTGCCTGATACGCATGTGTATATATCAACAAAGATATATAGGTTATGGGAAATGATTAAGGTTACTCCAACCTTTAGAGATAAAGCAAAGTAGTCACCGGAGGAGAATGGAAGTAGGGAATGAATGTCGGAGGACAGATGTGAAATCAAAGAAAATGAAGTACGAGAAATCAAATATCCAAGGAAAATTGAGTAAGATTATGTTCCCTCCCTCTTTCTTTCTTTCTTTCTTTCTTTCTTTCTTTCTTTCTTTCTTTCTTTCTTTCTTTCTTTCTTTCTTTCTTCCTTCCTTCCTTCCTTCCTTCCTTCCTTCCTTCCTTCCTTCCTTCCTTCCTTCCTTCCTTCCTTTCTTAAATTTTCTTCCAGACATGTTTTGCTGCTTTAATTATAGGCAGGTAGATGGTAAATAAAACTCGACCTGAGTTTTTCATGTGAACACCTGGATACATTCAGTAATTACATGCCTACATCTCTTAGCAGTCATCCCAGCTGCTGCCAACTTGTTTGACCTCAGCCTCCTTGTCTAAAATCTAGTCCCTTGGTTTTGAATACATAAGAGCATTTATTCTCATTTTTTTTCAGCTTCCTATTCTATCCAAATATTCAGTATTGGAATTCCTCAGGATTTAATCTTTGATATTCTTCTCACTGTACACTTTTGCTGTAAATTATACACTTCCAAAATACCAGATAGCATCTTTCTATGCATAATGTTTCCTAATTTCACACCTCTGTACCAGACCCTGTCTCTGTGTCCCAGATCTCAAATCCCATTGCCTTCCCTACATCTGCATGGACATGCATATTCTCTCTACATTTTCTCTTTCAATAAATGCTACTACCATCCATCCTGTTTAAAATAAATCAGAAAACTGAGGACTTATTTTCACCTCTACACCTTTGTAATACACCATTTTAATCAATCGAGTCTTGTCTACACTTCCATTTATTTCTCTAGTAGTTTTCACTTTATCTTGAATATTAGAATAGTGTGGAGAACACTTTAAAGATATATTGTCTAAGTACCAGCTCCATATTCTAATTCCATTAGTTTGGTGTAGCTCCCAGACATCGGACTAAGAATTAGAATTTTAAATTCTTAGGAAATTTTAATATATAGCTGATACAATTGAATAGCCATTATTGTTGTAACTCATTTTCTTTCTATTGCAACTTTTCATATATTAATTCAAACTAATTCAAGCTAAAATCATTTTATATTTAAGTTATTACAATAAAATTATAAAATTTAAGGAGTCTCGTATCTTCTATTTTTGTCTCCTTTCTCTTCATTTCTTCATTGCAAACAAATGCTTCTTTTTCTTCCTTAGTGCATATCTGCCATTAATGCCTGTGTTCATACTCTTAAGTTATCCCCACTGCACTTAAAGAGAAAAAGCTTACATCTGATTTAAAACAAACTTGGGAGGCTAGCCAGTGTCATGATGATTAAGGTGCTGGGCTCCCACATCGCTGCCTGTGGTTTGAGTCCTGGCCCTGGCAGCTTGAAACTCATGTCAGGCATGTGTACACGTAAGCCCAGAATCCCATAAGGACAGTGAAGGAAAGGGGATTGCCTCATAACCATCTTCCCGGGGGGGTGGGGGGGATTTCTGACTTTCCCTCTGTCTATCTCTGTCTCTCCAGTGAGCGCATGCACCCTATGGCAAAAATGTAAAATTAAATAAACAAATAAACAAAACAAATTTGATGCTACCTCATTTCCCACTCCCACCACCCTCGATCTGCCATTCTTGACATCACTAACTCCTTGCTCTTGTGTTCATTCGCACAGACTGTAATCTTTTTTACTGTGTGGAAAGAGAACTCAGAACAGTTTTTAATTCTTGATTACTGTTTTCTCCCACCTCAGGTTTCTTGCCTAGCTGACTGCCTAAAGAAAGTTTTACCTCCGTTTGAAATGCCCTCAGCTCCCTCTTTCTTTGTCCTGAATACTTCATGGTGCTCCTCACACTATCAGTTTGTGTGGTGGACAATAATGCGAGCACACATTTGTTTAGCAATTAAAATGTACCAAGCATTATGCTAAATGCTTCACAAACATAATCCCTTATAAGATACAAAATATTTAATGCTTTAAAGGATAAACTGTTAGTGTCCCATTTTAGAGGTGAATGAATTGCGGTGCAAAGAAGTGAACAACCAGGCCGACCGGTGGTGTGGTGTTTGGAATGACTGGATCCCACATGGTGACCTACCATACAGTTTGAGTCCTGGACTCAGTGACTTGAGAAACCCACCAGGAGCATATGTGTGTGCCCAAAACCCCAAAAACAGAATGGAAGAAAAGGGATTGTAGCATAGCTATCTTCCCTTGGGGGTGTTTTTTTTGTTGTTGTTTTGTTTTTTTTTTAACTTTCTCTCTAGTGAGCACATATACCATATCACAAAGTGAAAATAAGTATGTAAGTAAGTACGTAAATAAATGGTAAACCACTTTTCTCAAGATTATATGGCTAGTAAGTGGTAGAGATAAACTTTGAACTCTGAACATTTGACCTAATAGCACATCCTTACAACACTCAAACTCAAGTATCTCTCTCTCCCTCTACATGTGTGTGTGTATATACACAATATTTTTTAATGAAAAATGTTGAGATACAATTCATATACAAAAATCTACATATTTAATGTAGGTAACTCAATTGGATTGAGCTTGGACATATGCATATACCAATGAAAGCATCAATAAAATCAAGGGAATAAACATACTCATCAGCTCCAAATGTTTCCTTATACCCTTTGCTTCTGGTTTTCACTTTTGCCTCTGTTTCAGGGTGAGAATACAACATGAAATTCACCCTTAACAGATTTTAAGATGTACAATACAACTTTAACTACAGGCACTATGCGTACAACAGATCCGTAGGACTTAATCTTGCATATGTGAAACTTTATAGTATTTGAATGTGACCTTCATTTATTTAATCCCCAACACTCTGATAAACATTATTCTACCCTTTGCTTTTATGAGTTTGATTATTCTAATACCTCATTTAAGTAGAATTATACAGTACTTGTCCTTCTCAGAATGACTGATTTTACCTAGTGTAACGTCTTCCAAGATCATTCATGTTGTCATGGATGGCAGAATTTTCTCTTCCTTTTTTTCTTTTTTAAGTTTTGCTGTATGGCACATATGCTCATTAGAGAGAGACAGAGAAGGGGTAAAAGTGAAAAATAATATCCCTAGGGAAAAAGGCCATGCCACAATCCTTTCTCCTCCATTATTATTATTTTATTTTTTGGAAAGGTTTTTGCTATAGGGTATATGCGGTCACCAGACAGACAGAGAGAGACAGAGAGACAGAAAATGAGAAATCACTCCCCAAGGGGGATGGCCACGCTCCAATCCCTTTTCCTCCATTCTCCTCTCAGGATCTTGGGCACGCATGCACACATGCACAGAGTGTTTAAGCCAGTGGGTCTAGGACTCGAACCGCAGTCGACTACATGGCAGTCCAGTGACATAGCCATTGCACCAACTACTGGTCCCCCTCCATTCCTTTTTTCTTTCTTTTTCTTTTTCTTTTTTTAATTTTTGTTATAGGTTGTGTGTACGCGCCAGCAAGAGGGAAAATGAGAAATCACCCTCCAGAAGGGATGGCCATACCTCAATTACTTCTCCATTCTCCTCTTAAGATGCACATGTGCCTGGTGTGATTTTCAAGCTGCCATATCTGGGACTTGAGCCTCAGTCAGTCATGTGACTTTAACCAGCACACCACCTTCATTCTTGTCTTGCTTTTTTGGGTGCACATATGCCACTCATGTTTTGCACGTTGTTGTGTCTAGGACTTGAGTTGCACATTTGGCCGTGTGGGATCCAGTGCCTTAGCCACCACACCACCTGCTGGCCAGGGTTTCCTTTGGCTAAGGCTGCACAGTGCTCTCTTGTATGCATATACATTTTCTTTATTCATGTGTACACTGGTGGACATTTAAGCTTCCTCATTTTGACTATTGTTAATAATGATGCAGTGGGGCCAGCAGGTGGTGTAATGGTTAAGGCACTGGACTTCCACATGGCCAACCACTGTTTGAGTCCCGTACCTGGCAGCTTGAAACTCATGCTGGGCAATATGTGTACATTTCCAAAATCCAAAGAGGAGAATGGAGGAAAAGGAATTGTGGCATGGCCATCACCCTGGGGTTGATTTCTCACTTTCTTTCTCACAATTTATCACTATCTTTTTCCAGCAGGTACACGTACCTTGTGGTAAAACCTTTAAAATAATTATAATAATGCTGCAGTGAACTTGGGTATATGATATTTCCCAAGTTTGATTCTTTTGTATATATATTCAGAAGTGAGGTTGCTGGATCATGTCATAGTTTCATTTTTAATATTTTAGGTTTATTTACTTCATGATAGAGATAGACAGAGAAATATACACCTACATCAGGGCTCTCACACGATCCATTCCTGATCTCAGCTGACCCAGATCACTGGCACACACCCATCTGGTGTGTCTAGAGAAGTCCTGAAATGCAAACACATGGCCTTTCCCATGGTACAGGGGCTGTACCATTTTGCATTTCCACCAAAAGCATGCAAGAGTTCTACTTTATATTTTTTTAAAAGAGAGAGAGTTTTGCCAGAGGATGCATGTGCTCACCAGAGAGACAAAAAAAAGATAAAAAAAAAAAGAGAGAGAAAGCAAGAAATCAGTCCCCAGGGGAATGGCCATGCTTCAATCTTTCTCCTCTCAGGATTATTGGGCATACACGCACATGCACCTGGTATAAGTTTCAAGCCTCCGAGTCCAGGACTCGAATCCCAGTAAGCTGTGTGGGAGTTCAATAGTACAACCATTATGCCATCTGCTGGTCTGAATTCCATCTTTTCTATGCCCTTAAAATATTTACTGGTTTGTTGTTGTTTAACTGTATTGATGGTGGGTGGTGTGCATTCCCCTGATGATGAGTCATGCCAGTACCTTCTTACTGCTAGGCCCTTTGTATGGCTTTTTTGTGAGAACTAGCTCTTCGAATCTTTTGCTCATTTTTTAGGTGAATTATTTGGTCATTGTTTTGTTTTATTCTGTTATTGCATTGTAGGAGTTCCTTATATATTCTGGAAATTAACCCTTGATCAGATATGTGATTTGTAGCTGTTTTATCCTAACGTACTTGGTCGACTTTATGTTCTGTTGCCTCCAAGCTTTTCAGTTTGATGTGGATCCACTTGTTTATTTTTGCTTTTGTTGTCTGAGCTTTTGGGGTCATATCCAAGAAATCACTGCCAAACAAAATGCCACAAATACAGTGATTTGATTCTTAGCATTGTATTAAATCTTGCTGTTTTTCATGCAAGCTTAATATACTACTTAGTAAAATCGAAAATAAAAAGTTAATGCCCCTCATTTCTTATCAATAATTAACAAAGTGACTTTACCTTGAATAATATTACTGGGCCATAGAACACATTGCATGCAAATCAGATGGCTATCAGCTATAACCCTAACAAATCTGTCTGTGCTGTTTACCACAATTACTAGGGAAACAAGTCACCAAAACACAAGAATGTCTGGTTGTCATTACTTTCTTTTATCAAGTTATGCCAGCGTCAAAGTGCCAGGAGCAATTGGGCAATCATAGGTCTACCCAAGAAAGTCTGCAGTTATAATGCAGATGTCAGAAGTGCACTGTTTCCAAATTGAGTTTAAAGCAAATTATATTTGACTGTGTGCACCACCAACTAACCAACATCTGGGCACTTACTAGCATGCTAAGTTTCTTGGATGCTTTGCCTCATTTTATGCACCATGAGATAGGTACCATTACAGGAATCCACATCTTACAGGTGAGGATAGCAAGTCTTATAGACAGTGAATAACTTATTAAAAAAAAAAAAAAATCACACAGCTTGAAGCTGGTGGAGCCAGAGCAAGAAATCTGGAGCTCCTGTCTTAAAATGTCATGCTTGTGTTTATCATGCCATGCACACTTCTATAGAACATGTGAGTTCTGGATGGTTTGGTGAACAGATGGAAAATGATAGTTTTCACTGAAGACATTGGGAATATAGGGTATGCATAAATACTTGAAGGTAAATGGTAACACAGTAAAAAATTATCAGTATAAAGACTAAGAATATGAAATTGGCTAGAAATTGGTTTCCCACAGAGCTTAAAAGTAGATCTAAATTCAACTGACATTTCGTATGATCTCTTGTAGAGTTATGTTTTATGTATATATTCTTTCTCTGAGAGAAGTGTCTAGCCTAATTAAGGTCAGGGGTCATTTGTTGCCTTTTGCATTCCACCGTGTAGCTACTGATTTACACTCTTGTTACAGGAGGTTACAGAAGTTAGTTCATGCCATGCCCTAGAGTAGAAGGCATGAGAAAGATGAATGTCAGTACTCAGGCTTTGCTGGTCTCAAAAAGCATGACAGAATTCAAAGAGCAATGAAGTAGGCAGCTTTCAGATATAGAAAATGCATTTTCGTTTTAATTAAAATCTAAGCGATCAGAGATGTACTCACACGGATGCTTTATTATCTAGCGTTCTAGAAAATATAGTCTTAAATATCTTGTTAATTTTTTTGAAGAATCCTATTTTCATCTTAGTTTCCTTGTACACCTGCACCTCGTGTAATGAATTTTGTTTTCATTACCGAATTTGCCATTATTTTCCTCCTCCATACAATTAAGCACGGAAAGTTGGTAAGTAAGAATTAATGAGGTAATTTTAAAGTAACTTTATGTATTTCGTAGAATAAAAAGTTTGAGAAACAGGATGTTTGCAACAAATAAGACACATGCCATGCTCGTGATTCAACGGAAATGTCTAAAGTCCATTTTTTCACCTTATCTAAATGTGCTTAGATATTCCTGAGTTTTGAAAGATGAAAATAATGATTTTTAATTAATACATATTAAAGGAGGCATATTCATTTATTAATGACAAAAAGCACATCATTATTATAGCCATGTGATCCCTTGTTTCCTATTGTAGCTCTGCTTTTTCAAATATGCCTCAAATTATTATTTAAACATTCAGGAAACTGTTTGACAAAGTAATAATTAACACCTACTTATTTTGTCATCACTATCAAAATAGAAACCAACTCACATGAGAAAGATGGTAGGTGAGCAGAGATTATGATTTTCATACACATAAAGTACCATGTTGCATTGATATAGTTAAATATCTTTTACTATAATATATTCTTATCAAAAATAATATCTAAGAACCCTCTAGGACATAAAAGAAAAAAAAAAGATTTCATATGTTAATGGAATCGACTACCTTGCAAATACTGTTTAAAAACTCTACACTTTCTTGGGACCAGCAGTTAGTGTAATGGCTATGTCTCTGGACTCCCATGTAGTCGACCGCGGTTCGCGTCCCGGACCCGGTGAGCTTAAAACTCATGTCAGGCGCGTTTGCATACATGCCCAAGATCCCGAGAGGAGAATGGAGGAGAAGAGATTGTGGCGTGGCCATCCCCCCTGGGGGGTGATTTCTCGCTTTCTGTCTCTCTGTCTCTCTCTGTCTGGCAAGCGCACACGCCCTACAGCAAAAACCTCTCAAAAAAAAAAATCTACACTTTCTTTGCATGTCAATGTATTTCTTTTGATGAATACTACAATTTTTGGTCACCTAATTTGTCCACATTTTTCACTGAGTTAATTTGTTATTGGTATATACTTCCCCTAGCCAGAAAATGTCCCTGTTTTTATAATATTATCATGAGAATTGTGCACCTAGTATCTAATTAACTTGAAGAAAATTTTACACAGCACTTTTTCAAGCAACATTTTTCATGGGCAAGGCTATTAAACATCTTAATATCTGTTCTCAACTCATTCAGAACATGCGCAAAGTAATCACCCATTTTGATTTATAGGGATTTGCTTTCGGAACAAGAACTTCACTCAAGACATTGGTTTTCAAATGCATTTCCAATTCTTATTTAGTAGGAGGAACAGAAGACCCCATACCTTATCAGCAATAAATTACTCTCCTGTTAAACTTGCTGCTAAACAAGGAGCTACAGTCCTATTAAAATCCAATTAAACATGCATCACATTTGATAGATATAATTAGAACAACTGTAGAGGGTAAATGGCTCCAAGCACTGTAGCTAGAACTGTAGATCAGTGTTAAAAGGGAAAAATAAGAGATAATATGCTGGGAATTTGTTTCTGCAAAGATACTTTCTTTATTGTAGTGATTTTGTTTATTATCTTTTAGCTATTTTTAGTAGTTTCTCTAACTTACTGAGAAAGGATGTTTTGCTTTCATGTTTGCTTCTTCTAGAAAGGATACTGTGTCTGCTTTCATGAGATAAATCAGGCATTACAGTAATAAAATAGCAGATCTTGAAATCAGGCTATAAAACTAATAGCACTTAAAATTATTTTCAAATCTGTTTTTAGATGTTTAATATTCACTTCTTATTGGACCTTATACAACGGTGGTATGGTTCTTTCTAATTGCCTTCCTGGGAAGGATGTAATCACAACAAATTGCCAACCTAGACGCTGCAAATATTAGGTAGATATGCAGTCATGGGCTTCCTTACATACTCATTTATTCCCCCACAGTAGCTGTAACAATCGCTGCTGACTCCTTCTCAGTGGTTCATAGAAATAACTTGTCCTCTTTATCCTGTCTTTGCTAATCAAAATGTAGAGAAGCATTTTTAGAGTTTCTAGATGGTTATAAACAAAAGCTCCTTTTATATTGTGGTTAAAAAGGAACATTCTAAGTAGAGCCATGACTAGTGCACAGTATATTTTGCTAAAAGATGACAAGTACTGAAATGCAGCCATGTTGAACATAAAGAGGATATTAGACATAGGTTTACTTGCACTGACTCGGTAAGGGTAAAATGGAATATTCAGTTAATAAATATCATACTGTGAGACACCAGGGGCAAATCAAGGAGGACGGTGTTTGGACATTTTTATCCACACCTTCTTGCTTGTTAAGTAGTAGCTTATTTTTTACCTATATAGTTTCTGTCATAGCAAAGTAGTTCATCTTTCTTCATCTGCATTGTAATTGCTGTTCCCACCCCAAGGTCACATATAGTTCATTCTTAAAACAAGTAACAGCTCATGGTCTATGTATCTATTCATTGACACATTATGTGAGAATGAGTGGACGCGAAGCACCTGGGCATTCGCAGGTATGGAAATCGGTGCATCATTATCCTCCAGGCTTTCTCATTAAATCATACCTTTCTGCTTCTGTTCAATTGGCCTCCCTTTCTCTCACTGGGTGAGTCATTTTCTAGGCAAAAAGACCTACAGGCCAAAGGGGGGGGGGTGATATTTTTCTATCTACTCCATATGGAAATGAGTTAGATTGTTTCTATTTGACTCAAGTAAATAATCATTGTCACTATCACTATCAGTAGCTCAAATATATCCTCTACCTACTCATGAGAAAGAATTAGTATTCTATTACTAGGAGTTGGGTTCTGGGCAGGGATAAATATGCAAGGCAGACAGGAAAAGTAGTGACATTGGGTCTACATTGTGAAGCAGTTGCCAGTCAGTCTGAGACTTCTCTTCCTTCACAGACTCTGTGGAACTTGTCATGCGTGGCCACAGGCTGCTCACTGGCTTCTTATAAAATTATGGCTTCTATTTAACATATCCTTCCCCAATTCTTCAAGCAATTGCAAAGTAGAGAGTTCATCTCTTTTACTGGGATTTCTGTCTTCCTCAATTCTATATTTTTCCCTCACTCTGACAATTTTGGTTACACTGCTTTGTCCTCCAATTTTCTTCCTCTATAATATATTTCTATAATAAAACCTTTTCACATTAGTGTTAGACTGTATGTTTAGGGTCCAGCTAAGGCACTGGATCCCCATGTGGGCAACAACGGTTCAAGTCCTGGACCTGGTGGCTTAAAATCCATGCTGGACACATGTGCATGTGTGCCAAGAATCACAGGGGGAGGATGGATGAGAAGAAATTACAGAATGGTCATCCCCCATTGGGGATAATTTTTCACTTTTCTTCTCACTGTCTCTCTGTGTCTCTCTCTGGTGAGTGCACATGCCCTATGGCAAAACCTTAAATGATTAACCCAATTAAAAGATGGGGAAATGAACTGAATAAACAGCTCTCTAAGGAAGACATAAGAACAGCCAAAAAGCATATGAAAAAAATGCTCAACATCCCTCGTTGTAAGGGAGATGCAGATCAAAACCTCAATGAGAGACCACCTAACCCCAGTCAGAATGGCTAAGACTAAAAAATCAAATAATGAGAAGTGCTGGAGGGGATGTGGTGAAAAGGAAACACTCCTACACTGTTGGTGGGAATGTAATTTGGTCTAGCCATTGTGGAGGACGATATGGAGGTTCCTCAAAAACCTACAAATAGAACTGTCATATGATCTAGCAATTCCACCTGGGTATCTACCCAAAGGACAGGAGAGCACTCAGTCAGAAAAGCACTTGCACAACTATTTTTATTGCAGCATTATTCAGGATTGCTAAGACATGGAACCAACCCAAATGTCCACAAACAAATGAATGGATTAAAAATTGTGGCACATATACTCCATGGAATACTATTCAGCTATAAAAAACAACAAAGCCCTACAGTATGATAGAAAGTGGATGAATATGGAAGATCTGTTGTTGAGTGAAGCAAGTCAGGCTATGAAAGAGAGACATTGTATGACTCCACCTAACATACACTGACTGTCCGCACTCTGTGATAGAGACTGAAAGACTGGAGAACATAAAAATATTAAAAATTATAATGGACACTAGAGACAAAGTAGAAATAGAGTATGGGAGGGGAAGAGTGTAGGAAATTTGGGGGGGAAATGGAGAGGTAAGACACTTGTGGGACACAGATAAGGTTTATTATCTGTTGACGAAGGTATGTATGTGGTCTCAACTGGGCTGGACTGAGTTATATATCATGCTGGGTAAAGTCTCTTCACAATCTAAATGATGTATAGCGGATCAATGTATGAGTAATAATAAAAATAAAAATAAAAAATAGAGTCATAAATCCATGAAAAAGCATGTTTAAATATACCACTTAAAAAGTAATCATTAAATAAATGTTATATTGCAGATGAACATTTCATTTACAATTTTGCATAGTTTCACTGTACAATGTTCAACCAAGTGAGATTTCTTTACATTATTTTTCTCTAAAATCATAAACATACATAATTTTTCAGTATTTGGATCTTATCAAAGAATAAGCTCCCATGATAAAAGCATGTGTAAGTATTGGAAGCTTTAGAAATTTAAATGCACAATGAGAAAGTTTAGGAATTATCAAATCATTTATATTTTATGAAACATTTAATAGAATCATTAGCTGGACCTACATACTTTTAAAAAAACTCATTTTGAGCTAACTTGCTTTTAAGAAATACATTATTCAAAAATGCCTTAAAGGCGATGTTGACCCTATAACTGATCCAGTGCTTATTAATTCTGTCTGGAATTATTATAAGAACAATTTATGCTATGGTATTTGGGGAATTTATGATGACTTGTGTTTTATGGAATCAAAAATGTGAGCCCAGTTGCAGGACTGAATGATACTGGAGTCACATGGGAGACCCATGTCTGGATCCTGAGTTTACCTGAACAGGCCAGGTGTGCATGTGCTCAGGACACCAGCTGGCTGGGAGAGCTGGGCAAGGAATGCTGTGGTAGGAACCTTTGAAGAGTACCTATCTTAAAAAAGAAAAAAAGAAAAAGAAAGAAGAAAAGAAAGGAAACTTAAAAATGTAAATGAATGGAGCCAGCAGATGGTGTAGTGATTAAGGTGCTGGATTTCCATGGTCAGTCGTGGTTTGAACACCAGACCCAGCAGCTTGAAAATCACACTGAGCACGTGTGTATGCTTGCCCAAAATCCCAAGAGGAGAATGGAGGAGAAGGGATTAAGGCGTGGCCATCCTCCCTGGGGAAGAGGGGTGAAGGAGAATGGTTTCTTATTCTCTCTCTCTCTCTCTCTCTCTCTCTGTCCAAGTGTAGAGAGCCCCCTGAGTATGCCAGGAACATGTGTGCCCATGATCGCAGGCTGGCTGAGGTTCGGGGGTGTGTAGTGTCAAAACCCCATCTCTCTGTCTCTCTCCCTTCCTCTCTGTCTCTTACTCATGGAAGAAATAAAGAAAAAAATACAAACTCTATTTTTCGATATAAGCTCTATCAAATTCAAATTACTTTTGTAAACCAGCCAGTTATTAAATCCCTAGAGAATTGAGAGTCCTGAGATTTCAACCATTTTAATGCAGATTTTTGTTTGTATGTTTGTTTGTTAACACTATTAACTGAACAAAATAGGTGCTCTTTAATTTTTTTTTTTTTTTTTTAAAGAATAGAACACAAAACAAAGTCAGAGGGAGCTCAATTAGGACTGCAAGGTAGACACATAATAGTTCCCCACTGAAACTATTGCAAAATTACCCTTGTTTGTTGAGAGGAATGATGAAAAGGAACATGATCGAGAATGACTCTCTGGTAAAGCTTTCCCAGGTATTTTTCTACTAAAACTTTGTCAAAGCACTTTCATGGGACCAGATAGTAGCATAGCACTAATGCAACCGGACCCACATGGAAAAAGTTCTGGGTTCCCCTCCCAGGATCTCTCTGAATACACTGAGAGTGAAGATGGTTCATGACATGAAAATCTTGTTGGGGAAAGCTGCCTTTCTCCTTTTCTCTCTCTTTCGTCATCTCTCCTCCTCTCTGTCATGGAAGAATAAATAAATCAACAAAAACCATGTCATGACAGACAGGTGGTATTCTTCTGTGATAGATATTACTCTTCTTTGGTCCTCCATAAGATCAATAAGCAAAATTCCTTGACCATTTCAAAACCCTGTTTCCAGGACCATTGCTCTCTTGACTGGCTCAATTTTGCTTTGTCTGGATCACTTACGCCTCTAGGGAGCCAGTGCTTTGAATGTGCTCTATCTTCAGGATTATGCGAGTAAATCCTTATGTCATTTTCTATCACAATTATTTGAAGAAATGCTTCACAATCTTGATCCCGCTTGTTTAAAATTTCCATTGGAAGCTCTGCTTTTGTTTGTAGCTGATCTGGGCTCCATAGTTTTGGTATCCCTCCAGAAGAAAGTTGCAAGTTGCTCCACATTAATTTTTCAGTCAGAATTGTGTCAGACTGAACTAATTGAGATGTCTATGGCGTTAGCTATTATGGCTACTTTTTGTTTTGTTTTGTTTTGTTTTTTAATGGAAAAATAGTGACATCTTATATTTACCTTCTCCCTGTTATCATCTGTCCTCTTTAGTTAGGGCATAAATAAGACAATTTTTTTTCTTGTGACTTGATGTGGATGGTCTGCTACTAAGGGTGTAATTTTCAACATTGTCTTATTCCTGCTTAAATTATCCATGGGACCAGCAAGTGGCATGGTGGTTAAGTTGCTGAACTCCCACGTGGTCAACTTCAGTTCTAGTCTCAGACCTGGTGACTTAGTTTGCACTGCCCCCCTCTTAGCAGGCATGCCCTAAAGGAAATTAAATAGTATTAATAGTAATAAAATTAAATAAATCTTTTTTTAAAAAATGAATGATCCATTTGTAAACTGCTGGTTTCTTTGAAATATTGTACCCATAATCTTTTTTGTAGAGTATCAATGATTTTATCATTTTTCCTCCTAAGCATCACCATACATTTGATATTTGTTTTTATTTTGATTTAGCAGAGTCCATGTTGCTCTGATGAGGACTCTTTTCAAACTGATGCCTTTTCTTTCTTAGTGTTTCAAACTACATCCTGTTCAGACGTGTTATAATAAGTTTACATTGGGGTAAAAAATTGAAATCCCTGCAGTTTATTATTTTTTTTTTATAATACAAGCTTTCCATCAACTTTTTGAAGACTTCCTGTATATACCAGCATGTGTTTATGCTCTTATGTATATCTCAATAAATTCATTTCCAATTTTATTTTCTTACTCTAATAATAAAATTTAATATATGTTCATTATGGAAAAGCTCTAAAGTAGAAGGCATTTATAAAATAGCTTAACAAGTGTATATAGTCTATCTTTGATAGTTGATTCCTATCATTGTTAGCTTCACAATCACAACTAATGCTTGGGAACACACATTGAACATGGCCTTGTGTGTTATTGCCTGATATATTATTTTGTGGGAATGTTTCAAGTTTAAATGAATTCTAAATATTTAACTGTATTGATGATATTAAACATTCAATGAAAGCATGAGTGCTAATGCTTATACAGTAGACCAAAATAATAGTTTATTCAATTACACTTTTCTTTTTTACTTTTCTTCAGTTTTTACTTTTCCTCATGTTTTTACTACAAATAGAATGGAATTATAATTACCATTTTTTATGCCCTTTCTCTGATTATTTCATTGAGTTTCATTAATAGAAATAAAAAGAGTAAAATGTTAACTGTGCAGAGACACTTTTAAGACTTTAAGTATATGGGACCAGCAATTGGCGTAATGGCTAGGTTGCTGGACTTCCATGTAGTTGACCGTGATTCGAGTCCCGGACCCCGGTGGCTTAAACTCATGCCAGGCACGTGTGTGTGCATGCCCAAGATCCCGAGAGGAGAATGGAGGAGAAGGGGTTGAGGGGTTGTGGCGTGGCCATCCCTCCTGGGGGAGTGGGGTGGTGATTTCTCGCATTCTGTCTCTCTGTCTCTCCCTGTTTTTCTGGTGAGCGCATGTACCTTATAGCAAAAACCTCTCAAAGAAAAAAAAATAAATAAAGACTTTAAGTATATATTGGCAATGTATTATTAAGAAAAGATTTTAAGTTCAATTCTCTTTTTGCTTTTGAGAAAAACTCCTGTGACAGTCTGCAGGTAGTATTTACAAAAATAATTTGTATTTTCTTTATATATTCTAATATGGAAAAGAATCACAACATTTTTTACATAAATTTAAAAACAAAATTTGGTATTATCTTGTTAACCCTAATGTTTGCATATAGAAAATAATTTAAAAACCTAGATGTGCAGTGAGATATTTTATTTACTGATATAAGAAAGCATCAGATAATGAAAAGAGTGCACGATTGCTAGTACTAATTTTCATTAATAGAAGACTACAATTCTGTCAGTTCTTAGCCAGCACTGAGAATGAGCTATGATTTCATCTCTGGGACAATTTGAGTGATATTCAGATGTTTACTCATTACTAAGGAATTCCAGGTGATGATAGCTATGTCATTCTGATTGATCAGACCCTTACTATTAACATTTTAGTCTCCTTCCAATCAACCAAAGTGAACTTTTGAAAATGTAAATAACATGACAGCGTTTCACTGCTCAAATTTATCCGATGGCTTTCCATGCTACTTGGAAGAAACTCAAAACCCATTCCTATAGTCAGATGCCATTCATGATCCGACCAGGACAAGCTAAACAGGCTACAAATTCAGGACCTTTTGCTCTGAGTTTCCCTTCAACCAGGATCACTCTTGTCAAAGATGTTCTCAAGTTCTATTGCATCCCTTCATGGATATCCTTGCTGTTCACATTCCACACTCTTGATAAGTCTTTCTCTCTCCCTCCTGTCTAAAAGCATACTTTGTCTTACATCATACTCCATTCTCTTTCCTGGTTTCCTTTTTCTACACTTTACCAGTACTTGACATTGCATGCTGATTTACATATTAGGTTCCTGTTTGTCTTTTCCTGCAAAAATGCGAACTCCATTAGGTCAGGGACTTTATGTTTGTTTATGTCTACATCTTTAAAGCTCAGCTGCATGCCTGGCATATAGTGGATTTTCAATAAATATCAGTTGCAAGGATGAATATTTAAATTCATGTCTTCAAACAGATACTTTACCCCTCCAAGGCTCAGTTTTCTTATTTGCAAAATTGGTGTAATGATGACAGTATCTACACCACTGAGATTTAGTGAAAATCTGATAATATAATGACTATGAAGGTACTTTATAAATTGCAAAGAACATTTGTGCTTCTCTGAGAAAATCTAAATCCATTAGAAGCAAATTTTTACTAAATACTTTAGATTATATACTTTTTCTTATTTTTATATTAAATTTCTCTTTCAGTAGCAGGAGCTGACTGAATATTTTGAGTTATAGAATGTAAAATAAAATAAATACAGTATTGATAATCCATATACATTCTTAGGGAAACTACATCATACTTCAAAGAAAAGAAAATTAATGATATAGTATTAGACAACTTTACAATCCTTTAAGTAACCAAAAATAAAGTTAGAAACTTTGCAGTATAGTTTATTAGACCAGCAAAAGGAACTTTATCAATAAGAAATTATTTTCATTAATATTTTAAAAAGCTCCATTATGTAACTATTATTTCTGAATATTGTGGTATCTATGGTTTTCTGTAAATAGAAGGATTTTGCCAAAAGAATAAAAATTTAAAAATCAGTCATTGGTAACTGCTAAATTTCATCATCTTTGTAAGTCATATTCTCATAAAATTATTCATTGCTTCAATCTTTCTAATAAACAATGACTACTTATTAATAAAACATATGATAGCTGTTCTGGAATAGAAACTTTAAAATTGTTTCTGAAAATGTTTTCACTAACCTGTATTGAAATAACTACAATAAAATTGACAAGATCTAGCCATCTTAGGGATGAAGTCTCCCCCCCCACCTCTGATGAAGAGGTTAAGTTAGTTAACGTGCTTAAAGGACTTAAACTTAATGTAATGTGTTGGCAGAGTACAAATATTCTAAATGAATATCTCCTTATTTACCTTACATTTAAATTCAGTTTTGGATCCAAAAAAATAAAACTTTAAAAATAACTCATATATTCATGGATTTCTGCGTAATATATTTAAATATGGAAGCAGATAATTTTTCCAAAGCTATGAGAATAAAAGTCTTATATCCCAAAACTCATTTACATTATTTACTTTCATGTGAAATACTTGTTATTTAAAAAACTTAGATATACCTTCACATAATATTTGTCACTTGCAAAATCCACTGGATTTCTCTCTGGAAACAGTTTTCTCATAGTATATCAAAGGTTGGAATGAAATAAATGAAATACAATTATGTTTCTGATATGACAGTTACTTAGAATGGCAATTAATGTAATGCCAATAGAAGCAAATCTCCTTTAATAATTTAAAATCATCAAAATGATAATCAATATAACTTACAAATATGCATATAAATTGAATTTGTTTTCAATTCACTGATTGGCATCTTTTACTGTGATTTTTCCCAATACCACTTATAAATAATATTGACTTTTCATCAAACAAAAAGAAAACTAAAGTATATCTATATAACTCCAAAATAAAATGACCAAATTTAGCTTTATTCATTCTTTAAAATTATTCAGAACAGGAATTATTGAAATGCCAATGAAAGAAAATCTCCTTTAATTATTTAAAACCATCAATATTATAATCAATATAACTTCAAAATATGACTACATTGAATTTATTTTCAATGAATTAAGTAACACTCCAATGATATAATAATAGGGAAAATCTATTTTCAGACCTGCTAAAAATGTATTTCAATGGTTATGTTTAAGTATAGTACTTCACATTAGATCTTAAACTTATAACCACATATAGCAATATTGTAATTTAGGATAATTGTTATCTGTAAGAAAAAAAATCGTTAATATATATAAATGCTTAAATGTTAGTATATTTAACAATTATGTATGATGATTCTAGATCAGGAAAAG
Source organism: Tupaia tana (assembly GCA_026018925.1). Classification (NCBI taxonomy): domain Eukaryota; kingdom Metazoa; phylum Chordata; class Mammalia; order Scandentia; family Tupaiidae; genus Tupaia; species Tupaia tana. The sequence goes on along the minus strand of JAKSZU010000013.1, from coordinate 44,392,275 downwards.
ATATAAATATACATTATGAACATATGCTAGTGTTAACTGTTCTCTGAGCTAGAGAAGGATGTTAAACATCCTTGAAATAATTTACTCTTGTAATTTAGTGTCTAATTTTTTCTAACAAAGGACCAAGATGAGCTTGTCTTCTACTTCTCATTAATTGATCATGTCAAATGGAAATCTCATGACTTTTACCAGCCAATTGTAAAGAGGCAGCCCTGTCAGTGGCTGGTCTGGAACATAAGAATTCTAAGTCTATGATATGCCTACTGTAATGCAGGCTGCCTTAAACTTGTGCGGGAAATATTCTTTTTGGGTGGAGTGTAAAAATATGTTTGTATTAAAGAATTTGACTCTATTTTTGATGTTGACTACTGACAGCTTTTAAACCTTACCCTTTCAATTTTCCCTTTTACCTGACATCTGTCCAAACTGATAAGAACCCCCAGGTACTCTCATTTGGCACCAGAGCAAAGTTTAAACTAATATTCAGGAATGGCTACACCCCAATCACAGTAAAAAAAAAACAAAAAAAAACACTAGGCAGTTTCCTTTTCTAGCTTTCTCAAGTCATTTTTAGATCTGCTCGGAGCCACCAGGCTCTCTCCAGAAAACCTCATTATGTGAGTAATAAAAATGTTCACACCTTTTTGGTGTATGATTGGTATCATCAGGAATGACATCTGAACAAAATTTTGAGCGAGGGTCCATCTTACTTCTGCAAAGTGGGTTTAAAAGTATCTCTTTTTTTGTTGGAAGTAGTTCTTCCTTTGGGTGTTCTCTTTCTTGCTTTTTCTAGGTGGCTAATTCTCAGTACCCAGGGTTTCTCTTAATGACATGTCTCACACAGATATACCGATATTAATTTCAGCCAGCAGTCACATTTGTGTTTGCAGTTTAATGACACTAGTTGTACTCTGGAGCAAATTTAGGGTTTTTTTTAAAAAAAAACTTTAAATATTAGTGAATATGTATAAAAATAAAATATGTTTATCTTGGAACATATATAAGGACTGATATATTAAAGTACACAAATTTCAAGTCTTCTCACTCAGGTGCATCCCTACCAACACTTTGAGAACTACTTACTATGTATTGAATAGATGCTCAGTGCTTCCCTTCTGTCTCCTAAAGGTATCATTTCCACTAGTATTGAAATATCTCATGGGATACAAAGGAAAAATGTGACTTTGAAATTGAAAAGGAAGTGAAAGGAAATACCAAATAGAAAGAAAAGATTGGGTAAATGTTGGAATTTCAGCTGCACTAGGGTTCAGGCAGGACATCTTTCTGAGTGCAGAGATCAGCTAAATCATAGCTTAGGCAAGAGTGTGTACATAATAGTCTTTACTGTTATCACCTCATACTATTTATGGTCTTCCCCCAGGAATGAAGAGGCTACCATTCATGGAAATGTGTAGCCATATGATTTGCTTTAGCTAAAGAAATCAAGAAGTAACATGTCTACCTCCAAGCAGTTTTAGAAAAACTGGAAGTGTCAGAAACCATAGTGTGCTTTTCTATGTTCTCTTTTTCCTTTGCCCCAGTGCTTACCAGTGTAGTAGTGGCTACTCCAATAGCCCGTATCCTTTAATACTGACTACACCAAATAAATCCCCAGTCAAGCCACACACACGTGTACTGTTAGGAAACAAATTCATGCCCTAAACCACTGAATTTTTTTTTTTTTTTTTGAGAGGTTTTTCGCTATAGGGCGCGTGCGCTCGTCAGACAGAGAGAGATATAGAGTCAGAAAGCGAGAAATCACCCCCCAGGGGGGATGGCCACACCGCAATCCCTTCTCCTCCATTCTCCTCTCGGGATCTTGGGCACACACGCACACATGCCCGGCGTGAGTTTTAAGCCACCGGATCCAGGACGCAAACCGCGGTCGACTACGTGGGAGTCCAGCGACATAGCCATTACGCTAACTGCTGGTTCCCTAAACAACTGAATTTTTTAAATTTTGTTTTGAGAGTTTTTTTCGGTTGTTTTCTAATATAGCATGACCTTGATGTTATACAAAAGTGATGGTGGAATAAAATTAAAATAGCAGTAGAGATTTGTGGGTTAGATCACGATAACTGTCTAATTTAGATATAGGAGATTAAATGTTAACTTATTGTTGGCAGTTATCAGACTTACAGAATTGGAGTTCTCAAACTCGAAGTGTTGGTAGGAGATATGGATGAATGTTAACCAAAGCATGAAAACCGACATAATTTTGCAGGAAACGTAAACAGAGCAGCAGCGGAAACTACCAAGAGCAAAACCCCATCCACCAAGTCTGGTTGTGAGTTTGAACTTTACCTTAAAAGAGATGATTTGTCATCAGAGCATTTAAATAGAAATGACATAATCAGAGCTGGTTTTTTTGTAGTTTAGATAACAGATAATTGAAAAAGCTGGTCATTAGCAATTGCTACATTCTTTAGTTAATTAAGTAAATATTTGTGAATGCAGCCTACTTGTTACAGTACTAAGCATATTAGACTATAGTGCTCGAAAGCACATGGCACTCCTAAGGGATGGGCTAGATGGGGACAGGTGATTGTAGCATAATGAGACCCTATCAAGGGTGTTTTTCCTTTCTCATACATGTACCTAGAAAAGTAAATACTTATATAGGAATTACATCACTGAAATCACATTTTGCCTCTGGACATGTTCCCCTTTGGCTACCCTAAAATTATGTCATGTGAAAACTGTCAGTGTTTAGGTTTGCAGACTTTACTATATATCCTTAAAGTTATTTATACACTTTGTCATTTAATGACTCTTGAGGAAGTACATTGTTTTAGAAGCATTTTCTTAGAGCAAGTGTACTTGTTTGTTCTACAGGATAACTCAGTCCTCAAGGTCTCATTCTTAGCAGTTACACATTGCTGGATACCGTGAAGGACATAAAAGAGTGTAATCCAAAATTTCTGACCTTGGAATATTTAGAAACATGGGAAAAATTAGGATGAAAAGTTCTGTGAAGATATTTCTTTAGAAAATAAATACTTTGGACCAGCAGGTAGTATGGTGCTTAAGGGCACTGGTCTCACAGGTGGCAGAGTGCGAATCAAGTCCTGGACCTAGGGGCTCGCTTTCTCACTTTCGCTCTCTCTCTTGCTGTCGCTTTCACTCTCACTCTTGCTCTGTCCCTCTCTGGTCAAGTTAAAATAAATAAATAATAAATAGATAGATAGATAGATAGATAGATAGATAAAGTTAAATAAAATAATTTTTAAAAAATTGTTTAAAAGAAAACAAACACTTTATATGACATAGGTAAATAGTGCCAGATAGCACATTAAAGTGCTATCTCTTGAATATTATCGTCATTTTTGGAATGTTTTATCCCATTTAGTTTTTATTTTTTACATTTCATGTGTTAAGTACCCCATACAACATTTCAACGACCTTCACCTTTTCCCTTCTAACAGTACCATTTTCTAGGTCCTTACTGTTTTATTAAACTACTTATAGATGCTAAATTCGAATAGATTTCTAAAAACATTTTGCAACATTTCAGTACTTAGTGAAAAACACTAGCAATAGCACAATATTCTAGTGTACATTATCCACTGCAGTAAATCATTTGAACCTGGGTCAGGAAGTACTTATTATAGTTTGAATCATCTAGTTAATAATGAAAAGATTAAGCATATATTTTGAAAGTCAAAAAATAATAGTGTATCAATTGATCGATCACAGCCTGCTGACTCACAGAAGAGTTAGAGGAAATAGGCCATCTGTTATTTGGATACATACGCACAACAGGCAAGAAAAAGAGAGGCAAGATGATATCTCATAAATGGCATAGGAAGGATTTTAACACTACAGAAGCTTGGCTCTTTAAAATAAATGGGTGGCTGCAGAACACTCCAGATAGACTGCTGACCTTGTCTGAGTAAATACAGAAGAAAAGAAGGAGGAGAAAAAGGAAAACACAAAGTATATAAAATGACCTCAAGTTGAATAAAATAGGAAATCCTCTTATCTGAAATTGCCCTGTAATCCCTGTTTGAGTGGAGCAAAAGAAAGATTTCTATTTTATGCTTTATTTTTCCTTCCCAATTTATAACCATCTAATTTCATCTTAAATTAATTTATCTACACTAGTATTTTTTTTTTTTCTTTCTATTTTACCTCAGTTAGCTGCAGGGCTGCTTGTTCTGTCTTTCAAACAGGTTATAGGGCTGTAACATGAAATGCCATTTTCATTGTATTTCCTTCTCCTACAAAGTAATACAGAGTTTAAAATAGCCTACAAATATTAGCAGTTTTCCCTCAATTTACTATAATTAATTTTATCTTAATATGATACTAGCATTTGCCTTGAATATGGATTTGAATCAGAATATAAAAAGAGAGAAATTATAATAAAAAAATAAACACTGAAAATCTTTTAAATATAGTGAATCTGAACGTGTGTTAATGTAATGTATTATGTATAGTAACTACTCTTTTCAGTTAAATCCTGAAAGACATTTTAAGGACTATCTTTTGCAAATGATATGCCTAATTTTTCTAAACAGCATTCTCTAATGAGTATTAATAATAGCAAAACTAGGCCAGCAAGTGGTATGGTGGTGAAGGGCTCTGGACTCCCACTTGGCTGACTATGATTCAAGTCCCAGACCTGGCAACTTGCTTTCTTGCTTTCTCTCTCTCACTCTTGCTCTCACTCTGTCCCTCTCAGGTCAAACTAAAATAAATATAAATAAATAAATAAATGAATAAATAAATAAAGTTAAGTAAGCTAATTCCTTAAAAAATAATAGCAAAGCTGAATATATGGGAATATTTCATCATCATCAGACAATATATCTTGCTACTAAAAAGTGACTGTACCGACCTAACTGCAAAGGGAAGATATTTTGATATTATACTACTGTCATATCCTGAAATGTGTTTAATCTTTAATTGTATCACCTGTAAGTTTTAAATACTGACTACTTTTAAATTAAAAAAATACACAATCTCTGAAGAGCTTTCTGAAAAATAGAAGAAAAGCAATATAATTTGTTATCAATAAATATTTTTATTTTCATACATCTGGACATCTAAATGTAAAGTATAGCATAACTTTCTAAAGGCAAAACTTCAAAAAAAAAAAAAAGTAAAAGATTTGTCCTGTCAACTTAACTAAATTTTCAATTATTTATAGAAGTTGTCACCATAATTTTAGCGAGAGCTGTGCTTTGAAAGTCCCAAAATGAATAGATGTGTTTTAGAAACTGTCCTGCTCACTTTTCTCTTGCAAAGAGTTATACTTACACCTCTGTTTTTAAAGGCCAGTCATTTTCCCGGTATATCGATTGATTACACTGCTGCCTTTGTTTCTCTGGTCTTTTCAGGTCTGTGGCACTTCCTAATGCTAAACCAAATGCACAGATAGATGGGAGCTTCCAATCACCCCAGCAGTTCTTGAGTTCTTGTCTCTGTTAAACTTAACAACAATTCATCAGCAGATGCTTTTGACAGTTTCCTCAACAGGATGTATTTTTCTTTTGTCTTGAACCTCAGATACGGAATTATAAGTCTCTATTTCTGTTAGCCTATAGGCTCCATGAAGACAGAAGCCATATCTTTGTTATTACTATTAAGAGATATGTTCACAATACTTTGATTGTGCCTATCCCATGACAGAGACACAGTAAGTTAAATATTTTGTGAGGATAACTACTCCACAAAGAATTTACCATGTGTGCAACTGACTAGTACACTTGGCATTTTATGGTTTTATGAGTTTTACTGTCAGAGCTTAGTTATTATTTCATTAGATCACTAATGTAAACAAGAGTATAAACCAAATTCTCTCATTATCAAAACCTTTCTTCTTCCTAAAACAACCAAATGAGAGTCTTACCTTTCACAATGACAAACCTAAAAGGGACTGAGAAAAATAGCAAAATGGGAAGAATGAGTCTCCTTAGATCTTTTTTATTCTACGGCCACTGTTTGGTTTGCTTCCTTAATTTTTTTCATTTCTAGAAGCTTCTTTCTTTTGGACCTCTTTTTTGTTGTTGTTGTTTATTCACTTAGGGTTTCCATGAAAGAGAAAGAAACAGAAAGACAGAACCAAAGTGACACAGACCTTCAATAGGGTCTTCACACTGCAATCCAGTTTCAGCCAACCCAAAACAAAACGTCTGCGTACACCCAGCATTCTCAGAGAGGTCCAGGTATATAAAACCAGGACCTTTCCTGTGGTAATTTTGTTGTGTTAATTCTACTGTGCCACTACCTAGCCGGTGTTTTGGAAGTACTAGTTATAGTCGTTTGCAATTATTTATGTTCGCTTATCTTATTCATTGAGATGGTGAGAATACATAATATATCTACCAAAATATTTTATATTTTGAAAAAGTTTGCTAGAGGGTATGTGCATTCGCAGGAGCAATTAGAGAGAGGGAAAATGAGAAAGCAACCTCTGGAGGATGGTCATGCCAAAATTGCCTCTCCTATGTTTCTCCTCTCAGGAGTTTGAGTATGCACACATACACACATGCCTAGTGTGTTTTTTCTATCCACCAGGTTCAGGACTTAAACCTGTCAGCCATGTGGAATCCACCCCCCTTAACCACCATGCCACCAGCTGCACCCCTCCATTTTTTTTAAACCCTTTAACTATATTAGTGATTCTCAAGTCTGAAAACCAACAAATACATTAGTATAAATATAGTATGTAAAATAGGTTATGAAGCACTTTATTTAGTGGGTTCTTTCATATTTATATTAAGTCATAGGTTATACATACATAATTATTTAATGAATGCTAATGATATTGGAAAATTATAGTGTTGGCCATATACTGAAATAGGAATTGTCCCTAGTGAGTTATTTTACCCATATATGCATATGTATGTGTTGTAGTCAATATCACTCCATAACTTACTATTTATCAAAAATCAACAATTAGTACATTATGTTTTGACCTTGCTGTTCCCAGTACAATAATTTATTTACTTAGCTGATATATCCAATATTTTCAAGGGCTTATAATATGTAAAAAGGTACTTAGAAACAATTACCTGGGAAAACATAAAACGTGCATTATTTAGCTTGGTTCAACAAGAAGATTTTGATATATTAAGAGGTCCTAGTAAGAGCAGAACCCATTGTTGTACTATGGCTAAATACAGGTGAAGAATCAAAGTCGTTGGGTGGGGTTATCTATTAAACCATTAATTAACAACATTATGTTGATGTATATTGGGTTTCCATTTGTCACTCCTTCACACATAAACTAATGACTATAAAAAGTAAAGTAAATAAAAATGTGAGTAAATAAATAAAACCAGTAACCTATGTGGTCAGAGTAAACTCCAGAGTAAATGTATATATGTAGCTCTTTAGCTGATATTACTTATCATTGTTTATTTCATATTTAATGTTCCTAGCAAGCTTAGAGCTTGTGATATTTAAGGAGCAAAGTATTTGTGAGAATCAATAAAAGGAAGAGTTGCAGATGTTTTTGAACCCAAAGGCCAAAGCTACTTACTACAAATAGATTCTCTGTCTAAAGAAGCATTTGAATAAATGACTGCTTCATTAGTATACACAATTACTGCATTACTGCTAGTTTTCAAGTCATTACATTTTTAATAAAGTATCATGATAGATTTTTACATAGGAGTTTTAAATATCTACAATTCCGTTGCCTCCTATAAACCATCAATTATGACTCCAGCTACCTATCACCTCTAACCACAATTAACTTCTTATGCTGGGAATGAAATGTCCAAAATCTATTACTGTATGTTAAATTAAAAGAAAGGTGATATCTTATTTGAGAAGATTATTAATAGTTACTTTTATGTTGCTTTTTAAAAATTTATCCCATTTTACACGGTATTTTTATTAGGTCAATTAGATTGTAAACATGTAGAGGGGCTATAAACATCCTAAAACATCTCAATACTTCTGAAGGGGATAATCTTGCAAAAATAAAGAACACTGGTCTCTCAGCTCTGAGATTTTATGCGAAAGAGATATTATCAAAGCAATGACAAATCGCTACATAAAGCCAATCTTGCATAAAAATAGGCATCATCCATCACTACAATAGAGCCACTGAACACCTACTGCGTTCCTGATAAACCACATTATAACAGTTAAGTAACCACACTCCCTCCTGGAGCTCTCTTATCTAAAGCTAATTGCTAAATGCTGTGTTAACTGGAAAATGAGGAAGTTCAATTCATAAATATTTATTGAGTGCCTACTATGTGTCCAGTAGTGTGGTGCAGAAATCAAGATAAGAAATAAGCCTGTAATTCATAAGCAAAACATGTACCAGCGTTCTAAAAAGCACATGAGATCATTTACTTCTGGGAAATAAAGGATGTCTAAAGTTACTCTAGAAGTGCATGTAGTACCTAAGGGTCATATCCTAAAGGATGTTTTCTCTATGGAATCCATCTCTAGCTTGGAATTCTCCTAAAAAGTAAGTCCTAAGAAACAAATAGACTGTGAGTGTAGTGACATGTTTAGAAAACATCAACGGTTCATAGAAAATGGGAAGCTGAAGGGAAATTATCATCTACTTTAGTCTTCCATAATTATTTGACTAATAAAAGGAGAGATAAATTTATAAACTAATCCAGTTAATGGTGAGCCAGAAGAAGTTTGGTCCAGATATCCAATTCTGAACTCCTTCTACCAAATGTAATGTTTGTTTTCCAAAAGGCTTACATGTTCAATGTCTGAAATTGAACAAAAGAAAAAAAAAAAAAAAAACATCGTAACTGGTCAAAGCCTTGGTGGTGCAGGCAGTAGCACACTGAACTGCAGTGCTGGAAGCCACATGGCTGACTGTGAGTATGGATTCTGAGTCATCCTGAAATACACCAGGCACTTACATGGTCAAGATCCTGACTAGCTGGGGACCAGCTGTTAGTGTAATGGCTATGTTGCTGGACTCCCATGTAGTCAACTGTGGTTCAAGTCCCGGACCCGGTGGCTTAAACTCACGCCGGGCGCGTGTGCGTGCGTGCCCAAGATCCCGAGAGGAGAATGGAGGAGAAGGGATTGCGGTGTGGCCATGCCCCCTGGGGGGTGATTTCTCGCTTTCTGTCTCTCTGTCTCTCTCTGTCTTTCTGGCGAGCACACGTACCCTATAGCAAAAACCTCTCTAAATAAATAAATAAATAAATAAATAAATAAAAATCCTGACTAGCTGGAGGGCTGGGGGAGGAACCCTGTTAGGTGTGCTTATTTGTCTCTCTCTCTCTTTCTCTTTTCTTTCTAAAGAAAAGTAAAAAAAAGAAAAGTAAATCATAATGGGGCCGGCAGGTGGTGTGGTGGTTGGAGTGCTGGACTCCCATGTGGCTGACTGTGGTTCGAGTCCCAGACCGGGCAGCTTGCTTTCTCGCTTTCCTTCTCTCTCTGGCACGCTCTCTCACTGTGTCCCTTTCTGGTCAAATTAAAATAAATAAAGTTCAATAAAATAAATTTTAAGAAAGTAAATCATAACTATAAAATGACTTTATGGGGCTGTTAATTGACCAAACCATAAACAGGTTTTAGAACTAGTTTTTAAGTCCCAGAAATACAGGCAGCAAACAATTTTTGAATCCACTAATGATCTCATGACTACTACCTCTCAATGTTCATAATATAAAAGCTTGCAGTAAAGGCTGTAAGAATAAAACTACAGAATAAATAGAAATTTGGAGTTTTTAAGGCACACTTCTAACTAATTTTTCTTAATTTATTTACTCATGTTTCTGACAATGATTTAAAATTAGTCTACCCAATATGCTTCAATGAAATATCAGTAACAATTTTAGTTTCATCTGTCCCATAATTCTCAATATTTCCGGGTAAACATTTTTGTTTTACTGCTGTATCACCTTTTCTCATTCCATGAACAGGGAAATTGTAAATGATTTGGTTGGGCAGTTTCTATACATACTAATAAGACTTATGTTTTCATAGTTATTCCCCAGATTACTATAGATCTTATTAACTGCTCTGAAGAAGACTTCAAAGGCATGACTAGCAAATGAAAATTTTTCTTTCTGCCTTAAAATTTAACATTATCAGAAGACCTTCTTTGTAGAATATTCAACCACATAGAGAAAAATAACAATCCTTGATATATATCTTACCTGGATTTTTTAAAAGTAAAAAACTTAATATTTGCAAATAACAAATATTTAATTTCATGAAGAAAGTGGGAAAATAGTATGGATTTAATTTAGATCATTTGTTTCCTAAGAAGAAACTGCCATGAATCTAATCTGTTAGTAGTTTTGGAACCTTAGATACAACTTGTTCGTACAGATGCACTGCAAATTTCAACCTCAAAGAGGCAAATTTTTATGTGAGTAAATTTTATTTATTTAAGTATTAGGGAACCTGGTAATGCCATCTCCATCATCTACTGCAGGTAATATATTACAAAATCTAGAAGAAATGATTAAATCAATAGAAACAGAAAATTTAGACCAAAATGTCAGTATCTCCAGTTTTGTGTTTTGTTTTGTTTTGTTTTTGCTATAGGACACATACATTCACTAGAAAGTGATAGAGAGAAAGAGACTTGAGAGAAAAAGGGAAAGCGAGAAATCACTCCTCTGGGGGATATGGCTTTCTACTCTATTCTTCTCTTAGGATTTAGAGCATGCTCACACACACACACACACACACACACACACACACATATGCCTGGTGGTTTTCAAGCTGTTGGGTCCAGTACTCAGCCCCACTCAGCCTCATGGGATCCAACCACCTTAATCTCTGTGCCACCTCCTGACCCTAAGTGTCTTCTGTTTTTTGTTGTTGTTGTTTTGTTTTTTTGTTTTTTTTGAGAGATTTTTGCTATAGGATGCCTAAGCTCACCAGAAAGACAGAGAGAAACAGAGAGACAGAAGGTGAGAAATCACCTCCCAGGGGATATGGCCACACCACAATTCCTTCTTCTCTATTCTCCTCTCAGGATCTTGGGCATGCATGCACATGATCCTGCCGTAAGTTTAAGCTACTAGGTCCAGGATTCGAATCGCAGTCGACTACATGGGAGTCCTGCAACATAGCCATTAAAGCAACTGCTGGTCCCAAGAAATGTCATATTTTAAATGTAGGATATACAGATAGAAAAATATATTTTTATTTCTAGTTTCTTTTAGTATCTATTAATAAACCATCCTTATCTGTACAATCTCTGTTTTGGCCTCTCAGCATCAGAATATGGGGAAGAACACATTTTACCTTAACCTTTCTTTGAATTTGTTTCAAATGTTGGTATAATAAGGCCTTTAAAATAGTTACTGTTGGTCCAGCCCATAGTGCAGCAGATAGGGGAGCCAGGTCCAACATGGCCGACCTAAGTTCATATTGTGGCCACCAAAAACACAGCAAGCTTGTGTGAGTGTGTGCCCAAAATCTTGAATGGAAAGAAAGATGAGGGAAAAAAGATAGTGGTGTGACGGTGCCCCATGTAGGGGTGCTTTTTCTCTCTCTTTTTCTTCCTCTGGTGAGTGGATTTGCCGTCAAGGAAAATAATTGCAATTATTTTGATTCTCCAATATTTGCTATTTTGAGGGTCATCATAAATATCTCCTGTATATTAATTATATGAATCAATAATCATTTTCCTAACTTAGTTTCCAGGCGAGGAGTTAATGATTTGAGGAATATTAACACTGTTGGCTTTCAGTAAGTATTTAAGGAAGGATTAAGTGGTGCATAGATGACCCCTTAGTCATTACCTCCTGCTCTTCAATAAATGACTCAGCATTCCCCAAATGTCCATACCAGAGATTATTTATAGAACCAATGGAGAGTAGTAAGCGCTGGGCTTCATACACAGTGGTTAAACATAAAGGGCATACACAGGGTGTAAAGAGCTGATATTTGGAGGGACAGAAATTACAGTTACCTATGCATTACTTATCGAGTCCCTAAAATGGACTCAGCAGTAGGCACAAAACTTCACAAACATTTTCTTAAATCTTAATTGTAACTCTGCAAACTCAAAGAGCATCCGCCTTTCATTGAAAAAGTGGCAAGTGGCAACCCTATGCTCTAATCTAAGAGATAGAAACTGAGAAAGAACATAAGAGCTTCCCGTTGCCTTTGTTATATATCATGAAATCAAATATGACTAGACGACCAGAGCTCATCCCCTCATCAATTTAGTTGCACTGCATTATTTCATGTAATATCACTTCTATTCTGATAAAATGCTATCAGGTCATAGTAAAAGTCATGATGCAATTTTGCATAGAAAAATACATCATGACTTTCCTGATCACCCACTATTTTCCCATCTTTGTTTTCAGAACCATGTATTGTTCAGAGTTATTTGTCTTTGAAAAATGTTATAGTTGCGGGACCAGCAGTTGGCATAATGGCTATGTCGCTGGACTCCCACGTAGTGAACCGCGGTTAGAGTCCCGGACCCGGTGGCTTAAACTCACGCCGGGCGTGTGTGCGTGCGTGCCCAAAATCCCGAGAGGAGAATGGAGGAGAAGGGATTGCGGCGTGGCCATCCCCCCTGGGGTGTGATTTCTTGCTTTCTATCTCTCTGTCTCTCTCTGTCTGTCTGGCGAGCGCACGCGCCCTATAGCAAAAACCTCTCCAAAAAAAAAAAAAAAAAAAAGTTATAGTTGCAAGATAAGGTCTCTGTGAGAATCTGCTAGACAAATCCTATTTCAATTTAGATGATCAATTAAGTCCCTTAACTTTTCCCTAATTTTTAAAAATTGAGGTTAAATGCACATAACAAAATTTATTATCTTAAACCATTTTAACTGAATAGTTCAACAGCATGAAATACATTCATAATGTTGTGTTATCGTCACTGCCATCCATCTTTTAACTTCTATTATGACTTGTATAAAACCAGTTAGAATTACTGTGAATTAGCAGTTCTTATTAAGTAAAAACTTTAAAAACCACACTCTGCATTGGCAGACATATCACTCCATTGTAGCGAGGTCAAGATACTATTAAAGTCAATGCTCTCTTATTGATTAATTTTATGTAGCTATGCAGTAACAGATGTTAAAAGAGGAAATGCTGTCTATAAAAAAAACACATCACTTTTTTATTGTTTTCCCAGAAACTGACACCAATTCCCATGTTTTTGTGATGGATACATTTTTCTTTTAAAAAATGAGTTTGTATACTTGAAGTGTTTTATCTAATTCAGCTTTATTGCCAAGAAGGAAATATCTGATAATTGAAGGAAATACATTTACAATGAGCTAGGAGATGAAGAAAAACCTCCAGAAACAATATATTCTCTCTAATACAGAGCTCTTGTTATATGTGATATAATTGTCTGCCAAAATAAGTCTCCTAGCTTCTGAGTAAAATTGGGTTGAGTACTATTCACACGTCAAAAGTTAGGGTTTTTATAAAGTTCTTGTTTCAGCTAGTGACTACTAAATATTTAGAGATGAGAAAATACATCTAACTTTTATTTAATATCATTCATATAATGAGTTTCTATAGAATAAAAATATCAGTTGAAGAGGCTATACTGAGATTTCCTGTTCTTTTGCTTTGCTAAAACTTTGAATATCTAGGGGCCAGCAGGTGGCAAGGTGGTTAAGGTATTAGATTCCCGCATGATCAACCACTGTTTGAGTCCCAGACCTAGTGCCTTGGAAATCACACCAGACACCATGTGCACATGTGCTGGAAATTCTAGGAGGAAAAGGAGAAGGGATTACTGCATGGCCATCCCCTCTGAGGGGTGATTTCTCCCTTCAGTCTCACTGTCTCTTTCTGGCGAGTGCATATGCCCCATGGCAAAAAAATAAAAAAAAAAAAAAAAAAAAGAAAAAGAAAAAAAAGAAAAAAGAAAAAGAAAAAGAAAGAAAAGAAAGAAACAAAAAATCTTTACATATCTAGGTTCTTTCAAAGGACTTTCTCAAAACAAGTCTTAATTACTTTCTATGAATTACCTACTCTATTTAAGGGTTAAAAACATATAGATAAGTAATACTCATTTCTTTTTTATTTTATGAATTTTGTTTAAATATATTAATAAGTACATTAAATATATGTGAATATATGTGAAATATATGTGAATATGTGAGAAAAAGTGTATGTGGAGGAAGATAGAATAAGAACAGAAGAACAATTCTGGAATTTCCCAAATATTCCCATGAACCTAGACCAAGCACCTAGATGGTAAAACCAAAAACAGTGAAATATTTGCAATTAAAATAAGTGGCAAAGACTAACACAAACCTAAAATACCCCTCTGTCAATTTGCATTCATAGCGGCCAGTCAGTGGTGCTGCAGTAACACAGCACTTTAAGATGCTGGACTTAAGGGAACCAGCAGTTAGTGTAATGGCTGTGTCACTGGACTCCCACGTAGTTGACCGTGGTTGGCGTCCCGGACCCGGTGGCTTAAAACTCACGCCGGGCACGTGTGCGTGCATGCCCAAGATCCCAAGAGGAGAATGGAGGAGAAGGGATTGTGGCATGGCCATCCCCCATGGGGGGGTGATTTCTCGCTTTCTGTCTTCATGTCTCTCTCTGTCTGTCTGGTGAGCGCACGTGCGCCCTATAGCAAAAACCTCTCCAATAAATAAATAAATAAATAAGATGCTGGACTCAGAGGGACCAGCAGTTAGCGTAATGGCTATGTCGCTGGACTTCCATGTAGTCGACCGCAGTTTGAGTTCCAGACCCAGTGGCTTAAACTCACTCCAGGCGCGTGTGCATGTGTGCCCAAGATCCTCTGAGGAGAATGGAGGAGAAGGGATTGCGGTGTGGCCATCGACCCTGGGGGGGTGATTTCTCGCTTTCTGCCTCTCTATCTCTTTCTGGCGAGCACACGTACCCTCTAGCAAAAACCTCTCAAAAAAAAAAAGAAAAAGAAAGATGCTGCACTCAGAAATACTGATCAGGGATGAAGAAAGAGCAGGCCCAGATGTTACATTGTGCCAGGTAAGCATGAGAGATAAAAATAGAAAATCTCAAGAATCTCAGAAAGCAGGATACCATATTTTTAATACTACTATCAAAACTAAAAGCAAGGGTAATGTGTAAAATTAACAAAGATATATGACCAAGTTTCCTTCTAAAAATTCAGGCAGGTGTCCCGGTCTTTGTGGCATAGTCAATACATACTATTATAGGCTGCAAAGCTGGAAGCCACATGTTGACTATATTTCATATCTCTGGCCTAGTAAGACTTGAAAACCTACAGGTAGATACTTGCGTGCCCAGGACTATAGTGGGCTGGAGATCTAGTCAAAGGGGATTGTGGTGTGACCAAGCCCTGTGTGAGGATACTTCTCTGTCCCTCTCTCTCATACAAATGCACACACTCGACTATAAATAAAAGTTTAAAAAAATTCTAAAATGATCAGCATTGTTCTTCTCTATGGGAAAGACTTACATCCCCTTACCCAACACCTTTAAAATCTTTGTATCTAATTTGCTGATTTCATATTGCATTTTTCTCTCTATTTTCTTTGGAGTGGCAATTTGGGGCCAGTCCTTCCACTTACAAACGCTATTCCATCTGGTCGTATGTACTGTGATTTTATAGCTTTCATATAATTATAACATATGCCCACATCCATAACTACTATAGGTCAAAAAAACTCCATATTGAGCTGTGTCAAGTCTTCTGCTTGTGTGAAATAGGTTTGTATATCTTGCAGTAATTTGTGTTCTTGAATGCTATATGTTAAAGCATAAACCCTGTTACATGAGCTTATTTATCCCTGCCTTTATTTAATGGAGTAATCTTGCTAATGATGGTCTCAAACTGGCAATAAAATGGATAACGTTTTTTTAAGAATTTACTATATTCTGGACACCGTCCTGAGTAAATTGAATATGCTTTCTCATTTTGAAACACATAATCATATGATTTAGGTAAATAGTTGTCCACTCTATAGAAGAGAGAACTGAGACACAGAGACGTTAAGTATTTTTGTCACAATTATGAAGTACATAAATACAAAGAGAGGAAATTTAAAAGTATAGGTTTCTCTTTCACACATGTGTTAATGAATGCCCAATTATATCTGTGATGAAATTTAATTTTATGAATTATTACAATGATCTTTTATCCTGTTTTTGAATTATTTAATTTTATTTATTATTATTTCTTAATTTGCTATAGAGTGTGTGCACTCACAAGAGAGAGAAAAAGAAAGTGAGACAGTGAGCTGCCGGGTCCAGAACTCAAACAAAAGTTGACCTTATGGGAGTCCAGTCCCATAACCACCATGCCACCTGCTGGCCCATGATCTTTTTTTTTTTTTTTTACTTTTTTTGGAGAGGTTTTTGCTATAGGGCATATGCGCTCACCAGACAGACAGAGACAGACAGAGAGATAGAAAGTGAGAAATCACCCCCCAGGGGGGATGGCCACACCACAGTCCCTTCTCCTCTATTCTCCTCTTGGGATCTTGGGTACGCACGCACACGTGCCTTGCGTGAGTTTAAGCTGCCGGGTCCGGGACTCGAACCGTGATCGGCTACATGGGAGTTCAGTGACATAGCCATTATGCTAACTGCTGGTCCCTGGCCCATGATCTTTTATCTTAATGTATCTTAGTGTTCCAGGATGGATATGGGTAGCCTCGATGATTAGACTTGGTAGAACTGAACCTGTCAAAGGTATGATCTTCCCACTTTGTGTTGTGTGGGAGTCAGGTAGCACATGGATAGCAACAAAGCAAAAGAGCACCTTAATTTGTAGATGTTTTCTTTACTATTAATTTCCTGGAACAAACAAATATCAACATGGTAGCCTGTCCCATGACTCTTAAAGAGAAGGAATCCATTCATGGGTACACACTTCGCTCTTGCCCTCTACTGATTTTAAAGAACACCATCCCCTTCTCTGTCCCTCCACTTTATCTGAGGCCAGCATTTACTAATGCATAGATTAGGTTATCACTTCCACTGACAAGCCTCTGCCCTACTCACATATCCCAATAAAAATTTCTTTGTATTTCCATGACTAGGGTTTGCTCCAGATTGGATTATAAACTATGAGTTTCTTGTAAATTCAAGGAAAAATTGTGAGAGTCTTTGAAATTTAGCGAGGGTTCTGACTGATTCTACCATCTGTTGTCTCTGCCTTTGTTGTTAACTGTTTTATAGTTGTAGAGACAAAGAACACATAGAGAATGTTGATATAATACAAACATTCCTGCCCATAGATATACAAATTGTGTCTTGTAGAATGCAATTGAATGTCACCCTATGACTATTACCTGTTTTTCTATGCATTTATAAATGCATTTCAGCATTCATTTTCTGACTATGAATGTGTGGCAGTTTGAAATCTCTTATGAACCAGTTGCAGTATCTTACTGGTGTTCTCAATAACAAACCAGAAAATAAAATATTTAATTAAATCATATATATATTTATTATTATATATATTATATATAATATATTTATATATTATATATTTATTATTTATATATATATGTATATAAAGTTATTATTATACATTCTTAACTTGAGTAAGGAAAAGCTTCATCATGTTCCCTGCTTCAGAAATTCTGACAAATATCTGGCATAGGAAGGGTATCACAAAAATATTGAATGGAGACCAGCAGTTAGTGTAATGGCTATGTCGCTGGACTCCCATGTAGTCGACTGCGGTTCGAGTCCCGGACCCAGTGGCTTAAACCCACGCCGGGTGCGTGTGCGTGCGTGCCCAAGATCCTGAGAGGAGAATGGAGGAGAAGGGATTGCGGCGTGGCCATCCCCCCGGGGGGTGATTTCTCGCTTTCTATCTCTCTGTCTGTCTGGCGAGCGCATGCGCCCTATTGCAAAAACCTCTCAAAAAAAATATTGAATGAACTAATTAATTATTTTCAGGTCATAACCTTGGGATATACTGCTGTTGACCTGTGTTACAGACATAGAGTTTATAGCACAGAGTTTGATAAAAACCTAGCCCTAACTCAAAGAGAACTCAAGTAAAATATACTTTATTTTTTATCACTGCAAAGGAGCCTGAGACTTGGTTGGTTTTAGACTCTCTTCCTGAGGCTAAATCAACTTTGGCAGACCTTGAGTAAAAATCAGGAATTAGATATCTTGAGGTATTAATTTGCTGAGAAGTAACCTCTCCAGGACAATATTCTTTACTGATTTTCCAACAAGTTAGACCTATGGCTGAAGAGAAGCAGCAGTAACTCTATAAGCATCACCCACATTCACCATCAGACTCCTTAATGTTGGCTTCTTTACTGGTAATCCTCAAGGGTACATTAAAAGGAAAAACTTGTTCATTCATCTTTTTCTTTGAGAACTTGCATGCGAATTTTCCAAGTTTTATTTTTTTGATAGTTTTTTTTGCTATAGGGCGCATGTGCTTGCCAGAGAGATAAAAAGCAAGAAATCACCCACCAAGTTGGATGGCCACACTGCAATCCTTCTTTTCCGTCCTCTTCCTAGGATTTTGAACATACACACACACACACACATGCCCAGCATGAGTTTCAAGCCACCAGGTCCGGGACTTGAACTGTAGTCAACCATGTGGGAATACAGGGCTTTAACCACTATGCAACCTGCAGGCCCTTTCCAAGCTTTTATTCTCACTAGAGTTTTTGATACTCCCTTTCTTCTCTTTTGTGGGTGTTTTATTTCTACGGCTGGAAAAAGTTTTATTTCCTCACACTCATTTTCTCCTTACCCTACTACTCTCCCAAAATTTTACATACTCCAGTTCTTTCACTATCATCTGAAGCACTGAACATATTCCAGTATTTCCACCTGGTCTTTATGAATGTGGTTTCCAAATGCCAGTATGTTATTCAATCAAGCAATATTTATTCTGATGTAGTAAACTAGTCCCTCTGCTAAAACAAGATAACAAAATTATGAAAAAATACTATTCTTATGGAATTTATAGTATAGTGATGTTATGAGAAAAGGAAATCAAATAATCAAGTACTTACTCTGGTGAGTGACAGTGTTATTAGGGCTACTTCGGAAATATAGAGCCCTACAGGTTTAAGCAGTATAGAAATGCTGACACAGTTCTGCAGCTAACATCCATCTGCATTCCTCTCCACTGTAAAGGCTGAAGAAACTGAGTATTCTGTTCATAAGGATCCCTTAGACTTAGGGACGACTGCATGACCCTGTTTGGCCAACTAGATGATGGAGCATATCCACTGAAAGAGCAGGGATTCAAGGAAAGATTCTGATTTATTCTGAGAAAATTAAATCTGCCTGGCTCCATGCCTTTTCTCCTTTTCTCTTAATTGGAATTTAGATGCCCTTTGTTCTAAGCTCTTATTCTGAGAGAAAACCAACAGCATCATCCAGATGCCAGTCCAGGGTCTTGACCAGGTTGAACTGTGAAACAGCTGACTAGCAGAACCAGATATCTGAGGGAAAAGAAAAAATGAGCCTTTTCTTTTTGAAATCATCATCAATTAAGTTTTCTTACGTCCAACTAATAAACACAAATATTTTCCCATTTTGATTATTGGAAAGAGACTAATTTATATTATATTCATCAAATCTACTTATTAATTACATAAAATCAATCTTGTATATTAAAAAGAAAATAAATCTCTGTTCACCTAATATAATTTAGAGATTTTATCCTTTGCCATGACTCAAAAATAATGTGTAATATATTTTTAAGTGAATGATAACTACTTTTTTAAACAGATTTTTGCTGTAGGGCATGTGTGCTTGCCAGAGAGACAGAGACAGAAAGTGAAAAATCACTCCCCAGGGGGGATGGCTATGCCACAATTCTTTCTCCTCCAGTCTCCTTTTGGGATTTTGGGCATGCAAGCACATCTGCCAGGTGTGAATTTTAAGCCACTGGGTCTGGGACTCGAACCGTGGTCGACTACGTGGAAGTCCATCAATGTAACCATTATACCATCTGCTGGTCCCAATGATAGCTATTTTTAAAAATGTAAGTGTTTAGTGTTCAAAATAAAAATAACTAAGAATATTATATTTCTAATATTTTAAGATACTGAAAATAATTTTAACATATATGCAAAAATTACTTTCCTTTGACTTACATTGTCTTTTTAAATATTGTCACTTAAATCTATTTACATACTTATTTTCTAACATGTAATTTCTTTTTATTCTTTAAGTAAACAGTACAAGTGGCCTGATTCCTAGAAAATCCTCTAGATAAACAAATACTGCAAGTTAAAAGCTGCCAGAATACTGAAGATCATTTGCAATCATTGACTCAGTAGAGATGCTGGACAAAGCCTCATTTTTTAAATGGAGCACAATTCAAAATTATGGACTGGGCAAATCAATAATTCTTTATACATGTCAGATGAAGTAATTATCTTGGTTAGTTAATTGCCTTTAAGGAAAATATCTTACTAAACTAAAGCCTTTAGTAGTACAAACAAAAAATACTTTTTTATTTCCTCCAACTGTGAAACCAAAGTGTGAATATCTTAATTGGAATTTTCAATGACATGACATATATATATTTTTTCAAATTAAATTTTCTCATCGTTTTCATAAGTATTTTTGTACACTTCTGACCTGAGAACACAGCTGACCTCTGCAGCAGAAAGAATAGACCCACTATACATTGCTAGATACACAATGGGGCTCCCTAAGTGGACATGAGTATATTTGAAAGAGAGATACGTAAAAGCCAGAGACACTGTTCTTTAAAAAGTCTTGAAAGAATAAACTGTACATAAACAGGGTGCATTATTAACCTGTAAGAACTGCTCAGGTAAAATGTGAAAGTGTTTACTCTTCAATAATTATCCAGCTTGCAAAACATTTTAGTATAAAAAGTGAAGCCAGAGAAAGTATTTCATAAGAAAACTGACTGATCGTCTTCTACTCTAGTATTTAGAAGATTGAGACTATTCTTAACACATTTACATAGAGTATTATATCCACAAATGAACTTTGGAGTGTGTTTTTTACCATGTAAACTTAAACCAGAGTGATGCTAGCTGTAATGGTTTTAGATTCTCTGTCCTATTAATTTGCTTCCCTGAATTCCTATTCTAAGTGACCACATATGGGGAATGTCACACAATTAGACAGATACAGGGCAACCGAATCTCATTAACTTGCACTACTACATACTCAGGGATGAATCATTTGATTTCAGCATCTTCTTGACTGATTTAAATGACAGAATTTAGTAATTTGTTCATTTTGATTCTATTTCAAAGACCACCAAAGTAAAATAACCCATTTTTTCCCTAATCCAATGAACTTTCATTTGATCTGATGGGCCCATGGCACCCATTGATTGACAAGTAATCCACAGTCACAGATTACCTTTTAAAAAAAAGTCTTATCACTTATTTCTGTATTTATTTTTCTTTTATTGGCGCTTATATTTGAGGTGCCCTGAGAGTCCTTGATATCTTATCTCTTCTTCCCTTGAACTGCCTGCAATTCAGTTGCAAAATACTCTTGCTCTCTGGACCTTTTCTTTTCTTTAGACTTCTCACTCCCAGACTGAACTACATCAGTGCCTTCTTTCCTGGCACTTTAAGCCAGGGATGAGATTTGCAGATGACATAAATGGAGTACCTGCCTGCAGTAGAAGCAGCCTGTTCTTCCTATTTCTCTTAGAATTCCTTTTAATCTTGTTCATGCAGTACAGAATTTCTAGACAAGCAATTTTGTGTGTGTGGGACTGATGCGTAAATAGTTAACTTAGGAGACTTGGGATAGAGACTTGGCAGCAGGCCCAAGGTTCAGAATATTAATATTTCTCTATTGGTTTGAGGATGGAAAAATAGTGTGACCTTCTTCAAGTAGCCAGGCTATAATTTCTGCTGCTTCTAAGGATTCCTTTTTTTTTTCTTTCCTCACATTCTCAAGAATCAGCAACAATGTTCCTATAATAAGCCTCCTCTTGGTTTAGAGCCAATAAATATTTACAGGTGAGTAGAACCTTAGCTATCATTCAGTTAGGTATTTTTTCAGTCCACATTCTAGAGTGCTCTTATGTTTCACTGAGAATATTCTTAGGTCTTCTAAAGAAATAAGAGAGGCAAAACACTGAGAGTTTAAGGTAGGAGTGCATATCACTATTCTGTAAGAGTAACTTTGACTTATTTGACATTGAAGTTCTAGTTCAAATACTATGCAATATCAAGTTTAGTTATTAATTACTTGGAAGTTCCCTGTTTTACTTATATCTCAGCTTCCAGTGTTCAAGCATAATAATAACACATATTTCATAATCTATGTCTACAATTATAGGACATTAGAATCTAATAACAACAACATATATTGTTTCCTAGTCTCTTTCTATAATTATTGGACATTAGAATCTGTTCTACTTTGGGAGAGACAGGTGGTGCAGAGGTTAAGGTAGTTGGATCCACATGTTTGATGATGTGACAGAGTCCTGGACTGGGGACCTTGAAAGAAAACCCCAGGTACATATGTGTACATGCCCAAAGTCCCAAGAGAAGCGTAGAGAAGGGCTGGTGGCATGGCCATCCCCCTCGCGGGTGATTTTTCAGTTTATCTTTTCTCTTTCTGTCTCTGCCTTTGTGTCTGTTGGGTAAACACATGTGCCCTATTGCAAAAACTACCAAAAAAAAAAAAAAAAAAAGTTCTATTTATCCCATATTGGTCTCAAATTTAAGAAAAGCCTGTTTCCTTCTCCAAACCTATCCTTGAAAGCCGCAAAATGAAACTCAAAACACCAGTACCTCTGTTTCTGTGCAGTCCCTGCAGAGCCATGCAAAACCATCTCTAGTTGTGCCAAAATTGCAGTGAATCGATACTATACTATGTCTTATTGGATGGAAATTACTCTAATGTAGCAGTACCCCAGGAATGTAGAAATCTGCAAGGAAAGCCGACCTTGGAGATCTAAATACAAAAAAAAAAAAAGACATGTCAGGCTCTCCACCTATGTTGAGAAAGGATCGCAGGAGTTCTTAGGCTGTGCTTTGATTTTGATTTTAGAGATTTTAGTGAAAGAACGGTATCTAGTTTCTACCAACTCTCTCTCCTCAGATCTAAGTACACACTGGTGAAGAGTAGGCTAGAAATCATGTGATAATTAGCACTGGGGTGTTTAATTGCTCCTCACCCTCTTCCCTGTTAGACCCCATGACATTGTCTTCAGGCCTCCTGTATTTAGATGCTACCTTTCCTGGTGACGAGATATTCTGCTGGAGGATCCAAGTTCATAGCTAGACCTGTCTTCAAACCCTTCAGTGAAACTACTCTTTGCCTGAATCCTACGGTAAGAAAAGCTCAGTTTCAAGCTGACGTAGGAACTGACATCCAAACAGGTGAGAATGACTGGCCTAAGTCCTATAACTGATGTTAGGACAAAAACTCCCCACAGTTTACTGTTCCAAATTTACTGTATTGTACAACATCTTAATATGGTGACTATGTTTCAAATTCCTGGCCCTGTCAACCTGAAACCTGCCTGGAACATTCACAGCATTTGTGATCTGATGGGTGAGAGTATTAGAATGATTACAGCATTATCAGACCCTGTGTAGGATACTCATTTCTTCCTTGCTTACTCTTTGTCTTTCACAAACACCAAAAACTTTCTATGCAAAAATATGTCATGACTTCTCTGACAACCCAATATACAAAGGCCACTTTGAAAGTGAAATGTAAGAAATAGATATTAGGAAAGAAATATACCCTCAGTTTTTACCTAATGTCCTTTTCCAATTCCCAGATTCTATCCAGGAGACCACATCCATTCATTTGGTAATGCCTCCTTAGTCTCCTCTTGGATATGACAGTGTTTTAGACTTTCTTTTGTTTTCATGACCTTAAGTTTCTGAAAAATGCTCATGAGTTATATTTTAAGATGCCCCCCATGATTGGTCTGTAGTTATGAGATTTAAGGAGGAAGTTTATAAAAGAAAAGTGTCATTCTCATCATACATATCATCTCCAAGGTACATATTGTCAACCTGACTTATGACTGTTGGTGTTAACCTTGATCACTACCTGAAGAAGTGTCTATTTCTCTGCTATGCAGTTATTCGTTTCCCCCATTTCTATACGGTACTCTTTGGAAGGAAGTCACTATGCATATACCATACAAGAAGTAGGGAGTTATATTTCCCTTTAGGACAGAATATTTAAATAACTCATTTTATTTCACTTTGCTTCATTTCACTGCACAGATACTGTGTATTTTGTGAATTGAAAGTTTGTAGCACCTTTTCATAGAGCAAGTCTGTCGCTGCCAGTTTTTCAACAGCTTATGCTCATTCTGTGTCTTATTTTTGTAATTCTGCCAGTATTTGAAACTTTTCATTATTGTATGTATTATGATATATGACCAGTGATCTTTTTTTCTTTTCTTTTTTTGGAGAGGTTGTTGCTATAGTGCCCATGCACTCTCCAGAAAGACAGAGACAGAGAGACAGAAAGAAAGAAATCACCCCCACAGGGGGAATGGCCATACCTCAAACCCTTCTCCTCCATTCTCCTCTTGGGATCTTGGGCATGCACACATGCTTGGTGTGAGTTTAAGCCACTGGATCCAGGACTTGAACTGCGGTCTATTACATAGCTGTTATACCAATTGCTGGTCTGTCTGGACCAATGATCTTTGATGTTTTATTGTAATTATTTGGGAGCCCCACAAACCACATTCATATCAGACTGCACTTGAGACACAAACTTAATTGATAAATAGTGTGTGTGTACTGATTGCTCCACTTACTAACTGTTCCCAGTCTTTCTCCCTGCACTTGGGCCTTCCTCTTCCCTGAATCATAGACATAGTGAAGTTAGGCCAGTTAATTACTGTGCCTTATAAATGTTCATGGGAAATGAAGAGTGTCATGGCTCTCACTTCAAATAAAAAACTAGAAGTGATTATGCTTAGTGAGGCAGATATGTTGAAAGCTGAGAGAGGCCAAAAGCTAGACCTCTTATATGAAATATCCAGGTGGAGAATGCAAAACACAGAATTCTTGAAGAAAAAGTATTACTCCAGTGAATATATGAATATTACAATGGAACAGTCTCATTGCTGACATAGAGGAAGTTTTAGTCATCTGGATAGAAACATCAAAGCTGCTACCGTATTTTCTTAATTCAAAGCCTAATCCAAAGAAAGATCCTAGGTCTCTTCAATTCTATGAAGATTAAGAGGGATGAGGAAGCTACAGAAGAAAAGTTTGAAGCTATCAGAGTTTGTTTCATGAGGTGTAAAGAAAGAAACCATTTCCATAACTTAAAAGTGCAAGCTGAAGCAGCAAGCCTGGGAATAAAAGCTGCAACATGTTATTTGGAAGATGTAGCTAAGATCACGAACAAAGGTGGCTACACTAAAGAACAGATTTTTCAGTGTGGACAGCCATCTACTGAAAGAAGACACCATCGAAGACTTTCACAGCTACAGAAAAGTCAATGCCTGGCTTCTAAGCTTCAGAAGACAGGGCTGACTCACTTATGCAGCTGATTGCTTCAAATTGAAGCCAATGTTCTCTTACTATTCAAAAACACAAGGACTCTGAAAAATTATGCTAAATCTACTCTTCTTATACTCTATAAATGGAACAAGGCCTGGATGACAGCACATTTGTTTATAACTTATTTTACTAAATATTTTAAGTCCCCTGCTGAAACTTACTGCTCAGCAAAAAAGATGCCTTTGAAAATGTTACTGGTCATTGACAATGCAACCTGGTCACCCACTAACTCTGAGGGAGAGGTACAAAGAGATCAATGTTGTTTTCATGCCTACTAACACAATATTCATTCTTCAGCCAATGAATCAAGGACTGATTTCAACTTCTTAGTCTTTATTACTTGAAAAAATGCATCTTGTAGAGCTGTACCTACCATTGCTAAGGATTCTTCTGATGAATCTGGGCAAAGTAAATTGAAAGCCTTCTGGAAAGAATTTACCATTCTAGATGTCATTAAGATCCTTTATAATTAATAAGAGATTGTCAAAATTTCATCATTAACAGGAGTTTGGGAGAAATTGATTCCTATCCTCATGGATGACTTTGAGAGGTTCAAGACATCAGTAGAGGAATTAACTGAAGATATGGTAGAAATAGCAAGAGAACTATTGAATAGAATTGCAACTAGAGGGACCAGCAGTTAGCGTAATGGCTATGTCGTTGGACTCCCATGTAGTCGCCCACGGTTCGCGCCCCGGACCCGGTGGCTTAAACTCACACTGGGCACCTGTGCGTGCGTGCCTAAGATCCCGAGAGGAGAATGGAGGAGAAGAGATTGCGGCATGGCCATCCCCCCTGGGGGGGGGTGATTTCTTGTTTTCTGTCTCTCTGTCTCTCTCTGTCTGGTGAGCACATGCGCCCTATAGCAAAAACCTCTCCCCGCCACCAGAAAAAAAGAATTGCAACTAGAGCCAAAAGATGTGACTGAATTGCTGCAATCTCATGATAAAACTTGAACAAATGAGCAGTTACTTCTTATGGCTGTGAAAAGAAAGTGTTTTCTCAAAACAAAAGCTATTCCTGGAAAAGATGCTTTGAACATAGCTGAAACAAAAACAAGGGATTTAGAATAGTATGTGAAATATGCTGGATAAAGCAGTGACAGCATCTGAGAGCATCCACTCCTAGTCAGAAAGAAGTTATACTGCAGGTATTAATAAAATCGTGTGAAACAGCATTGTATGATATAGAGAAATCTTTTGTGAAAGGAAAATTCAATAAATGTGGTAAATGTCATTGTTGTCTTATTTTAAGAAATTGCCATAGCCACCCCAACCTTCAGCAACCACCTCCCCTCATCAGTCAGCCATTAGCATCAAGGCAAAACCCTCTAACCAGCAAAAAGATAATGACTTGCTCAAGGTTCAGAGGATCATTAGCATTTTTAGCAACAAATATTTTTTATTGAAAGAATTATTCATTTAATTTCATTTATTATTATTTTTTAAAAGTTTGCTATCGAGTATATGCACTCACCAGAGAGAGAGAGAAAGCCAGAGAAAGTGAGAAAGCAAGCTACTGGGTCCAGGACTGGAACCTTGGTCAGCTGTGTGGGAATCCAGGGCCTTAACCACTATACCACCTGCTGGCCCCCAAAGTATTTTTTCATTAAGGTATGTACATTGTTTTTAAACAGTACATTTTTTCACATCTACTAGACTATAGTGAAAACAATATGTATACACACTAGGAAAACAAAAATTGTGAAGTTCTATTGTGATCTGTGCATTGTTTTAGTGGTCTAGAGTGCAGCCCACAGTGTGCTTGAGGCATGACCATATATGGAATTCTTTTTTTTTTTTTTTTGTGGAAGATTACTCTCCCCCTCATATCTATTAATGTGTTAAATCATTTATGTGTATCAATATGGACTCATGAATAGTTATATTTTGCATTGTAACCCATTATTTTATTGCTCTAACTCTTCTAGCTTAGGTCATTTGGAGCTACTTCTATTTGCTTCTATGTGCCTTGAAAAACCCTAATAATGTGGGGGTTTGTTTTTAGCATTTTCTTATTTTCTGTAACAAGATTCTCCAGATTCATCTTATATTTTTCCCTCCCCAGTCCTAGAATCAGCCATTGCTCCAAGGAGCCCTGGCTCCTTCTATTGGAAGTATTACTTGTAGCTGAGATGAAGGTCCTAGGTGTGCACATTGTTACTAGGTTGTCTTTATTTTAAGATCTCTGACCTGACAGAGCAAAATGGGTGTGTAGTGCATATATCCCCCTGCATATACACGTATCTCTAAATATTTCCATAAGTAACCATCAGCGATAACTATTAGGCTGTCAGAAAAGTCATGACATATTTTTCTGTTTTTCCATGTGAAAATGTGTCAAGACTTTCCCAACCGCCCAATATACTAAGCAGAATTTGAGTTCTTAGTGACAATAATTACTTCTGAGTTTCTCCCACCTCCCAATTTTATTCCTTTCATGTTTCCAAAGGTCTCTTCTTTTCACCCTGGTTTTATTTAGTGTTTCTGAGTTATGTCCCTTAGATGAAATTGGCTCTCTAAATGACAATATGCTGAAAGCTCCCAGAAAGCCACCACCAAACATTCAGGTAGCTACTAATTGATTCCTTAGAGCAATGTGATAATTTATAGACATCTAAAATTGACAGAAGTTAGGAAGACAATCAACTAAAAGTTGATCAGTGATTAATTCCTTTAGCAACTATTCAGTAGCCCTAACATTTAACATCCCATTTAACATTAACCAAACCCAAAAGAAACAGACCAATTGTTATCGAAGTTTTCAAAATAAGTCTGTTTGCTATCAATTAAACTTAATTCTCCTAAAAAGCTGTAATCTTTCAGAACTCATTGCCTTTGTTTTGTTTGCTCTGTCTAGAATTCCCCATACAAACTATTCCATCTGCTATTTTTTTTCACCACTCAGTCAGTACTCCTGTTTCCTGTCCCTAATCCCAGTTAAATGTAACCGCTCCAATGATGGTTTTTTTTTCCAATGTCTTTCTCAAACTAGATAAGTATATTTTTCATTCCCATTTTGTAGTAAATGTCTTTCTATAGTGTTTATCTTATTGTAAGATTATTATGTCTATAAAAGTGTTTGTCCCGGCACATAGTAAACATTTCATAAATCTTCCTGGATTTAATAATTAAATTGATTTATTATTTAATCAAGAGACTGTCCCTTTATTTTACAGGGGTTAAAAGAACAAGTACATTGATAAATTTCTAAGTGAAACTCAAATCGAAATTATATTAAAGTTGATAGTTGGGAAATTTTCCAGTCCCAAATTAATCTACTCCATTTTCTTGTCATAGAGTCTGAAATTCACCAGTAAATTTTATTCATTCAGTTCAATATATTTTTCTTTTTTTGGAGAGGTTTTTGCTATAGGGCGCATGTGCTCACCAGACAGAGAGAGACAGAAAGTGAGAAATCACCCTCCAGGGGGGATGGCCATGCCACAATCCCTTCTCCTCCATTCTCTTCTCGGGATCCTGGGCACGCATGCACATGCGCCCGGCATGAGTTTAAGCCACTGGGTCCAGGACTCGAACCACAGTCGACTACATGGGAGTCCAGCGACATAGCCATTACGCTAACTGCTGGTCCCTCAATATATTTTTCTTAAAGGTAACTTTTTTTCAAAATAAAATCAAATGAATCTAGGATAGCATTTTACCTGATAATTTATTTCCAGTTCGTGGTAACTTACATTTATAGTACCTTAGTGTGGGGAAATCATCAGATCTTCAAATAGCTTTAATACTGAATACTAACTGAATAGGTAGGAGGAAAGATTAATTAGTTCTTAGGAACAGCGTTGTTAATATTAGACTGATAAAAACTCTGTTTAGCCCCTTATAGTTGAAATTTACCAACAGATTAGTCTCTCCAAATCTCAATTTTCTCATCTATAAAAGTCTTCTGGAATCTGTATAATTGAAAAGTGTTATAGAGATTAAACAAAATAACTATTCCAGTGATATATACACAGAAAACAAAAAATAAAACACTAGTATTATTTTCATATTCCCTAAATATGGGGATTTTGTTAGGGTTTTGCAGAGAAGAATTCTCTTGTTTTCTTGGGCAATGCCCAAATTGAAAAACTCTGAATGGAATATCATAGGCATTTTTAGAATTGTCTAGAAACTCAAGACATTCAATAGAGTGTAGGAAGAAGCAGATTTAATATTAAAAAATAAATTAAATAAATTGAAAACTTATATTGAATGCTAGCATGTGGTAGAGTATTTCCATGACAGATGTTGAAAAGAAACACTCTGTCTACTGCAAAGTATTATGAAGAGACTAAAAGCTGATCAATGATTAAATCCTTCAACAACCATTCTGACAGCACACTATGGTTCAAGTGCTAATGCAAATCCTGCTGATACAGGAGTAAACAAAAGAGAAAAAAGTCACTACTCACATTTACATGCTAGTGGAGTAGGTGGTATTTCCTCAGGTTAGAAATTGGACTCCTAATAGGCTACAAATGGTTTCTTCTGCTAGAATGAGTTAAAGATAGGTTCCACTTTTACTATTTCTCAAATATATCAAGATAACTGCTAAAATATGAACACATTTATTATGCACTTAAAATATGCAAGGGACTATGCTAAACCCTCTATAACTTAGCTATCACAACAAATTTATAATGTACATGTCATTGTCTCAGTTCTTCCCATGAGTAAATCACAAAACATGTAATGAACTCCTCTGAGCTTCCTCACCTAAAATATGATTCATTCAGTCTTTAGCTCCAGAAAGTCTTGACACTAGAGCTCTTAACCACTGCCCTAGACAGTATGGTTTAAGACAAATACGAATGTTCTTTACAAGCTTGCTGCTGTCATCATTTTTCCCTGACTCCAGAGAGAACAGTCAATTGGCACATTTCCAGTACTCCTCCTGCATAGTCATTCCCCTCCAAATCCATAGAACATGAGTCATGCAGAAAAAGAAATCTGAACCAGAGTGGGCTGCATTTTTGCTGCTTAGGTCACATGAGATTTTATTATTATTATTGAATGCACACAAATCAATACACTAATAGGTTCAGGAAGTGTATGATTCCTTTGTAAGGATTAAAGGCGGATAATTACATTGAATAAGCTGGATTAAGCTGTTAAACATAGTTTTTTAGTATAATCATACCATACCTAGTCAACAAAAAATATATCAAATTTAATATTTTCTAGAAATAGCTTAGCCAAGGTAATGTTAATGGGCTACTTCAACCGTGGTTGGCAATGAAAGAATTCTATAAGAAAACAGAAAACAATGGGAAAAGAATGAATCAGAAGATAACTACAAAATAAAATAGAAAATAGCTAATATACATGAATTTTCGAATTCTTTAATGGATTGCTAGTGTTTTTAGGGGAAAAAGAATTATGTCAAAGCTTTCTATGAAGGATCTAAAAATCCATGTTTTTGAATATCAAAGTTACTCACTTGATTCCTGTTTAAGTGTCACAAAATAAAAATTTTAGAATTGATAGAACCACTGAAAGGCAAACTGAATGAAATCATTTTTAAAATAATTATACTTTCTTGGGGCCAGCAGAAGGCATGGTAGTTGGAGTGCTGGAGTCCCATGGTTGACGGTGATTTGGGTCCCTGATTGGCAGCTTCATTTTTCTCTTTCCTCTCTCTTTCTCTGGTGAGGGCATGTGCCCTATAGCAAGATTTAAAAAACAATAATAATTACAGTAAATTAAATGAATAGTTCTTTGAAAAAAAAATAATAGTACTCTCCAAATTCCAGTGATTGTCACTCATTTACTTCATGGAAATACTCTTAATCAGTTGATTTAGATCATTTGATCAACTGCAATTTGGTTATTTTCATTGATTTTATTATTCAGAGTTTTTTTGGTTTTGTTTTGTTTTGTTTTAAGAGGCTTTTGTCTTAGGCATGTGAACTTACCTGGGGAAAAGAGAGAGAGAGAAACAGTGAGAGGGAAAGTGGGAAATCACCCCCTCAGGGGAAATGGCCATGTGGTAGGCAGTTAGTCATGAGCAGGCAGCCCTAAGAGAAAAGCAAAAGGACACATGCCTCGTCAATCTGGCTTATAAGGAATTACAAACAGACCCTCCATGAGGTACATTCTTCTCACCTAGCCCCAGGTGCCAGGAGGGCGAGACAATTTGCCATCTTCCTTCCTTGATGTCTGAGGGAAGCACACAGGGATGATTCATACATTTTTCTTTTTTTTTTTTTTTTTGGGAGGGGGAGACATTTTTGCTATAGGGCACTTGCACTCACCAGAGAGACAGAGAGACAGAAAGCAAGAAATCACCCCCCAGGGGGGATGGCCACGCCGCAATCCCTTGTCCTCCATTCTCCTCTTGGGATCTTGGGCACGCATGCACAGGGTGTGAGTTTAAGTCACTGGGTCCGGGACTAGAACCATGGTCAACTTCATGGGAATCCAGCGACATAGCCACTATGCTAACTGTTGGTCCCATAAATTTTTCTCTTATTATCCCTCATGAATTCAAAAGACCCAAGCAAGCATTTTGGTCAACACCCTAATCCCCAAGTAAGCATTTTTGGTCAATGCCCTAACTCTCACTAGGGGGATAAACTAATTAGGCAGTCTAATTAAATAACCTGGCTCTCACTGGGCATGTGCAGTTAGATAATCAAATTTCTCATTCTTTACCTGTGAGAAAAGTGCATAAGCACACCAGAGAAAATGCACGTATTCGAATTCAAACGAAGGACATAGGTAGTATGACAGACCTCCCATCAATAAATATTCATGATCACCTCTAGTAATAAAAATAATGATTATCCAGTACCAAACGCAGTTGCCACCTGGCAATCTGCCCACCCAAGAGCCTTTTGGGTGTACTTCTTTTCTTCCTATTAATTTTTTTCTACCTACTTCATTCATGGTCGCGGTTTCATTTTGCACCTAGGGACAGATCCCTAATTTTAGTGATCTAGACCCAAAGAATCAAGGACTTCACAATGCAGCTCGACATTCTACCATCCGTTAACAGCCACACCACAATTCCTTCTCTCCATTCTCTTCCTAGGATCCTGGGCCCTCATACACATACCTAGCGTGATTTTCAAGCTACCGAGTCTGAGACTCGAACCATAGTCAGCCATATAAATCCAGCAATGTAACCACTGTACCATCTGTTGGTCCCCAGAGATATTTTTTGCATTGTTTATAAATAACCTTTAACTGGAACTAGAAATCATGCCAATATGTAATTTTGTGTTTACTTCTTATTTCCTTATTTTTACCTAGTATGTACCATGAATTTAATCATAATTTGTCACTACAGATATCTTGTATTTTACTAGATTACTTCACAGTCTTTTTTAAAGCCTACTTATAATTTTGTAATAGAATGTTTTTCTCATAATTATTTTACATATTTTGAAATATCCTGTTACAATTTGAGTTTTATATATACAGAAGATACAGGATTAAGTGATAATTTCAAGCTTCATCTAAATGCAGGGAACATACATGAGAAGTTATAGAGCCATTTATTGCAATTAAGTGTAACCATTTCTCATTTAGTATTTTTATTGCTTTTTCATATTTATAATTGTTCTACAGTACAAAAGTGACTTTAAATCTCTCTTATGCTGGTCTTCTTTGCAGTACCATGATTTATCCAAGTACTGCTATTTTCAGTTTCAGCTTGTTAAGTATAGAAAAAACTAACTTTTTGATTCTCTTAAACTAAATTGGAAAATGCATCATGATTAAATATGAGGATAGAGAACCTGAGCAGAAGAGAAATCATATTTCACCTCTATTACTTACTCATTACACGATATCGTGCAAGGGTTCTTTACCCCTTTTAAACAGGACATTCATCTGTAAAAGTGAGTTCACTCACCTGCTTCCTAGGATGACTGTGAGGATGAAAGGCAATGCAAATAATAGGTGGTTTGACATGTAAGGAATCATCAAAAAGGTTATGGAAAATGTGCATTATGAATAAATTATGCATAGGATTTACATTTTTCACATCAAATAAACTTGTACTTTAATTCCATTTTTTACACGAACTTTCAAAGTCTCTTTGTATGGTAGTTTCCTTTCTTTCCTCTTCTTTTTTCTTCTAAATGCCAGAGGGAGTCATCAGAGAAAGAGAGACAGAGACAAAGAGACAGAATCCCTGATCATCCTTGTACCCCCCCCAAACCCCCCCCGTATCCCTACCTCACTTCAGAGATTATCATCTTTTATTTTTCCTGAAATTTATTTTTATTCATGACAGCATGTGCATGCACACAAGAGAGAGGGGGGCATCTTTAATAGGATCTCCTTGTGCCGACCCCTGCCCTAGTTCTGTAGCTCCTCGGGATCTTGGGTGAGGCACACTTGCTCAGTGTGTTTCTACCAACCTGAGATTCCCCCTCCACTGGGACATGAGCACATGCACTCATCCATTTCTCTGTCCTTCTGGAGTTTGGGGCATGCAAACACACATGCACCTGACATGTAGTTCAAGCCACTGGAACCATATGAGAACCAAGGTTGACCAGAATGGACTCAACTCCTCTGATTACTTGGCAATGGGGCTGGTAGGTTGCTTTTGATGCATGTAAGCTGAGTTATAGTGAGCTATTATTTCCTTTGGAGGTAGGAGACTGGAACCCTAAAAATATAATTAGGGCATAGGCCCAAAATGGAATCACAAAATGGCTAAGTTTTAAGATGGACCCTTCAGCTGCTTGCCCGGGAGAAATGACTTGTAACAGTAAGTCAACCATTAACCTAGGCAGCATGACCTAAGACAATGGATTTTTTTTCAGGCCCCACCACCTCCCAGAAAGAAGGTAAGTTAGTGGTTTTCATGGCCCAAAGCTTCTAGACAAAGAAAATCTCCTGACCTTCATACCAACTCCAAAATTAGAATGACCAGACCTACCTAGTATGTGACCCTCCCCATGGAAGGCAGGGAGAGGTGGAGGCATGCACAAGCCCCTCCTAGAACAAGCCCAAACAAAGCCTTCCTGACCCAGATAAAAACCCCTCCCCTACCCCCACCCTGGCTCCTCTTGGGCAACCCATTTTCCAGGAACTGCTGCCCACTTGAGAGCTCAGTTCCTCTTCCCTCTTTCTCATTTTTTTTAAAGAGAGATTTTTTTGCTGTAGGGTGCGTGCACTCCCCAGAGAGACAAAGAGAGACAGAGAGACAGCGAAATCAGTCACCCCTTGAGGAGGGAATGGTCATGCCAAAATCCCTTCTCCATTCTACTCCCAAGATCTTGGGCACACATGCACACACACCCAGCACGAATTTAAGCCTCTGGGTCCAGGACTTGAACCACAGCCAACTACCTGGGAGCCTAGCAATGTAACCATTATACCATCTGCTGGTCAGTCAATGAATGGGAGAGTGTCGAGCTGCTTTGTGAAGTCCTTGGTTCGTTGGGTCCAGATCACTAAAATCAGAGATCTGTCCCTAGGCACAAAATGAAACCGCAACCACAAATGAAGTAGGTAGAGAAGAAGATTTAATAGAAAGAAAAGAAGTACACCCAAAAGGCTCTTGGGCAGGCAAATTGCCAGGTGGCAACTGTGTTTGGTACTGGATAATTGTTATTTTTATTACTAGAGATGATCATGAATATTTATTGGTGGGAGGTCTGTCATACTACCTATGTCCTTCGTTTGAATTTGAACCTGTGTATTTTCTCCTATGCTTGTGCACTTTTCTCACAGGTAAAGAATGAGGAATTTGATTACCTAACTGCACATGCCCAGTGTGAGCCAGGTTATTTAATTAGACTGCCTGATTAGTTTATCGCCCTAGTGGGAATTAGGGCGTTGACCAAAACGCTTACTTGGGGATTAGGGTGTTGACCAAAATGCTTGCTTGGGTCTTTTTGATCCTTTGGCTTTTTTTTAGGTCTGCCTGCTCATGAGTAACTAACTCCCAACCACAAGTCTCCCCCCTTTCCCTTTCTTAATAAACGCTGCTTGCTATCCCCTCTTTGTGTCTGTGTTTCTAATTCTTGGTGACATGTGGACAAAAACTTGGGTCCCACCTGTGGGTGCTCTGCATGGTCACCCTTGCATACCCCTCACCCCCCTGAGTCCCTACCTCACTTCAGAAACTCATCTTTTATTTTTCTGAAATTTATTTTTATTCATGACAAAGCATGTGTATGCACATGAGAGAGAGAGGGGCATCTTTGACAGGATCTCATGGTGTCGGGACTCCCTGCCCCTCGTTCTGTAGCTCTTCAGGATCTTGGGTGAGGCACACTTACCCGGTGCGTTTCCACCAACCTGGGATTCCAAACCTGTGATCAGCGGTGTGGCCTCCAGCATTGAGGTTCAGTTTGCTACCTACCAACTGTGCCACCAGACCAAGACTCATCTTCATTTTTAAAATGAACTTATAACTAAATAATTATTTGCACTAGAAATTTGAATTCTTCCAAAAGAGTACGTAACAGAAGCTTTTCCATATTCACAGAACACCAAGGCCATGTGAGTTTGAAACTCAGAGAAATTTTAAATCAAATCAGTGTGTAGGTAAATCAGCTTTCAGCCCAGCTGTGTTTCTGTATCTGTATCACACATATGAGCACTTCTGCCTCTGTAGATCTTAATTGGGAGAGGACTATGATTCACTTTGTCAGTTTCAGTTTAAAGGTGTTTTTCACAACTTGAAGTGTTAGATTAGTTTAAAAGTTGTACGTAGCCTTTGGAGATTTGAAGACGAGAGATAACTGAAAACATAGATTAAGGTATTTTAAAAGAAGCTTACCTACGTATACATACCATGTCATTTCAACAGTCACAAGGAAGAGGAGCCAGGGCATTGAATTCCAAATCCAAATTGATTGCAGTTTATTAGAGGTATGATCTGGACACAGTCCTGTTACTCCATATAGAAAAATCTGAGTGGCAATGATATTTAATTAACAACCAAAACTGATTTATTTTATGTAAAAATAACTCATCCCCAAACACAAAGGGAGCAAAAAGCTGGCATGAGTCAGCAAGGAAATGCTGCCCTTTTCTTTTCACTTAAATAGGCCCCTGGTGTATTTAACTTAACAGAGAGAGATTGTAATAATGGAAGCGCAAACAATGTCTCAGTATTTTCTCTCATCTGAAACTTCTTAACATTTATTAAATCAGAGTGAAAGGCAATAGCAAAGGGCATCATCGACATTATTTTGCTTATTTATGGTTCACTCTCTTTTGCTTTTTTTAAATATAACTATCTTCTGAATATGAAAACACTAAATGGGAAATTTTATTAAGACCACAAGCAAATGAAACTAATAGAATATAATAAGAAACAATAGTAATAGCAGCTTAATAGTCATTGTCTTAAATGTCAGTGTGATAGCTTTTTTGAATTATTACCTTCTGTTTTTTCTATTTTATCAATGTATTTGTTTATTGGATAACGAAACAGACAAAGAGGGGGAAAGGAAATTACTCATGGTCACTGGGAACATGCACAAGTTGATTTCCATTTGCCTTCAGATGTGAGCTGATGAGACAGGATTTAAGTTGAAGCTGCAAGGGAATGTCATTAACACTTGAGATTTTTGAACAGTGAGGCAATCACCAAGGTGATGCTACTTGATCTATTGAAAAGGCAATAGCGTCTCTTCCTCTCAAGATCAAGATCACTTTAGAGTTGTTCTTAAAGAAAGGTTTCTTAACATGGGCTTTAGAAATTTGGGGTGTACCTTCAGGTTGTATGCAAAATCCTGTGTGTGTAACTGAGAAAATGTCAGTTTGCCTGTGTGGGTATTTATTTGGATGTGTGTGTGTGTGTGTGTGTGTGTGTGTGTGGATGTGTATATTCATGCGTGCATTTTTCTGGAACAGAGAAACCAATAGCTGTCATCCAATTTTTAAAACTCCTATGACACAAAGAGATTAAGAGCCGTTGTTTATGGAGAGCAGCAGGTCAAGTTAGTAGGTCAAGGGTCTGAATACCTTTCTGTATATTAGAACATCAGGAAAGAGTTGTAAAAATGTGTTCATAGGGACGAGTAGGTGGAGTGGTGGATTCTGCACAGCCAACTGTGGTTCAAGCCCTATACCCAGGTCACATGCGTGCCCAAACTTTTGAGAGGAAAACAGAGAAGGAATTGCGGCATGGCCATCCCTACTGGGAGATGATTTCTTGCTTTCCTTCTCTCTGGGGAGCGTAAGCATTCTATGGCAAAAGAAAAAAAAAAAGGATTATAGGTTTCACAACGTCCATAGTTGATCTTGGGGTGTGGCTCACACATTGCCTTGCTTATGTTCCGTTCCCTCAGTGATTCTACTACAGAATTAGGGTGGGGACTGCATATGTAAATGAAATCATAAGGTTCTTTTCAATATAGTATTATAACAACAACACGCTCTTTTATTATGAGAGTATAACTTTAATTTTACTTTCCTGTACGTTTTCTTTAAACAATTTTTCTGTCTTAAAATAAATGTAACTGTAGTTCTCTACTGTGCTTTTTATTTGCCTATAGTTATTGAGGAGTTCTTAAGGCTTAACTTTCCTTATTATTTTCAGATCATTGTTTCCAATATAAATAAGTTTAGAAAATAGATACTGACAGTGTGATTGTAAGGAATAAAACCTTCAGGGGGCAAAATATAAGCTTCTTAAGGTAATTAACATGACAATGCAATAGTAATCAGGCTGACAAAAGAAGAAAATTTTGCTCATTAATTCAGATTCTGAGAAGAGATTGGCTTCAGTGTTGTTCTCCAGGGTAAAGAGCATTTTAGTAGAGAAAGTCATACTTGAAATCATTGTTAAATTGATATACTATCTGAAGATCAATCATTAATATGTCACTAGAACCAGTTAAAGGTCCTTTCACACAAAATATAAGAAGCAGAAAAATAAGCTGTGTATGAAAGAGAGAGACTGAGATGAGAGAGAGAGAAATAAGAGAAAAAGAGATAGGAATTTTTATACTTTAATTAAAATAACTGTTTCTTAGGGGCTGTTTTAATGCTATGTCCTTGGATATAAAGCCTCTCAGTTTCTTTTAAAGGATGACTACTTGACACCGATTTAGGGAGATCAATGAAAGAGCTGTTATTTGTAATGGGAGATGAAACTGTTAACGCCATTGAGAAGGAGATGGATTGTGAGACTCCTAACAAAAATTAATAAA
Source organism: Tupaia tana (assembly GCA_026018925.1). Taxonomy (NCBI): domain Eukaryota; kingdom Metazoa; phylum Chordata; class Mammalia; order Scandentia; family Tupaiidae; genus Tupaia; species Tupaia tana. The sequence continues at coordinate 44,353,749 of JAKSZU010000013.1, read as the reverse complement.
AATACAAATGCTAACATTCAAAAAATCATATTTAATCCTTTAAGCAACTATATTTTAAATTTGAGGAAACTAGTATTTAGGGAACTTCTGGAATTTTTTATCCAAGTTCATACAACTAGAGGAAGATGACGCTGGGATAAATATCTAGTGCTTTCTGACTCCAGAGAAAATACACTTTACTCCCATATTCTCTCTTTATTCTTTTTTGTTAGAAACTTACTTTATTTAACTTTTATTTATTTTAAGTTGACCAGAGAGGGATAGAGAGAGAGAAAGAAAGTGAGAAAGCAGGCTGCCAGGTCCGGTTCTTGAAACACTGTCGCCCATGGGGGAGTCCAGCATCCTTATCCACCATGCCACCTGCCAGCCCCATCTCTCTCCATTCTTATACCCCACACTTATACTTCATTCTTGGAATTGGTGAGCTGACTGATTAAATAAAATCAGGAGTCCACTGTTTTGGACTAAGCTTCTGTTCTAGGTGACCCCAGAACAGACCAAAATGTAATCATTCATGCAAAAATGTCACATCAGCAAATTAGAACTTTAAAAAGCTGCTATACCAAAATAGACTAGTTTTTTCTGAAAATAGGATATTCCAGTTTACCAGTCAAGTGCTGTAAAGAAATAAAACGGATGCACATTGTGAGTTTCTTAGGAATATGCATTTCAGATAGCTCTAGACGCCATGCAGATACATGGGACTTTCTGTTTTATGAACATTTTTATTGCCCAAATACGTTCCTGCTTTACCTTCTAGATTCACTTTCTCTGTATTTCGCCATTAAGCAAAGTGAGTCCAGGCGGTCATTGGTCATTCTGCTGCCCTTATTGGAGAATTTGGCCAATCACTGTTATACCAAAGTTCTTGCTAACCACCCCTTCCATTTGCAACTTTTGTCTTTAAAATCACCTCAAAATCTGTTAAGACCTTGGCATACATTATTTAAGGCAATTTTGATTTTATAGTGCCCAAGCAATCATCCTAACCTTGACCCAAATAAACATTTTCAGTCTATTTACTTGGCCTCAGCCTTTCCTTTTAGGTTAATAGGGTCAGGAAGGGCACTCTGTCTCAGCGCTACTGGATTCACATGAGGCGGAAACCGAGGACCGAGGACTTCAGGGACTAAATCGGGCACTATGTGGGATAGGAAAGGAAAGGACTAGAGACAGGAGATCTGCTTTTTTAGCTTCTAATCTGCTCAGAGAATTTCTGCAGTGAAGAAATCCTTAGTTGCTGCTTGTGGGAAAGTCTCCTACCATATTTTAACATAAAATATGTTTCTTTATTTTTCCCTCCTGTAGATTTATTCTAATATTATGTCAGATGAAGGTGGGTAATGTGGTTAAATGTTTCATTATAGTTGTTAAAGTCTTTTTTTTTTTTTTTTTTTTTTAAAGTTTATTTACTTCTTCTATAGTTGAGAGTAACAGAGCATCAGCACTCCCACCAGGGTCTCAATTCCACACTCTAGCCCCAGCCCTATCCCCAGTCAGCCTCAGATCATGGACACATAGGTGCCTGGAGGTGGTCTTTTTTTTTTTTTTTTTTTTTTTTTTTTTTTTCAGAGAGGTTTTTGCAACAGGGCACATGTGCTCGCCAGGGAGACAGAGACAGACAGAGACAGAGACAGAGAGCAAGAAATCACCCCCCAGGGGGGATGGCCATGCCACAATCCCTTCTCCTCCATTCTCCTCTGGGGATCTTGGGCACGCACACACACATGCTGGGTGTGAGTTTAAGCCACTGGGTCCGGGACTTGGACTGTGGTCGACTACATGGGAGTCCAGTGACATAGCCAATACGCTAACTGCTAGTCCGGGGAGGTGGTCTTTGGATGTGAGCCCAGAACCTTTCCATGTGGGTTAGCCTCATAGAGTGTACTGCTTTCAATTTTATGACTATTACCAAACTTGGGGACACATGAGGGGAAGGCATGTATGCTTCTTTCTTATAAAATCGGTTTTATTTGCACAGAGAGAAGCAGGTGAAACCACCCATTGAAGCCAGTGTTAATGGAAGTGTGGAAGGCCTCATATTAGATCTTGCACATGAACAACCGTTTGTCCATTTTGTTCCCTTACCCTAACATGGCTGTCTGCTTCTGTAAACCTGCTTGCCCTTCCCATGAGAAAATAGCTTGTGCTAGCCATATAGAAAACCGTATCTGGGACGACATCCTGTACCTTCTACTGTCTTTGCTATCTAGCCCAAAACCCTTTTGTTTAGCAATGTAACTGCTTACATGGAAACCCCACCCCACTCAGAAATTGAACCTGCTTGATTCAGCTTCTGTCACTGCTTGCATAGAAACTCCTGGTAACTGAACCCCTATAAAAAGACTACTCAAACTTCGGGTTTGGGCTGCAGTTCTGACTCTCAGTCCCCCACCCTCCCACCCCCACCCTGAGCCTCAGACTGTAGCCACTGGCCAGCCAATGAAGACTCTCCTTAAACTTAACCTGGCTTTGGTGGGCGTTCATTTGGTGCACTCTACAACAGAAGTACTGCTAATACAGCAGAAAGACTCCATCAGATCAAAGAAGCCTCTGACCGTGTGTGCGCACATGTGTGTGTTGTGTGTGTGAACATACAAGGGGACTACAGAAAGTCTGTGGAAAAGAATGTGTGTATTTTGCTGCAAACATTTTTGAAATCCACGGGACCAGCAGTTGGCGTAATGGCTATGTCTCTGGACTCCCATGTAGTCGACTGTGGTTTGAGTCCTGGATCCGGTGGTTTAAACTCACACTGGGTACATGTCTGTGTGTGCCCAAAGAAAATGGAGGAGAAGGGATTGTGGCGTGGCCATCCCCCCTGAGGGGTGATGTCTCTCTCTCTCTGTCTTTCTGGCAAGCACACACCCTATAGCAAAAAAATCTGGAAAAAAAAGGATTAAAAAAATATGAAAAACAAATTTAAACAATTTTGAAATTCATGCATAATTTTTTTCATAATACACATTTTCCACAAACTTGTTGAAGACCTGTAGTGTCTATTATTTTCTTGGATGTATTTCATTCCTCACAGAATCATGAGACAAGCAGCGATTATCCCAAAGTATAAATTGATCATGAAAATAAGAAAATTGGAGTAATTCACCACCACCATATTTTTCCTGACCTTATTTAATTTTCTGGGTCTGTATGTTTTTCACTATGCTAATTATGGTTCCTGACCTCTGACTTCCTTATTCTCCCTCCAGGAAATAATTAAGGTTTCAGAAAAAGCCAATTAACTGGTATTTACTGTAAGTAAATAAAAGTGCTAGTATATTACATATAATAAAGCACAAATCAGAGTGATATGAATTCATGTGATGCCTTCACTATTTTCTCTGATGTCCAGTTTAAGAACCAAGCTTTGTATCAATATCCATAGAAAAAGAATCAATAGATAAAATGCCGCAAATCTGTGAGAGTTGGAGAAACAGCTGAAACAAGATGTGTTTTTTAAAATGCATATTCAGTGGTCAGGCACAGTGGTAAGGTAACTGGACCCTTGTGGGCAAGATCTTTGCCCCATTTGGAAGATAGCTTGTCCATGTATTTATATATTTATTCATCTAGTGGTTACTGTTTGGTGTAGATTTCCCATCTCTCTTTCAGATTCCTTACGTGTCAAGCTATTTTGAAATCTTTTCATTCAGCTAAATGTTTAATATACTATTTTCTTTGAATGTACCAACATTATTTATAATCAGTTTAATCTTTCATTTTATTCTCCAAAATAATTTAGATTAGATATATTTCCAATTGCAGAGTTCTCATTTTCTTGGCATAAATTTAAATGTCTTTAAGGATATTTTTTCTTTTTTGTCCTTTGCTTTTTTTTAGAGGCTTTTGCCTTAGGGCATGTGTGCTCAGAGGAGAGAGACAGAGACAGAGATAGTGAGAGGGAAAGTAAGAAATCATCTCCCTAGAGAGAGGACCACACCACAATCCCTTCTCCTCCTGGGATCTGGGGCACACATGAACCAGGGCCTGGCATGATTTTCAAGCCACTAGGTCTGGGACTCAAACCACAGTAAGCCATGTGGGTTTCCAACAATGTAACTGGTACGCCATCTGCTGGTTCCCTGTCATCTGCTTTTTCTTTTTTTAGGTTTTTGCTACAGGGTGCATGCCCTCGCCAGAAAGAGAGACAGAAAGTGAAAAATCACACTCCAGAGGGAATGACCACACTGCAATTCCTTCTCCTACATTCTCCCCTCAGGATCTTGGGCACACACACACGCACCTGGGGTGAATTTAAGCCACCGGGTCCAGGGCTCAAACGGCGGTCAACTATATGGGAGTCCAGTGACATAGCTATTATGCCAACAACTGGTCCCATGCTTTTATTTATTTATTTATTTTGAGAGGTTTTTGCTATAGGGCATGTGTACTCGCCAGAGAGACAGAGAGTGACAGAGAGACAGAAAGCGAGAAATCACCCCCTGGGGGGGATGGCCACACTGCAATCCCTTCTCCTCCAGTCTCCTCTCATGATCTTGGGCACACACACACACACACACATGTGCCTGGCGTGAGTTTAAGCCACTGGGTCCAGGAATCGAACCATAGTCGACTACATGGGAGTCCAGCGACATAGCTATTATGCTGACTGCTGGTCCCTGGTCCCGTGCTTTTAATGGTCTTGAATCAAGACACAATTTAGAATCTAGTAAACGTGTATATTATTTATATTTTAAGAATATATGCATGCATGAATGTGTGTGTGTATATATGTGTGTGTATATATGTATATATATATGTGCATATATGCTGTATACATGTGTAGCAACATACGCTTCTAAAATGGTGATCTTTTTATCCACTTGTGATTGGATAATTATTTATCAATTCTATAAATATATACTAGCAGTGTCTATGAATAATGAAGAATTCTTCGTAATATGTAGATATCTACTATGAGAATATAAATGAGATTTTATTTAATCAGTTTCCATTTTACTGTATCCTGATAAACATAATAATTAATAATGTTAGTCCTACTAGTTTTTCATGATCTGGTGCTGGGATTAAACAAAAAGTAATCCAAGCATGGTTAACTCCTATAAGGATAAATATTTGTAGCATCAGGCCCAATAGTAATATTGATCCTCACATGGATAATTCCTGCACTGCTCTCCACGAATTTAATGCTGACACATTGTACCTTCTCTCACTTAATTCATGGGCCCAAAGACATTTTGATTCATGCACCTAGTTTTTGACTCTAAACACACTGTGATATCAGCTGTCTGAATTTGAAATGTAAATTAGTGAAGGATTAATCATTTTGGTGAAGGTGTTAACCCTCTCTTACCATGACATTTTCAAGATTCATTTCTACCAGGTAGTTGATGAAATTTACTCCAAATGCAGGATTTGGGTTCCACAATTGGTAATTCACTTAATGGGCGCTCAACTGTGCAGTTTAATCTTTCAATAATGAGAATATTGAATCTCAATATAAAATCTACAATCTTTTTTTTTTTGGAGAGGTTTTTGCTATAGGGCGCGTGCACTCGCCAGACAGACAGAGAGAGACATAGAGACAGAAAGCGAGAAATCACCCCCGGGGGGATGGTCATGCCGCAATCCCTTCTTCTCCATTCTCCTTTCGGGATCTTGGGCATGCACGCACATGCGCCCGGCATGAGTTTTCAGTCACTGGGTCTGGGACGCGAACCGCTGTCGACTACGTGGGAGTCCAGCAACATAGCCATTACGCTAACTGCTGGTTCCCAAAACCTACAATCTTATTATAAAATATTATGTATATTCTTGGTCACCCATATATTTCTCAGTAACTTGATTTTGGACATATGAATAACCTGATAGTTTTTACTCTGAAGATTCCTATTGTGAAAGATTTTTTCAAGTTTAGCTACTCCCTCCAATGTGAATTTTAGCCCTAATAACAAATAGCTTGATGCTATTTCTTGGAATATTTTTCTCATTCTATAGCATGTCAAAACACTGGGCAAAATTCAGGAAGATAGGGCACAAATACGTTTTAAGTAATATCATTCTTACTTGGGATTTTTTTGTTTCACAAGACTGGACCATAAGAATAGAATTATGATCAGAAAGTACACTCTTGTAAGACTGAAGCTTATGAAATCCTCCTTTTTAGTTCGTGGTTACCTATGTGAAAACATATTCACAAAGTGTAAATATGACTCAGTCAATGATCTTACATTTTGAATATCAAATTTGAATGTCAAGTTTTTACCAGTCACATGCTTGTATTATACATTATTGGGCTTTAGCTAAAATTAGACCTAGAATCTTACTATAAAATTTTATGGACACTCTGAGCTCTATATCTCACTCCCTTATATCTCATTGAGCCATATATCTCACCCCCTTAACTTTTCTTGATATCAAAGATACACTCTTGACTACAGGAATCACTCGTAATAGTCAAGCTGACAATAATCACTTTCAAAGCCACTGTACTGCCCCCGTGGGAGCTACCAGGTCAGCGATGATGTGTTCTTTTCTTCTATTGTTTCAGATACAATAAGCTATGGCATCACTGAGTCCCATTTCTAAATAACAAAGGCTTCTACACAGAGTTTAAAATCACAACTTAATACAGTCTTAAGTAGTCTAGGACATTGGTTATGTCACTGGACTCCCACATAGTCAACCGCAGTTCAAGTCCTGGACCTGGTGGCTTAAATCTCACAACAGATACATCTGTGTGCATGCCCAAAATCCCGATAGGAGAATGCAGCAGAAGGGATGCATTGTGGCTATTCCCACTAGGGGGTGGTTTCTCGCTTTCTGTCCCTCGCCTTCTCTCTGATGAGCATACGCACCCTGTAACAAAAAGATCTCTCTCTCTCAAAAAAAAAAGGGGGGGGGAATCTGGGGCCCTTATTTATTATTTAATTATGTCACTATGCTGAAATTAAATTATTTTACATACACACACATACATTTCTCAGCTTTTACTTTTGGCATTCCTCTTGGGGTTGAAACCACATTCAGAACCGAACATTCAGATTATGGGTCCTTGAGTTTTCCTAGTGTTTCCCTAGTAATATCCTGTTGCTATTTTAAAAAAATTGTATATAATGATCATATAGATATACTTGTAAAGTACAAATGCAGTCTACTATTTGGATCCACTCTGACTTAGTCTATATTTTTCTTTGTGATCTCTGAATAAGCAGGGTATTGCTATAGTCCATCTTTTCCTTTTTCATTCCTCACTTTCCATTTCTGTCAGGTTCCTATACTTGTCCTTTATCCAGGTAGATTAAACTTTGGTCTGGATGGCCCAATCGGTATTTCTGTCACAGACAGGAATGGGCGGTTATATTCTGTAGTAGATACCCTCCCATAGTTTCCCTGTCCCAAGTTAAGTGACCTCTTCAACTTCAGACCTTGTTTCTGACGTGTTTCTCTCCTACTTACTGCGTTCAGTGCATTGCTGCTGCTGATGTGAGATCAGTTTTATCATTTAAATATACACTTTTACTTGGTTTAATGTGAGAAAATGTAAATAATCTTTCTTGTTTTGTCAAAAATGGATTTAAAGGCCTACCCAGTAACCAAGTGGGTAAGGGAGCGAGATCCCACATGGCCACCTACCCAATTTGGGTCCTGGACAAGGCAGCTGGAAAACATGCTAGGTTAGTGTGTATCCACGTCCTAGGTTCTTATAGGATGGGGAAGTGGAGGAGAGGGGATTATGGCATAACCACATTTTATAGGGAGATGCTTGTTTTTCTCTCTATCTGTCTCTGGTGAGTGCATGTGCTCTCTGGCAAGTTTAAAAAGAAAAATAATGAGGGACCAGCAGTTAGCGTAATGGCTATGTCACTGGACTCCCATGTAGTTGACCACGGTTCATGTCCCGGACCCAGTGGCTTAAAACTCACACCGGGCGCGTGTGCGTGCGTGCCCAAGATCCCAAGAGGAGAATGGAGGAGAAGGGATTGTGGCGTGGCCAACCCCACTGGGGGGTGATTTCTCGCTTTCTGTTTCTCTGTCTCTGTCTGTCTGGCGAGCGCATGTGCCCTATGCCAAAAACCTCTCAGAGAAAAAAAAAGAAAGAAAGAAAGAAAGAAAGAAAGAAAGAAAGAAAGAAAGAAAGAAAGAAAGAAAGAAAGAAAGAAAATGATAATAAGGCTATAAATGGTATTTTGACTTACAGAACCTGAGACTTCTGACTCCCAATTGTCCATTCATACACCTATGTATTTTTTTAAAAAATTAGATTAAGGTATGTTTTCTTTATTTCATGATATGTGAGTGTATGTGTGTGTGTGTGTGTGTGTGAGTGTGTGTGTGTGTGAGAGAGAGAAATTACCCTCAGTATGGTCTCTTCACACCATGATCCCTCCTTCCCTAGCCATTCAACTCCTCAGGATCCTCGATACCTGTGTGCATGCCTGGCTTATTTTCAGATCAACCCAGGGATCCAAAACTGCAGTCACTGTGTGGCTTCCAGCCTTATAGACACTGTTTTACCACTACACTGCACAGCTAAGCCTGTTCTTTATTATATATTTTAATACAAAGTTTATTATATGAAAATTTGTGGAATAATAAACATTTTTATATATAGTTCATATATATATTTCTAGAGGGCATGTGTACTCACCAGAAGGAGCCTTAGAGAGAGAGATAGTGAGAGGAGAAAGCTCCCCTAAATGGGCATGGTCTCATTGAAATCTCTTCTTCTCCATTTCTCCATCCTGTTGGGAGTGTGGGCAAGCATGCACACATGCCTGGCACGTTTTTCAGTTGGCAGGGACCAGGATTGGAAGAATGATCTGTCATATGGGATTAAGCTCTCTTCACCAGTAGGTTATGGGGTTGGCACATCTCTCGTTTACATACCTTGGATCATATGGTAGGTGAAAGTTTAATGTTTTAAAAAATTTTCCATCTTCTTAGTTTTTCAATGTGGTTTTACTATATGACATATCAGCAGCATATGACCCTTCAAATTACTCTCTACACCTCCATACTTATCAGCATCTTATCAGTATGAAGTATTGTCAGCTTTTTAATTTTAACATTTTTTTAGAGCTATTCTTGCTATAGGACCTGTGCACTTGTAAACTGAGAGAAAGTGAAAAATCACCCCTGGGGGGATGGCCATGCAGCATCTGTTCTGCTCCATTCTCCTCTTGGGATTTTGGGCACGCTCGCACAGGCACGGGTGGGTGCTGGGACTCAATCTGCAATTGGCCATGTTGGAGTTTAGCGCCTTAACCACTACACCACCTGCTAACCCCAATTTTAACCATTCTTAATTATTCTCGCAGGAGTTTAATAGTATCTTGTTGCAGTTTTAATTTGCATTTCCCTTATGTGAAACTAGGTCACACATGCATTTCATGAATTAAAACTCTTTTTGACAAATGTCTGTTGGCATCTACTCATTTTTTATTGAGACATTTATCTTCTTATGATTAGGTTGTTAGAATTCTTCATACATTCTGAGTATGAGTCTTTTGTTAGCTCTATGTATTATGAATACTTTCTCTCAGAGGTTTTTGTTGGTTATGTGTTTTTGAGTGCTATAGGGCATGTGCACCCACCAAAGAAAGAGGACAGGGTGGGGGCAGTGAGAAATCACCCTCCCAGGAAAATGACCATGCCACATTCCTGTCTCTTCTATTCTCCTTTTGGGATATTGGGCATGCATGCCCAATACACACACACACACACACACACACACACACACACACACACACAATGTGTGCCGCCAGTCTAGGACTTAAATGATTGAGTCAGCCATGTGGGAGTCCAGCGCCTTAACCTTCACACCATCTGCTGGCCCTCTCTCATATTTTGATTTGCTTTTTCTTTTCTTAATAGGGTCTTTAAGAGTATTTAAAAATTTTTGATGATACACAGTTTATTATCTTTTTCATTTATGGTTTATGATTTTAGATTCTCTTTATAAAATCTTTGCATACACCAATCATGTGGATTTTTTTCACTATATTTTCTTCCAAAGTACTGTATCTTGTCTTTGCTTGTAGTCTTATGATGTATGTTGTTTTCATTTTTGTATATGACATGAGAGAAGAAGGGTGTTTATTTTCTTTTTCCTTTTGGATATCCAATTTTCCCAACAACGTTTGGGAAAGTTCTTTATTTTCCTCATTACTTGTCCTGACACCTTAAAAAAAAATCACTTAACCATATATGAAAGTACTTCAAAAATTACCCACAATTTTTATATACAAATAGAATTTATACATGAAGGGAGGTCGACCTCCTTATGTGGAAGTCACTTTAGGGACTCTATTTTTTCTCTTTATATGTTTGTTTTGTAGCTGAAACACTGCTCCATAAACAGATGTAAAATAAGTTGTTAATTTACATAGTGTGAGTGCTACAGTTTTCTTTTTTATAGGTATATATTAGAATCAACAGTTTCTGAAATATACGTACTAGTACTTTGAAATTGGGTTACATTTGAAAATTAATTTGAGAAAAACTGCCATCTTGGAATATTGAGGCCTCCCATTCATTAGCCGGGCATCTCTCTCCATTATTATATATGTCATCTTCACATTTTCTCAGTAATATTTTATAGTTTTCAAAGAATAGTTATTCTACATTGGGTACATTATTCCTAAGTGTTTTTTTTTAACAATATTGAAGTGAAATTTTATGTTTATTTTCCAATCATTTTCTATGAATGTAAGTATGTGTTATATGTATGTGCATGTATAAATATTCATATGTGTATTTTTGTATATCAACCTTGTTTCTGCAGCCATAACAAATTCAATTGTTAGTTATAATATTTTCTCCTAGATTCTTTGTAATATTGTACTTAAAACGTCATGTCACCTAAACATACATTTCTGCTGCTGTTTTCTGATCTTTATGTTTTTTTCCTTTGTCTCACTGAAAAGATTAGTACAATGTTGGATAAAAGTGAGAAAAACAAGCATTCTTGCCTTGTTTTAATCTTATGGGGAAAGCATTCTGACTACTAAGTATGGCTATCAGCTGTAGGTTTTTCATAAATATTTTTATTAGGATGAGAAAGTACCGTTGTATTATTGATATGCCATGGGTATTTATCAAAACTAGGTTTTGAATTTTATTTAATTACTTTCCTGTAGCAATTGAAAACATCATATATATTTTTACCCTTTATTCTGTTGATATTATAAATAATTAAATTGATTTGCATATCTTGAACCTTGCATTTATGGGATAAACCATACTTGACATTGAATATACTAATATTTTGTTAAGTGTTTATGTCTGTGTTCATGAGAAATATTTGTATGTACATTTCTTTTTCTTTTTAATGACTGACAGGCTGACAAGTTTGCCATCAGACATATGATACCTCATAAAACAAGCTTGGAAATTAATTCCTTGTCTGTTTTCTGAAAAGAATTATATACAATTCTTGGTATTTCTTTATTTGAATGTCTTTTTTTTTTTTTTTTTAGAGGTTTATGCTATAGGGCACGTGCGCTCGCCATTAAGACAGAGAGAGACAGAGAGACAGCAAGTGAGATATCACCCCCCAGGGTGGGTGGCCACGCTGCAATCCCTTCTCCTCCATTCTCCTCTTGGGATCTTGGGCACTCATACACATGCGCCCGGCATGAGCTTAAGCCACCAGGTCCAGGACTTGAACTGTGGTCGACTATATGGGTGTCCTGCGACATAGCCATTATGCCAACTACTGGTCCCAATATACAATTCTTGATATTTCTTTATTTGAATGTTTTTAGCTTGCCTTTATTTTAGAAAGTTCTTTCACTGGATATTAAATTCTGGGTTGACTGTTTTGTACTTTTTCTTTCATGTCTTTAAAGATATTGGACTACAATCTTATTGTCTCCATGATTTCTTCTAAGAGGTTGATAGTCATTCAAATTATTTTCCCTTCAAAAAAATGTATGTTATTTTGCTCTGGTTACTTTCAAAGTTTACTCTTTTTCTTTGTTCTCAGCTCATTGATTATCATGTGTCAGAGAATAATTTTCTTTATAGCAAACCCATTTTTGATTTCATTTTAATTCTTAAAACTGTACATTTGCATTTCACTAAATCAGCAATTGAACCATTATTACTTTAAATATTATTCTTGTCATAAGTTGTCCTCTCTATTTCTGGGACTCCACATGTATTTTAGACCTTGTTTTCACATAATTCCTGAATCCTAGATCATTTTTTCCTATCATTTCTTTTCTTTTTGTCTAGATTAGATGAAATAAATCCCATTAATCTGTCTTCAATACCATCAACTCCTTTCTCTGCCATTAAATTCATTGAGTAACATTTTTATCTCAGATAATGGATTTTTTATCATTCAAAACTTTCTACTTGATTCTTTTTAAAATTTTTTTGCTATAGGGTGTGTGTGCTCACTGGAGAGACAGAGAAACACAGAGAGATAGAAAGCAAGAAGTCACCCCTCCCCAGGGGAAAGGGTCATGCTACAATCCCTTCTTCTTCATTCTCCTCTTGGGATTTTGTGCACGTACGCCCATGTGCCTGTTGTCAGTTTTAAGCTACTAGATTGGGGACTTGCACCACGGTTGACTATGTGGGAATCTACGTGGGCACAAACATTATGCCATCAGCTGGTCCCTGATTCTTTTTTAATATGCTGTATTTTCTTCTGAGATTTTATATATTTTTTTATTCATTAAACATAGTAATACTATGCTAAATCCTTGAACCATGACATATGTGTCATCTCAGCATTGGCCTCTGTGTCACTTTTCTTTGATACTTTTTTTAAAAAATGTATTTAATTTTATTCATTGACATTTATTTTATTTTTTAATTTTTTTTTTGAAGTTGACCAGAGAGAGACAGAAAAAAAGTGAGAAAGCAAGCTACCAGGTCCGGGACTCGAATCGTTGTCAGCCATGTGGGAGTCCAGCTGCCTTAACTACCGCAAGACCTGCTGGCCCTCCATGATTCTTTATTTGTCAAATATTTTAAAATTTTATTCTAGATATTGTGATTGTTCTAGTGTGAAAACTGGATTTTACTGCATTCTGTCAAAAAGTGTTAATTTTTTGTTTCAACTGGTAATGACCTTAGTTAGACTCAAAATGCAAAATCTGTCTCATCTACAGTGAGAGGGGATCAATTCTTAGTAATTTTTTTTTTTTTTTTTTTTGCCTTATTTAAGGTGTCTGCTGTTCAAGGGTCAGCAAGCTACTTAAAAGTTAACCCACAGAAACTGCAGTTTCAAGGCTTTGGGATTCTATATCTGAGAGTTCTTCATCACTTTCTAGTGGCTATGACCCTTCCTGATTTCCTGTATAGTTCTCTAAGCCAGAAAGATGACACGTCTTCTCATAGAGCTTCAGCGACCCTGAGTCCAGCAGGACTGTGGTTTGTCCTCAGGCTAGGCTGCAAACACAGGAGACTCACCCAGCGGTAGTCCCATCTTCAGGTTTTGACTCTCCTTCAAACTCAACTTGCACATTCTATTCTACAGCATCTTCACATGGTTACCATTTGCATTTCTGCGCAGATTTTGTAGTGCTAATCGTTAGAGGGTTGGTGTTAGCAGCGTACTCCCCAGCATACCTTTATGTGAGGTAGAAAATTGGTAAAGTTAGAATCAGAGCTGACAGATTTTAGAATTTAGAGTTGTTAGTATAAAGAATTTAGAGAATACCAAAAAAAAAAATCACTTTATTATTTGTTTTGCTTTCTTAATACAAACAGCTGTCTTTGATTACACCTTTGATTACACCTTTTACAAGTTTTCCTTTCTTCATAGGTAGTGGATATATTAGGTCATCAGGAAAGTCATTGACATATTTTTCTGTGTTTCTAGGCAAAAATGCATCATGAATTTGCTGACAGCCCAGTACATTCTATGCAGAGTCCTTCAGGCCTCCCTCCCACCCCCCCTAACATTCTGATTTTACTTACAGTAATTATCACCTTACAATCTTTTCTTTATCTGTTTTCCTTCTTATTTCTGAGCACAGTGAAGCCAGGGACAGAGTCTTATTTTCACCTTTATTACCTGAGCACCAGGCACAGAGTTCGCCCCGAGCACATTTCACAAAAGATACATGATCGAATGGCCAAGCAAATTTTGGGTGATTTTTCTTTGGAGTGCGACACCAAGTAGTGCTGATAAAAACTACTCAAGATGATGAATATGGCATTCTTGGCAGTTATATTTCCTGTGACCATATAGATTAGACACAAATACTGCTCCAGAGACTTGCAGCTTTGCATAGTTACTATATCACAACTGTCAACTTCCCAAAAGACATACCGACCTTTCTTAATCAGTGCATCATTTGGAAGATGTGGCAGTGGAGCTTCTTGACAACTTAGAAGCCTGAAAACCATAGTCTGCATGTAAAGATTCCCTCGTGCAGGCCGGTCATGATTTCCATCTTCTTCAGGCTTGTCATTAGTCGTTCTTTGCTGACCCTGCACATCTTCTTTAACATGCAAGAATGTGATCATTAGCAGTTTCCAGATCACCACCGTAAGGATTTATGATGATCTTCATCGCCTGTCAAGTTAAAAAAGTTTCCCAGAGGACCAGAGCACATTATGACACCAGTTTCCATCTCTAGCATATGTCTCAGAGTAAATTTAATATAGCAATAGCTGCTTTAAAGGAAATAGTTTTCACTTAAAACATATACATATTTATAAATTTTAATATATATTAATTAGGAACATTTTGTCCTTTTTTAATTGAAAAAATAAAATAGCAAACTGGGAGGAAAAAAGACAGTAAATAATTGGCATGAATATCAAGTACTTGATTTGTCTCTTCACAAATTTAATTAGACTTCTGGGTTAAATTTACTTGCTGATGGTGCTGATATTAGAGAGTGAAAATTCACTATCCTTCAAGTTTGTTCCTGCAAAAGTTGAAAATCTAAGTGTGTAAATGTTTTACTCATTTTTTTTTCTCCTATGCAATTCTTTATTTTGAAAAACTCAAAATATCATTATCTTGGGACCAGCAGATGGTCTAATGATTACATCACTAGACTCCCACCTAGTTGACCGTGGTTTGAGTCCCAGACCTGGTGGTATAAAACTCACACTGGGTGCCTAAACATATGTGCCCTAGATCCTGAGAGGAGAATGGAGAAGGGACTGTGGTGTGGCCATTGCCCTAGGGAGTGATTTCTCTCTTTGTCTCTCTGGTGAGCACACATACGCTACAGCAAAAGTCTCTCTCCTCTAAAAAACAAAACAAAACAAAAATATCATTATCTTGTCACAGGATATAAGCATGTACTAACCATTGAGGCCAGCAGGTGGCATGCTATTCAATTCTGGGACCCAACACTTCAAAATCACTCCAGGTGCATGTGCATGAGTCCCCAAAATCTCAAGAGGAGAATGGAGAAAACGGATTTTTGGGGTGGCTATTCTCCTGGGAAGTGATTTCTCACTTTCTCTCTCTCTCTGGCAAGTGCATGTGCCCTTTGGCAGAAACCCTAGAAAAGTAAATAAAGAAAAATAATATGCTAGCCATCCATAACTGGGTCAACAATTTATAAATACACTTCAGTCATTCTTATGTTTATGTGTTATCTTTGTTGACCAAAGTCATAATGGAAAGTTACAAATGAGAAAAAAGTCATACTCATGGCACTGAGTTCTGAGGTGATTAGCCCTTGAATTTTTGGTTGATCATTGCTTCCTATCAGAGACAGGGCTATCCTTACTGATCTATGTGCAAAAGTGTCCCAGATAGAAATGGAGATGATAAAGTCACAGTACTTATTTAAAATATTATTTTGAGAAAAGACCCATAGTAAATATTGGAAGTGAAGGTGATATAAAAAATAACTATAGTAGCTATCTGTTCTCCTTGCTTCTAAACATAATTTCCTTCCAGTTATTTTCCACCCAGCAGGGCTGTAAACATGGAAATCAGGTCGTACTACTCCCTTGCTCAAAAATCCCTAGCAGATTTTTATGGGCAACCACCCTTAGAATAAAACCCAAAGTCCTTTCCGAGACCAAACAGCCCTATGTGATATGGTCTCTTGCTACTTCTCCAGCTTTGTCACTTCATCTCCACCACATCTCATCATTGGCTTCAGCCTCTCTAACTTTCATGCTGTTCTCAACAAGCCACACCTGTTCCCTTCTCAGGGCCCTCTTCCTACTCTCCCTTTCTGGGACACTTCGCATCTGTGTATTCACGTGACTCTCCTGTTTGTTATTCAAGTGCCAGGAAAGTTTCTTTCATGCCTTAACCAAGGCGTTCTCCCAAACGTGTACTCCTCTGTCTCTTTACCTTGCTTTCCTCTTCTTTTTTCTTCTTTTCAACTCACTAGAGGGCTCGCAGGATAAAGTCAGAAAGAGGGAAAGAAAGAAAGCAACCCCGGTGGGGCACGGTCACACCACAATCCCTTGTCCTCCATCTGTCCTTCCTTTCAGGATTTTGCCACCTAGTGGATGTCCCAAGCTGCCTGGTCCAAGATGCAAATCATGGGGTCAACCATGGGAGATCCAGCTGCTTTAATCACCACGCTCTGGGCTGGCCCTGTTTTTCTTTTATTTGATAGCTAATGCTTACCATAATCTTTTATATGCCTATTTATTGCCTGTCTTTTTAAATAGAATGTAAGCTTAATAAGGGCAAAGACTCCATTGCTTTACTGTGCCCTTTATTTTCCCATGTTTTAGTTTTCTTTCTTTTTAGAGGTTTATGCCTTAGGGCGCGTGTGCTTGTCAGAGAGAGAGAGAGATGGACACAGAGAGAAAATAAGAAATATCCCCCAGGGGGATGTTCACAACACAATCCCTTCTCCTCAGGATCTTGAACACACACACATACACACCCAGCATGATTTTTCAAGCCACTGAGTCTAGGACTCGAACCATAGCCAACCATGTGGAAATCCAGCCCATTTTCCAGTACTTTTCTAAAATGGAGCTCATAGGAGATTATTATTCAAAGCCTTGCAGGTGTGAAAATCTCTTCATCTTTCACAAACCCACCCTTAGGATAATAATGAAGGCATTCATTCCCTTCTCCTCCATTCTCTTTCTGGGATCTCTTTCTTTTTGTTGTAGAGTGCATGTGCTCACTGCTCACTGCTCTCCAGAGAGACAGAGAAATAGAAAGTGAAAAATCATCCCCTGGGGGGGGGGAGGGGGGGCTATATCAGTTGTCACTTGTATTTGAGCTGTTTTCTAAAAGTAGGTCCTGAGATGAGAAATTTTTTGGAAGTGGCTTATTAGGAAGCATTCTCAGGGAAAAACAAGTGGTTAATGTAGTGAAACTGGGATGAAAAACAGGTAAAGTAAGGCTGTCGAACCAAGCAAAGGCCCCTAGGGTGTTCCTAAGATTCATTCCCCCATGGGAGTTCTGGACACCCAGTGTCGATGCAGCCATGGTCAAGGAAGCAAGCGTATTTCACCTCCTATGTCTGCCAGTCATTAGCTAGGGCTGCCGGGTGTTCTCTGCTTATTTTGGTGTGCAGAGTGGGTACTCACAGCCTGGAAATGATTTTCTGACAGCTAGGCTGGTGCTGGTCTTGAAGGGGCAAATTCAGCCTGTGAGCATGAACCTGGTAAGGGAGTAAGTGGGAAGTAGCAGCAAACCAGTACAACAGCTCTCCATCCACATTCTTACTTCTGAAGTTTGTTAAGATTGTGGCTCTTGGGACCAGCAGTTAGCGTAATGGCTATGTCGCTGACTCCCATGTAGCCGACCATGGTTCGAGTCCCGGATCTGGTGACTTAAACTCACACGGTGAGCGTTTGCATGCGTGCCCAAGGTCCCGAGAAGAGGAGAATGGAGAAGGGATTGTGGCATGGCCATCCCCCCTGGGAGGTGATTTCTCTCTTTCTGTCTCTCTGTATCTTTCTGTCTTTCTGGCGAGCGTACACGCCCTATAGCAAAAACCTCTCCAAAAAAAAAAAAAAAAAAGATTGTGGCTCTTTTTTTTTTCCTTTTCTTTTAGTAACTTTGGGTCTTGACATTTTGTTTTACTTTACTTTTATGTATGATATCCATCTGAAATATTTATCTAGAATTTGCTAGGAGACACCCTGAGGTTCTTTGTCAATATTCAGTTTTTATTTTAGGAAAAACTATGATGTAATAGAAATAAGTGGAAAATAATATAGGCAGTTTTAAGAAGTAGAAAATATTTGATTATTTTAAAAAGATACCCAAACATATCATATTCCTCAAAATACACACAGTAGCAATTTTTTTCTCTTAGACCAATCAAGTTGATTGAAAAGTAATGGGATAAAAAATATGAAGGAGAAAATAAGGGATAATTTGAATTCACAGAATTGGAACTACATCAAATGATACTTTTCAAAGATTTATGAAGTTAGATGTAAGATCATTTTTTTAAATAAAATGTTCGTTTTATCTATTTCTTTCATAAGAGTGAAATACCAAGACAAGGATACTCTCCGCAGGGTCTCACCCCTTAATCTTCCCCTTCTTACCCCCCTCCAGACCTCCCAACCTGCCAGGATCATGCGTGTGCCTGGTGTGATCAACCAGGACCATGTTATGGGATGACTTCTGCGATGTCCAGGTTCTTGGTGTTTTATACAAAGAATTGAATGAAACATGTCAATTGTGAAAGCAAAAGATAGTTTATGAAGTAAAAGTGAGAGTGCACTCCTGCGAGCTAGGAGCTGGCCAAGAGGGAGAGAAAGAGTGGCTTAAGGGCCCCCATGGTTATATTCTATGAAGTTTATAAGTTTTCAATCCAGGTCATGGCTGGACCCACTGATGCGTCTCCTTGGCTCTATCATGCGTGGCTTAATCAGCTAGACGACCCCAGCTATAAATCCCCTGCCTATATTACCTTGGGCGAAGAATTCTCTGCCTTGACCAGTTTTTCTTTCTAGCACCTGGGCAGATCCTCCAGCCCCTCTTTTCCACTTCCATTTTGTAGTTTTCTTCCTGCTTCAGAGGGAACCCATGATCTTCCATGATCCGTGTTTCACTTGCACAGTGTGTTAGCACTGCACCACGGAGCCAGCCCAGGGTGTGAAATGATTTTAATAAAAAGACAGAGTTTAATAACAAAAGTCTAATAATCTGTATGTGCCATTGGAATTAGAAATTTTGTCTCACTAAGACCATTGATACAGAGATTTGAGGTTTATTTTATATATTTACAAATTCCACTTGGCATTCTTTCCATCTAGTTTTATGAAAACTTGTGGAAGAAAGTATAAAGAAAAAAATTGCCTTTTTTGATAAGAGCTCAAGGATAGTGCCGTAGAATGTAATGATTTGCATAATTCTTTTATGGAGGACGTGACAACGTCTACAAACGTCTTTCATTTTATTTATTTATTTTCCTCCAAGTAACTAATGATTAGGGATGGACGTTTAAATGTCGGGTTAGTCCCATAGTGCTGCGGATAAGTGCTATTCACGGAGAGCCGGATCCCACATGGTATGGCTGACAGTAGTTCGCTTCCTGGCCCTGGAGCTTAAAAAACATACTTGGGTGCATTTGCCTACATGCCCCAAATCCTGACGGGATCAAGAAGAGAGAAAAGGATTAAGGCAGGACCACACTGCATTCAGGTGGTGCTTTCTCTCTGTCTCTCTCTCTCTGGTGAGTGTGTGCGCCCCGTGGCAGTAATTTTTCTTTAATTTATATGTCTGTGCGCTTAAGGTGGGAACAAGCCCATTTTTTCTATTGCCAATTACTAATTTTCCTAGGAAAAATGTATTACAAATACCTATAGATATAGATAGAGATATAGATATACTTGGGAACAATTTGAAGCATTTGAAAAGGTCAATACAGAACTTGATAATGTAATGAGCCTTTAAATATTGCGTATTTTCCTTAACTGCTAATTAAATTCTGATTATTTAATGGGTCTACATCATACAACATACTTTCTATTGTTTTTTTCCTTGACAATCAGTGTTGCCTTGACAATTGCCTATCATATTTGGGAAAGTGCTGCACACATAATTAGTAATTGATAAATACTGTAAAGTCAAAACAAAAGGTTAGGATTAAAAAATATCAAATACTGTTATAATTTTGTTTATATATATGAGGTAGAAAATATTAAACAAAAATCAATACCTCAAATAATTCAATTTCTTTCAAGCTCCTTTTCTCCAATAGGACACTAGAAAAAAAGTAAAACTATAATTGGTTGATATCCATCTATTATGGTTTTCTAGGAATTCTAAAAACAAAATTGAAAAAGAAAATGCAAAACCAGAGTGAGCATTTTCTATACATTTTTTTAATACATAAGGCTATATTAGTATCATTTTATATTGCCAAGACACATGCTCATGGACATTTTTAAATTGTGCAATACACAAAATGAACGTTAATAATTGAAAAATATTTAAATATGCTTTTTGTTTTTTTCAAACATTACATTACCAGGAGCCTTCCTAATAAATCTGATTTTGTCTGAGAATCTGAAATAACTCAGTGAAGAAGTTTCTTTGAGTAATGCTGTAGTGGTGATTCAGTCAGTTCTCCGTAACCCCTGTGTTCCGCATCCGTGGATTCATTCAACCAGACTGAAATGTTACATTCCTGCCAGTGTGTCCTCTTGCTGTCAGCCCTACATTGTTGGTGTTTGTGCGGTTCATGTACAGACGTTCTTTTCTTGTCATTATTCCTTAAATAATATGGTAAAATAATTTAAATTTACATAGCATTTACATTGTGTAACGTATTATAGGCAGTCTAGAAATGATTTGACCTATATGGAAGGGTGTGTGTAGATTATGTGCAAATGCTATGCCAATTTAGAGAAGGGACTTAAGCATCTTCAGATTTTGTGGGAGGTGAGATGAGAGGAGCTCGTCCTGGAACCAACCGCCCTCAGATACTGAGGGATGAGTCTATTTTATTCCCTTGCAAATAAAAATGCTGTCACACTTTAGAATACAACAAGCCAATATTGTTCTAGGCCCTACGCATGTGTTCATTTTACAAATGAGGAAATAGAAGGACAGAGCAGTTAAGCAACGTGTCTACGATCACACAGATAGTAATCAGTTAAACCAGGTAAGGTAAGTGGTCTGACTTCCATGCCTGTGCCCTTATCTGCTCTGAACTGCTGCTGCTTTAAATGACAGTGTATGTGCATGTCTATGCATTCATGCTCAAAATACAGACAGCTAGAGAGACGCACAGAGAGAAAATACCACAGACAGGGTCTCATCATGCCAGTTCCTTTCCTCAGCCCTTCAGTGCCTCAGGGTCTTGGACATCTGTGCCCCATGAGTTTTCAGGCCATTTCAGGGATCCAAACCTGCAATTGGCCATACAGCTTCCAGCACTGCAATTCAGTACCTCAGGAATTGCCCCAACTAGGGTGGGCCTGAATTACCCCTTCTTGGAGAACATCTCCTATGGTGGTAAAAGGTATTAGCAAAAATTTATCACTAGGAATATTTCATTGTTATGTCACTTAGCAATGTCATTTAGCAATGTCACTTAGCAATAGTGATGTCATTTAATTGTGATGTCACTTCTCTGTAGTGACATAATTTTTCTCCAGATAGGATTATAAGTGTGAGGATAAGAAAAAAAAAATGGAGAAAAGTAGCAAAGTGCCTCTGGAGGCAATGCCAGAATTTCCTGGGTGATCTTTTGGTGTTAATATTTGGAATGAAAATAATAGGAAGGACTGTGCTATATGAGGCTATATTTTGAAAATCTTCATGCTTTAGGAAGAGGCACCTCTGACAAAGAAGAAAAAGAAAAAAGAAGTCAGAATAATTTAAATTAACAGAATTATCAATGCATCAATAATGCTTTTCAAGGGCTTCTGAGTCTCCTACAATTTACAAATAAACCTCTATGTGGTTTTGTGACGTCTTGGTTCCTCCGGCACTGATTATGGGCTTTTTGCCATGGGAGAGTCAAAATCTGGCATGGAACCTGTCTGATGTTTTTGGGATAGTCTCTGATATAACTATGATGACAGGAACAAGAAGTTTCACTTTGAAGGAGTCTCTTTAGTCTGGGAAGTCTGGCAGCTCCACATCACCGCTGTACGGAGCTTCCCACAGCTCTCCTTGCCAGTTACTGAAGGCTTCATCATGGAGACAAAGGGCGGGAACAGCATTCAAGTGTGTTATTTGATGAATCACTAGTGGGAACTTTCTCTGTAAATCTAAGCCTTAGCAAAGTCTTTAACCAAACACACCAAATACAAATATCTAAAAATGACTTCCTGTATTGTATTTCCTCTGGAAATGAAAGTATTTAAGGTCTATTTTTATACTTATGTTCCTTTTTTCCTGTTGTTGCTATCATATTTCTTATGATTTACAGCAATAATAACATTATCATCCAAAATAGTGATTCTTAACCCCATTGCAGTATTCTTTTCATAGCCCGTAAGGCATATTTAAGCATTCAATGGAAAGATGAACAGAGATCAAGCCAGCAAAAGGACAGAAAAAAGATGAATGTGTTGCTGTCTTAGCTTAAATACAAAGAAGCATGCTTGCAGAGGATAGTCATTCATCCCTTGACAAGAAGAATCTAAATGATATGTTTCCTTCTTTTCTAAGATGAAACCCTAGTTTATAAATTACCTATCCTTTAATCCAGATTTAAATCCTTTAATCCTGCCAAGAATAGCCCAAAATGGGAGTTAAAAAAGGCATTTCAAATGAATTCATAATTATACCCATGAAATTATACTCATTGTAGCTCAATTCTGCCCTCAATTGGTTTTTAGAACTTCCTCTGTTCCAGATAAACAAATAAACAAACATGAGAGCAGCTTCAGAATGAACAAATAGCAATTAAAACAATTAGGAGAGTATTTTTCTTTGCTACAATATTAAATGTTGAACCCAAAGTATTTTTGATTTATTCTTTTTATTTATGTGTGTTTAGAGTTATGGTAGTATGTGTTATTGTAAAAATATAATTACTGGTAGAAATAATTAAAAATTAATAAATAGGGCTGAACTTGAAATGATTCCAAAAATAATTTTAAATGATTTCAAAAATATATCAACTAGAAAATCTTGCTTTATGGCAGAATTAACTCTGAAACTATTAACTCATTGGAAATGTGCTTCACAACTTTTGTGATTTTCATCATTCATAGCTTTTTATTGCTTCTGGTTTTATCTTTGGCAAATAGTAATCAAGAAATAAACAGTTTCTGCTTGGTTAAGAAAGTAAAATGAGGGACCAGCAGTTAGCGTAATGGCTATGTCGCTGAACTCCCACATAGTCGACCACGGTTCGAGTCCCAGACCCGGTGGCTTAAAACTCACTCCGGGCGCGTGCGCATGTGTGCCCAAGATCCCGAGAGGAGAATGAAGAAGGGATTGCTGCGTGGCCATCCCCCCCGGGGGTTGATTTCTTGCTTTCTGTCTCTCTGTCTCTCTTTGTCTGTCTGGCGAGGGCACGTACCCTATAGCAAAAACCTCTCCAAAAAAAGAAAATAAAAAAGAAAGTAAAATGATATGTTTTTGTATGAGAAGAAAATATATTACTAAATACCTAGAAGGAGCTTCGTAAATATCTGTTGAGTGATTAGCTATCTCTTCCTGATCACATTAAATCACAGGGCCAGTTGAGTTATTCTTATGTTTCTAAATAACATTGAGTTTTGGTGGTGTGTGTTTGTTTGCAGTCATTCAAGAGTGTATACCTATAGTTTGAACTTCCAAATCATCTTAGAATTGCATTTGTCATTTTGCATTATTTCTCCTTTAAAAAAAGTGGGTAGTTTAGGAAAGATTATCTGAATAATGCAGCATATAAAATCATCTTAATATGTATTGCAGTTAAAGTCAGGCTTTTTAGCACCCAGCACAGTTAGAGAGCTGGCTTAGTCCTATAATATTAGCAAATCATAAGAATTAAGTGACAATGACTTATTCAAAAGAAGTTTTTAAATCTTGCCCTGGGGTGCATGCATTTGCCAGAAATAGAAAGAGAAAGTGAGAAAGCATTCCCTAAAGGGGTTGGCCATAATGTAATCCCTTCTACTTGAGTCTCCTCTTGTGAATTTGGGCATGCACGTGCACACACAGACACACACACTGTGCTACTCAAGCCGCTGGATCTGGAGCTTGAACTACAAAGTCATCCATGTGGGATCCAGTGGCCTTGACCACCATGTTGCCTGTTGACCCCCAAATCCTTTATTATGTATTTAATGTTGTTCATTAGTTTTTCCCTTAGGCAAGGCAAGGGTCCTCAGAGTCAAACATCCCAGACATATGCATATCCAGAGAATGCCATGAAAAAAACAATAAAAACAAAACAAGCAAACAAATAAAAACACATAGGTATAACATATATTTTAAATGTCATCTTTAGTTTGTATGGCGATTTCTGGTTTACATATAATCATATACCTTTGTGAGGCATAGTATGGTTGTTCTACAGCATGCAGACAATGCGTAATAATCAAATCAAGGATAAAGACATGCTCATCTTTTTCAACATGGAGCGTTACTTTATATTTTACATATTGACAATAGTTCCACTAGGTATTTTTGGGAGGGATGAGTATATACTGTCAATGACACATTTTACTCTGCTGTGGTACACCATTCCATGACCTGTAATATACACTACTTAGGCATAACATATTAAACACTTGAAAACCACAGTCAAAAAGAAAATCCTGAAAGAAGTCAGCATTAGAAGAATGCCTCACCTATAGAAAAAAAGGACAAGAAATACAGGGAACTTCTAATCAGAAGCTACTCAAATAATAAGAGAGTAGAGTGAAATACTTAAATTGTTGAAAGTGAAAACAACTAACCTAGAATTCTATATTGGTAACAGTTATTCATCAGAAGGGAAAGAGAAACAGAGTTTATCTCTAAAGAAAAATAAGAAATTCATCACCAACAATTCTGCCTGTTAGAATTGTTAAAAGAAATATTTCAGGCCAAAAGAAAATAAAATGGGTCAGAATTTTTCATCTACATAAAGACAGACAGTTGGGAAAAGAATGAATAAAGGTTAAAAAAAGTCTTCTTTCTAAAAATTGATCTAATAAATGATTGTCTTTTTTTTTTTTTTAGAGGTTTACGCTATAGGATGCATGCGCTCACCAGACAGACAGAGAGAGACAGAAAGCGAGAAACGACCCCCCAGGGGGGATGGCCACTGCAATCCCTTCTCCTCCATTCTCCTCTCGGGATCTTGGGCACGCATGCACACGCACCGGGCGTGAGTTTTAAGCCACCGGGTCCCGGACATGAACCACGGTCGACTACGTGGGAGTCCAGGACATAGCCATTACGCTAACTGCTGGTCTCATAAATGATTGTCTTAATAATATTACCATCCAACTTGTTATATACAATCTCAATAACATCTCAGTAAGCTATTCTGTGGATATCAACAAACCAGTCCTGAAGTGTATATGGAAAGGCAAAAAACTCAAAATAGCTCCAGTAATACTAAAAAAAATCAAAATGGAAGGCTCATCCTACCCAAGTCAAGGTTAACTATAAAAATACAGTAATGAAAAGAGTGTGGTATTGGTAAAAATATAGACAAATAGATAATGGAACAGAACAGGAGGCCCAGAAATAGGCCCATATAAACATTCTCAACTGATTTTGAATATAGCATCTAGAAAAATTTCAAAGAGATAGGATACAACTGGGCATGTGTGCACACATACACACACACACACACACACACACACACACCCCATACACATTAATGAATCTAGAAAAGAAATTTGATGTCTTTCCCCCAAAAAACTCAAAATTTCTAATTCACTTAAATGTAAAATAGAACACTGTAAATGTAGGTGAATTTGAATTTCAGGATGAATTTTTAAACTCATCACCGAAAGCACAAAAGGAAAAATAAGAAGTTGGGCTTTATTAAAAAGAAAATCTTTTGTTCCAGGAAAGATACTGAAAAGACAGTCAAAAAGGCAACCACAGACAGGAAGGAAATATTGCAAAACATTTACCTGGCAAGGGACTTGTATCCAAATGCAAAATGAACTATTTTATTTTAAATTATTTTTTGAGAGAGAATTTTGCTGTAGGGCATGTGTGCTCACTGGAGAGACAGAAAGTGCTAAATCACCCCCAGCCCCAGGGAGCATGGCCACACTGCATCCCTTCTTCTCCAGTCTTAGGATTTGGGGCATGCATGTACACATGTCCGGTATGCGTTTTAAGCACTAAGTCTGAGACTTGAACCATGGTTGACTACATGGGAGTGCAGCAATGTAACTATTACACCATCTGCTGGCTCCCAAAATGAACCCTTAAAACTCAATGATAAGAAAACAAGCAAACAGCTAAAACTGAGAAAAAAGTCTGAACAGACATTTTAGTGAGTAAAATATACATAGGACAATTATATGAAAAGATGCTCAGCATTGTTTCCTATTAGTGAAATGAAATACTGCAATATAGCAACTAGAATTTCTAAAATGCAAGAACCAGTAATACTGACTTCTGGTGAATATGGAATCTCTCAGCAGCTGATAGGAAGACAAAATAGGTAGCCACTTTGGTAGACTTAGTCAGTTTTTTGTTTTGTGTTTTAAATTTTTGTTATTGGGCATGTATGCTCACTGGAAACACAGACACACAGACACACAGACACACACACACACAGAGAGAGAGAGAGAGAGAGAGAGAGAGAGAGAGAGAGAGAGAGAGAGAAGAGAGAAGAAAGTGAGAAATCACCCCCCAGGGGGATGGCCACTCCACAATCCCTTCTCCTCCATCCTCCTCTTGGAATTTTTGGGCATACCTGCATACACGTGCCTGGCGTGAGTTTCAAGCTGCTAGGTCTGGAACTTGAACTGGAGTCAGCCACATGGGAATCCAGCACCTTAGTGACTATGCCACTTGCTGGTCCCAGTCATTTCTTAAAACACTAGGCATAGAAGGGCCAGTAGGTGGCATGTAGTCTAGGTGCCTGAATTCTATGTATTTGAGTCCTAAACCCAGTGGCCTGAAAAACATGATAGGTCTGTGTGTGTGTCCATGCCCATAATTCAAGAGGAGAATGGAGGAGAAGGGATTTTGGTGTGGGCATCCACCCATGGAGAGTTATCTCTCACTTTCTCTCTCTCTCTCTCTCACTCTCTCTCTCTCTCTCTCTCTCTCTCTGTTTTGGGTGAGCATACTTGTCCTACAGCAAGAAACAAACAAACAAAAAAATCAAACATAGCTTTATATGATGCAATAATCATATTTCTAGAAGTTTATCCAACTATTTTAAATCTATAGCCGCACCAAAGCCTGAATGTGAGTATTTATAGCACCTTTATTGATAATTTTTAAAATGATATACAACCAAGATGTTCATCAACAAATGAGCTGACCTACTATAGTTCCTTCATAAAATGAAATGCTATTCAGCAATAAAGAGGAATGAACTAGAATAAAGTTGTGGATGAATCTTCAGAGTATATTGCTAAGTGAAACAAACCAGTCCAAAATAGCTGCGTGCTTTATGATTCCATTTTATGAACTTCTGGAAAAAATAAATCATCACAACAATAAATAGATGTCTGGTTTCCAGGGCTTTGGGAGAAGGGAGATGAAATTCATAAAGAACATTTGCTATCTAAAGACAGTGAAATTATTCTGTATGATATTGTAATGTTGTACACACTGCACTAAGCATTTCTCAAACCTCATAATTTTACACCACAAAGAATGAACCTTAATATATGTAAACTTTTAAAAATTACTTAGGGATGCAAATAACAAATGGGTAAATGTAGGGTGTATAAGGAATCTAACTACATTGCAAGACAACCTCACTAAAGGGTGTAGGGTGGATAGGTGCTGACCTAAGAATCACTGAAAATAAGTGGAGAATAAGAATAAAAGAAAATAAAACTGTACTCTGATAGAGTTGGTTCCTACAGAGATCAAGTTAACAGTTACGCAACTCTGAAATGTTTACTGAAAATGAACAGTTAATTAAACGGTTGGTGGAAGCTAGGTTCTCAATGCTGGAGTGTCCCAATAAAACAGGGGAGGCAACCAGAATGACCCATGTGGTAGTACATGAGAGATGGAAACATAACACAGATGCATGTTGGACTTAACATAGAGATAATAAAATGTAGGAATGTTTATGAATGTATAAAACCAAGTTAGTATATATGCACATATTTTCTTGCTCTGTCAGCTATACAGACCTTGAAGCAAAAACACCCCAGTAGCACTAAGCACATCTAAATGCCAATCTTGGTTATTTTTAGCTCCAGAGAAAAAGTAAGTGCAAAAACAACACAAAAGCAAAACGAAGAAACCCAATGTTGATATATGTCAAAGTGACACAGGAGCCAATTGTAAAAAACTCTTAATGGCCAACTCTGGAATAATTCAAACAACAAAATAAATAAAACAGAAATGGATTGTAGCCTAAAGTATAAAAATAAATACCTATATACCCATACCAATGTAAATAAAAGCGTGACTGAATAAGTAACTAAGTGGGTAGAATAGGCCTGGTGCTATAGTCCATAGCATAGTCTCAATCTAATGATTTAATATTCCATTTAACAAAGAAAACAACAAAGAATAAATATTAAAGCATAAGTAATATAGAAAACAGTGTAAAAAATCACTAAAACAAAATAACCAGTTATTTGTGTAAATCAAAGAATTTATCTTCCAGACAAACAGATCATGCAAATAAAGAAATGATGAAATACCTAGCATCAAAATTGAGAGAATTTTCCTGTAATTTAGATAAAATAATAATCTAAATAACTTGGAGGTAGTTTTCAAATACACTCATAATTCTTTTTTAATCCCTATTTTTAAAAAAATTTAAAAAAATTAAAAAAAAGAAGCCTTACTGCCCTCTCCTTCATTGTGGGCTTTACTTAGCGATTTGCT
The DNA here is from genome assembly GCA_026018925.1 of Tupaia tana. Taxonomy (NCBI): domain Eukaryota; kingdom Metazoa; phylum Chordata; class Mammalia; order Scandentia; family Tupaiidae; genus Tupaia; species Tupaia tana. The sequence goes on along the minus strand of JAKSZU010000013.1, from coordinate 44,324,927 downwards.
CCTAATGAATTGTATCATGTAGTCAATCTGTTTCCTGGCTTTAAGTTTTAAGGATATTTCCTTAGCATGTCATTGATTTATTAAAGCTACATCTGCTTTTCTTGAAATTAAAAAATTAGTAAACATAATTAATGACCATGGTAAACTATATAGCATCAGCTAGGTGCTACCTTATAGTATATTTACTCTGCTCAGAGTTTCATGCCTTAAGTCAGACATATATTCACAGATATATATGTACCAGCAGAGCTTGCTATTGAAAATAGTTAGATTATTTAAGGAATTTTGTGAATCAATAAAATGGGGAGGAAAAAGGAATGGAAAACAACTGTGAACACCTGAGTTAGTATAGGAGGAGAGTGGGAAATGGCAGAGGGTGAGAAATAGGGGGAAAAATACACACACACGCATGCGCATACACACACACACACACACACACACACACATATATATATGAGACTAGAAATGGAAAATTATTGATGATGAGATGTATGATTAAGCCACTATGCGGTAAACTCTGGATGGGAAATCACATTTTGTATGCTGTGACAATGCTCAGTGAATTAATGTAAATTAATTAATTAAAAACAAAAAAAATTTAAAAAAGAAAGTCTTTATGAAATTGGAAAGTTATTGACCAAAAAATAAAAATAGAAACAATGGTGTACAAGTTTAGAAGCTAGATAATGAAAGACATCGTGGCTCATTCCTTCTTGCTTTCTTGGATCACTTGCTCTGGGGAAAGTTTGCAGGTTATCAGGACATGTAAGTACTTACGCAGCTTAGGAAGAGAACCATGTGGTGAAGAACTAAGGCATCCTGCCAAGAGTCATCAAGAAACAGAGGTCTTCTTCCAACATCCATGTGTATGATCCATCTTGAAACTTGATACCCCAATTCACCAAGGCTTCTGAGGACTGTGACCACATGAGACACTGAGCCCAAATCATCTAGCTAAGCTCTTCCCTAATTTCTGAACCAGGGAAATGTGAGATAATGAATGTTTGGGGTATTAAGCATTACATATTGAGCAATGTGTTACACAGCAATAGATAAACATTAATAGCTTTATGTCAATAAGTTTCACAATTTAGATTAAATGAACACATTCTGTAAAAGATGCAAAATAATTACAATCACAGAAAAAGAAATAGCCTTAATAACTTTTAATTTATTAATAATCTGAATTTGTAGTTTAATGCTTTCCCCAAAAGAAATTGCCAGGCACAACAGTCTTCACTGATTATTTCTACCAGATATTAAGGATGAATAATAGCAATTCCATTGAAACTCTCATAAAAAATTCTAGTGTGTGTGTTTGTGTGTGGGGGGAGACATCTTCATTTGTTCAATGACGTTACCATTACTCTCACAAAAAAGACCAAGAAGATGGGACCAGCAATTAGCGTAATGTCTATGAACTCCCATGTAATCGACCGCAGTTCAAGTCCTGGACCCGGTGGCTTAAACTCAGCCGGGTGCATGTGTGTGCATGTCCAAGATCCTGAGAGGAGAATGGAGGAGAAGGGATTGCGGCATGGCCATCTCCCCGGGGGGGGGGTGATTTCTCACTTTCTATCTCTGTCTCTGTCTTTCTGGCGAGCGCACGTGCCCTATAGCAAAAACCTCTCTAAATAAATAAATAAATAAATAAATAAATAAATAAATAAATAAAAGACCAAGAAGACATTGGAAGGGAAGATTATCCACCTGCCAAATATTGTTATATAGATATAAAATTTCTTACTCAATTGTGGTATATATTAAAAAGAAATACATACACAAGCACTCATATGGCAAAGTTGTATGGCAAAATGGCATATAGAATTTTTCCTGCACTTGAAAATCAATGATAGTGGAACCAGCAGGTGGCAAAATGGTTTTGTCTCTAGACTTCCATGTAATTGACTGTAGTTCAAGTCCTGGGCCTGGTGGCTTAAAACTCATGCCGGGCACATGTCTGTGTGTGCTAAAATCTCAAAAGGAGAATGGAGGAGAAGGGATTGTTGTATGGCCATGCTCCCTGGGGAGTGATTTCTTGCTTTCTGTCTGTCTCTGTCTCTCTGGCGAGTGCACACACCTTATAGCAAAAATCTCTCTTAAAAAAAAAAGAAAAAGAAAACCAATGACAGTATTCACCATATGAACAGAGGAAAGAAAAATCATTTAAGTGTCATGCTCATTGTCAACAAAGTATTTGATCAAATTCAACATTCATTCATCATAGAAATGCTTAACAAACTAAGAAAAGAAAATAATTTCCTCCCTGTGTGAAAGGAATCTACCATAAGCCTACAGCCAGTATATTGAATGAAAGACTAAATGTTTTTTCTCTCAAAAAGATTAAGAGAATGAAAGAAGGCCCAGTCTCATTGCTACTATTCACAGCTCCCCTGATATAAGCCAGGGCAATAGAAAGGGCAGAGAAGACATGAACATGCAGAGTGAGCAGAAAGAGATTATGAAAAATAATTCAAGGAATACACAAAAAATATTATAATAGGTAATAAGTGAATTTAGTAAGATTTGAGGATACAAACTCAAATACAAGAATGTTCGTGAACTGACGAACATTCTGAGCCCTAGTGTGCTGATCTTTAAAAATAAATATCCATTGAGACCAGCAGATGGCGTAATGGTTACATCGCTGGACTCCCATTAGTGGACTGTGGTTGCATCCCAGACCTGGCAGCCTAGATCTCACGCTGGGTGCGTGTGCATTCTTGCCCAAGATCTCAGGAGGAGAATGGAGGAGAAGGGATTGTGGCATGGTCATCCCTCCTGGGGGATGATTTCTTGCTTTCTGTCTCTCTGCAAGTGCATGTGCCCTATAGGAAAAATCTCTCTTAAACAAAAAAATAACAATTATATATTGGTTGCAAGCTATATGATACATTTAAGATATGTAACTCAATGTCTAACACTTGCTAAATCTCCAATACTTGGTAGCTGCCATCACTATCACCATCATTAGCAATACTGCAACACTTGGCTCTCCTTAGTGTTCCTCATTTGTTATCCTTAATATGCTAGCATTAAACATTCAAATTTCTTGAAATGCTCTGTTTTCTTTTATAGTGTTTAAGTTTTATAATTCAGCCATCATCCACTTTTATATTGGAATTATTACTTAAGATGACTTCCAAATTTATATCTCAAGTCTAATTCTATATCTTAAAATTTAGAACCTTGCATTTGCCTACATTTTTAGAAATTTTGATGTGTTTTTCTCCAAATGCATCTCAGAGCTCTCAAAGTAAAAAGTGAACTACAAGTATTCATTTGCTTCTAAACCTCCTCCTAGGGCTTATTTTCCTTCCTTAGTTGAGGGGTACCAGTACCTCACATTAGGTTTTATTCAGTCAAAAACTTGTCGTTAGTCATTATACTGAATGACAGACATTGTCTCAATTATCTTCAAAACTTCCTTTATTCTATCAGCATGATCTTTTCCTTCTAATGTCTTTCTGTTGATCTCCTATTTTCTATTTCCACTGCTTTGGTTCACTCAAAATGTTCTGCTTAGTAGAACAATAGATGCTTAATAGATGTTCTAGTCTCTTTACATGCTGACCAAGAGATCTCCTCAAATACAAATCTAATCACAACATTATTTATTTTTTAAAGGATTATTTAACTCTTTCTTCCTTTCTTTCTCCCTCCCTCCTTCCCTCCCTCCCTCCCTCCCTTCCTTCCTTCTTTCCTTCCTTCCTTCCTTCCTTCCTTCCTTCCTTCCTTCCTTCCTTCTTCCTTCCTTCCTTTCTTCCTTCCTTCCTTTAAATTTGACCAGAGACTGGACAGAATGAGAGGGGGTTGGGGAGTGAAGTGAGATAGAAGTGACATCACAAGCCGCCAGGGAGTCAAACTGTGATCAGCCATGTGAAGTCCAGTGCCCCTAATCGCCACGTCACCTGCTGTCCCTTAATATTATTTATTTAGAAATAAAACAAAATAAAACATTTCAGTCAGGGCCAGCAGGAGGTGTGGTGATTAAGTAAGTGTGCTGGACTCCCACATGGCTGACCACAGATTGAGTTCCAGACCTGGGGACTTGCCTTCTCACTTTCTCTCTCTATGTTCCTCTCTGGTCAAACTAAGATAAATAAATAAAGTTATTTATTTATACATAGCATCATATTTTCCCTTTCAATTGAAAGGCCTATTCACATATATATTTATCCCAAAAATATACTAAAAATAAGCCAAATAAATAGAATCTAGCTGTAGTGATATGTTTTATTGTTAATGTATTTTTTCCAAGTTTATCATTCCAAAGTGTCACTTTCTAAGGACCTTAAGTACATCTCCAAAGATTGGTCAAGGATCAGGAAATATCAGTCACCCAGCATCTGATATTTTCCTTAGTTCATTGATCTTGCCTCCTTTAACTTAAGAGTTTTTATCAAAATTACGTATATTTATAAAAAAATGCAGAAGGCTCCAGTTCATTAATTTCTCCTAAATTTTTCACTCTTCCTTAGAGAATTCAAAACACTCCACTGGAAAGATATTCATGAAGAAAAGTAGTACACTGCCAGTTTAAATGAGAAATAAAAACTTGGGTTTCACACCAGTGGGAAGAACTCCTTCAGGCAAGATGACTGGGAAGCAGGAGTATGAGAAATGGATAGAGGAGATAACAACAGAGCCCGAAGGTTCTGTTACAACTGCTGAGGCTATTAATAACTATAGTTATGAATATGAGCATATTCTCTAAAACTAAGACTTTTACTCTAAAGCAAAAGAGGAATCAATACGCAAAATAGACACAGTACCTTAGCTATGATAAGCTTCAGCAATCCACACATCTTATACTCAATTTTTTTAAGTAAAAGTGTCAACATTTTTGTCCCCCAAAGTACTGTGCTCACAGTTCAATATATGGGGAATTTAAAACTGGGTACCTCCTTATTACCTTGGAAGATTTTGAGCTTTAAATTCCAATAAAAAGAAGTCATAACATTTTAATTTTTACATATTTTTGGCACAATGCTAATACATTTTAACATAAGAACTATTTTTTTTTTCATTCTAAACATAATTGCATTTTCCTATAGGTTGCTAGAAAGCCGATTCAGGGTGTCAAATAAATCTCGACAAAATGTTGACCAACTGAGTATTAAAGATCTGATTATCTTTAGTAACAATTCATAAACTGGGCAATAACCCATCTGTGCAATAGAAAGGTGTTCCACTGGGAACCAGCAGTTAGCGTAATGGCTATGTCGCTGGACTCCCCATAGTCGACCGCGGTTTGAATCCCGAACCTGGTGGCTTAAACTCATGCTGGGCACATGTGCGTGCGTGCCCAAGATCCCAAGAGGAGAATAGAGGAGAAGGGATTGCGGCATGGCCATCCCCCCTGGGGGGGTGATTTCTCGCTTTCTGTCTCTGTCTCTCTCTGTCTGTCTGGTGAGTGCATGTGCCCTATAGCAAAAACCTCTCCAAAAAAAAAAATAAAAACGGTGTTCCACTGACATGGCATAGCAATGAGTTTTTATAAGGTATCTTGAGCAAGGTCAAGGAAATAGCATAGTCAAAATGTGGGTTGGTTAACTTCCGGTTACTCTCCTCTTATATGTCAAAGCAGGGGAGACTTCCTTATGCTGCCTCAGGTTGATTAAATTTCTTTTGACTGGTTGCTATAATATATATATATACACATACATACACACACACGTATATATTATATATATATATACACATATAAAATTATATATATATACACACACATATATATATAATGTGTGTGTGTATATATATAATTTTATTTTTTCAAAATATTATCCTGCTTGTGGACTTGGTTATCATCTCTCTCTTGACAGGGAAGCTTGGCATGAGTGAGTCCATTTGGGTTTGGTCTTTGGGACCGAGTGCAGGAGCTCAGTGCAAATCAGTGTCATACCATAAATCTTATTTAATAAAAGTAAAAGTGTATGGAGTGTATAGACTACTGGTTTACAATGGAGGGCATTTCCAGAGAACACAAGAGTAAAAGGGAATGAGACAGGGAAGGAGAAAAGCCAACTGAAGAATCAATTACCTGTGTCAAGTGTGACTGATTGCTCAGTCTTGCATGATTATCTTCTGAAAGGCCACAGACATGACTTTTTCTCAGAAAAGACTTCTGAGTTAGGGTAAGAACTCACTCCAGCAGATCACAGCAGCCAGGAGCTGGTATATAGGAAGTTACCAGAGGTCTCAGAGATGGTAGAAAATGAGCTTAGGTAGCGTCTAAAAGTATACAGAGTATCAGAGTTTTGTACAGATTGTTTCTTGCACTGCTTGACTAAGTGATGGTAGTCTGCTCCTTCTACCATTTTCCAATTCATTCCTATTTATATTCTCTATGGCTATTTGCAAAATTACAGAATGTAACATGGCTGGTGTGATTATTTGCTCTCTCTCTGGATGATGTGCATTTCCTGACAGATTGGGTGTCAGAACTGCTGTTGATATAGGAATAGTTGATGTGATTCGGACTGTTGTTCTCAATTCAGTCAGTTCGAGATTTGGATTTTCTCCCTTATAGATCTAAGAACAAGTGGGGAAATTTCCATTGTGTCCACTTGTTTTTCACGCTAGCCATGATAGGTGAGTGATCATGGATGAGGTGTGTGTGACTTTGGGCATCAGGGAGTTTACAGTTTGTAAAAGATCTTTAACTGTACAGGCCAAGACAGACTTCCGTGGTCTGAACATCAAAAGAGAAATGCGTCATCCTTGAGAGCATAACCTGGGAGCCTGAGACTGACAGTTCATACAAAAGGAAGTACTTAGTGCTCTGTGCTCAGGCTGAGATGTGTGGCTATTTCTGCTCTCAGAACTTCAGAGCGGGATCAATCTATGACATGATGGTTAAGGTGGCCAGATCTCAGGTGGCCCAGCTGCTTGGGGAAAAAAAAGTAAAAAAAAAAAGAAAAAAGAAAACACTGGGTGTGTGTGGGTGTATGCTTAAAGTCTTGACAGGAGGCAGAAATGGAGGAGAAGGGATTGCAGTGTGACTTTCCTTAATGGGTGATGCTTTCTCACTTTTTCTCGCTGGTGAGTGCACATGCCCTCTGGCAAAATATTTTAAAAAGGAAAAAAGAAAAAGAAGAAAAAAACCTGACAGTAAATGAACTTGCCATAGAATTGGATCTATTTATCCAATGTGCTCAGTATAAACTGAAAAGCAGGAGGTCATTAAAATCCCTACGTACAATACATGAGAAGGACAGATATTTGGTTCCTGGGGTTTTGTCTCCAGAGATATGCAGGCATACTATTTCTTTGAAAATGCCATCTCTGTTTAATCTCTTCTGGTGGTATATCCTTTACTCTACCTTCACACACGTTACTTATCTCTGGCTGTCTCTCTGTCACAATCTACAAATTATTCTGTCAGTCTTTTCTCTGGAGTTCAGCTGAATTTTAAGATCAATGAACTTCCTTGCCGATTTGACAGGGCTATCAGTTGTTGTAGCAATTAATTAAGCCTTACAAATTATTTTAACCCACGCCTAGTCGTCTCTGCACGGCTTAATTGCCACTCAATCACACAGTTAAATTTGCCTGAAATTAATGCCATGTTCCATAGGGAGATGATTTCAACCAGTCTGTCCAGTTACTAATTTTCTGAAAATTTCTTTAGGCATAGCTTTGAAAAAAAATATTAAAGCTTCCACATAGGAATCTTACTTTTCAGAAAGCATTTGAAATGTTCTTTTCTCCTTCAAAGCCTAATTTAGAGTCAAGCAAAAGTGTTTAAGAAGAAGCATTTTTCCTTCTTTGTGCTCTTCAGCACTAACTTAGAAGAGATAGACCAGCTGAAGGACAGACTACAGCAGGGAAGGGCACAGAAGGTGCCCACGGGCAAGCACACACCCACATATCCATACCTGGCACATTGGCTTTATCTGGTGAGCATTACAGCCAAGAATGGGAAACTGGTCATGTGAACAACTTTACAGCTGGTCGCCACACTTAAATATCATTCACCGTGACAAGCCTACTTGAAACTCACCATCTATCCACCTGGGAATATATATTTATATCTGTTCAGTACTAGCAAGAATCCTTCTTCAGGATGGCTCTAGTAGCATACTAACTGTGTGATTGTATGGCAAAATAGCAGAATTAGGGTTTCTTTAATCACTATTTGTGCTTGGGATTTTAGTTCAAGCTGCAAAATGCATGCAATATATGATCTACCTTTGAAATTGCTGATTTAAAATGACGTGCTCACTTTTTAAAGCACATATGGGAACCAGTAGAAGGCATAATGGCTATGTCACTGGACTCCCACATAGTCAACCGGGGTTTGAGTCCCAGACCTGGTGGCTTCAAACTCATGCCACGTGCATGTGTGTGCATGTCTAAGATCCTGAGAGGAGAATGGAGGAGAAGGGATTGTGGTGTGGCCATCCCTCTTGGGGGGTGACTTCTTGCTTTCTGTCTCTCTAGTGAGCACATGCACCCTATAGCAAAAATCTCTCTTAACAACAGCAACAAAGGCACATATGTGCATGCTCATCTATTTCCTACACAAGGGCTACCTCCCCATTCTTGGGCACATGTGAAAGAGTGAGATGTCAATGAAAGGGGGGGGGGATCACATTATGGGGAAACATCATCTTCCCTCTAGAAATGGAGATTCACATTCCAGAGGCTGGAGCTAGTGAAGCCAGTTCACTTACTAAGTCCCTGATAGCCTCCTGTCACTACACCAGCTGCTTTTTATTCACATTCTCTGATCTTACAACTTTGAAACTATTGACAGTAGTCCTGCCCAGTCTCCAGGGGATATATCCCAAGTCCCCCAGTGGATACCTAAACCCATGGACAAAACCAATCCCTATATACACTATGTTTTTTTCTATACACAAAAACCCAAGATACAATTTAGCTTATAAAGTAGGCACAGTAAGAGATTAGCAACTAATGATAATATAGAAAAATTAAAACAATGTGTTATAATAAAAGTGACATGAATGTGGTCTCTTTTTTTTCTTTCTTCTCTTTCTCTCTCTCTCTCCTTCTCCTTTCTTCCCTCCCCCCAAATAACTAAATAACTTGTGCTGTACCAGTCGTGCGTTTTACAGTGCAGTAATCACTGGATCCCTTGTGACCAACTGCAGTTCAAATCCTGGTCCTGGAGACTTGAAAAAGAAAGGGCATGTGGGAACCAGCAGTTAGCGTAATGGCTGTCGCTGGACTCCCACGTAGTCGACCGCGGTTCGAGTCCCGGACCCGGCGGCTTAAACTCACGCCGGGCGCGTGTGCGTGCGTGCCCAAGATCCCAAGAGGAGAATGGAGGATAAGGGATTGTGGCGTGGCCATCCCCCCTGGGGGGTGATTTCTCGCTTTCTATCTCTCTGTCTCTCTGTCTGTCTGGCGAGCGCACGCGCCCTATATCAAAAACCTCTCCAAAAAAAGAAAAAAAAAAAAATCAGGAGGAAGGAGAAGAACTGCTATATTAGTCTATGTTGTTGTTGCCATTGTTGTTTTCCAGATTATAATGCCAAGGCTTATAAGAGGTGTGCAGTTTAGCGAGGTTCACTAAGTGGAGCATCCCCTTCATCAGCTTGCTTCTTCTAATCCATTCGTCACACTTCTAATCTGACTTATGGTCTCATCACATCCCTGCCTAACACCCTCAACATAAAGTTCAAAGCAAGATCTATTCCTTTAAAAAGAGAAAAATGTATTTGTTTCACAACAAAGAGGCAGAGAAAGAGACAGAGACAGATGCACTTAAGTCTCGCCATGACACAATCCCTCCCCTAGCATCCCAGCAGCCAGAATCCACAGTGCACGCAGCATGTCCATGGTGACCCAGCATCTTAGTGCGGGCCTCCTATATGGCTCCAGGGTAGCACAGTGGTGCCCTGTCCCCTGTGCCGCTGTCCTTGGGCTCAAGACTCATTCTTCACCTACCCTTCCAGCATCATCTGTCAACTTCATGTACTTTGCATTGAGTTACATAATAGTTGCTTGTGTTTACGGGAGGTGGGGAATCTTGATTCCTGTTTATGCCATGTTTTGGCATATTCATTGCCCTTTCCCTGAGCGATCTGGTGTTTGCCTGTCTAAGCCAGTCCTTCCAACCAATATACTTATATTTCTCCTAATTCCACATAATATTACACATTCAGTCAGGCTGGCTGGCTTTCTCTCTTTCTTTTTTAAAGAGTTTTGCCGTAAGGCACATAGGCTTGCCAGAGAAAAGAGAGAGACAGTGTGAAAGAAAGTGAGAAATACCCTCCCCAGGGAGATGGCCACATTGTGCTGCAATCCCTTCTCCTCCATTCTTTCTCTTTCTGGGATTTTGGGCATGTATGTACATGCACCAGGTGTAATTTTCAAGCTGCCAGGTCTGGGACTTGAACCTTGGTTAGACAAGTGGGAATCCACTGCCTTTAACACTATGCCACCTGCTGGCTCCAGACTTTATTTCTCTGTGGAGACTTTTCAGGACCCGGCCTTGCTTTAGTTTCTTTTCTGATTGTCTCTTTCGCCACCTGTGCCTGCATCTCACCTCACGGTCGTACTTTTTATTTATGGACGTTTCTTTCCCACATACTTGGCTCTTTGAAAGAGAACTGTAGCTCCGTTTATACCTCTGTAGCTCCAGAACTAGTAAATGAGCTAGTCCGTCATAACCACACAGGAAAATTTGATGAAACAAATGGCTCAATTGGCCCAGAACTATACTAGTTGTCAGCTCAAGAATATTGGGTCCAAGAGAAAAATAGTTGGCCTTCTGTGAGGACTCATAATCAAATAAGGATATCTCTGCAAAGAAATGAGTGGAGAAAAAAACCCAATCTTGTAAAACTTGTTGGTTTTAGAAGCTTCAAAGAAAGGAAGATTTCTAAGATTAAGTTTCTATTATGCAACATTCATTATGTTTCAGTGATGGAAATGGCAATTTTGCTCAAGTAGGTGATTTTACTTTTAATGAATTGTTTTGTCCTAAGGATAACTGTGTAAACAAATCATACCTAGCCTGGTAATCTGCTAGTAAGCATTTGGGGGATTTATTGTATGCAATAGCAGGATGAAAAGGGAGGGGATATTGGGTGGAGAAACAAGAGCAAGTGATAGGCATTTCCTCACGTGAATTTCAATAGAGGAGTTTGTAATTAAAGTAACTTTCTAAATCCACTTTCATTGTTACAGATTTATTGCTTATCGATGTATAATCCTTTGGTAATCACCAAGGTTCTAATTTTTATTTAAGTTTACTTATGTTTTTCTCTGAGAGAGAGAGAAAGAGACTCAGTCCTGATAAGGTCCTCAGGTAGCTAGCTACCACCTGTGGCCAAGCTCAGGCGCATGTGCACACTCATGGCTGGGATACTCGTGAGTTTCTGGGATGTGAACCCAGGACCTGTCCCATGTGAATCTAATTGCATCACTGTTGCACCGCCCTCTGACCTTCTAATGATTTTTTTTTTTTCTGAAATAAAGATTAGTGAGTTTTTCTTTTCTTCTTCTGTTTTAGTAGTCCCCTTTTATTTCAGAAGAAATTTAAAGTTTTCACCCAGGTATTATTGAACTTTGTGTTTGCTCAATACATTTCAGAATTTTAGTAGATAATATCCATCCTTGAATATTTTCTTTATAGTTGAGCTGATTTAGAAGTTTTTTAAGTAATTACAATGGCTTTGGTGTGTACTTTTCTCTCCTAGAAAATTAGTTTCATTGCTGACATTTCATTCCTAATTCCTCTCAGGAGAATTGAGAAAAAAAGAACTTCATTTTTTCCATTTTTTTTTTTCAAACTAAATCTTATTGCATTGGTAATAAAGAATCTGATGTTTTCCTTCTAAAATCCAATTGCATTTTTCTAAACTTTTCATTACAATGTGCTTTACAATACTTATTTATACTCATGTCTTACTAAACCAATAATAATTTCATAAAGTCACATGTAGTGGGGTGCTGTGCTTGCCAGGGTTCATCCACATGAGGACTGGTCAGCGTACAAGAAAATCAACCAGCCTTGGAGAGAGAATTTTAAGGAGAATGGACCATAGTGATTCTGGAACAATGCACCAATGCTTCTCAAATTGTTCTCCATCCAGCCCCACAGGACACAGGTTCTGGGGAAGAGTTTGTAATTGTAAGCTTGTTTAAAAAGTAATTTCCACTATAATATCCTTGGAACCCAGAGAGCTAACAGTTAAAGGAAAATCTGATTGAAATAATTTATAATTTTTGTATTACTATTGTGGCTTCCTTTTCACCACACAACTCTGTTCTAAGAAGGAGAGTATATATATAGCAGTAATCCATTAAAAATACAGATTTTAGGGGAAATTCATCTTTTAAAACTCTGAAAATGATTTTTTTTTAATTAATAGAAATTATTTACAAAAGTATTTTTACATAATATCAAAGTTGAAAGTGGGGTGGCTCTATGGTCTGGTGGTGAAGGCAGCTGGATCTCACATGGTTGACAACATGATTCAAATCCCAGACATAGGCACTTGTGAAACATGCTGGGCACATGTGCATGCATGCCCCAGGTGCACAAAATGGAGGGAGAGATGAAAAAGAAGTGATTGCCATGTGGCCGTCCCCCATGATGGGTGATTTTTCCTCTCCCTCTCCCTGTTTTTCCATCTCTCTCTGACAAGTACATGTGTCCCTCTAACAAAATAGAAATAAAAGGTGAAAGTAGCCATCAGATAGTCAAAATAAAATGCATTAAATGTACTGGAAATAATATTTTACCTATAATAATTTTTTAACTGAACAATATTGAGTAGGTGTTCTTAGAGTTTATTGTGTTGTCAGTGATATTTATTCATGGAACATAACTGAAATATCAGAAATCATATTGCAGATCCAATAAGGACAGAAAGGAATTTAATGTGTATCCCTTATACACACACACAGGGAGACAAACACACACAGTTTTCTTTAGACACAGCTACTGTTCAGTCGATATTTTGGAATACATTCTAGTCCATATTTAAAATATTTATTTCTCCTTTGTTTTACAATCCTCCTTTTCTGAAATTCAGAGCTTAACAACCATTGCCCATTAGAGAAATCTTCCTCATGGTTGACTTAAATCACTTCTACCCTAGTCTAAATTTATTTGAGGTTTTGTCCTCAGTCTCTCTCAGAAGGAGAACTGATTAGAAGATAACTACTAAATTATCCCCTGTTCAACTTCTGATGTTATTTTCCCTTTATACATAAATTACTGGTAGGAAGTTTTCATAACTGTTTGAACTCAGGCATTTACAAAATGCAGTTAGAAGTCAAAAGAAAAAGAAATCAGATACTTGAAAGGGACTTGGGGGAAGAGATATTTTTAAGTCAGACCTTGTCATTCAGGAGCTAAAAATAAAAACTCAGTCTCTATAGATTTGTTACAATTTTTTATTCTGTTCAAAACTTCCTGCATCAAAACCCCACTCCTCTTTTGTTATAAAAACCTTGAATTAGTCAGTATGTTTCTTGCTTCCATGGATTCTTTTAACTCTACATTTTTTTGAAAAAGTGTATGTTTATTCTTATAAGCATAACATCTATTTATACCACATTTTATGTTATTTTAATTTTCCAAAACCAAATAATTTTTACTATGCAAAATATTTTACATATTTCTTTTTTAAAAATGATTTATTTAATTTTATTTATTATTATTACTATTTTTTTAAAATCTGCTATAGGGCATACATGTTCACCAGAGAGAAAGAGAAAGGGAAAGTGAGAAAGCAAGCCACCATGTCCAGGACTCAAACTGGGGTCAGCCATGTGGAAATCCAGTAACTTAACCACCACATCACCTGCTAGCCCCTGTTGGATATTTCTTAACAGAGGTGATGAATTATAGTATTTGTAAGTTACTTTCCAGGACCTGAAAGTCAACAGAAATATTCTGAAAGGCTATTTTTCCTTTAAAAAATAGCTTTTTAAGAGCTTGGTTTGTCATAGGTAAGTTGGTTTACAGTGCAAACTCTCTGGCAGTTCCTATGGAAGTCACTATGATCATAAATATAATTATATGGCTGGCCTCATGGCACAGCAGCAAAACACTGAGCAAAGTTGGATCCCACATGGTTGACCAGGGGTTTGAAAAGCTCAGTGAGTACACACACACTTGCCCAGGATTCTGACAGGATGGAGAATTGGAGGGAAAACAATGGCAGCATGACCAGGTCCTGTTAGGAGCTAAGTTGTCTCTTTCTCTCACGCATGCACATGCACATGTCCTATGGCATAAAAAATTTATGAAAATGAATTCATTTTAATACTTTATTTAGGATTCCTACTACTATAATTTTTATACAATGCCACTAAATATAAAAGCATTTATAAAAAAAATTGCAATGCTGGGTCAGCATGTGGTGTGGTGGATAAGGCGCTGGACACACCCACAGGGCTGAACATGGTTCGAGTTTCGAACCTGGTGGCTTGCTTTCTCACTTTCCTTCTCTCTGTGTGTCTGTCTTTATCTGGTCAAATGGAAATGGTTGAATGAATAAATAAAATTCAATAATTTAAATAAAAATAATAAAATTAAATAAATAATTCCTTAAAAATTTTTTTCAATACTACTACTGCCCATATAGTCAACTAAAACTACAAAAAGGAAGCTCTCCTTATATAACAATTTGAGTTTTCTGGGGGGTGAACTCCAGGGCAAAGTCCTAGTGTTGAAGATGTTTACCACAGTCATTGCCTGTGGAAAGATGAGGAGGAAGCAGGTTTAGATCAACAGCCTCTGTCTTTCTCAGGGGAAATTTTGGAGCTAACATGGTCCATCAGAGAGCTTCCATGCTTTGCTGCAATGGGCAAGTTTTTATACTTCTCTCGATCAGAGCGGATATAGGCTGCCACTGGGAGAACACCAGTGTGGGTATAGTGAGTCTCCACAAGTGAAGTAACTCCTGAAGAGAATGCCATTTGAAAGATATTTAGTGACATCTCTCCTAGAAACGGAGAGAATAAATCCTTCCTTAAAGGAAGGTCTGGGTGATACAGATCCATGTCTGCCACCGTTCACGTAGTTATGTGCCAAACATTATTCTAATTTCTTTACATATATTAACTCATTTTAAAACCAGGACCATGTGAGAAAATTACTCTCATGGGAACCAGCAGTTAGCGTAATGGCTATGTCGCTGGACTCCCACGTAGTCGACCGCGGTTCGCGTCCCGGACCCGGTGGCTTAAAACACACTGGGCGCGTGTGCATGTGTGCCCAAGATCCCGAGAGGAGAATGGAGGAGAAGGGATTGCGGCATGGCATTCCCCCCGGGGGGAGATTTCTTGCTTTCAGTCTCTATGTCTCTCTCTGTCTGTCTGGCGAGTGCACGCGCCCTATAGCGAAAACCACTCCAAAAAAAAAAAAAAAAAAAAAAAGGAAATTACTCTCATGAAACAAAGGATCACAGAATTTAAGTGACTTAGCGAGTAAGTGGGGAGCCGGTAGATTGAAGCCGTCTGATTCCAGGGTCCACTGATTACCATGATGTTTCACTGCCCTTCATTCACACCCGTTAGCTCAGAGGGCACCAAGGATTTCTTCATGTACGAGTCCTAGTCTGCCGTTTGTTCTTCATGCTGTTTATCTTTCTGAACTGCCAGGACTTATTTAATTGGTTTTCTTTCCTTAAATCTCCCCCCAGATTGATCATACATCACTATGTTAATTTTTCCCCTCCTTTTCTGGATTTTCCTGGTGGCTCCACTTTATTTCTCTATTTTTTAAATCTTAACATCTTTGAATGATCGTTTCTCAGTTTTCTTATCTACTCACCCTATACGTTGTACAGAACTACCCTCCCCCTTTTCTGTGGGTCTACTTGCTACAGTTTCAGCTCTCTGTAGTCAACCACTGTTCATAAGTAAGTAAGTGTTTATGGATAGGAAAACTCAATATTGTCGTTTTCCCCACATCTATCTATAGATTCAATTCAAAAGCAAGCAACATTCCAGCATTTTGTTTATGTGAACAAGCAGCTCTAAAGTTTATATGGAGAACCGGATGACTCAGAGTAGCACAACATTGAAGGAGAAAAATAAACTCAGTACAGATACTATCCAACCTCAGGATTTACATAAAGCTACAGTAGTTAAGGCAGTGTCGTACTGGTAACCAAACAGACACATTGATCAATGAGACAGAACACAGGGACCAGCAGTTAGCATAATGGCTATGTCACTGGACATCCATGTAGCTGACTGTGGTTCAAGTCCTAGACCCAGTGGCTGACATCCATGTAGCTGACCGTGGTTCGAGTCCTGGACTCGGTAGCTTAAACTCACGCCAGGCGCATGTGCGTGCATGCCCAAGATCCTGAGAGGAGAATGGAGGAGAAGGGATTGTGGCGTGGCCATCCCCCCTGGGGGGTGAATTCTCGCTTTCTGTCTCTCTGTTCTCTCTGTCTTTCTGCTGAGCACATGCACCCAGTAGCATAAAAAGAAAGAAGAAAAAAAATCTCTCCAAGGAGACAGAACAGAGATTCCAAAAAATAGACCCAGATAAATACACTCAACTGTCTTGGACAAAGGGGCAAAGACAACACAATGGAGCAAATTATGCTACAATCCACTTGCACAAAATTGAATTTAGACACCTTTCACAAAGATTAAACCCAATTTGATTATGTCTCTACACATAAAAGAGAAAGCTAAAAGATTCTGAGATAACATAGGAGAAAACCTACCTGATCTTGAGTATGAAATGACATAGTATCATTTTACTATGATGAAATAAAAGTTATAAATAAATATGTACCCAACATCAGACTTGAAGACTTGAAGAACAGCAGACTTGAAGAACACTGTAGACCAAATGGACCTCATAGACTTATACAGAATTTTTCACTGAAAGGCAGAGGAATACATATTCTTTTCAAGCAAACGTGGAGCTTCTCTAGGTTAGATTACATATTTCATTACAAAATGTATCACAACCAATTTAAAGAAGACAAAAATCATGCTAAGTATCTTTTCTAACCACAATGGAATGAAATTAGAAATCAATAATGGCAAGAAAGTAGGAAAATTCACAAATACATGAAGCCAAATAATATACTCTTGAATAAAAGGAAATAAAAGGGGATCTAAAGTTTCTTTAATTAGCTCATAGATGTATGCTCTAAATGAATCTTTTCCTGGATTTTTTTTTTTTTTTTTTTTTTTTTTTGGAGAGGTTTTTGCTATAGGGCACGTGCGCTCGCCAGACAGACAGAGAGAAAGAGAGAGAGACAGAAAGCGAGAAATCACCTCCCAGGGAGGATGGTCACGCCGCAATCCCTTCTCCTCCATTCTCCTCTCGGGATCTTGGGCATGTACACACATGCACCCAGCGTGAGTTTTAAGCCACTGGGTCTGGGATGCGAACCGCAGTCGACTACGTGGGAGTCCAGCGACATAGCCATTACGCTAACTGCTGGTCCCCCTTCCTGGGTTTCATAGTGCTTTGTTTATTGCATCTTCTATACCAATGTTGGGGAAAGTTTTAGTGTGTATTATTTTTTTATTATTTATTATAGTTTGGCAATTTTTTTTTAAATTCAGAAAAGTCTCTTAAATCAATAAATGCCAGGTGACAATTTTCACTTTATCTAAGTCTTAATTTGCACAAAAATTCCTATAACATGTAAAACATTTGAAGAAATCCTTTTTTTTTTTTTTTTGACACATATCCCTGACAAACATCTTCATTAAAGTTAGAAGACAGTTTTATAAAGCACCACTAAGACAAAAATAATAATTCTATAATAGGAAAAAACTCAGAATTTGGGCTGACTCTGTGGCACAGTAGTGATGTGCTGCTCAGGAGGAGCTGGATCCTACCTGGTGACACCGTTCAAATCTCTGCTCAGTCAGCCTGAAAACATGCCAGGCACAGGCATGCATGTCCTGGATCTGACAGCCTGGAGGACAGGAAGAAGGGGATTTGAGGCATGATCAGATTCACAGAGGGTGCTCCTCTACCTCTGCCTCTCTCTCTCTCTCTCTCTCTCTCTCTCTCTTATCATGTGTATATCTCACATATCTCGTACGTATGTGCACACTATCATGAACAAAGAAAACAATTCTGAAATTTGCCATGATTCTACTAAGGGAAAAATGCTCAGATGTGAGCTATCCATGTCACTAGAGAAATACATGTGTCTGTTGCTGACAAAATAAGGGATCCACTTAAAAACAGGGTGTGATGAAAGGGAGAAGGGCGTTTTTTCTTAGTCTTCTCAGAAGACTGGAAGAGAAACTGGTGCTGGACAGCGAAGAGTAGACGTTTAGTGAATTTGATACATGTTAAGGTAATATATGCTATTATGCAATAAAATAATAATCTTATAATTAATGCTGGCATGGGAAAGTAACATTCCATCTTGTACTTAAAAAACTAAAATTTGCTTCTTTGTTTTCTCCATAAACAAGACAAGAATTTACTTTTTCTACCAGCAACATGTCAGGAAAAAAATATGCTGACAACAAATTTGTCTTTAGGCTAAAAGATGATTCAATTCTTACAGCTTTACCAAGTGATCTTGAATCACTGGAAAACTCACAGAGGCCTTAAAGGAGAGACACATTTCTCAATCTATGATTTATCCATTTTCCTCATCAGTTTAAAATTCTATGGGAGAATTTCCCATGTTGTCAAAATTTCAATTCCATAGAAGTGGTAAGTTGTCAGTTTGAAAGTGAAAATGTATTGTTATAGCTATTCATTGTTCTTATATATAATACTGTAGTCTGACACAAGTTAATATATTCAGTCTTTCATTTATCTCTATTTTTTTTTTTAGCGAATACTTATAGTGTTTCTATTTTCTAAGCTACTTTCTAGATGTTGACAATACAAAGATGAATGGCATGAACAGAGATAGGTTTTACTTAGCAGATGGTGTATTTGGGAAACTGTATCAGATAGGCTAAAAGTGAGGGGGCATGATGTTTGGGCCACATATTGAAGGGCCTCTTATCTCCTGTGAGGAGTTTATAATGTATCTGGTAGGATGAAGGCTTAAGGTTTCTAAGTGGCAAAATATCACGACTGGATCTATATTTTAATATCATGACTGAATCTATATTTCAAAAGATACTCCTATGTGCATTGATTAGAGAAGGTCAAGACTGGAAAAAGAAATTGAAAATCTGTTATGTGCCAGGATCCATGTATATAAATATTAATAAGGCATGATCTCAGCCTTCAAGGAATTTATGGTTGTGAAGAAGCTTGTGCAAAACCACAAATTTAGCAATGCTTTAGCTAAAGAAATAAACACTAAGGAGAGAGTCTTTAAGTACCTGAATGTGTGTGTCAGTATTTCAGGGGTTCAGGTAGGGAGAGGAGATTCCCATACATGGAGGATGGTCAAGACAGATAACCAAAAGTGATTTGAATTAAGACCTTTTCCAGCTGAGATCAAAGCAGTAAGGCATGAGAAAGGATAGCACACTTGAAAATATCACTGAGATGGATGTTAATGCCCCAGGTATAGCTGTGCGGAAGGCAGTGGGAGATTATGGTAGAAATGCAAACAGGGATTAGACTAGAAAATGTGGCATCCCTGTGAGGTTTTTGTTTGTTTGTTTTTTTAATTTTTTTTTTTTTTTTTTTTTTTTTTTTGGAGAGGTTTTTGCTATAGGGTACGTGCGCTCACCAGAAAGACAGAGAGAGATGGAGAGACAGAAAGTGAGAAAATCACCCCCCAGGGTGGTTGGCCACTCCACAATCCCTTCTCCTCCATTCTCCTCTCAGGATCTTGGGCACGCACACACACGCGCCCGGCGTGAGTTTAAGCCGCCGGGTCTGGGACTCAAACTGTGGTCGACTACATGGGAGTCCAGCGACATAGCCATTGTGCTAATGGCTGGTCCCCCTGTGAGTTTTTAAGTAAGAAAGAGGGAACCTTTGTAGGCTTTTATGAGGAGAAACAGATGTTTCCGAACGATACTGCTGCTGACGAGGTGGCCAAAAATTGGAGCCAGGATATAGAAAAGAAACAATTGTAAGAGATCGTGAGAACTAAAACTGAATGAAGAAGAGAGGAAGCAAAAGAAAGTATAAATTCTAAAGATATTTACAGTGTAGAAATGACAGAATAGAATGTGGTGATATCTTGGATATATTGGATAGGAGGTTTCAAGTGAGAGAGAGGATTTCAGATGTGGATAAAATGTAGAAATTAGTAGTCATTTAACAGTGAAAGCACAGGAAGGGGAAAGCAGAGGGGTAGTGAAGATTAGCCATTAATTCAGACATACTGAATGCAAAGTGCCAATGCAAAATAGCCAGAAGGCACAAAACATTAAAAATTAGGATACAGGGCAAGAAATTGGGTTCAATATGTAAATCTTGGATTAAAATATCTTTGCTTTATCCTAGCCTGCACTCTCATTCTTTCCTTAGTTGACTTCAGTGCTGATTAACACAGATTGAGTTTAAAAATAAAGCATGGCCAATAGAAGGAAACCTGGACATGTATAAGACATCTACTCCCCATTAGCAGGCGGGATTTGGATGTGAGTTAGGGTCCAGCTGCCACATGCCCAAAGACTTGAGGGTGATTTAAATATTATTTGCTTTCTTGGCTCTTCTTTCTTGATCGTGCTAAGGTATTTTTGCCAAGTCCCTTTCGCACCTAATGTGGTTGATAAATGTCTGGTGGGAACACTGGTGGTGATGATAGTGCACACAATGTTACACTGAAAGTTAATCTAAATCTAGGTCTTTTGCTTAAAAATATACTGCTACAGGGAACTGATCACATTGTACTCTCATATATCCTATCTTGCACGTATACTGGATTATGTACATTTTACATGCACAATGAATTATCCTCATTTCTAGAAAAATTATGTCTTACACACAAAATATAAATATAACAAAATTAGACAATTAGCATAGAATAAACTTTCATATTTGGAAGTCATTAATTTCAGGATGGAAATACTTTATCCTTTCAATAGTTCTCTTCAACTCATCTTCTCTGTGTGAAAAGATAGTTTCTTGCACCAGTCCATGGTCCCATTGCTAAAGAGCTAGATGCCACATGGCTGACCACACAGTTTAAGTCCTGGACCCATTCACTTGAAAAACATGTTGGGTGCATATGCATGCATGCCCAAAATCCCAAAGGAGAAAGAAATGGACGAAAAGGGGCTGCTATATGACCATTCCCCATACTTCCTCCTCTCTCTCTCTCTCTGTCTTACTCTGGCAAGCACATGGAGCCTCTGGCAAAGTTAATAAATACATAATTAAATTTTAGAAATAATTGTTTCATTTGTTTAGTATATCTGTGGAATGTGTTATTTTATTAACTGGATTCATCAATGGGTGGCTATGAGAGTTTGCTATTATTATAAAGTCTTAAAATACCTGAGAAAAAATAAATAAAACATGCTGTGAGTTATTGCTCACAGGTATCCAAATGTAGAGGGGGAAGGAAGATTCCAGATGCCCAAAGTAAAAATCTAAGAATTTTTATCTCTGAGTAGGAAAAAAAAAATTCACTTGATTTCTTAGCTTTGTTATCTAGAAAATAACTAGTTTTAACATGTAAAAGACTGCCATGTGGCATTGTTAATATACATTCCCAAACGATATAGCTATAGTAGCAGGTATATTGTACTGAGTTGTAAAAAGCTAGATTGGGCTGTCTGAAAACAGTGTTAAAATCCACAGGGTGGGTACCCACATGGTGTTGATATTCAGGTAGAATTCTTGTATGTGATTGGATTTAAATAGCTTGATCATTTTTTTCAAGTCTAGAGTTTTAATATTATATAATATTATGAATGATTGTCCTTGTTATATTGATTTGACACTATATGAGGCAAACTGTCTGAGTCAGAAAAACCTGAAATTGTGGTGAACTTTGTGAGTAGGAAAAAGAATGAGAAAGTATAATATAAAAATATCAATAATTTGATATAGAAATAAAATATGAGTTGATCTTGGCTAATAAGTCAAGAAACTGCCAATAACCATATTCCTTTAAAGGTAGAGGGTGAATTTACTTTTCAGATAGCAAGCAAGCACACTTAAGAACAAGTTGATGTTATATCTTATACAGGGAAAAAATAAACAAAAACCTTAGCAAGGTTACATCTAAGATATAAACCTAAGAATCCATCTCTAGAACCTATTCCCTTAGCCATTCAGCCGTATTTTCTTGAAGAAAAGGTACATGGGAGTTTTCCTATAAAAAATATGTCACTTACTCAGGATATGAAAAAGTTCTTGCCAAAATAAAAATAACCAAAGAAATTTTTCACCTGGGATCTTATATAAGAAATGTATTTCACCATGCTCCTTACCAGTGTTTGATAAATGACAAGCTTATTTCCACATAGCTATTTCTTATAAAAGCCCTCAGCAAAAGCTGAGGATAGCACCTTAAAAATGACTTCAGAAAACGTGATACTGTAATACATGAGACTAGCCACTTGTGATCTAAGTACAAAATATTGTGCTAGATCTATAACTAGCAGAATAACCATCTAAAAGATGAATTCAGAGTTGAATTGCTAGTCTCTTTGACTATCTTCTGTAAGTATCAGAGTCTTTGATACAACATGACAGTCCATTCACAAGTATAATCTGAATTTTTCAAGTGTCATGTTCTGTATCGTTGAAGAAAAACTAATCTGTAACCTTTATAAAACAGAAATTGGAAACGGGGCCAAAGTTGAACTGTGTGAGTACTACATTTTTGGTAAATATGTGTTGCCATTTTCTAACGAAAATGATTAAGAAGTTACTTGTATGAAGTCATTTTATAGCAGGTAAAAAGAAATGCAAATAATCTATTCACTATACAAAAGATAAAATGTTAAGTAATTTTAATGTAAGATTCTAATAAATATATATTACTAGGCATTTTAATTTGTCATAATTATGTTTAGCTCATTTCTCCTAGAAACAGTTACCAATAGTTACTTCCCTTAATCTGGCCTGATTTAATTTAGTTGCATTTGCCCTTACCTTCACATCTGCAATCTTCTAGAATGGTTTATACACAAACTGGCTTGGACTCCTTTTTTTCCTGATAGCTCACCTGCTCTTAGCCACCTTAAGATACAGGAACCAGGCCATTACCTTAATTACTCTACTTTATCTATCTCAAAGTGAGTTTCCACAAGCCTGGGAAGGTGTTGACTTCTAGTAGAGTCTATTTGCAACTGGAATTAATCTTGAAAGCATCATGATTCCTATTTACATTCTAGGTTCTAACCATCACACCGACTATATATTTACTCAACATCAAATGGAGTTTAATACATATTTATCCAAATCGCAATACAGCCTCTCCTTTACAGGAATTAAGACAAAACTTGTAAAACTTGCCCACATCAGTAAGGGAGAATTTGTCAGTGATGGAATATAAACTTTGCCTATTTCCTCTGCCTGCCTCCAGCTCTTTGAGCACTTGACTGTTTTCTCTCTTAACTGGCTCTCTTCTTCCACTCTCAGCTTCCCAAGACAGACATGCACATCCTTGTGAAACAGACAGAGGCAGTTCTGAAAGATTTATTTTTTCTTATCCAAGACATTTTTTATGGAAGATGTATTTGAATGTTGTTTTGTAATACAGTTTTAATGAGAGAGTTGACCAAAGGCAGTTTTTGTTGTGGAAGTAGTGGCAGTGGTGGTTTTATTTTTGATATTCCATGTAATGTAATCATTAAATTTCAAGTTGTTGTTTTTATTTAATTTTTTTTTTCACTGAAGCTGGAGAAAATAGAACAATAACCTCATACTATGACCGTCTCCAGCTGACACCTTTTATAAGATTTTTGCCATCCATTCTCCTTTTGGTGGGAGGGGTTTTATGAAGAAAGCACTCACTCCACCCCACAATTACTTTTTTCAATTTATCACAGAAAAATTGCTTTCATTCAATAGGTAGTATTTGAAATGCTAGTCTTTGCCCCCTTTTCTTCTATTGAACTCTCCATAATGATTACAGAATGTGAGCTAGTTCTGTTTTTCTATCTTTATCGTTCAGTACCTGTGAAAACAATTCCTACTTTACTAAACACATTCCAGGTCTGATATATTTTGCACTAAAATACTTCTATATCAGGTGAATAGGCATGCAAGGGCACCCAGTTCCTTTACTGCTTTTCACTGCCTGGCCCAGAAGAAAAGATGCAAATTAATATTTACAGGAATGGGCAGAGGAGGTACTCAACAACTATTTCTAAAATGTATTGAATTTCTATTGTTCCTGCCTAAAATTTCCCCCTCTCATTATAAATGTACAGTTTGGCACCTTAGACCACACAGAAATGGTTCCGAACCTGAGATTATATTGAGCAATACTGGTGTACTGCTAGAAACAAAATATCTTTCATACACATAGCCCTTACAGTTGCAAAACACTTTTCAGTTATGGTATCACATGTGATGTTCGAACAAGTCAGCCTAGACACTACTTCCGACTATGCATTTCCTGTTCTAGAGCATATCAGAAGACATGGTGAGGATGAGTACGGCCTGGGCAAGGGTTGGGAGAGAGGAGAATTTCAAGGCATGAGTTCTACGTGTAGGTATTCTTAGTAAGATTCTCTAATGATTCTGTTTTGCATTCTAAACTAGTAGAAACTTGATGACCCACACTAGTAATTCTTGATATATGGTCCTCACATCAGCCTCACTTCACCAGATGAGATTTATTGGAAATGCAAATTTCCAGGCTCCACCCAGATGTCGTAAATCAGAAAGTCTGGGGACTGTGGAAGAAGCTCTGTTTCAACAAGCTCTCCAGGAGAGTCTAATGAAACAGCATAATGCAGCTTGAGAACCATTGGCCTACAGCCCTGGGTGACAAAACCTGATGGGGATCCCAGCGTGTGGGTTAGTATTTGGGCTTCTCCCAGGCCTACTAAAACAGTATTTCAGAAAGAGTAATCTTTACCTTTGAATATTTTGAAAATTCTAAAGGTGATTCTAATGCATAATCATTTAAATACCATGAATATAATTTCCTAGCTTGTTTGCAGTGAACTGAAGTTTCTGCATTTTCTGACAATTTTCTGTTCCATGTAGTCTTCACTTGCACTTCTGCCTCCCATGGTCTCTTCTCTGCATTTTAAATTTCTGCTAAAACACTCCTAATTCCATGACATCTCCTAATATGTATGAGGTCTGAGCCACTATGACTTTAAACAATTAGTCCTTTTGGAAATCCCTACTCCTCCTCCAGTCTTTAATAAAATACTATAATCATTGCAGAGATCATATTCCATAAAGACTTAAAATGCAGTCCCTTCATGTCTACTTCATAGCACTTACCTCTTCTTTTGTTATATCCTTTATCTATTGATTGTTACATATTTCTGTACAATTAGTCTCTTAGCTTAAAAACGTGGACTTGTTATCTTACTAATACCCATAAAAGTACAAGACTCTGATTAAGATTATAAGTGAAAATAGCGCTAATGGGTATTTGTTTAGGTTCCTAGTCCTGTTCTAGTGTCTCACTCTCGTTATCTCTTAATTGGCAGAAGGTTAGTGTGTTTGTTACAGTGAAACAGAGAGACCCAGAGATGAGATGGGGAGGAAGAAAGCCCCTCCCATTGGAGTATGGTCACACTACAGTCCCTTCTCCTCCATCCTCCATATTGTCAGAATTTTGGACAAGCAGGCATACGCACCTGGTGTGTATTTCAAGCCACCCAGGCCAGGATTTGAACCACAGTTTGCTATGTGGAATCTAGCTCTCTTAATCATTAGACTATGAAACTGACATACATTATTTCTTTAAAAAAATTTTTAATAAAAATAATTTTATGGCACAGGTACTATGATCATTACTATTTCATGGGGGGAGGTTTGGAGGTTAAAAAACTTGCCTAGCTTTATAAGTGGCAAAATAGATGTCAAACCTGGGTAGTCTGGTCTGGTTACAAAGACAGATCTTTGTCATTACAGTAATTTCCCAAATTCACGGGGCTTAACTCTAACTCTTAGCATTTTTCATAGTAAATCCTAAGGAGAATTGCAAGATCTATTCATGCTCCTCTGCTCTGGTCTCCTGCTCCCTGTTTGAGAGACACCGTGGTGCACCATGGAGACTGTAGCTCATGCCTCTCTGTGGGCAGTTCTTTTATTTCACCCTTCCCAGTCCCATGAATGCCACTGCTCCTCATTATGTCCATGTTTTTGTTGAGAGCTTTAAATGTATTTCAGGAAATAACTCATACCACTTTTAGTGAAAACATCTTTCTGCAAAGGGCTGAAATTCAGTCTGCCCTGCTGAACATAGGCATGAATTCCATATGAAATTCTCCAGTGTTTTTTCTTTCAAATTACAATAAGGAACACAACATTAAATTTATTATCTTAGCCATCTTTAAGTGTACAGTTGTTCATTGTGTTCTCATTGTTGTGTAACAGATCTCTGGAAATTTTTCATCTTGCAAAATTGAAAGTCTGTACCACGCTATTTGTCCTTCCCTTGTGTCCCCTGATTTTGGCAACTACCTTTCCACATTTCCACTTTCTATGATTTTTAAAAAATTTTTTGAGAGATTTTTGTTATAGGGCACACGTGCTGGCCAGAAAAACAGAGAAACAGAAAATGAGAGATCACCCCATAGGTAGGATGGCCATGCCACAATCCCTTCTCCTCCATTCTCATCTTGGCAGTTTGGGCACACATGGACACACTCCCAACATGAGTTTCAAGTCACCAGGTCCAGGACTTGAACTGCTGTTAACCATATGGGAGTTCAGTACCTTACCCACCTTGCCACCTGCTGGCTCCCACTTTCTATGATTGTTGAGCCCTTGAAATACTTGCATGAGTAAGACATACATGTTTGTCTTTTACTGACTGGTTTATTTCACTAAGCATCCCTCAAGTTTCATTTTTGCTGTAGCATGTAACAAGATTTCCTTCTTCTTAAGATGACATAATATTCTAATGTATGTAAATACCACATTTTCTCTGTCCATTGATCTGTCAGTGGACACTTGAGTTGTTTTAAATGTCCTACACAAAATTTTCCTACTTTCTAAATTGATCTCAGTCCAAAAAGCTTCGCCACAAACTCACTGGTTGTGGAATAGTCATGTCCTGAATTCCATTTCGGTTTCAGCTGAGTTTACTCACTTTGACACACATTAGTCACTATATAATACATGTTTTTGATTTCCATTTCAAGGTTAAACTGTTTAAAAAGTAAGTGTGAATTTAGAACAAAATGTTTCCTAGCAGCTATTTCAGCATATTTTCCCTCATGAAAGTAATTTTAAGCTTTCCACTGGTAAGTGAGCCCTCCCCCATTACAATTATATCAATTATACATGTTAAAATTTTTGTGATATTTATCTCTAACATTACTGTGTGTAGGAAATCTCCTCTCAAATAAACTATCCATCTAAATCTTTATCTAAATTTTGCTTTTAGTGCCTGCAAACTAATTCATACAATTGTGAAAGAGGTCTTAGAAGTAACTCTCAGGATGGAATTTAGAACTAAATCACTCAGAGATCAGATGGCTACAAGGACCCCATTATTGTTAGTAGGAGGGTACAATTAACACCTGACAAGCTGAAGAATAACAGTTATTAATATGTCCCACTGCTGCAGATTAGGAGATTTCAAAAAATAAGAAAAAAAATATTTACTTTTGTATAAGCTCTCCAGCTTTCAAAGGGAATGTCAATATGATAATGATAAAGATTGTCATTTGTTTGGATTTGCTGATAGCTGCAAAAACCTTTAAAAAGGACTGACATGTATAGGTTAGCCAATTCCTCACTATGTGCAAACTGTGGAAATATGATGGACTCCAGGGCAATATTAAAAGGTACCGTCTCTCTCAAAGTTATAGTGATGGCAGTGCTAATAATCTGGTCAGTAGTTCAATTTTTTCTAAAACTGCACAGCCTTGATATGATTTCCAGTTTTTTTTTTTTTTGTTTTTTTTTTTTTTTTTTTTTTTTTTTTTTTTTTTTTGTATCATGATCTTGATAGAGAAGAACATAAGTTCTGAGAACAGGGATGGGGACATTTGGGTGGCCGTTCTTGAGAACAGTTTCTGCTGAAAGATACTCTGCTCACCAGTGGAAGTAACCCTGACACTCTTCCTAGTGAAGAACTGTCTCGCTTTCCCGGGGATCATGAACACAATTTACATATGGTGATTTCTATGGAAGACGCTTTTCTCTAAAATATCCCGTCCTGACTTCCCTCACTGCCTCTAGTCAATAACTAATATCAGTTTTCTGTATCCCCTAAATGGGGCATGCATGAAAAAGAAATGCAGCAACTAGATAACATATAAAAACAGAAACAGTGGAACCTCGGTAAGTTTAGATTTCAAGAGTGTCAAAATAGAGTATGGACATAAAACATGAGCCTAGATAGGAAAGTATTATTAACATGAGATAGATCTCATGTCGTGCCTCATAATTTAATATCCTGCCAAATAAATCTGGAACCAATCCTGAAACTCTGAGGGGGGTGGTGTTTTAAAACTTAGACATGATGCCAGCCTACAGTAACTGCATAGAGATGTTAGATTGCACTTGCAGAGCATTGAGGAATGAGTGAGCCAACAGGCAAGACATTAAGACATGTTTATTACTGTGACCAGATGATATAGTACCTGATTATGTCCTGAGAACACATGTGAAATTTATGTGGTACTAATGTTCTTACATTTCCCATTTAAGATAAAGGTCAAGTTATTACATCTTATACATCCTACCATTAATACAATTATAGAGAGTAAGGTAACTTGTGGAGTAGTGGTTAATGCAACTGGATCCCACATGGCTGATTGTGCGGATCAAGTCCTGGACCCAGCAGCTTGGAAAACACACAGGGCATGTGTATGTGTGTGCCCAAATTCCTGAGAGGAGAATGGAGGAAAGGGATTGCAGCATGGCCTTAACCCCTGGGGGTTGCTTTCTCACTTTCCTTCTCTCTCTCTCTCTCTCTCTCTCTCTCTCTCTGTTACTGTCTCTCTCTGGCAAGTACACACATCCTATAGCAAAATTTAAAAAAAAAAAAAAAAAAAAAAAGAAAACTAAACAGGGCCAACACTGTAACACATTGGTTTAGAGTTGCACACGGAAAGCTGGATCCCATGTGGCCAACTGTCTTCCTGTTCCAGTTCCAGAGGCTTGAAAGACATGCCAGTTCAGGCATGTGTACCCAAGACCCTGTGATAATGCACTGAAGGAAAAAGGCTTATGGCATGACCAGCCTTCACTGGGGAGTTTCTCTCTCTCTCCTCCTCCTTCCCTCTTGTGCATATGTGCCCTTTAGGGAAAAAAGAAAAAAGAAAGAAGAATTATAGAATGCTTACAAAGTCTATTTGAATTTTTAATACAGAAGTTATTTACATATTTTTTTTTTTTTTTTTTTTTTTTTTTTTTATAGAGAAGATTTTGCCGTAGGGCATATGTGCTTGCTGGAGAGACAGAGACAGAAAGCAAGAAATCACTCCCCAGGGAGTATGGCCATAATCTCCCCTTCTCCATTCTTCTCTCAGGATCTTGGGTACACACCTGCCTGGTATGAGGGGTTTTGTTTGTTTGCTTGTTTGCTTTATGTTTTGTCTTTTTTTATTATTTATTTTTTTTAGAGATTTTTTTCTATATGGTGCATGTGCACGCCAGAGCAACAGAGACTGAGAGACAGAAAGCGAGAAATCACCCTCTGGGGGAATGGCCACACCACAATCCTTCTCCTCCTTTCTCCACTCAGGATCTTGGGCAAGTATGCACACGCTCCTGGTGTGAGTTTTAAGCTGCCAGATCCAGGACTCAAGCCATGGTCGACTACATGAGAGTTCAGTAACATAAGCATTACACCCTCTGCTGACCCCAAGGCAGAAGTTATTAACAGCAATATCCCTAGGGTTTATGCAACCCAAAACATATTTTTAAGAACCTAATCTATATAAACAAAATGATGTACAAATGTGTTATTAGATGAGCAACCAGGTGGTTACTTGATCTGGATTCTACGTGGGCTTCTATGTGGTTGAAATCCCAATTGTGGCAGCTTGGAAAACAAGCCAGATGCATGTGCATGTGTGCCCAAAATCTCAATGGAAAGCAGAGATGGAAGAGAAGGGATTGCTTGCGGTGATCATTTCTCGGGGGGGTGGGGGGGTGCTTCCCCCAAGTCTGCTAAGCATATGGGCTCTCTGGCAAATATTTTTTAAAATGCATCATTAGGACTATCCCCATGGCCTCGTGGTTAAGGCAGCCTGATCACACATGGCCAACCATGGAGTTCAAATCCTGGCTCCAGTGGCTCAAAGACCATTCTAGGCACATGTGCGTAAGTGCCCCAAGTCTTGAAAGGATAGACAAATGGAGGAAAAGGGATTGCAGCTTGACAAGGCCCCATTTGGGGGTGCTTTCTCCCTCTTCCTTCTCTGTCTTTCTTCTGTGAGTGTATGCATCCTGTGGAAAACAAAACAAGACAAAACGTGCCTTACTGTCCATGGGCCTGCGTAAGGTATAGTTATTAATTTATAAAGACTGATGATAGTGGAAAGGAGATGTTCACACATTTGGTTATTGTCCAAACGTTGCACTGAAAACACTTTGCACCATCCAGGGAGCATCTCTTTCTTCTCAGACCCAGGAACCATGTGTTTAAGTGCTTTATTGTCAAATACACCATTCCTGGCTATGTTCGTGTCTTCCACCAAGAGAAAATGGTAGCTAAGCTGTATTACTCATAAGCCGTGACTCTACAGAACCTATTGAGACAATAGTAGACCTCGATTCTGCAGTTCCCGAATATCGGTTAAAGCTAGCCAAATCCTGACTTTCATCATCTATTGTTACACCTGGCTTCCAGTGACCCTCTAAAATGGTGTTCCTGTGCTGCTTTGATGAGGGCCAGAAATGAACGTCTTTTTCAGACAATAAAACAAAAGGTGAAGGGTGGTGAATTTGTTCATTATATTAATTTACTGTTTTTATTTCATAGCACTAAAGTTAAGATATTTCCAACTATTTCATTTCTTGAACTTTTTAGATCTAAATGATACATACCTAGAATGTGATGACATCTGACATTTACTGTAGCTGCCTCCTATACAATGCAAGCAGCATAAGCAGAGAACCTGAAAAATAATTGGAAATGAAGAAAGTGGTGCAATCTAGGCCAAATAAATAAATAAATAAATAAATAATTCATCCCTCTGTGACCTGGTTTAAGACCAATCCAAGGAAGCATAATTGTCATCACCTTAGTTTGAGGCTAGGAAAAACTTTAAAAAACTATTTGGTGTTATGAAGCAGAGGTCTTAAAAGTATCAGAGGGCATAGGAGGTGTGGAGGAGGATAGATGATGCCCTAGGATGAGAAATTAGAGAGGCCACAGGATAAAGGTTACCTGTGACCACTCCTATGACTGTCTAATATAAGTATGGTGGGACAACCACAGGTGAGACACATGGGAACCTACATAAGGGCTCACACAGAAGCTCAATGCCAAAATTTGGCAGTGGGATGTTGGTAGCTCAGGCCCCCAAAATGTATTCAGTATTCAGCAGGAGAATAAGATCAAAAGCTGGTGGATGAGCACCATGCTCCAAGTGCAATTTCACATCATCCTTCAGAAGTAATCATCTTTGCGTGCTACCCTGATGAAAGTGGGACCTGACTACTGGGCCATGGGACAACTTTATAAGGAGCAGTCCTCGAGCCCCTAAGGCATTGGCCAGTGCTACATGAGGGAAAGAGAGTGGTTTAGAGATAGAAAGCAATCCAGTGTTAAGGGATGGGTACTGGGGCTCATGTAGGTCCCTGATCTGTCTTTCTAGATGGCTACGCCAAGTACTAGAAGGTCCTAGTGATCAGAACCCCTGGTCTTGGCAAATCCTTGGTGTTATCTTGAAGTACCCCAATCACATGGCTTATCATCAAGTATCAAAAATAGTCACAGAGGGACCAGCAGATGGCATCATAGTTATACCGCTGGACTCCCACATGGCCAACCACAGTTCTAGTCCCAGAACTGATGGCTTGAAAATCTCACCAGGTGTGTGTGCATGCAAGATCCTGGAAAGAGAAAGAAGATAAGGATTGTGGCATAGCCATCCCCCTGGGGGGGTGATTTCTCACTTCCCCTCTCACTGTCTTTCTCTAGAACACATGCCATTAAGGCAAAAACATCTTAAAAAAAAAAAGTTACAGAAAATTTTGAAATCACTTCAAAGTATAGTGTCCCTTGAGGCATAGGTCTTGTAACAGGGACCTTGCTTACTCAGGCATAAGGGCTGAATTGTGTAATGTGTTTTGGAATATGGCTCTAATTATCACTATTTCTCAGTATTTTATATGAGAAAAGACATGTGTAAGAATATAAGGAATTAGATAGATTACAGATTTAGTAGGTACCTTTTAAGTGATTTAATTGCCAGAGGGCATTTGTGTTCACTGCAGAGAAATGGAGTAGTGGTGGAGAAGCACCCCTCAAATAGAGCATGGTCATACTGATATCCCTTTTCCTCCATATCTTCAACCCATAGCCATGCACACAAATGCACCTGGCCTGTTTGTCAAGCCACCGGTAGTAGGACTCAAACCTAGTCAGCTAACTGGGCTCTAGTCCCCTAATCATCAGGCCATGGGGCTGGCCCAGTAGATACATTTCAGTGATTCATACTCATTAATTAATTGTTCAAAAATTTACTAAGCTCTTGTTAAGTGACAGAACATGTTTTGTGCCATGAATAAATAAAAGTGCCTACATGGAACAAATTTACCAACAGACATACACTAAGGAAACTATATGAATTTATATATATATATACATATATATATATATATATATGTATGTATATATATAAAATTTATATATAATATATATTATATATAATATATATAATATATAATATATAATAATATATAATATAAACACATATGTGCACAATTTATGTAATGGCATTACCTATGAAACACCTAAAAGTGAATCTTGGTAAGAGTATAAGGAGGAATCTATTAATGTAGATAGAAAGGTTAATGATGGTGTCAGAAGAGAGAACATTTGAGCAGTAATTTTAATGAGTAAGGGGGATCACTGCGTAAATATCTGTGGAGAGGGAGATCTTCAAGTGCCAGTTGGGTTAGGTAGGTAGGACGTGTTTGGAAACCAGCAGTGAAGGTTGCATTAGAGAAGCACACTGAGCAACTAGGAGAGTAGAAGCGTGTGATGCTGGAAGAGTGAGAAGAGGATGGAGGATTTGGGGATAACTGGGAAAATTTTTATGTTTATTCTGATGGAAAACCATTACAGGGTCTTGAGCCAGAGAATACTATTACCTGATTTGCATTTCTTGCATTTCTAACAATTAAAAATCGTGTGTGTGTGTGCATGTGTGTGTGTGTATGTGTGTAGAATAGACTATTGATGGTGAATGTAGAGACAAGGAAACTAGTTAAAGGCTGTCATTAGCAGCCCAAGTAATAGAATTGTTGATATATATTAAAATTAAACAGTTAAATATACTCAGAGCATTGTACAAATAAGTAAATGTTAATTTGCTGATTGTTTTATAACTATATAATAATAATATCAATGTTTCTTAAAGGCTATTAAATGTTAGTTTATATTATTCTGTAAAATTATCCTGCTTCATTCAGATGGCAAAACAAATGACAACTAAGTTTCAAAAACCACTAAAGCAATCCATTTTTTTAAATAGCAAATCAGAGAGAATAAATTTTGTAATTTAGATATATTTGCTCTATCATCAGTACGGTTATTTTCATCTTCAGGTAAATATATTATCTGTTATAGGTTTTCAGATGTGTGGAGGCAGCCATCAGCCATATTTCAAAGTGTGCTCTAATGAGAAGGCAATGATAAAACATTCCAGAATAAAAGTAAAATATAAATTTTTATGTGATATATAGTTTTTCTTCAAATATTTCCAACAAAAACACTGAACATGGAGGAAATTAGGCAGTCTAAAATGCAACGTACAGATATTGAATAATCATTCTCTCCACTGAAGATGATATATTTCACTATATCTTGCCAGCACTTAATCACTTTTATGGAATTACAATTTGGTTTTCACTGTGATTTACTTAGTGTGGGTTGATTTATGCCATTGAGAATTTGTTTAGTTAATGGAACATTTTAATTTATGACAGAAGGCAGTATAAAATTGCTCTGAATATCTAGATTGCATTACTATTGACTGCCAGTCAAATTTTTAAGTGATACGAAAGGTGACATATAAAAGCATTTTTATTTTAGCTATACCTATTACTGGTAGAGTACAGTTTTGAAACGAAAAGCACAAAAAAAACACTAGCTTTTATACTTGCTTCTCCCAACTCTTGACTAGATATTACAGTTCTTTCTGACATATGGTACTGTCTGTGAAGTCTTTTCAGTGAAGCCTCACGGGGAAAGAGTGAGATGTTTCATAATGTAGTGTCATCAGTATGCTATTGGCACCCAGCACTGGGTCTCCTTTCATCTGGCCCAGATGGTACAGATCCTTGACTCTTCCAGTGTCTGCCTCAGATAAGAAGAGAGTTGAAAGCAGACTGGCTGATGGTCTATCCTCATGATTTCAGAATAACGTGTAAGGGTCACAGAAGCCAGGAACAAGTAAAGACTGGGCTTCTCCATTAGCAGGGGTTTATTT
This sequence comes from Tupaia tana, assembly GCA_026018925.1. Taxonomy (NCBI): domain Eukaryota; kingdom Metazoa; phylum Chordata; class Mammalia; order Scandentia; family Tupaiidae; genus Tupaia; species Tupaia tana. The sequence goes on along the minus strand of JAKSZU010000013.1, from coordinate 44,290,304 downwards.
AACCTTTGCCAGCAAGTTATATTGATTTTTATTTAGTACCTGACTTATAAATATCCGTTTTTATTCAGCAACTGTTCAATCATGCCTTTAAGTGTTCCTGCAAGCTATGAGACTTTTCTTGAACGAACGTAATAGAATTAGCCTTTTGTAGAATCAGACTTTCAGGGTTCAGATAAGTTCACGAATACTTAGAAGTGTTTGGGCTGGATATTTGCTGTTTGACCCACATGCCATCTTGCCATAAGGATGTGTCGCTGAGTGGATGAACTCTGTGGATAATGTCATTCGGACTCTTTTGCTTTGTAGTTTCCTATTGGATTTTACAAATGGAAGACACCAGCAAAAGACTGAGGTGGGTGGTAGGCATAACATCAGACAGATGTAAAGATATTTGATATCTCAAGATATTTGTGAGCCTCCTGCCAACCAGGTCATAGGAGGTTGCACTGTCTGCATTTTTCATCTAAGGCCCTAATTCCTGTTATGTGGCCTTCTCCCACAGAGGAAGGAAGTGGGTTCTCTGAGTTCTGGAAACACAGAATACCCTTATACCTTTCACTTTAGGGTGGTAATGGTCCCCATTTTTTTCTAGTTCTAGGATGCTCCACTGTGACTTGTTAGCATTCCTTAACTATAACTATATTTTTATGAAGAATTCATTCATTAAACTGTTTCAGTGCCCCTATTTGAGTGTGCCATCTGCTTTTTGCCATGTCCTGATGGTACAGTGTCTACTTTAAAGATTTGTTGGATGCTTGAATCCCATTATAACATCTATTCCAAATGGTCAACTTAACCATATGCTTTCATGAGTATAGTAACAGAAAACTCACTTGTTTCATTAAGCAACATATTTTCTCCTTAATCAAATTGTAATAATTTAATATCTTATATATAGCAGGGCCAGCAGGTGGCATGGTAGTTAAGGCGCTGGACACTCCCACAATGGCTGACCACAGTTTGAGTCCCGGACTTGGTGGCTTGCTTTCTCACTTTCCCTCTCTCTCTCTATGTCTCTTTCTGGTCAAACTAAAATAAGTGAATGAATAAATAAAATAAAATAAATAATTCTTCAAGAAAAAATAAAAGATAGTGAGCTTTCAGCCTAAAAATATTTAATACACTAAAAAAACCTCACATATAGCAAAATATTACTTCTTGGTGCAACTATAGAGAAAAATATTTTTACATGGTTAGAGTTTTCTAAGCATGTAAAACTGGAACTTGAGTTTATGGAACAAATTTGGAAGTTAAAAGGTGGCTAAATAGACAGGAACCTCTCGAATAACAGATTCATCTCTCCAAGCCATGGGTTCACATTTTAAAAAGAGGACATCTGGGAACAGCAGTTAGTGCAATGGCTGTGTCGCTGGACTCCCATGTAGTCGACCACTGTTTGAGTCCTGGACCCGGCAGCTTAAACTCATGCCAGGTGTGTGTGTGTGTGTGTGTGTGTGTGTGCCCAAGATACCAAGAGGAGAATGGAGAAGAAGAGATTGCGGCATGGCCATCCTTGCCTGGGGTGGGGGTGGGGGGTGATTTCTCGCTTTCTGTCTCTCTTTCTCTGTATTTCTGGTGAGTACACATGCATATAGCAAAAATCTCTCTAAAATAAGGGAAAAAAAAAAGAGGTCGTCCATTTACATATCTTTCTTTCTTTCTTTCTTTGAGAAATTTTTGCCTTATGGTGCATACGCTGACCAGAGAGAGACAGAGAAAGTGAGAGAGAAAGTGAGAAATCACCCCCTGGGGGGGGATGGCCATGCTGCAATCCCTCTCCATTTTCCTCAAGGAATCTTGGGCATGCACACACAGGCGCCTGGTGTGATTTCAAGCCACCACCTCTGGGACTTGAACTGTGTTTGGCCATGCAGGTGTCCACCAATGTAAACGCTATGATAGCTGCTGGCCCATATATTTCAAAGAGATGTAACTATGCATTCACTTCTCTTTGCAGATAGCATTTGTTTTAGGTAGAGAGGTGAGGTTTCTCTCCTATTCAAAGGAATACAGGAAAGCAGGTCTATAGCAATTTCTACATAAAGTTTAGATTCAAAACCTTGGGGTTCCTCTCTTTGGTATATATCCTTTTGTAAATGATTGTCTATGGCTCTTATCACATTACCCTAAACAGGAGGTTAGAGTATGAGGAGCCAATAGAGTTACCACCATAAGTAAAAATTAATCGTCTACCTCAGATCCAAAAACCTCATGTTTGTTTTTAGGACAAAAATAAATAAATAGAGATCATTAAAAATGTAATGCTGGCTTTTCCTCTTCTATCTTTGAATTGATTTTATAAACTTGCAGAGGAGTGCAACTTTCAGAAAACAGCAATTTTAGGTTCTGATCTTGTTTCCTAAATCTTCTTTTTCCTAGTCTTAAAATGTTATGGATTAAAGTCTTCTCAACTTCCTAGTTGCTCTCTTACAGAATCTCCAGCTATATCCAGTCTTTAATGAAATAATATACTAAGTCTTGCTACAGCAAAATATATTTCCTTTACTTTTCTAGTTACTATAGAAGAGTAAGTTTTAGAGAAAAAAAGTGGAGATTAAAATGACTATATAATAATATTGTTTCTATACTAGATCATCATCAGGGAGAATCAACTCTAATTATTTTCAGTCTTCGTGCAAATAAATTCAAGATTCTTCTTTCAAGGAGAAAAAAATATCTGTTTGGCTTTGATTGGATTATGTTGTTTTCCTTGATGAACAGATAAGTCACCTTGATTGACATTTTACCCAAGTTACTTGCAAAGGGAAAAGTGGATTGTATTTTTAAAAACTAATAAGGGAGTTGTTATCAGAAAGAGAGACTAATACTAAGCAGCCAAAAGAAATATTGTTAAAGATTTATGCAAGTAAAGAAAAAAAAATGAAGGCAAGAATGGGAACAATGTCTTTGTAAATTTAATAGTAGTCTGGTAATTGGAGAACCTGAGGCAGTTTCGTGGGATGGAAAGATGCCAGTTAAAGTGACATACATTTTTTGTTGATAATTTTTGTTTACTATTTTTTGTTTATTTTGCTTTGCATTTTTTTGCTTAGAGAACACCAAATTAAATGATATTCTTAAGTTGCTGAAAAAATTAAATCAGCATACCCATACTTAATTTTATTTTCAATGAAATTGTCAGTGGTATAAAGAAATGTAACTGAATTTTGTATGTTGATTTTATATCCTGAAACTTTACTGAACTTATGTATTAGCTCTAATAGGTATGTGTTTGTAGACTTTAGGATTTTCTAAGTGTAGGGTCATGTCATTTGCAAATAGGAATTAACTTATTTCTTCTTTTAGTTTGGATATCATTTATTAATTGATCATTTGTCTAATTCATCTTTCTAGTACTTTTGATACTTTGGCAAATAGGAGTGGTGAGAATAGGTATTCTTGCCTTGCTCTTGATCATAAAAGATAAAAAAATATATATATAAATAGCTTTTAGTTTTTCCCCATTGATTATATGCTAGTTGTGAGGATTTTATTAATGGCCTTTTTTGTGTTGAGAAAATTTCCCTGTATTCCTAATTTGCTGGAAGTTTTTATTTTTAATCAAGGAAGAATATTTACCATTGTCAAATTCTTTCTGTCTATTGTGATGATCCTATGGATTTTATCTGCTGTTCTGTTAAGGCTATATCACGTTCGTTGACTTGCCTACGTGAAGTCAGCTTCACATCCCAAGGGTAAATCTGCTTTGGTCATAATGTTCAATCTTGTTGATGAGTTGTAAAACTAAGTTTGCTGGGGTTTTTTATTGAAAATTTTTGGATCTTTGTTTATCATTGATTTGGGCATGTGGTTTCTTTTCCTGTACATTTAAAAATTATTATTGGGTTGTCAGGAAAGTCATGATGCATTTTTGCATAGAAAAATATGTCATGACTTTCCTGATGACCTAATATTTTTATTGATATTTAATTACATACACACTCTCTCACACACACACATATCTTTGCAGCATACAAAATGGATTTTTAGTGTGAATACAATGCATATTAGTCAAGTAATAGATATTCATTTTTCAAAAACCTATAAATTGAACTACTATATGACCACATGGTTCCACTCCTGGGTATCTACCCAAACGTTGAGAAAACACTCATTTGGAAAAAAGTTGCACAAACATATTCATTGCAGCATTGTTCACAGTTGCTAAGACTTGGAATCAGCCCAGATTTTCAAGAATAGATGAATGAACTAAATTATGTGGCATATATATACTATAGAATACTACTTAGCCATAAAGAACAATAAGACCCAGACATTTGATAGAAAGTGAATGGGGTGGGGGGAGGAACAGGAGATTGCATAGTGGTTTTGTCACTGCATTCTTAAATGCAGGAGTGCTAGCAAAGTTGTAGAGAAAAGGAATCCCTTACACATAGTCAGTAAGAGTATAATTCGATGAAGCCATTATAGAAAACATCATGTAACGTTCTTCAAAAAATTCAAATTTGAAGCACTGTTTTACCCACAAATCTCTCTGCTGTGTAAATACATGAAGGCATTCTCTCCTGTTCACTGCAACATTATTCACAATATCATAGATACAGAAACCACCTAAGTATCTGTCAGGGGATGAGTGAATAAAGAAATTTGTTTTATATACAAAATGGGATATTATTAGAACTTTAAAGAGAAGGAAAACCTGCTTTCACACAACATAGATAAGCCTGGAAGATGTTATACTAAGCGGAATAAGAAAGATACAAAAAGAACGACACTATGTGATCTCACATATATGTGGAATTTTTTTTCTTTTTTGAAGAGGTTTTTGCTATAGGGTGTGTGCGCTAGCCAGACAAAGAGAGACAGAGAGACAGAAAGCGAGAAATCACCCCCTGGGGGGATGACCACGCAGCAATCCCTTCTCCTCCATTCTCCTCTTGGGACCTTGGGCACACACGCACACGTGTCCGGCGTGAGTTTTAAGTCACGAGGTCCAGGAAGTGAACCGCAGTCGACTACATGGGCGTCCAGCGACATAGCCATTATGCTAACTGCTGGTCCCTATATGTGGACTTTTTGAAAAAAGATATTGAATAATGGGGACAAGGAAATGGCCTAATGGTTACATCTCTGCACTCAAACATAGTTGACCACGGTTTGAGTCCCAGACCTAGCAGCTTAAAACTTACACCAGGTACCTGTGAGTGTGTGTCCAAAATCCCAAGAGGAGAATGAAGGAGAAAGCACTGTGGTGTGGTCATCCCCCCTGAGGAGGTGTGATTTCTCACTTTCTGTCACTCTGTCTCTCCCTTTTACTGTGGCAAGTGCATACACCCTATAGCAGAGATCTATTAAAAAATGTAAAAAAAAAAAAAAAAAAAATTAGCAGCAGGTGGTGTGGAGGTTAAGGCAGCTACTACATGGCTGATTTTGCAGTTAGAGTCCCAAACCCAGTGGCTTGAAAACCACACCCAGGTGCATGTATGTGTGTTTCTAAAATCCTAAGAAAATGGAGGAGAAGGGATTTTGACATGGCCCCTGGGGAGTGATTTCCTACTTTCCCTCTCTGAGTACACATTCCCTGTAACAAACAAAAACAAAATAATCAATCCAGTTGGAAAATAGGAAATAATATTTATTGATTATATCTAAAAATAAAGAAAAATATGGAACTTCAGACAGTGGATCAAATAGAAAACAAATAGGTGATAGATATAAAGCAACATTATTATGAACTATATTAAAATGAAATATCCAATTACAAGAAAATATCAATTTGATAGCAAAGCAAGTCTTTGTTACTTATATTAAACACCTCTTAAAGAGAAAGCACAGGAAAACTGGAATTACAATGTTGGACAAAGATACACTGCAAATATTAAAAATCACAAAAACAGTAGTTGAAATGATGCTAATATTAAAGTAAGCTCCAGATAAAAAAATTTTATGAGAGAGAAAAGAAAATACTTGAAATGACAAGGGAGAGCCTTCATTCTACTAGAAAATACATGTAACAGTTTTAAATCTGGCTCTACCAAATCATATAGCTCCAAAATATATAAAGCAAAAATAGACAGAATTAGATGGAAGACAAGATAAATTCACAGTGAGAGCAACATATTTAAGCACTCTTCCAGGGCAAGCAGAAAAAAAAAGAGATTAAAAAAGTTCCAAAAAAATGACGATTAGATATTTAATAAGCTACAGTTAATGATATTGAAGAATATTTTGCCACAAAGTAGCAGAATACACATTCTTTTGAAAGTCATATGGAACATTCACCCAAACTAACAGTAGCATGGGTTATTTAACAAGCCATTGGTATTTTATTACTCATCAGAAGTCAGTAACAATAACAAAAATCTAGATTATACCCAAATATTTAAAAACTAGACAATATGGTTCCAAATGGCTCATTGTTCAAAGAAGAAATCACAAAGTGAGAAATATTTTGCACTGGGTAGTCCTAACATGTCCAAATTTGTAGTATGCATTTAAAGCAGGACTTAGAGAAAAAAAATAGTTTCAAATATGTTTATTAGAAATTAGTTTTTTTTAGAAACTAATAAAAATGTTGAACCAATTTAAGAAACTAGGCAAAATAAGAGAAGATCAGAAATAAAAGATATAGGAAACAAAAAGGCAGTAAGAGCAAACAAATACAAGAGTTGGTTCCTTGAAATAATTGATAAAATGATAGCAGGACCAATCATGAAAAAATAAAGCAAGCACAAATACTAGATCACAAGAAAAAGTAAAGTGCTATCACTACATATATTACAGACATTAAAAACTCAATTGGACCACCAGGTGGCGAGAAGGTTAAGGCGCTGAATTCCACATGGCTGACCATGGTTTGAATCCTGGACCTGCTGACTTGAAAATCACCCTGGGTGCATGGGTGTATGCCCAAAATCCAAAGTCCTGAGAAGTGCATGAAGGAGAAAGGACTGCAGTGTGGCCATCCATCTGGGGAGTGATTTCTTGCTTTACTTCTTTCTGTCTTTTTCTGTCTCTCTTTGGCAAGTACACATGACCTATGGCAAAACCTAACAAACAAACAAACAAACAAAAACAACCAACCAAACAAACAAACAAATAAAAACCCATAAAACTTCAATATAGAGCCAGCCTGTGGCATGATAGTTAAGGCAAGTGGATCCCACATGGCTGACTTCACAGTTCACGTTCAGCGGCTTGAGAAATAAACTGTGTGTGTGTGTGTGTGTGTGTGTGTGTGTGTGTGTGTGTGCATGTGCCCAAAATCCCAAAATGGGGGAGAGAAGGACGAGGAGAGATTGCAGCTTGACCATGCCCCATGGGGAATGCTTTTTCACGTTCTTTCTCTCTCTCTGGTGAGTGCATTCACCTGTATGCACCAGGTGGCAAATTAAAAAAAAAAAAAAGAATCAATAGATGTTATAAGTAAGTTCACTTCATTCAACTTGAAAATTTAGCAAAAGACATTTGAAAAAAAAATACAACCTACTAAAACTGAAAAAAAAGAAAATAAATCTTAAATACTTGTATTTATTAAATAAGTTGTATCTATTATTTAATATCTTTTCCTGCACAATTTTTTAAAACAATATATTCCACCAATTTTATGTATATCTTACCCAACAATAAGAGAAAAGGGAACTTTGAAAACTTATTTACAAGGTTAACTTATTTACAAGGTTATGTTAAGATATAACATAACACATCTTAAGTTATAAAACCCGAAAAGGTCACTACAAACAACAAAACTGTAGTGACAATATCCAAATGTACATGCAAAAACCTAACAAAATAATGATAAATCATCCCAGAAATATAAAAAATGATAACATGTCAAAGTAAGTAATATTTTGTCCAGTATTAGTTAAATATTCAGTAATCATTTTTCTTTTGACATGATGAATTGATGCCTATTCTACTCTCTGCTTCTATGAGATCAAATTTTTTTCTCTCCACAGATGAGTGAGAACATGAAGTATTTGTCTTTCTATACCAAGGGAAAGAGAAGGGGGGGGTGGGTAGAGAAGGCCTGGTTAAAAGAGGTACAAAAATATAGTTAAAGAAGATTTGTTTCCAGTGTTCTATAGTATAACAGGGCAACTATGGTTAACAGTAATTTACTATAGGTTCAGCTATGGTGACACAATTTTTTCTTTCTCACTTTAATCTATCTCTCACACTATCATGAATAAAGAGAAAAAATGATAGTAATTTGTATATTTTAAGATAGCTAGAGGTTTTTTGTTTGTTTGTTTGTTTTAGTTGCCAGAGGGTCTGCAAACTTGGCAAAAAGAGACAGAAAGAGAGAAGGAGAAAACATCCCTCAATAGGGTGTGGTCATGCTGTAGTCCTTTCTCCTCCCTTTCTCCATCCTCTTGAGATTTTGGGTAAGAACATGCATACTCCCAGTTTGCTTTTCAAGCTGTTGCGGCCAGAATTCAAACCACAATTAGCCATGTATGTGGACTCCAGCTCCCCCTAACCACTTGGCATAAGGTCAGCTGGAAAAGGTTTTGAATGGTCCCAACACAAGGAGAGATAAATAGTTGAAGTGATGGATATGTTAATTACTCTAATGTGATCATTGCATGCCATAAACATGAACTGAAATATCAAACTATAACTCGTAAATATGTGTAATTGTGTGTAAGTTGAAACAAAAATAATAAATGATGGACTTATGAATGTATATATATATTGAGAAATTATAGCAAATCTTAACAATTATGGAACACAGGTGGTGGTGTTCTTTGTAAAATGTCCACTTATTTAAATTTTTTATATGGAAAATATAAAATTATAAACAAGTAAATTATTGAAATTCAACACTATATACTGAAAACAGAAGAGAAGAAAATCTTATATGAACATTTTATTAGATACAGAAAAAACTTTTTTGATAAAACTGAACATCTACTCCTGATTAAAACCTCACAAAAGTAAGTAAAAAAGCAGTGTCTTTAATCTCATGAAGAATGCCCACCAAGAAAAAAGAAAAACTGTATGAAACATCCTATATATTGATGAGTTAAAAGATTTCCCTGTGAGATTGAAAATATAATAGAGATAAAGGGAAATAAATTGATGCACAGTATAACTATCTTTTTTCTACATTGAACCAAGGTCCTGGACAGTGGCATAAAGAAATAAAAGGAATAAGAATTTGAAAGGAAAAAATAAAATTGTCATTTTTTTGCAGACAATGTGATTATATAAGAAGAAAACCCAAAGGAATTTACAAGAAAAACTATTAGAATTAATAACAGACATTAGTAAGTTAACAGAATACACTTGCATTTCCACATAAAAGCAAAAAGCAAGAAAAATGATGAATTTTTCTTTCAATAGCATTAGAAACTTCAAACTAAATGAAGTATGTGCAAGATTTTTACAATGTACAGCACTAAGTAATATTGATAGGTATTTTTAAAAAACTTGAATAATTTGAGGGATGTTCATGGCTTAGAACACTCAGTATTTTAAAGATGTCAATTCTGCCCAATTGATCTATAGATTCAATTAAATCCCAATCAAAATCACTGCAGGTATCTTGTATCTATGTGTGTGTATGTATTTGTGAATATATGAAAATTGATGAGCTGATTCTAAAATTTATATGAAAATTAAAAAGACCTGGAATATCAAAGGCAGTCTTGGAGAACAGCGACATATGAGTACTTACACTACCAGATAGAGAGATTTATTTTAATACTATGATAATGACTCAGTGTGATGGTGGGACAGAGAGTGAAAACTAGACCAACAGAACAGAAAATAGTCCATAAATAAACTAACATATAGAGTCATTTGCTGATTGTATTTGTCATATGTTCTGTTTAACAAATTGTCCCAAACCTTAGCAGCTTAAAAAGCAAACATTTATCTTCTCAATTAGTTTCCATGTGTCAGGAATTTTTGAGCATCTTAGCTGGGCAGCTCTGGCTCAGGGTCTATCATGAGGTTGCAGTCAAGCTGTCAGCTGCAGGGCTGTAGTATCAGCTTCCAAGCTCGCTCAGGTGGCTTTTGATAAGAGGCTTCTGTCCCCTATCCCATGGGTTTGTCCATAGGCTTTCATAGCAGCTAGCTTCTTCCAGCAAAGGCTATGAGAGAAGGAGAGAGCAAATGAGAGAGGGATGAAATGAAAGGCACAGTCTGTCATGAGCTGGCATCAGAAGTTAACACACAATTATGTCCGCTGCATGTGGTCAGTCCTCCAATGTTGCAGGGGACCATCCAAGGCCATGAAAACCAGACGATGGGAAGATAGGTGACCATTTGGAGGTTTTCTCCCACAGTGATATCAGTGACATTGTAGTATAGTAGGGAAAGAATATATATTTGAATGATTTGGGGTCAATGGGCTACTCTTGTGAAAAAATAAAAATATTGATTATATATCATAATAAACCAAAACACAAACCTCAGATAATGACCCAAAAAGTAAATGTCATAGATTTGTAGTTAGAAGGAAAGATAATAAAACATTAAAAAGGAAATTCAGGGAATATATTCATGAGATTGTGGTAGGAACTAATTCTTAAACAGGATGCAGAAGTTATTAATTGTAATGAAAACAAGTAAAAGCCTCTGTTCATTAAGAAATATCATTATGAGAGATAAGTAAAAGGCCACAAAGTGGAGGAAAAAAACCCATGTATTTAACAAAGAACAACTATCTAGACTTTTAAAAGAGTTATAAATCATTAAGAAAAAGACAGTCCATTAAGGGGGGAAAAAAGACCGAAAGCCTGAAAAGTCTTCACATAAGAGGGTATTCTAATGGTCAACAAATATGAAATGTATTCAACTTTAGTGAATCATCATAAAAATGCAAATTACTATCACACAATATATTACTATCCACCACAACTAGAATGGCTTTTAAAAACAATTTAAAATTCAAAAAAAGACATTTAAAATTTAAATGTTTAGTTAGAAAAATGCACCCAAATGGCTAAAATTAAAAATACATTTCTAAATGTTGAGAAGAATGTGGATCAACAGGAACTCATACACAGCTCATGGGAGAGTAATATGTTGCAACCACTTTGGAAAACTGTTTTGCAGTTCTTTACTAAAATTGACCCTATATTAACCTTGTGAACAAGCCAAATGTATTCTCAAAGAGGTAGCCAATGGAAATGCCTATATAAGGTCGTTGAAAGATATACATACGTGAATATCCTTAGCAGCATTCCTAAAAATCAGAAGTTAAAACAACACAAATGTCCATCTCTGTAGAACGGCTAAAACACGTGATATGTTCTCACAGTGGACTATAGATCGATGAAAAGAAATCACAACCATTTACAAAAATATACTCAGTGAATAAAGTTAGACAAAAATAACGGGCAACCATAGTGTATTACATAATTCTCTTTATTATGTAACACACAAGAATAGGCAACATTAGTCTATAGTATTTAAATCAAGAAAGTGTTTACTTTGGTGGTGGTAGTAAATGGAGAAGCACGTGATGGAGACTTCTGAAGTGGGAGCAAATCTGTATACATTCATCTGAGTGTTGATTACATGAGTCTGTAAAAATTTGTCAAATTGAACACTTTCACTGAATTTTTGTGTATGTTTATATATTTCAATAGAAAACCGTACTTTCTGTTTTTAAGTTTCTTTCTTTCATGAGTGAGACACAGAGAAAAAGAGACAGAGAGATGGCATCTTCAACAGGTTCTCAATACCTGATTCACCCCCAGCTCCAGCCAGCTTCAGATCATAGGCACACCCATGCCTGGCAAACACCAGGCGGTCTCCAGACATGAACCCAGGATTCCTGTCATGCTGGTCAGCCTAGCAGAGCGTCAGATTTTACTACTGCACCACTATGTACCCTGTCCAAAGTTATTACTTTTTTTATTTTGCAGGGATTTTTGCTAGAAGTGTAGCCATCCCCCGGGGTGATCTTTCACTTTCTTTCTCTCTGTCTCTCTGTGTCTCTTCAGTGAGAAATTCAGAAATCACCCCCCCCCCCCCCCCCGGGAGATAGCTTCTCTGCAATGCAATTCCTTTTCCTCCATTCTCCTCTCAAGATTCTGGGCACACGTGCTCAGGGTGAGTTTCAGCTGCCAGATCCAGGACTTGAATTCCAGTCAGCCATGTGGGAGTCCAGCACCCCAACAACCACAACACCTGCTGTCCCCCAAAGTTGTTACTTTAAAAATATATTGAAGTAGGGACCAGCACCCCAACAACCACAACACCTGCTGTCACCCAAAGTTGTTACTTTAAAAATATATTGAAGTAGGGACCAGCAGATGGCATAATGGTTATGTTGCTCGACACCCACATGGTCAGCAGCGGTTTGAGTCCCGGACCTGAAGGCTACAAACTCACATTGAGCATATGTGCATGTGTGCCCAAAAATCTTGAGAGGAAGATGGAGGAGAAGGTATTGCAGCATGGCTATCCACCCTGAGGGCTGATTTCTCAGGTTCTCTGTCTCTCTCTGTCTCTACAGTGAGCACACATGCCCTATAGAACAATCTCCCTCTTAAAAAAAAAAAAAAAAAAAAAAAAAAAACACTGTATACTGAAGTGGAAGGAGCAAAACTGACTACTCTTTAGATGAGGTTGACAGTAAAACCATTGAAGACTTTGATGGTGATTTACACATAAAAATAGAAAGTTATTTTAGAAAATCAGAACTGGAACAGGTATATAGGCATTTTTAGAAGATTATAAGGAGATAAAAGCTGATGATACCAGAGAAGATAGAGTCTAAAAGGCAAAATCTTCTGAAAGACATTATGGAGGAATATAGTAGAGATATATGCATTAGAAGTAAAAAGATTAGATTGAGTGAAAATGGGGAGACAATTGAAATAACAAAATTAATTCAGGATTTTCAGGACTTTTTGTCACTTTTTGAATTAGTCAATAAGTTGGAAGTAGATCATGGACAGAGAGTGAGAGAAAACAGGTGGCATTGGGATTTTTTGAAGAAAGAACTCGCAGACTTGTAATGGGAATTAAATATTAAAACACTCAACTAGTTTCATGAGACAGTAAGAATGCCAATATCATATTTACATCATAGTAGTAACTACTCTTATCCATCGTAATAATAACTGCTCTTGTAACAATATCCATATTAAAATGGTATATAATAAAGCTTAGTGTTTACAGGTGGAAAATAATCTACAAAAGCATACATTCTTTAGTTAGCTCTAATCACATCAGTTAGGCTTATCTGTGTATAAGAGATTTTATCATGTTTCTTCCATTTATATTAGAGTTTATTTGTATTAATATTTTTATTTGCCACATGATATGGAGTCTTCAATTTCTTTATGTCAACAAATGATCACTTTTCTTTAACAAAAAGTGTAGTTTTAATTAACAAGATTACCACTCTTAATACTTCATGCTTGGTTATCACTGTAGATCTAAAATTATATCCTTTTACATATTGGTATTTATGTAATATTCTTGACAAATAAATCCTAATTTATGTGCAAGAATTACATGTATTTCTGTTTCAAAATTTCTTGATAAAAATTAGATTACCAATATTAGCTCCCTCTTCCCTGCCTACTCTAGAAAGGTATACTTATTTACTTTGAATAAGTATTATATAGTGCTTGGTTTTAAATACTTCGCATAATTTTCTCACTTGAATAAAATTCTCAATATTTATTTCTATAGTCAATACATTTCTTATTTCTTTCTAAGAAATCCAATACTTGCTTATTTTCTTTAAGCTCACATTTTAAGCTTCACCAGTCATTTTGTTGAACATGTCATAATCTCACTTATATCTATCCCAATGATGATTTTCACATGTTCAAAAAAATGAGGTAAAAATGTATAACGTGGCCTGAATTTGCTTTCATTTATGGATTTCAATATATGTCAAATTTATGAAAGACAATTTGAAAAAAAAAAAACTCACCAGTAAAATTTCTAAATTTAAAGGAAATTTGCATATGCCATTTCTTTCATAAAATTTTACTGTATTAGTCACTAAACAGAAGTGAGTAGATCTTCAGAAATTTCATTAAAATGGAATCCTTACTGTAATTATGCACAAAATAAAATACATCCAATTTATGTAAGTTATTTGAATAAAGAGAGAAATACTTTAAGAAGAAGAGATACTCTAAAGGAAGCAAAAAGAATAAAAAAATCTTTGGGCCACAGGTCTCTCAATACATAAAAGCAAAGTAAAAATCTGTAAAAGAAAATAATAATAGATACAGCTGTTTTAATACCCAACAAAAACTTTTGTAAAATCCCATGAGTTTGACAATTGAAAAATTGGAAAGAAAATTTTCAACATATAATTCAAACAAAATGTCAAAAATCTCATCATGTAAAGATCTTCACAACTTAAGATAAAATAAGCTTCCTTTAACCTTAATTTTCCTTTAACAACTTATATCAGAAAGTACTTTTTCCCTCTTGTCATGTCTTTCAATATCCAAAATTCCCAAAGAAATTCAGTATTTACTCACACAGGCCCTTAAATCAGTCTACCACCAGCTCATTTCTTTCATCTTTCAGAACAGGAGCTCTGATGCTCTCTGGAATCATAAACAGGAATTCCCAGTGTACCCACCCATCTCTTCTGTGATCAGTTGCCTACAGAACCTCTTCCTCATCGTAACATCCACCTTTCTGCTAGTTCAGTGAGATTAGAACTTAACCAAGCTAGATAAAGGTCAGAGGTTTTGTAATAGGTGATATTAGGGGTCCTCTTCTTTTCCAGCAGGCCAGGCAATTTTGCCACCTATCTTGACTACTACCCTGGCCTCCAAATTCTACCTCTGGTAGATAGGCTCCATGTAGAAGGATGGCCTTGAGGCTAAGCTAGATAGTATTTCCCTTCCCAGAGTTAATATCACAATATTCCTGCCTCAATGGTCACTATGCCTCAGGATATGTGGAAGTAAATAATTCTACCCACAGAATTTTAAGAGAGACCAGGAAAAAGGAAATCCAAATATTAAAATATTTTCTAATATCGGGGCCAGAAGTTGATAAAATACAATGCTCTGTGAGGCAATTGTATATGGGAAGATTCTCAGTTAGAGTCCAGAGACCTTTCTGAGTACATTAGCCATGGCTTGCCTGTGATCCTGGGGTGGCTGAGGCTGGGGTTTGATCATGGCATTGGAACTATGTTGGTGGTGCTCCTTTTCTCTGTCTCTCCCTCTTATTCTTAGGGAAAAAAAGAAACTTTAAAAATATGTATTTTACAAGGCATGAGTTGTTCTGGTTTATCAATGAGCATCTTCCTATATGTGCATGTGCACATGTGTATGTGTATGCACATGTATGTGCATGTGAAAAAAATTGGGAACAACAAATATAAATTATGGTTGAGGTAGTTACATAAGGCATACATTTTATTCCTTACAGTTTCTGTATTTACTGACTTTTGTACAATGAACGTATATTCATATTTAAATCAACAGAAAAAGCATTCATTTTTAAAATGTCAGTCCCAGTCCATTTCTCTGTTAACATTAATAACAGGAATGTATTTAAAAATTCTCTTTGCTATATCTCATTAAAAACAAATTTAATTCAATGTTCTCTTCCACATGCAAATAAGTTGATTTGGAAAATTTCAAAGACTATTTGTGACACTAATATTTGGATAGATCAAATATTCAATAATTAGTTCATCTTCAAAACCAGGAAGGTATTCCATAAGTAATCTTGTGTATGCATGGATACTGTCAGGTGTCAGATCTGGTTTACCTCACACAGAGTTTTTAAGAACATGGGAGTATAATCTCTTACTATAGGAATACCTAAGCCACACCTTTGTTGACTTTGTAATATACTCTAAATAAACACTCCATTATTAAAGCCACAAATACTTTGAAAACATAACTGTGATTAACAGGAGTTAGCCTAGTCTAATTATTAATAAACGGCTAGCAATAGGCTCAATCATTTAAAGGACTATACTATTAATTGGAGGTTCAAGGAATGGTTGCCTTGATTTTTTTCATCCTATTTTCTCCAGTAAGTGGTATTAGAATTAAAATCTGCTAGGATCAGAAAATCGCTTGTTTGTAATCTGAGTCTATATTCTGTGCTGCTCATTTCCTAAGACCAGCACTTTGTGAAACTACTTCAGAGACTCTGACTCTTCACTAGTAATGAACTATTACAATATGCAATCAGAAGAGAAACTCTTCCTTGAATCTAGTAATTGGAATAAAGACTAGAGACCATATGGACCTTGATATTATAGTCTAGGTGTTAATTATGAGAGGAAATGAATCACAAATCGAAAACCTAAAAATTATATTTTAATTTCCAAGAACATGTGTGTGTGTGTGTGTGTGTGTGTGTGTGTGTGTGTGTAAATGTTTGCAGGGAACTGTGAGCAACCTGTGAATGTAACTTCACAGGAACGTTCTGAATTGGTCAGAAAGCAATTACGTTATCTCTTGAACACTGTATATAGGGAATGATTTTCTTATTTAAAATATATAGTAAAATTAGCAGAAAACTGTTCTAATTCTCTCTGTTGTTTTTTATCTATACAATACCTAGTCTTTACTGAATAACTTACTTAAAAGATGGAGGGCCTAGCCACAATTAAGCAAGTGACAGGACACCATCTTAATGTGCAAGGCTAGGCCATATGGGACTGCCAGGTATAATTCCTGGACCAACCTGGATGGGCCTGGCCCAGCAGTGCCTCAATAGCCCTGCCTTACTAGGAAACTAGAACAGGGGATATCTCTCTCTCTCTCCCTCCTCTTTCTTCTTCTTTTCTAATTTTGTTAAAAATAAGTACACAATCAATTAGCTTTATTAAATAAACTAATGGAAAGCTAATACATAAAAGTGAATAAGTGAAGTCTTTTTTATATGGAGAGAACAGGAATGTAAGTGTAATGATACTACCATTTAAAATTTTTCTTTTACTTTCTGTTATTTCAAAGAATACTATACATTATCATTTTTATTTTTTTGGAGAGGTTTTTGCTATAGGGCACGTGTGCTCACCAGACAGAGAGAGACAGAGAAACAGAAAGCGAGAAATCACCCCCCAGGGGGGATGGCCAGGCCGCAATCCCTTCTCCTCCATTCTCCTCCCAGGATCTTGGGCATGCACGCACACGTGTCCGGCGTAAGTTTAAGCCACCGGGTTTGGGACTCAAACTGTGGTCGACTACATGGGAGTCCAGCGACATAGCCATTATGCTAACTGCTGTTCCCACAATATATTATCTTTTAGGTAAAGAAGATAGCTCTGGCATATATCAACCAGGAAAGTCCATGTCGTGAGGTACAGAATACATAACAAGATAGGACCTGAAACCATGACTCAAATGACACTTTTCCAGTATCCTGTTTCTCTTTTCTTTTTCATATTTTTAGATTCTCCTATTTCTAGGTTTATTCATTTTTATATAAACCAGAACTTCTTTTTTTTTTGGAGAGGTTTTTGCTATAGGGCGCGTATGCTCGCCAGAAAGACAGAGAGAGACAGAGAGACAGAAAGCGAGAAATCACCCCCCAGGGGGGATGGCCACGCTGCAATCCCTTCTCCTCTAGTCTCCTCTCGGGATTTTGGGCATGCACGCACACGCGCCCAGCATGAGTTTAAACCACCGGGTCCGGGACTCGAACCGCGGTCGACTACGTGGGAGTCCAGTGACATAGCCATTATGCTAACTGCTGGTCCCTAAAACAGAACTTCTTAAATATAAGAGTTGCAGTTGTTCTAGGCCACAAACTTGCAAGTTCAAATCATGCGGGAAAAGTGTGAGTCTCTCAGTAATGCCAGTAAAAGTTCCCTTTATTTCATTGGCTCACGGTGTACCCTGACTTCATTCCTAACACAGCCTGAATCAAAATCTATACCCTGGAGCTAGAGGTGGAAGCTGTGGAAGCCATTTTCTATAAACCCATAGATTGTGGATTATATGTGTTTATCTCCACACCGAATATTGAATAATCTTATTCTGAGAGAGAAGCAGGATGATAGGAATCATTATACATCAGTCATAGTACTGTGTTTACAAGTAACAGAAACCAATTTGATGTAGCTTAATTAAAACAGGCTAATTTTCACAAGGAAAGAAAGCTATTTCATTGAATTCAATAACAGGAATGGAACAAAGACGTACTGTTTGTGTCTCTCTGATGTTTTTATTCACATTTAAATTATTTATTCTTTATGATCTGGAGACCTGCTGTCTCTCATCCGTGATCCATGGATAGTTGAATGCAGAACCACAAGTCCCAAGATTTTATATCACTACTTAAATCTGAATTTGAAACTCTTGTTCTTCATAGTTGTGAGAATTTGATCAGCCTCTGTTAAATGATTACACCTCATCCCAGTATCTATAGCCATGGGCAAAGCTGGGTAGAATAAATATGGCTGCCATAGCTCTACTAATAAGAAGGATGGTTAAAGACTTTGCCACAAGTTTAACAGATACTCCAAATATGGACTGCTGTATATGATGCAATCCTGACCAGAGGGAACATTAAAGCTTCTTTTTTTTTTTTTTTTTTTTTTTTTTGAGAGGTTTTTGCTATAGGGCGTGTGCGCTCGCCAGACAGACAGAGAGAGACATAGAGACAGAAAGCGAGAAATCACCCCCCAGGGGGGATGGTCATGCCACAATCCCTTCTCCTCCATTCTCCTCTCGGGATCTTGGGCATGCACGCACACATGCCCGGCGTGAGTTTTAAGCCACCGGGTCCGGGACGCGAACCGCGGTCGACTACGTGGGAGTCTAGCGACATAGCCATTATGCTAACTGCTGGTTCCCCATTAAAGCTTCTTTTAAAGAAGCTGATCCAGGGACCAGCAGTTAGCGTAATGGCTGTTGCTGAACTCCCATGTAGCCGACCATGGTTCGAGTCCTGGACCCAGTGGCTTAAACTCACACCGGGCGCATGTGCGTGCATGCCCAAGATCCCAAGAGGAGAATGGAGGAGAAGGGATAGCGGCATGGCCATGGCCCCGGGGGGTGATTTCTCGCTTTCTATCTCTCTGTCTCTCTCTTTCTGGTGAGCGCATGTGCCCTGTAGCAAAAAAACCTCTCCCCCCCAAAAAATAAAGAAGCTGATTAAGATCAAAGGAACAGAATAGGGACCTTTCAGAAATAAATCCAAAATATACAGCCATCTGCTATTTGACAAAGTGCACAAGATAACCTAGTTGAGAAAAGAATATCTCTTCAGAAATGGTGCTTGAAAAACTGGACCCCTATCTCTCACCATTAGCAAAAATTAACTTGAGATGGATAAAAAATCTACACTAAAACCTCTAAATGTAAAATTTCTGGTGGAAAATACAGAAGAAACTCTTGGAGTCATTGGAGTAGGGACATTTTTTTAAATAAGACCCCCAAAGCATAGCCAGAAATACCAAAAATAGACAAATAGGATTGTATCAGGTTAAAAACTTCTGCTAGGGAACCAACAGTTAGCGTAATGGCTATGTTGCTGGACTCCCATGTAGTCGACCGCGGTTCGCGTCCCGGACCTGGTGGCTTAAAACTCACGCCGGGCGCGTGTGGGTGCGTGCCCAAGATCTCGAGAGGAGAATTGAGGAGAAGGGATTGCGGCGTGACCATCCCCCTGGGGGCTGATTTCTCGCTTTCTGTCTCTCTGTCTCTCTCTGTCTGGCGAGCGCATGTGCCCTATAGCGAAAAACCTCTCAAAAACAAAACAAACAAAAAAAAACAACAAAAAAAAAACCCAAAAAACTTCTGCTCAAGAAAAGAAACAATAATTAGTGTGAGGAGACACTCCTCAGAGTGGGAAAATACATTTGTAAATACTCCCTCAGATAAGGGACTGATTACCACAATATCCAGGGGAACTCAAGTAGCTTACCTGCAAAAAATTACTTAAGCCAATTAGAAGGTGGGCAAATGAGCTGAACAGACAACTTTCAAGGAAGGCATACAAACTGCCAAAAAGCATATGAAAAAATGTTCTACATTCCTTATCCTAAGGGAGATGCAAATCAAAACCACAAGGAGATAACACCTAACCCCAGTCAGAATGACAAAAATTTAAAAAATGAAGAATGGTAAGTGCTGACAAAGCTGTGGTAAAAATGGAACTCTCCTATTCTGTTGGTGGGAATGTAAATTCGTACAGCTATTATGGAGAACAATGTGGAGGTTTCTCAAAGACCTGCAGAGAGAATTACCATGGGATCCAGCAGATCCACTGCTGGGTGTCTACCCAAAGGACAGGAATATGCTCAGTCAGAAAAACACTTGCATATCCATGTTTATTGCAGCGTTAGTCACAAATGCTAAGACATGGAATCAACCCGAATGTCCAAGAACAGATAAATGGATTGAAAAAATGTGACACATACACATTACAGACTACTACTCAGCCATAAAATAAAAAAAAAGAGAGATCCCATGCCTTAATAGAAAGTGGATAAATATGGAAGATTTAATGCTAAGTGAAACAAGCCAGACTATGAAAAAGGGGTGTTATATGTCTCCACTCAATATATACTAAATCCCTGCATTCTATGGCAAGAAATTGAAAGATAGGAAGGTATAAAAACATGGAGAGCAACTTGGGCATTGGAGACAGTGTGGAAGGAGAGTGGAAATGAGGGGGAGTCGGAAGGAAGGAATCAAAGGGAAAAAAGTGATAAGCAAAACATCTAACAGACACAAAAATGGAAAAGTATCTGTTGATGATGAAGTATATGGCAGTATCTTTGGCTGGACTAATATATTGCATATTCCTGATGGGAAAATTCAGTTTGTTTGCTGAAAAGATGTACAGTGCTGGAATATTAAAAATAAGAAAGTGAAATAAAGGGTTGGAAAAAGCTAGTATTTATGGGTGTAACATTTAAAAATGAATAGTTGCATATAATTTAAAGCAATGAAATTAGATATGAAAATAGTTGCATATAATTTAAAGCAATGAAATTAGATATGAAAATGTTAAGAGGAGAAAACAGTCAAAGCAGCAGGTCCCTGTGGGAATGAGAGAGGAGTCTTAAAGGGTGAAAAAAGAGGTCAAATAAGAAATTTGAGGTTTCTAAAAATAGCTGTTTCACAGATTTGCCGGGAGCTAACCCTTCTTACATGGTACTATCTATAAGCCAAATACCTTAAATTATAAATCAAGGAAGGTTAAAACTATATAATTATCTTCATACTATCCTGAGGAAAAATGTGTAAGGAAAAAAAATACATAAAAGATTAATGAAAACATCTGCTTCCAGTCTTCTAACATTTAAATCAAAGAATCAGGTTTATGAGTGGTACAACCAATCCCAGCTGCCAGATGATTTACAGGTGCAGAGGTAATCTATAAGGCATCACAGCAGGGCAGCAGAAGGGGATTTATAAATTAAAATCGATATGTGAATTTCATTGCGGAGCCTACAGTAGTTGGTGCTGATTGCAGGGCTCTGGTAAATGGCCTCTAAACCTGCTTTTATTCATAGATCAAGACATTTCCTAGAAGCTGGAGTTTGGAAACACTATGTGCCTAACAATTCTAGAGGGTAAAGTTGTTCTGAAAGACTGTCTAGATTTTGGATATTTTATAAAGGATATGAATGTGTATACATGTTAATATAAAGATGGGCATCTAAGGGAAACAAATTTTTTTTAAATCCTTTTTTTGGGGGGAGGAGTGGGGGACTTTTTTGTTTTAAAGTGAAGCTTAATTGAGTAAGTGACCAGATGGATAAAAAGCAATAGCCATCAAATTGGCATTTTAATATTTTGTATGCCAGTTTATGCTTATTCTTAAGCAAAGCAACATTGCAAATTGAACTTCTCTGGAACTTGACTTCCAGGTTTTTTTTTTTTTTTTTTTTTTTTTTTTTTTTTGAGAGGTTTTTGCTATAGGGCTCGTGCGCTTGCCAGACAGACAGAGACAAAGAGATAGAAAGCGAGAAATCACCCCCCAGGGGGGATGGCCAGGCTGCAATCCCTTCTCCTCCACTCTCCTATTGGGATCTTGGGCACGCACACACACGCGCCCGACATGAGTTTAAGCCACCAGGTCCGGACATGAACCCCGGTCGACTACCCAGGAGTCCAGCGACATAGCCATTACGCTAACTGCTGGTCCCTTCCAGGCTTGAATGACAAGATTCAAACAGCATAGCTTTGACAATTCAGTGGCTTTGTAAATGAGGGTGATTTGGCTGTCCCTTCTCAACCTATTGTCATTTTCTGGACAAAAATCAACCTTAAAGTTTCTTTTTCTTTTCTTTCTTTCTTTTTTAATGCTAGAGTATGTATATCCATACGAGAGGGAGAGAGAGAGAGAGAAAGAGAGAGTGAGAGAGAGAGAACTCCCCAAACAGCGACAGTCACATCCCAATCCTTCCTCCAGATTATCATCCTGACAGAATCCTATACACTAAGCAAGTTCAGAGTACATTTCAAGCACTCCAAGCTTCGTCGACCACGTGAATCTAGCTTTCTCTGTTTGGTGCTTCACTGCTGACCTGAGGGGCCAGTCCTAAGATTTCTTGTATATACTTTCATAAATGTTTATGAATTCTAAACATAACAAAGAAAAAAAAAAAAAAACCCTTTCTTAAGACTGTTAAACTAAATAAGCCAGAGGCAATTAACCTGATTCTGATTCCATACTTTGATTTCTACATAAAAAACCACAACCTTAATTTAGTACTTAAATAGGCAGAAACCTAATTTTGGAATAGATTGTTAGCCCCCAAAAATGAGATCTGAGGAGCAAATAAGAAAAACTTTATTTCCCAGAATTCTGATATAGAAAAATGCAACCGCAGAAGAAATAGTATGTGTCTCTCACAGGGATGTTAGTATCTAGGGCCATTAAGGTTGGAATTACATCTCTGTTCAGCAAGAGGATGGGGAGACTTATGGCTATCAGTGGAGGAAGATGGCACATGTGTGTGCAGCTAAACACATAGTTAGGAAGTAACTATAGGTTAAAAACAGGAGCTCATGGATAGACCCTGAGAGCCAGTTTAACCTAGTTCTCAGGCTATGGTCATTTTATCACTTTTTGTCTGTGTCTGGATAAAAGTCACTGAAAGTCCTTTGTCACATGAGAGCTGACACTGTGGTAGAAAAGTCAGTTAGCTGACACCTGGCAGTCTTTGATTATTTTAACGTGGCTTTTCTTGGTTTCTGCTTGTCTGTGAGGAGACTTGGAACTGTGAAATGTTATAGCTCACTGCATGATGGCCAGGAAGCATGTCCTGGTTCCTTTGTTTTGTGAAAGAGTTTTTTTTTTTTTTTTTTGCTGTAGGGTGTGTGCACTCACAGGAAAGACAGAGAGACAAAGAGACAGAAACTGACAAATCACCTTTCCAGGGAGTGTGCCAAGGGACTGGAGTCCCTTCTCCATTCTCTCAGGATTTCCTGGCTCCTCCAACACATTGTAGCCCAAACCTGATTTTTCACTCTTGACCCCCATGAGTCCCATCTTGTCTAGTAGGAGGAAATCATTTACTTTAACAGTAGCAACAGCCATGTTTCCACCAATCACAAGCAGCCAGGATTCAGCCAGTCACAGCAGGCAGCTCATCACACCATGCCCCATAAAGCCGATACCTCGCTGTAGCCTGTCATGTGAGTTCTCTACTTCTGTTTCTGGCCTGTGGGCGCGCTCTGCTTCTACTGCTAAGCAGGGCTCTCACAACCTCTGGGAATTTGAGTACTTCCCAATTCATGAATAGTACTTGGTTCACATTTTGTTTGCCTATAATTCTTTGAAAGTACAAATGAGATCATGATATACTTGATCTCATTTGATTGCTATTTCACTTAATATCAATATATTTCGTAACCCTCCTTTATTAGTACAGTAGAACACACTCATTTTTTAAAAAAAGGATTCATACTAATCCATTGTATACATAAATCATACGTTTTTAATCTCAGAATGGGCATTGATTTCTTACAGTTTTTTGGAGATTTTTAGCTACTTAAAAATATGGGAGAAAGAATAGTAAATATCCTAATACTTTTATCTTTTTGCAATTAGCCAAATATGTCTGTCTAATGAGTTCTTAAATGTAATTCTTGGTCAAGTCTAGGAGCTTCAAAATGAAACTCTCACCTCTAATTCAAATCATTTTATCTCTTATGTTGTTTAAATTGTGTAACAAAACTGTCATGTATGCAGGGTCTTCAAAAAGTTTATGAAAAATGGATGGTATGAAAACACCGTGCATGGATTTAAAACTTTTTACACCAAAATAGAACTGTTTTAATTCCATTTTCCCACATACTTTTTTTTTTTTTTTTTTGAGAGATTTTCGCTATAGGGTGCGTTTGCTCGCCAGACAGACAGAGAGAAACATAGAGACAGAAAGCGAGAAATCACCCCCCAGGGGGGATGGTCATGCCACAATCCCTTCTCCTCCATTCTCCTCTCGGGATCTTGGGCATGCACACACACGCGCCCGGCATGAGTTTTAAGCCACCGGGTCCGGGACGCGAACCACGGTCGACTACGTGGGAGTCCAGCGTCATAGCCATTATGCTAACTGCTAGTTCCCTCCATTTTCTCACATACTTTTTGAAGTCACTCAGTATTATTCAATAGTATAATGTAGAAGTTTCTAAAATTTGGTGAAGCTTTCTTTATAATAAAATACTTAAATGCATATGGTTTGTTTGGTTACTTGGGCAGTACTCTCTTCCTTTCTCCCAGTTATTATTTATATTTTCATAAGCAGTACATTATAGAGAAATGAGGAGCTGTTGCCAAGAACAATACTAAATGAATGCTTCCTACTTTTCAAATATATTTTGTTCATTGACTAATTCAGTCTGGCAACCTTCGACGAAAAGCAAAATAAATTTCAGGGACATATGCTAAATTAATATGATAAAAGTAGATGGCCAGCACAGTAAATATTTGTTAAAATTTTGTATTTCTCAGGTAAAATATTTCAAAGGACACAATACAAAAAAATGCAATTTGTTAAGTGAGAGGGTTTACAAAACTGTACTGAAAAGGAAATCTTAGAGCTTTTCTGTAAATAAATGCTCTGTAAGCCTCTTCTTTCTTTTTCTTTCTTTTTTTTTTTTTTTGTGTGTGTGTGTCACTAAATTCATTGACACCTTTTATAAGCCTTCATTCTGTCAAGGTGTCCCTTTGCCATTCCACACGGTTTTGTCCATCTCTAAATCTTTATTTAAGTTTTTCTCCAGTGGCATCCTTTATCTACTAAGATAACCAACTCCTTTTATCTCCAGGCCTCTCAGATGAAGGGCTTAAGAAAAACCGGAATGGGGTGGAGGGCAGGCAGAATGGTCCTATTCTTTAGAGGACTTTAGTTTTTATTTTATTCTGCCTCTCATGCATGTAGGGAGGGGGGAGAAGGTTCTGGAACATCCTGCTATCTTTCTCTTTCTCTTTCCCTCCTCCTACTTGCTAAGTGTTTTTATGTATTTCCTGGAGTAAAGGAAAAACAAAATACACAAGAGAAAAATTCTTTTTTGTTTCATAACTAATCTCCAGTTCAAGTGTTTCAGATTACACAAAATAGTTTTCTGCATCATTTCAGGAATTGTTTCTCAGTGTACATTGAGGTCTTAATGACACAATTAAATAATGGATTTGTTTTTGTCTTTCTTAAGGTCATAACATTCTCCGTAGGCTTTCAAGGCTTCTTTATCTTGCCTGCAAATGAAAATGAGAGAATTACTGACTTATACTTCATCACACGTGCTCCATTTACTGATCTGCTTCATGGGAGGGAAAATTTGGGTTGTCTCTGTTTCAATTTTATCACATATTATAGTTCAGTAAAGGGACAATTCTGCTAGATACTTACAAATCTGAGCTTGATATGCCCTTCCTGGCTTGCTGGGAGTGCGACATCTTGATAGTTAATCTTTCTGAGTTTCATTTATCGCATCTGCATTTACAAGGAAATGTTCTGTTTTCTCTCAATCTGTCATCCTATAGATTATACAAACAGTTTAGGCTGTTTAAAACTCATTTGTACCACTCATGCCTGACACTTCTGTGCTTCAACATCCGCATCTATTCTAGTAGAGAATTAATGTACTTTCTTCAGATGGTTGCTGTGAGAATGAGTGTTTATTTGTGATATATATATTGTATATGTACATATATTAATATATTAATAATGTAAGGTAAAGTGCTTAGAGCACTGCCTGACATATGATAGGTATTTAATAATTTTTACCTAATACTATCATTGTCGGGTTATCAGATTAGTTCTGGAGCTGGCCCCGTGGCACAGTGGCTGAGTGTTGTGTACAGAGAGCTGGTCTCACATGTCCAACCACAGGTGTAGTCTTGGCACTGGGTGCTTGCAAAAACACCAGGCACATATACGTGTACGTCCAAAATCTTCCTGGCTGAAGCATTGAAAGTTGGAGACAAATGACTCCATTGGATGCTGTCGAAAGTACCTGGATTTCTCCTTTACTCCTCTCTCTTTCTCTATGGAAATAAATAAACCTTTTTGATTCAAGTGGTACCTATTAGAGAAACTAATGTTTGGTACTCAGAGTGTATTTTTTTTTAAGAGGGTTTTTTTTTGTTTGTTTGTTTGCTATAGGGTGCGTGCACTCACCAGAAAGACAGAGAGAGACAGAGAGACAGAAAACAAGAAATCACCCCCCCCCCCCCCAGGAGGGATGGCCATGCTGCAATCCCTTCCCCATTCTCCTCTTGGGAACTTGGGCACGTATGCACACATGCCTGGCGTGAGTTTAAGCCACTGGGTCCGGAACTTGAATCGCGGTTGACTACATGGGAGTCCGGCAACATAGCCATTACACCAACTTCTGGTCCCAGAGTGTGTTTTGTAAATCACCACCATCAGCATCAAATGAGAGCTTGCTAGATATTCAGAATCATGGACCTCACACAAGTGCATTCTGATTTAATAGATCTGGGGTTAAGATACTGCATGTTATTTAACTTCTCAGTGATGCCAGTTCTGCTGGTTCATGGACCACACCTTGCATAGCAATGCTCTGGAGGATTATAATTATACTAATACCAATACCAGAATTGCTCTGTTTCAGTTGTATGTCATTGTTCTGACTCAGCTGTGTAGGTATCATTATCATTTTACAGAGAAAAAGCTAAAACTTCATGAACTTAATTTCTTTTTCCAAAGACAAAAGTGAGATGCCATATCTGAGTATCCCTCTGCACTCCACAGCATGATGGCTTTCTGAATCAAATAAGCATGTGTCTCAGCTGGTGTTTTTCAATTATCACTCGTCTCATTCTAATGGCAGAGAGAAAACTCAGGATGGGATGAATACTTAAAACTTGAGTCTTAGGGACCAGCAGATGGTAGAATGGTTATGTTGCTGGACTTCCACATATTCAACAATGGTTCGAGCCTTGGACCCGGTGGCTTAAAACTTATTCCAGGCACATGTGCGTGCATGCCCAAAATCCTGAGAGCTGAATGGAGGAGAAGGGATTGTGATGTGGCCATCCCCCCAGGGGGTGATTTCTCACTTTTTGTCTCTCTGTCTTTCTCTGTCTCTTTGGCGAGTGCACAAAAACTCCATAGCAAAAATCTCTCTTAAAAAACAAACAAGCAAAAAACAACTTGAGTCTTATTTGGTGGTGTTAAGGACATCCTGAGGCTTAAATTACCAATTATTATATTTGAAGAAATAATGTTTAGGAAAACTAAAAAGACTAGTTTATTATTTTCCTCCTCTAGCTTTGGTACCATTCTTTTATGTATTATTTTAAGCCAACTCAATAAAGATATCAAAAAACAGCAATGTGATAGGAATATCCAGTTTTTAATTCTTAGCACTTAATAACCTTTCTTTTCATTTGGCCTGAAATACAGTTTACATAGAGAGCAATGAGAAACATGTTTTCTTTTTTTTTTTTTCCTAACCCCATCTGGAGACTTCCAGCTGAGATTACAATTTTCCG
Organism: Tupaia tana; assembly: GCA_026018925.1. Lineage (NCBI taxonomy): Eukaryota > Metazoa > Chordata > Mammalia > Scandentia > Tupaiidae > Tupaia > Tupaia tana. The sequence continues at coordinate 44,262,446 of JAKSZU010000013.1, read as the reverse complement.
AGCCTGGAGGTAGATATTATCAATTACCAGCTGCTTCTTAGCTAGATAATTTGAGTAGCTTTTAATGTCTTTAAATGCCAAATGATTGAAGATTAGTACTAATTATATGTAACATATTAAGCCACTGTAGAGCTCTAATGTTAATAGTGACTAGCAGCATTTTTTGAATTAGACCAATATTTAGCACCTCATTAAATAAGTTTTTCATGTCCTAGAAGTTACAGATTTAACTTCAAGATCATGAAACAGTTTTATGGCAAAGAAACAGAACAAAACAAAAACATAAATAAAACTCTAAATCCCTTTAGAAAATTGGTAAATAAATGAGGAAGCTAAAAAATTCTCTTTCATTCCTGATTAAAATATTACAGATTATATATGGTGGAACAGAACTAAAAATTAAAACAGCTATTACTATAAAATATTAGTGATTAAAATTTATAAGTTTCAGAGTTCAAGCTTGGCTCTCAAACTTAATTAGAGAGAGAAAAGATAAACTTCCAGATTTTTAAACTACCAGGTCAGAGTCACTAGGAATAAGATTTGCTGTGACCTCGGTTGCTTTAGCCAGGGTGGCTGGGTCTAGAGCATTGGCTAGGCTAGGTTGGATCCCTTGACCCTGGCTGAATGCCTAACGTGGGCCAGCATTGTCCTGTGACCTTAATACAGATAACCTCATTTAAGTGTCACAATACATTTTAATGTTTTCCTTGCTTCAAAAGAATGAGAGCTGAAGCTCATTAAAAAAAAAAAAAAAAAATAGTAAGACAACTTGTTGGAGGACTTTAGCAAAGAACCCCTGGATGAATGACCTTTCTCAAAGATGAAGATGAACGAACTAAGCAGGCTTTTAAAGTCAAACCCAATAAACTCAAAATACAGTCTAAAATGTAACTTGTCTATTCAAAATAATTTTATTTAGTGCTTACTATGTGTCTCGGCATTGTTGGAGAAGGAGGGCTTACAGCAAATCCTAGAACCAGATTTTGTATTGAGGCAACTGATCCACAGAAAGGCTAACTTTTAACCACTGCATGATACTGCCTGGAAGTCAGGACCAGAGTAGTGAAGAGGAGACACTTTGACAAGGCTTTCACCCCAGAACAGAAGGTAGCAAGGAGATTAATCCCTCAGTGTGAGATTCTTTGGATCTAAAAAAAACTAACTTTGGGACTAAATCTTCTGCTCCCCCCAGCCCCCGCCCCAGAAGTGTTCCCAGTGCCAAGATCAGGGTCTTTATTGTCCAGTTCATTAGACCTGTTAGAATGACCAAGCCTTTTGGGACCAGCAGTTAGCGTAATGTCTATGTCGCTGGACTCCCATGTAGTCGACTGCGGTTCGTGTCCTGGACCCGGTGGCTTAAAACTCACGCCGGGCACGTGTGCATGCGTGCCCAAGATCCTGAGAGGAGAACGGAGGAGAAGGGATTGCGGCGTGGCCATCCCCCTTGGGGGGTGATTTCTCGCTTTCTGTCTCTCTGTCTCTCTCTGTCTGTCTGGTGAGCGCACGCGCCCTATAGCAAAAACCTCTCCAAAAAAAAAAAAAAAAGAATGACCAGGCCTCTTGAATGCTTATCAAAAAGAGAAATAAGAGGGTGGAGTGTCTATGATAGGGCAGAATCTTAGGTTACCACTGCTGCATGTAGACTGCAGCATCACTCTGTGTGATGCCAAGGGATATGGGGATATATACACCTGCTGTCAACTTTTTTTTTTAATAGAGAGAAAGAGAGAGAGAGAGAAGAGAGAGAGAGGCACCTCCAGCAGCGTCTTCATGTTGTGATCCACACCCAGTCTCAGCCAGCCCAGATCACAGGAATGCACAGGAGCACTGGTGTGAACATGGAAGCCTTGGGACACAAACCCAGGACCTTCCCATGTAGGTCCAGTTGTCTTACCACCTCACCACTGTATGGCCCCATGTATCTACTGAAATCTTGTTCATGAGTTTCAGTGTCCTTCAAGGGCTGCTGCTACTGTTTATCCCACATCGTGTACTTATCAAATTTATTACATACTTGGGAAAAATTTTTAATCTGAGCATTTATAATATGAATGTCTATATCAGGCATACTTTATTATTAAAATATGAAAGCAACTTTTAGAATATATCCTAGTTATATACAATCTCCATCCCCCAACCCTTTTCATAAAGCAATGGCTTCCAAACCATGTATTTTGGAGGCCTAGTGATGTATGGTGATATCCTTGAACCCAAGTCAGAAAGAAAAACACTAGCACTAATATTTAACAGCAGAGATTTGTTCAGCTACAAGCTTTATTTTGAAACTACAGTATAGAAGAATAGCAGAGACAGAAAATACAGTTCAAAGTACCAGTCCCACCTCTTTCCTGTTCCTGAACTGGAAGTTAACACAGTGATTCATGGAACCTGTATTTCAGGCATCAAAACAGGACTTTCTTGGTTTTAATAACTTCCTCTGCCATGACGGTCTTGGAATACCCAGGAACAACTTTTACTACCATTACAAAAGTAAATCGAGACCTAATCTGTGGATTCGGCATTTTGAATTCTTGCTATCTTTTATTTGAACAGCTCTCATATGTTCCAGGATCATAGAATACAAGTATTTTCTAATTTTGTACTTTATAGTCTCTTTGTAGATAGGATTCATAAGGACCCATTACAAAGTCTTAGTGTTTTTGTTTGTTTGTTTTTGCTTTTGACTTACATTATCATTTACACAAGGAGATTTCATAGTGAATGTTGAAAATCATTTTTCTGTTTTATATTTCATCAATTTACAAATCCAGAGATCTGATTATACTTCTAAATATTCATACACTATGAAGGCTATATTGGTTGATGGGTCTTTTTTTAAAGTTTTTTTTTCATATTTTACTATTCATATGCAGGTGTGTCTCATTTATCGATGCCCTCTGAAAAGATTTACCAATTGAAAGAGCTTTAAGCTGCTAACATAGTGTGTCTATCAAGGATCTGGTTTGACAAGTAGTTTCCTTGCATTGCTTCCTTACAGTCTTGCTTTGCAATACCTATCATAAGTTGACAATAATGCATTAATCATCTATAAATTATGAGTTAATATTTTTTGAAAAAATAACTTCTTTTTGAGAGAAAGATTTTTGCTATAGTGCACATGTACTTGCCAGAGAGAGAGAGAGAAGAGAGAGAGATAGACAGAAAGTGAGAAATCACTACCCAGTGAGGATGGCCATATCAGAATCCCTTCTCCTCCATTCTCCTCTCAGGATTTTGAGCACACATGCACATGTGCCCAGCGTGAGTTTTAATCTGCCGGTCCGGGACTCGAACCATGGTTGCCCAAGTAGGAGTCCAGCAATGTAACTATTACATAATCCACTGGCCCCGTGGGTATTTCAAATCTTAAACTACATTGTATACACATTTTTTTTATCGACTTAGATTTATTTTTTTTTAACTTGTGCATGTTCTCTCTTTTACCACCTGAGTTCCTGAATTTCAATAGGACAATCTTAAACTAAACTAAATTGGGTTATTCTAGTACATTACAACCTAAAATACTTTTGAATATTGTCATGATTTTAACTATTTAACCTTTAAAACCTCAAGAAATTGTTACCAAAATGACAAATTATGTGAAAGGACACTATTGAAGGAAAAAAATAGCTGCCACTACCGAATATCTCCAAGTAGAGTTATGATCAGGTACTATCCAAAAAATGGCAAATACAGCCAGACAGTAAATTCTGAAATGAAAAGCAAAGCTCTCAAGGTGAGGATCGGTATGAACTGCAAATACCCCTTCTACAGAAGTTTCTCTCCTTTGCCTCCAAGAAGACAGGAAGAATCACTTAGCCAGAAGGGCAGTGCTGATAGGTGGCAGGTTACTTATGAGTGACTGTGGCCCCAGAGCAGTTAATTTGACTTCTCTCCTGTGTCACGGTGATTAGAAGAAAGTTAAGGAGGTGTCTTTCATTCCAGTGTCTTGAAAGGTGATCAAAGCTGGTAACAGTTTATAAAGTTCTAAGCACTTGCAGGATTAATCCTAGGTATTATGTTGAGATTGCTATAAAAACTTGTCATTTTACATAATAACATTTTATTACACTGATGTTAATTAAATCATGGTATTTTTGTCATGCTTTCTTCTGATTTTCTTGATTTTCCCCTTCAAAAGAAAATCAAATAACATTATGGGTCAATTCATGCATTTCTTCTCACTGCACAAAGGAAAAATAAATATTAAATACTTCAGTATTTCAGGACCAGTAGTTAGCTTAATGGCTATATCGCTGAACTCCCATATAGTCGACAGCGGTTTGAGTCCCAGACCCCGTGGCTTAAACTCATGCCAGGTGCGTGTGCGTGCGTGCCCAAGATCCCGAGAGGAGAATGGAAGAGAAGGGATTGCACCGTGGTCATCCCCCTTGGAGGGTGATTTCTCTCTTTCTGTCTCTCTGTCTCTCTCTGGCTTTCTGATGAGCGCACACGCCCTATAGCAAAAACCTCTCCAATAAAAGACAAAAAAAGACTTCAGTATTTGAAGGAATAAGCAGGATTCACTTCTGAAAATAACTTGTTTGTTTATAACTTAGAACCTCACAAAGAGGTGAGATTTAGATATTTAAAAAATCTTTCAAACTTCTGTTTTTCATGATCTTTAATAAATTGAAAATCATCATTGAAAGAAAACCATATATGAAAAAGAATGAATGTCATGATTGCATTGATTTTTTTACTCTCCTCTTTTCCTGAAAGTATATCCGGACCTTTACATGGTAATAGTAATACCCAGTTAGACCCCAAAACGCTTAAAAGATGCTTTTATGCTTTGTTACGGAAAAAGCAGAGACAGTCCCATTTTTCATATGTGACCCTACAGTATTATACTTTATAAGACTCATTCCCATTTCCAGCCTAAACAGCAATCTCTGCTTGCAGCTGTTCTATTTGAGTAACCTGATTAAAACTGAATGATAACTTTTTTCCAGTCTTTACTGTACTTATGATTGCTACAATAAATGACCACAATCTTCTTTCTCCAGATAGGATATTTTCCCTGAAGAAGCTCAACATCTTTTAACTCTTGGTTCTGAAGACTTTTCTTTGCAGGCGGTTAGTAAAGATTGTTTGATCAAAGGATATTTTATAAGCAATGGCTCACCTCATTATTAAACTAGACAAATAAACAGTAGATGGCCTTATGCTGAAAAAGCAAATTATTTTATTAATGGATTTAAGAAAAAGACATAAATAAGTAGGACACTAGGATTAAAATAGTCCCAGAAACATTTTTTAAGACTTGAGTTCTCAATACCTATTTAAGAGATAATGCCACGGGAAGAAATGTTATCCCGGGATAATGTTTTGTTGCTTACAAGTAAACATTGTGGTGAAGTCACGGGATCTATTATCCAAGGTAAAGAACTGCTACCTCATAACTGTGGGTGAAAAAGGATTTCAGGTTCTGAAATATAAAGCACGTAAATACAAAAACTTCATTTAAACATACATCCAGAGTTGTAAAGGGACTTGCAGTCATCCACTCCTCCCAGATACTGCAATGTCTTTTTTATGTCCCTGACAGAAAATCACCAACCTTTCCTTGAAAAGATCCACAAATAGAACTCTTTCCAGTTCAAAAAGCAGCCCATCCCATTATTACTAAGCATTAATGGCTAAATGCCTTTTTTTTTTTTCCCATTCATATTTGAACAAAAACCTGCTTCCCAAAAGCTCTGTCTTTTAGCTTAAATTCTGGTCAATCACATGTTATAAGAGTCAACATCTCAGGGAATTCATTAGCTATGTAAAATCTATTTTCACCAGTTTTCACAAGTTCTTCTTCTTTCCCAAGTCGAGAATTTCCCAGTGTTTACATTCTTGAACTAATATCTCTCTTAATTCTAGATAAAATTGGGAGTCAGGAGGTGGTGCAGTGGGAATGCAACTAGATCCATAAGGGAAAGGTCCCAGGTTCATATCCTGGGATCTCCTTGAGCAAACCAGGTTTATACATGCCATTTTTCTTTTCCTTTCTAAAGAATTATTTTATTTAACTTTATTCATTAACTTCCATATTTTAATTTTGACCAGAAAAGGACAGAACAAGAGAGAGAGGGAGGAAAAGTGAGAAACCAAAACCAAGGTGCTGGGATTTGAACCATGGTCAGCCATGTGGAAATACAGAGCTCTTAACAACCACGCCACCTGCTGGTCCTGCGCATGTAATTTGTTCTGGTCTTTTCAGCACCCGTTTCTATCAGACATAATATTTGAATGACCATACGTTCATTTTTTTTTTCTAGAGAGATTTTTTTTTTTTTGCTATAGAATGCATGCACTCACTAGAGAGACAGAAAGAAAGCGTGAACTCACTCCATGGGGGGATAGTCATGTCACAATCCTTTCTTCTTCATTCTCCTCCTGGGATTTTGGGCATGTGTGCACATATACCTGGCATGAACGTCAAGACACCTGGTCTGGGACTCAAACCACAGTTGATCATGTGGGAGTCCAATGCCTCAACCATTATGCCACCTGCTGGCCCCTGCGTCACTGTATATTCTTAGTAAAACTTTCTTGTAACCTATCTTTATGTTATAATCATTATTGAGTCTTATTATTTGGCTCCTTCACTGTAATGCAAGTTACATAAGACAATTTTATGTTTTAATATAGTTCTGTTTATTTGCTATAAGCTCAGTTCCAGGAAGATTTCCTGACACATAATAGGTGCTCAATAATAGTTATTAAAACAATGAAGAAACTGTATCAGCTGGTGGAGTGGTGGTTAAGGTAACTGCATATCACATGTTCAACTGCATGGTTCAAGTTCCAGACCCTGGAGCTTGAAAAACATGCAATTATGTGTGTGCATGCCTGAAATCCTGCGAGGAGAGTGGAGGAGAAGGGATGGAGAAGAGATTCAGTGTGGCTCACCCAACCAGAGGTGGTCTCTCTCTCTTTCTTTCTTCAGCAAGCACATGTGCTTTCTAGCAAATTAAAAATAAATAAATAAATAGAAATAAAAATGAAGAAATAAATGACTCAAGTATATTTGTATACCAGATATAAAATACACTTTTGAGCTAACATGATGACAGTAGACATCTATAGAGCTTTCTCTCATTAATATAGTCAATAATTTGTACACTTCTTAATATTTCAGTATGCTTAATTATGTATAATTGCACTATAATTTTAAACTTTTTATTTTTGCAAATGTAGTCATTATTAAATATATAAAAATATTGAAATTTTCCTTTCCCTGGGCAATAAATATAATAACCCAATTCAATTGGAACTTACTTAATTTGGTCTGAATTATTTCTAGTGAGTTCATGTAATTTATTATGTGCTTCTAAGCCACCACAAGGTATCTGCTGAAATACCTTCCCTGTATAATAGACGGTATTGATACTGATTTTCAAAAAAAAATTTTTCTTAATTTTTGGGGAATAAATGGACACACACTTACATTGTACCCACACACATTCTAAACTAGACTCATCATATTGTAATATCATAATAAAATTGTATGTTAATTATTTATATGAACTGCTTTTCTAGACTAAAAAGAAAATGCTATAGTTTAAAATGTGTCATAATAATTTAAAATGTTAGTTTTCACCCTATCTTATAACTTAAGTATTATTATGTAACAAAAAGCTAGTGTTAGTAACGTGCCCAGGAAATGTATTCATTTTACAAATCTAGTGAGAGACGTGTAGGAATAGAGATAACACAATAGCTATACTAAACTAGCCGAATCAAGAACTCTAAAGCAGTATGAACATTATGGTATCTGGGCAAAGAATTTGGAGTTCCTAATATATTTTGCCCAAAATTAATAAATAAATATATATAGAAATTATATTTTTATTAACTCATTTGCAATATATATTTGTGTGTAGTTATATATAATTGATATTATTGATAGAAATAAGTTTTATTTAAATAGTAAATAAATTCATTAAAATGTATTACTTCTTAGTTTTGAATCTAACTTAAAATATCCAAGAATCAAATTATTTTTTAAAATTATTTTTATTGACATATAATCTGCATATTTTGGGGTACAGTGTGATTTTTCATTACATGAATATAAAGTCTAATGATCAAATTACTATATTTGTTACCTGAAATATTAGATTGTCTAGAAAGTCGTGACATATTGGGACCAGCAGGTGGCATGGTGGTTAAGGTGCTGGACACTCCCACATGGCTGACCATGGTTCAAGTCTTGAATCTGGTGGCTTGCTTTCTCGTTTCCTCTCTCTCTCTCTCTATCTCTGGTTAAAGTAAAAAACAAATGAATAAATAAATAAAATAAAATAAAATAAAATAAAATAAAATAAAATAATTAAAAGAAGAAAGTCGTGACATATTTTTCCATGTTTTTCTATGCAAAAGTGCATCGTGACCTTCCCAACAAACCTATATTTATTATTATTTTGTGTTGGAAATATTCAAAATCCACTCACCTAGCTATTTTGCAATATACAACAAATTATTGTTAACTATAGCCATCCTATTGTGCTAGTTCTTATTCCTTCTATTTAACTGCTGCTAGCCAGCATCTCCCAATACCTATCAACCTGGCTGCTTTCAGCTTTTAGTAACCTCTGTTTTACTCTCTGCTTCTGTGAGGTCAACTTGCTTCGCTTCCACTATGAATAAGAACATATAATATATCACTCTCTATGTCTGTCTTATTTCACTCGCATAATGTACTCCAGGCTCATCCATGTTGCCTCAAATGACAAAACATGATTATTTTAATGACTGAAAGATATGTGCATATGTACATATGATTAGAGTATTGTATATATGGCACATTTGCTTTATTCATTCATCTGTTGAGGGACACAGTGTTTTTTTCTTATCTCCACTGTTGTGAGTAGTAGAAAAAGTGTTACAATAAGCTTTGGTGTGCACGTATGTCTTTGATATACTGATTTAACCTTTTTTGGATGTAGAGCCAGTAGGATTACTCAATCGTATGATAGTTCTGTTTTGAGGTTTTTAAGGACACTCCATACTGTTTTCATAATGGCTATAGTAACTTACATTTCAATCAACAATGTACAGATGTCTTCCCTTCTTCAAATCCTCACCAGCATTTGTTATTTGTGTTTTGGTACCAAGGTAATGTTGTCGCATAGAGTAAGCTTGGAAGAATTACCTCCCTTCTAATATTTTGAATAGTTTGAGAAGAACTGGTGTTCTTCCTTAAAACGTTGTAAAAGACTAATTCTTACTTTAGTATCAAAGATCTAAATTGTTAATTTAAGTCTACAAAGCAACTTCACCTTGATTAACATTTATCTCATCTTTCTCCCTAATGATAAATTTTCTCCTTTTATTACTGACAATAAATTTTGAACACCACCTTTCTGATTTCTGCTATACAGAATCCTCATAACTGAGACTTTTGTAATATGTTCTCAAGTTCTTCTTTTCAGCAAATTATAAATAACCTTAAAAATGAAAGTAATAGTTACTATTACTTTAATTAAAGGAAAAATAATGGGACTAGGTTTTAGAAGAAGAAGGAAAGAAGCAAAGAAGGAGGGAGGAAGAGAGTGAAGGAAGGAAGGCAGGCAGGAAGGGAAAGCAGAACACTATGTAAAAAATATATATGCTTCGATAAAGTCACAGAAGGTACTAACAAGGCTCTTGGGTTTAAAGAGGCAAGAACCAAATGAATGATTTGGAATAAGAACATGAAAGGCAAACAGACATGAGTTGAATCTTGGTTTGTCACTTCGAAGTAAGGTAACTCTGGGAAAGAAACAGGGTTTCTGAAGCTCATTTTCCTAACTTATAAAATGGGGAAAATTTATTTTTGAACCAGTTGTAAAGAGTAAAAAGAATAGTGTTATTTTAGTCTTAACCTGTTGTGTCCCAAGCACTGTATCAGACAATTTGTATATTTTTAAAATTTTAGTTTAATATTCACAACACCTTTGTGGGCTTAAATAGCATATGCAAAGACCTTAGCTTGTGTCTCACACAAGACAGACATTTAATATATTTAATGGCTGCTCCCATCTCTTTCTAGTAAGATTATAGCAAGGATGTAAGGGCAATGGAGGAGGATCATTCTTCAGTAAAGGGAGTATGAGTAGCTGTGCTCCCCTCATGGAACTTCCAGACAAGCTCGCAAGGTTCATTATAGGAGAATATAGGGGACTAAAGCTTCCAAGACTCCAGGCACATCCAAATGATGTGTTGCGTATGGCAGTATGCTTTTCTTTAAAAAAAAAAAAAAAAGTGTGTGTGTGTGTGTGTGTGTGTGTGTATATATGGATGGATATATAGCAAAATTTATTTACCATATTCAGGTATTCTTTCAATCTTCATGTTGTATTGCCAATTTCATTTAAAAAAATTAATGACAAAGCACTAATTGATTTCCAATAGATGCATGATTGAACATAAAAATTTTAAAACATTTTAAGTTTTTCTTCTCATCTATTAACCTATTTACTTTTTCAGTAAAGTATACAATGCTTCCAAAATAGAGAAATCTTACACTCAGATTTTTTTGCAAAAATGTGCATACAGATTGGGTAGATGGCATAGAGGTTAATGTGGGTGGATCCCACATGGCCAAAGGCACAGTTAGAGTCTGGATCTGGCAGCTTGAAAAACTCTCCAGACACATGTACGTACATGTGTCCTAAGAGGAGAATGAAGGAGAAGGGATTGCCCCCCAGGGAAGGGTTGCTTTCTCACTTTCCTTCTCTCTCTCTCTCTCTCTCTCTCTCTCTCTCTCTCTCTGTCTCTGTCTCTGTCTCTGTCTCCAGTGAGCACATATGTCCTACTACAAAAAATAAAAAAAGTGTATACAGATTGAACATCATTAATCCAAATATCCAAAACCTGAAATGCTTCAAATTATGAAACTTTTGAACATCAACGTGATGCCAAGGAGGAATGCCACACTTGACCACCTGTGATAGGTCACAGTCAAAACTCAGCTGCACATCAGTTTATTAGTGTCTCCAAGGGATAAAAAGACCATCCCAGTTCCTTCAACTGCAATATATCTTTTCAACACACACCCAGATTCTCCAAGCATGCTTATAAAATTTCATAGCAAAATTATTAAAAAATACTCTATAAAATTACCTTTGGCTGTGTATGAAGTATCAATATATATAAAATAAAAATAGATTTTATGCTTAAGCTTAGGTCCCATATTCAAAAAAAATCACTTGTCTGTAAATATTCCAAAATTTGAAAAATGTTGAAATCTGAAACCCTTTTGTCCCAAGTATTTCAGATAAATGGTATTCAACCTGTATGTTTTCCTTTATCAAGGTCAATTTATTTTTTCTTATTTTTTGGAGAGGTTTTTGCTATTAGGTGCATGCGCTCTCCAGAAAGACAGAGACAGAGAGACCAAAAGGGAGAAATTGCACCCCCTCAGAGGGGATGGCCATGCTACAATCCGTTCTCCTCCATTCTCCTCTCAGGATCTTGGGCACGGACACAAACACACCCAGTGTGAGTTTAATCCACTGGGTCTGAGACTCGAACCACAGTCGACTACATGGGAGCCCAGGGACATAGCCATTACACCAACTGCTGGTCCCAATCAAGGTCAATATATAAAATCCTGAAAAACTACCTTTGTGTAAAATTAAACAGATGGATTTCCTCAACATCCCTCATAGTAAAGGAAATGCAGATCAAAATAACAATGAGATACCACTTAACCCCAGTCATAATGGCTAAGATTAAAAAAAAAAACAAAAAATGATAAGTGTTGGCGGGGGTGTCTTGAAAGGGGAACTCTCTTACACTGCTGGTGGGAATGTAAACTAGTCCAACCACTGTGCAGAACAATTTGGAAATTCCTCAAAAATCTACAAATAGAACTGCCATATGATCCAGCAATCCCATTTCTTGGCATCTACCCAAAGGACAGAAGAATTCCTCATTGGAAAAGGCTTGCACATCGATGTTCATTGCGGCACTTTTCACAATTGCTAAGACATGGAACCAACCCAAATGCCCCCGTAGGGCTGAATGGATTGAAAAACTGTGGCACATATACTCAATGGAATACTATTCAGCCATTAAGAACAACAAAACCCTGGCTTTTGACAGAAAGTGGAAGAATATGAAAGATTTACTGCTGAGTGAAGCAAGCCAGGCTATGAAGGAGAGACACTGTATGTCCCCACTTAATATATACCGAATGTCTGCACTCTATAACTGAAACGGATGGGCTAAAGGATGTACAAACACAAGAGATGGATGTGAATGCCAGATGTGGTGTGTGTGGAGGAGTGGGGCCTGGGGAAAAACATTTGGAGGGGGGATACGAAGACAGCATTGTTGAGACAGGGAGGTAGTATTATTATATTTTGATCAACTCGACTGGGGAGAAATGTTCACATATTGAAATGATCACCTTGTAAGCTAAATAATGTGATTGAATGTATTAAAAATGTAAATAAAAATAAATTTAAAAAAATAGATGGTTCAAGGAACCCTCTAAAAATCATTGTGGAATCTGGCATCTGTAACACAGTCAATAGCATAGCAAACTGAAGAGCTGGAAGCTACGTGGCCAATCATGGTTTGGGATCCCTGGTTGGGTTGACTTGAAACACTCAGGACTCATGCACATATACCTAAAATGCTGACAAGCTGGAGGATTATGGAATGTGGATTGACTAAATGGTTTTGAGGGTGCTTGTCTCTCTCACTCTGTCTCTGTCTCTCTCTGTCTCTCTCTTGGATGCACACGTTCTTTACCATAGGAGAATCATTATTGAAGATGTAACTTGTACTGAATATAAATTTGTGATTGTCATGATCACGTGTGTTTAGAACAATTTAGCCTTTTATCTTGAGGGTCTATCTAGCACTTTGTCTAGTAATTTGTAGATACTTAACACATCTTTAGTATAATTAATATCTCCAGTGACTAAATACAAATTAGTAAAACAAGGAGTATTTTATTCATAGGCAAAACAAAATCTTTAGGTACACAATACACAGTTATGTGAAACTGGACATTATTTCTTGCCATGTTCAAGAATGATTTTAACAATTAAAGAAAACTGTCTCAGACAGAAGTGATTTTCCATTCAAAAACAAAAAGGGAATATAAACTTGGCTTCAGTTAATAACGAACTAATCATCATCTACATCGTGAATTTCTAGCATACTTCTCCTTTAATGTTAATATAAACGAGATGGAGTAAAGTGAAGACGATGGAGACACTAACCTAGTTACTGCATGGCTAGAAAGATGTTGTGAGATACACTGTGTGACAGAGAATATGTTGATGTACTACAGGAAAACATAACTAGCTATAGTCTCAAGAGGATTTTTTCAAAGCCCATGTTCTTTCTGAAAACCTTTTATACATCATCTGAAAGTCTGATAGTCTTACAGTTTCCTATTGGCCTTTAACTTTAACACATTCTCCTCTTTACCATGTACATTAAGTTATGATGATAAATTCAGAGACTGGGAATTATAATGACAGTACAGTATTCAAAAATACGATTTTTAAAATGCTTTCTTTTTTTCCTTTTTTTTCAGAGAGATTTTTGCTATAGGGCATGCTTGCTGTAGAGACAGACAGAGAAGAGACAGAATGCGAGAAATCACCCCCCCTCCCCCCCCAGGGAAGATGACTACGCTGCAATCCCTTCTCCTCCATTCTCCTCTTGAGATTTTGGGCACATATGCACATGTACCTGGCGTGAGGGTTAAGCCGTGGGGTCCAGGACTCAAACTGCAGTCGACTACATGGGAGTCCAGCAATGTAACCATTATGCCATCTGCTGGACTCAGATACTTTAATTTTTTCAACAAGCATATTTTTAGGGAAAGTGTTAGGCTTTGGAATATGATAACTAAATGAAATACCCAGTCTCACAGGGAGAATGGCAAACCCAAATAACAATTCAGTGTGATATTTGTTGTAGATATCATAGAAAAATTTCTGGAAAAGAGTAAAACTTAATCATCTAAGGGGGAAAAGGTAGATAAGAAGAAATGTCTTCTTTGGGGCCTGAAATGCATGCACAGTGTAGCTGTTTGAAGGATAAAGTATGAAAAGAAAAGACAAGAGAGAGCTGGATTTCTTCATGTAATTTGCAATGTCTGTATGGCTAAAGAGTAGACTGTAAATTAGTAATAACTGGAAATAATCCTGAAGACATAAGCAATGTCAAAATCATGTAGGGTGACTGTTTTCTAAGCACAATAGGGGACCACTGCTATTAATTTAAGGGAGCAGAAACATGTTGAATTTTAGTAAAGTTAACCTAGATATGCAAAAAAAAAAAAAAAAGGATTAAAAAAGAGTGGGATTAGAGTCATGGATAATAATAGGGACGTTTTGTAGTAATCCTGGTAAGAAGCTGTGGTGGCCTTAACCTTGGAAAGAAGCAAAGATTTTGGCAGTTGATTAAATAAATATCCAGTGATATTAGATGTTCAATCACTAGGAAAAACAAATGACCATTGTATACATTTCTATAAGAGAAAGAAGTCAGATCATTAAGGTTGCTTATAAAACATCTGGACATGACCTACTACTGTTCAGAAGCACATGCAAAAAATGTATTTCTGTCCCCAGAATAAGCAGGTGATATAGTTACTATTAGATCTATCATTTGGAAAAACGTAATATTGAGTTCCAAAGATTAACTGTAAAGAGTCACACAACCACAAAGTGGCGGAACTGTACTCTAACCCAAATGTGTCTGATTCCAAATTTCACATTTAGTCCTTATACCCCATTTCATCCATACATTAATCCTTTTTTTTCTTTTTTTGGAGAGGTTTTTGCTATAGGGCTCGTACGCTCGCCAGCCAGACAGAGAGAGACAGAGAGGTAGAATGCGAGAAATCACCCCCCAGGGGGCATGGCCATGCCGCAGTCCCTTCTCCTCCATTCTCCTCTTGGGATCTTGGGCACGCACGCACACATGTCCGGCGTGAGTTTAAGCCACCGGGTCTGGGACTCGAATCACAGTCGACTACGTGGGAGTCCAGCGACATAGCCATTGCACTAACTGCTGGTCCCATCCATATATTAATTTTAAATTCACTAATAGTAGACTATTAATACTATTAAGTTAGATAAATTGTAACCAAAATAAATATGTTTCACTAAGAAGGACCAGAATAGTGATAAATCAATTCATGGATAGATTGTGAAGCCTTAGACTGAGAAAAATCTTTGAGTTTGTCTGATTCATAGATATGACACAGATACCAAGTGGCGCTTTGACCTACTTTCACTCCAAGTAGGTGTGCTCCATGTAACACCAACATCTGAGTCAGAGGGGCTGCTGGCCAAAACGAAGATTTCTGGCCCTATGTCACATGTGGAGTGCGATTCACAATTTTGGGAAAGGAAGGTGACAATCTCTATTCTAACAAAGCCTACAAAGGATTATGCTAAGTGAATATTGAGAAACCCTCTCATTAGATCTAGATACAGGTATTTAGGTAAACATACTTAGAGTCATATATTACAAGTATAAAAGCTTTCGGGACCAGCAGTTAGCATAATGGCTATGTCGCTGGACTCCCACGTAGTCGACCGCGGTTCGAGTCCCGGACCCGGCGGCTTAAACTCACGCCGGGCGCGTGTGTGTGCGTGCCCAAGATCCCGAGAGGAGAATGGAGGAGAAGGGATTGCGGCGTGGCCATCCCCCCTGGGGGGTGATTTCCTGCTTTCTATCTCTCTGTCTCTCTCTGTCTGTCTGGCGAGCGCACGCGCCCTATAGCAAAAACCTCTCCAAAAAAAGAAAAAGAAAAAAAAAAAAAAGGCTTTCATTTTTCTGTGTAAAGGCATTAGGAAAAATACAAGGCATATTAAAATAAGTTAAAAGATGGCTTGTGAAAATTTGATGAGCGAAATATTTTTTCCAAAGATCTTCTTTCAAGGTTACTTGTTTTCTTTTTATAACAGAATATATTGCTACACTGAGAAGTACTAAAGCACTCTCGAGTTTAAACCCCAAGAGAAATTTAGCCTGTTATTTCAGATAACCTATTCATTTTAGTTTCTAATTTCTTGTTAAAAAGAGTTATTATGAAAATTATCAAGATATACTGATTTTGATAGTGCATGAGTATCCATGGGTGAATTAGATTAGAAACATTGCAAAAATATAGTATTAGTAAAAGATAAATAGACACTGGGGAAATCTAAAAGGTAAATTTTTGCTTAAAAATTTACTTCCAATTTTCTGTGTAGTTTTATAGCTATGATCATAATGATGTATTTCTATATTTAATGTTTTAAAGTATTGATATTTATATCACATTTTGCATACTATCTACTGTGTTTACTTTTTTCATGGAATGAAATTCTGTGAAGGGAAAAATCAACCTACAGTGGAAGTCAGGCAGACCTATGTGATTCTCTTAGTTATATCTTTATTTGACTTGCCCAAATCTTGCCTTGTCTGAACCAAAATGAAAGAACATGTAAGATTCTGTTGTAAAGGGTGGAGATCTCTTTTGAATTACCCAGTAAATTTTTCTCATAGGTTAATTTACTGATTTTTTCTTAAAGATTTTCCATAGAAACTATTTGTGAAATATCCTTCAAAAGGGGCCAGCCTGTGGCATGGTGGTTAAGGGCGCTGGACTCCCACATGGCCGACTGCAGTTGAGTCTCGGATGTGACGGCTTTCTCTCTCTCTCTCTCTCTCTCTCTCTCTCTCTAACTCTGTCCCTTTCTGGTCAAATTAAAATAAACAAAATTAAATAAAATAATTATAAAAAAACCCTTCAAAGGCTAATACATTTGCTACATTTCCAGTGGAAAACTTTAAAAACATAAATATCTGTATTTTTTGATCCTCTATATACCCCCCTCCTCACTGGAAATAGAAAAGAAGCATAAGAGCATGGAGAACAAACTCAGGATGTCAGAGACTCAGAAATTCTGCCTTTTACTGAGGTCCGGGTGCCTCAGAATGTGAAATAAATGCTATAATTACATAAACCAATAACATTTGTGCTATGGTGTGAATGTATCCACTCTACCATACCCCTGTTGTCCCAATTTATATATTGAAATGTGGTGAGCCCTTGTCACAGTGTTCAGGACACTTTGATTATAGTAAAGGTGTGGCATGTGGGAGGTGACTGAGATTGGACAAGGGCATCGGAGTAGGACCTTCGTGACTGAATCCGAGTGATGTTATAAGGAGACAAAGATACAGATCTACATGCTCTGTTCTTGCACTCCCATCCTCACCATGTGATGCACTGTGCCACCTCGGGGCCCTGCAGAACATCCCCATCACTGAGAAGGTTCTCACCAGAGGTGGTCTCTTCACCTTGGATGTCTAAATTCATGAGCTAAATAAACTCATGCTTTATAAGTCACCCACTTCAGGTATTTATATTATTTGCAACAGAAAATGGGCTAAAACGATTCGAATCCATAAAAAATACGACTGTTCATTTGGGAGAATGTAGGGAATTCAAAGTAAGCTAATCTTCCACCAAATACCTTGGATATGGAAGAGCACTGCAGGTTTGCAACCAGAGCTATGACTTCTTTAAGAATATATTTGACAGAAATTGAAGGAGGATGAGTTGAACACATGGAACTCTGTCAGTTATTTATTTTACATTTAGAAATCAACCTTCCAAGCAAACCAGCTTTTGAAAATATTTGTGTCATAAATTACCTCAAGTGTCCTATAGTTCTGTCTCATAGTGACGCTTTCCGAAGTCATTTGTTATTCAGAAATTTCACTGGTGCATTCTATTAGCAATAATTTATGCTTGCCAATGAAACCTGAAGGGACAGCTTGACACCTTGACATTTAATACTGTGGTGAGGTGAAGTAAATTGGTGGTTTTATACTGCCTGTGCACTACAATAATTTATGCAGCTTTTGCACATATTGAACAATAACATCTGAATCCATAAACAAAACTAAGAAACAAGAGTTTGGAGGAACTCAGTCAATAACTTTTATTTTATTGCATTAATATCTTGCAACTAAAAAAAAACGCATTGCCAGATCTCTTTCCATAGTTTACATATTCTCTTTGATACTCTGAGTAATCTGTAAGTAACTTCAGGGTAGATGGAAAAGAACTTGACCCTGATACTGGATATTTCCAATGTATTTCATCATAGAGTCCTATTTTGCATAGTCTTTGCATCTAAATTACATTCAAAGGCTAACTTGAGAATGTTTTAATGTCCAGTTAAAATATCTCAATCAGTTCCATTATTGAATAGTAATGAGAAGAGAATCATCTGCCCTATATTCAAAGGCTATTTCTTGTACATGAATGTCATATAATGTAAAAATTCAATAAGAATATATAATTTTTATCCCTAATTTCATTAAAGGATATATTCAGTAGGCATTATAATAAATTTATGTTAGTAAGAATGCAGATTGTCCACTATAGCAAGTTTATTTGCTTAATCCAACATACTTTCTCTTTTACCTTAAAAGAAAATAAAACCTTCAATTCACATGAATCTGTAAAGAATGTAAATACAGGGGCCAGCAGGTAGTGTGGTGGGTAAGGGTGCTGAACTCCCACATGTCTGACTGTGATCTGAGTTCTGGACCTGGAGGCTTGCTTTCTCACTTTCTTTCTCTCTTTCTCTCACTCTCTCATTCTGTCACTCTAAAATAAGCAAATAAATGAAGTTAAATAATTTTTTTTTTTTTTTGGAGAGGTTTTTACTATAGGGCACGTGTGCTCGCCAGAAAGACAGAGACATTGAGACAGAAAGCGAGAAATCACCCCCCAGGGGGGATGGTCGCGCCACAATCCCTTCTCCTCCATTCTCCTCTCGGGGTCTTGGGCACGCATGCACACGCGCCCGGCGTGAGTTTTAAGCCACTGGGTCCGGGACGCGAACCGCGGTTGACTACGTGGGAGTCCAGCGACATAGCCATTACGCTAACTGCTGGTTCCCCAAACTAATTTTTTTTAAGAGTACATTTAGAGTCATCAATTTTGCAAATGATCTCTATCCAATCTCCTCAATTGAAAACTGTATCTAAAAAGATAATCAACGTTTCCCATAAATTCTATTTGGATATGTGAAAGTTCACAGGCTTACTAGTTGCTACGTGTGTGTGACAAAATAATGCACTTAGCTTTGTAGAAGGGCAGGATGCTACAAAAAGTAATTGTAATGCTTTAGAAGGCCAGAGGAACCTCTCCGAAGCTCTCGAAGTTTGGTTTCATAGAGACAAGAAAGCAGCTGCGTTCTTCATTTTAAACTTGGCTCTGGTCACTGCCAGGGCTCTAACTGCAGCACTATCTTTTTGCTAGAGTCTCAAGAACAAGCTGAGGTCACTGGAAATCACTTACAATTCAGAGAGTTTGAGATGCTGCCACACTCTTCCGGTATCTTATTTGTGGATACTGCTGTTGCAACTTGGGAGCTGTTTTAGTTAGAAGATGTCACTCCTCATGTTTTCTTTCTGTTCATGATACATCTAAATATCTAACACCCATGAGACAAACATCCCCCAAATTCAGAAGCTTTTAAAGAAAACTAGATTGGAAGGCAGAAAAGAGATGCCATTAGTTAATCATCACAACTGGTTATTTAATCATCATGGGTTTTGAAGCTTACACATCAGCTTTTTAACCTAACTGCTTTGGGAGTTTTATATCACCAGAGAAGGGAATATAGCAAAAACCTTGGATTGCATAAATAGATTGATAACTGCTCCTAAATGTGAAAATGGGGATAGGGATGGCTCAGAGATACTGTATGTTGCCTTAAGAATCAATGGACTAGAGAGAGAAACTGAAGTAGATACTTTCATATGGGCAAGAGGACCTATGTAGAAAATAGCTAAGCAGACCCTAAGTTTTTAAAAGTATATACACCCTGATTAAACAAAACAGAACAAAGCAAACAAAACAAAAAGCTGTTCATACCACTATAACAACTTAAAAAAAATGATTCCTAAGGAATATATTTAGTGGATTCTCAGAATTTTCCAGATGTTAACTAAAGGCATTCTTATACATGTTTTTCTTTAAAAGCCTATAGCATTGTTTCTCTAGGGTTTACTCTATGTGATTTTACATATACACATTTCTAAGCAGAAAATGAGACTAATTCCTCAAAAATTAACATTGGATACATTGCTGATATTCTTTCTGCTAAGAACGACAATCGTAAAAAACAAAAACAGCAAAGCTCTCAGAATATGTAAATAAAAATAGGCAAATAAGGAAATAGCTCTGGAATAGTAAGACTACGCACATTTGCATGCACACTTACCTGTTTACATATGTGCTTGTGTGTATAAAGAGAATAAAATGTCTGAGAGGAATAAAACAAAGAGTTAAGGAGGAGAGAGAGAAGAGAAGAGGAGTGGCCAAAAGAAGAAAGGGAGGGAGGGAGGAAAGAGAGAACACTACTTAAATAAGGTTCTTGATTAGGGAACTTCTTGATTAGGGTGTCCAATGAAAGTACTAGGTATATGGAATTGTCCTTCATGGCACTCAACTGCCTTCAACTCTTATAATAAAACCTTCAATCTTAAAATGCAGATGTAGCTGGTGAATGGGGAGAGAGGAGAATTAGGAGGGAAACCAAAAGTCTCTTAGCTTATTTCCCAGAAAGTGAGAGTGACCTGATGGGATAATAAGTGTCGTAATTACAACTACCTTTCCTGGAGCAGTTGTTAGGAACTGGGAACTGGTCTAGATGGTACACACAGTGGTTGTAAACTTCCCAACAGCTTTGCACAAAACACATTATTCCTATATTAGAAATGAGACTGATGCTCAAAAAAGAAAAGTAGCTTTTCCAGAGAACACAACAAAGTGAGAAGCAGGCTTTGAATTAAGATCTTACTGCCTCTGCTAGTCGACTCAATCTACACGGTATGGCAGGAGGAGAATTCGAATGTCCTGCTGCACATTACCATGGAGTGTCTTTTCCTGTTATAACTCACTAATCAGTGGTCCTGCTATTCAGGCAATATAAAGATGAGGTTTTTGGTTATGGTGTAAATAAAATTATGCTCTCCTCAGGTCCATTTTCTCCTACCTTCCCATCACATATGCAATACATAGTTCTCAGCCTTTTTTTTTTTTTTTTCTTAAAAAAAAAAAAGACTCTAGGATTTAGGGAGCAAGTGTAAGATATTAACAAGAATAGAAACCCGATGAAAAAGGAGTATTAAAGAAACAAGCCTATGTTTGAACATAGGAAAAAATAATAGCAGAGGTAAATGGTATTGGAAACCTACTTGTTTGGAGTTGGGGAGGGGGAAAGATATAGCAAGGTAGAAATCGATGATATGAGAGGCTCGTTTATATTTACATGATTCCAGTACCAACTCTTGCTATTTATTTAGTGATATTCTTTTTTTTTTTTTTTTTTAAGAAGCTTTTGCTTTAGGGTGTGTATGCTTACCAGAGAGAGGGAGAGACAGAGAGAGTGACAGGTGAGAAATCATTCCACAAAGGGGAGAACCATGCCCCTTCTCCTCCATTCTCCTCCTGGGATATTGGGTATGCATACACAAATGCCAAGCATGATTTTGAAGCCACTGGGTCCAGGACTCGAACCGTGATCAGCCATGTGAAAGTTCAGTAGGTAACCACTATGCCATCTGCAGGTCCCACATATATAGTGATCTTAGAGTTACATTCTCAAACAGTGTTTATGTGTCAAATATTCAAAGCCATATATTATGGAGTTACAAGAAACTACTTGTCATCTCTCCCAGGTATATGAAGACACAATTAAGATTTGGTGACTTTGCATGCAAAGAATAGAGAATCCCACAGATCCTATTACTTATTAATAAAGAAAATGAATGTTACTAATACCGTTGCTTACTGATTGTCTTCAAATTTCTAAATTAATGAACGAGGTCCATTGGAAAGATGATTATAAATTCAAAGCTGGTGTAAAAGGCTGCTCAAGTCAACAGGTAATATTTAATTTTGCATAAGGCTGCCAATTGTAATGCACTGTTGGTCTGTGTTTTCTCATTGCAAAAGCAAGATTATATATAGCTATATTGATAAAAATGGGAAGAAAAGAATTTGAGGGTGGTGGTTCATAGTCATAAAAGTTGGAGGATTAATAGTGATAGCCAGAGCCAAAAACACAATAACTTCCCCTAGTGCATCAGGAAAATAAAACAATGCTTTTTCCAGTCAAGGGATTCCACTATGTGAAGATAAATGGTTATAATAATATTCAGCATTTTCAAGCAAAGATCACAAGGTATTTTACAAACCAGTATGTCATGGTTTCAAAGTAGAATAAAAACATGGGCTCAAGATCAGGTAAAAAACGTAAATAGAACATTCTATTTTTTTTTTTCTTTTTTTTTTTTTTGGAGAGGTTTTTGCTATAGGGCGTATGTGCTCGCCAGACAGACAGAGAGAGACAGAGAGACAGAAAGCGAGAAATCACCCCGCAAGGGGGATGGTCACGTCGCAATCCCTTCTTCTCCATTATCCTCTCAGGATCTTGGGCACGCATGCACACGCGCCCAGCGTGAGTTTTAAGCCACCGGGTCTGGGATGCGAACCGTGGTCGACTACGTGGGAGTCCAGCGACATAGCCATTACACTAACTGCTGGTTCCCAAGATATTCTATTTTATAAAAAAAAACTATAATCCTGCTTCCAGAAGCCTCTGGTCTCTAGAGCGGTCTCTTTATAACAGTATTGGGAAAATCTACAACTTTCTTCAGGTACCATATTGTATAACTATTATAGCATATTTTATCTGGAAAGTTACTAATGATATTAACGAAGTGAATGTTTAATTGAAAAAGGATACAAAAGAATATATTTTTAAAAATCTATTCATTTTAAAAATATGTGTGTACGTATAGGAATAAACAGGTGTGTATATATATATATATATATTCACAATATTTTAGCAGTGGTAGACTAAGAAGTGATTTTTGAAAATATACATTTGCCTTTCTGCATTTTTCATAATTATGTACATTACTTATATAATGGAAATAACAAAAAGCTCTGAGTATTCATAACAAAGTTTTATTTAAGTACAATTTTAAAGAATTATTTTACTCTGTGATCCACAACTAATATTTAGAAGTGTGTATGTCCTCTAAATGTGATGTCATTTGTGTTACAACTACAGCAGTGTTATAGAATATATTCATTAATGACTTGTTTATGTTTTGGAGGTATCCCTGATGACTTTTATATCAAATTATAGTTTGAATCTCAATTTTGTGCTAAAAATCTATAATTTTTCATCTTATTGTCCATTTTTCTTTTTTTTTAGAGAGAGATTTTTGCTATAGGGCACATGTGCTCAGTGGACAGAGTGTGTGAGAGAGAGAGAGAGAGAGGTCACCTCCAGGGAGGAATGATCACACTGCAATCTCTTCTCCATTCTCCTCTCGGGGTCTTGAGCATGTGTGTACATGTGCCACACGCCATGCATGGATTTTTTTAAGCTGCTGAGTCCAGGACTCGAACTGTGATTGACTACATGGGAGTCCAGCAATGTAACCATTGCACCATTTGCTGGTCCCTATATTTTCCATTTTTAAATGTTATCTATCACTTCTGAAAGTTTATAACTATGTCATAAAAATTCCCTGAGATCATTGCTTATGTGGCAATCACATCATGGGCATGTAGAATGAATCACCCCACTAATTTCTGTTACCATATGACTGGAACATTGGCATTTCCATTTTATAGATGATGCAGATTTAGGATAGAAGAGGTTAACATAACGAGCTTCTTGGATCCTGCGAACTAGCCATTTTGGGGAAACAGAATTGAAGATCTCCCACTGATAATTTGGCTTCCAGCACACAAAACTCACATGGAGAGGCAAAGGGAACAGTTCTTCTTGGAGACACACAGCTTCATGGATCCTGCGAACTAGCCATTTGGGGGAAACAGAATTGAAGATCTCCCACTGATAATTTGGCCTCCAGCACACAAAACTCACGTGATTGAACTTCCAAGTTTGGGAAGAAACCGACCATCAACCAGATGACTAGAAATCACTGCAGGACCACAAGAAATATGGGAAAACAGGAAAATACCTCTCCTCCAAGGGAAAAGGATAACTCCTCTTCATCCACACACAGCTCATTGGAAATCATGGAAATGTCTGATAAAGAATTCAGAACATTCATAATGGCAAAGCTAACAGAGATGGAAGAGAAGAGAGACAAGGAACTGCTGAAGAGGAAGGAGAAAGGAGTTGAAGAGTTCCAGGAGGTGAGGAAATTCATGCAAGATCTAAAAGAGGAATTTCGCACTTTACAAAAGAATCAAATGGAACTGTTAGAGATGAAGGCTATGATACAGGAAATCAAAATCTTCCATGAAAGTATTAAAAGCAGACTAGATCATACAGAAAATAGAATCTCAGACGTAGAAGAGAAAATTGCTAGCCTAGAAAAATCCACCTCAAAGACTGAGAAAATGGCACAAAAATTTGAGACTAATATACAAGATATACTAGATACCATCAAACGTCCAAACATCCAGATAATAGGCTTTTCAGAAGGCAAAGAGACTCATAAGGGCATTGATAATCTATTCCATGAGATCCTGCAAGAAAACTTTCCAAATCTAGAGAGGCTCTCAAAGATTCAGTCCCAAGAAATACAGAGGACCCCAAATAGAATCAACCCAAGAAGATCTTCTCCAAGACACTTTATAGCCAGATTGACCAAAATCTCAGACAAAAACAAGATACTAAGATTGGCAAGAGAAAAACGTCAAGTTACCTACAAAGGGTATCCCATCAGACTAACAGCAGACCTCTCATCGGAAACAATGTGAGCAAGGAAAGAATGGGAAAATATATTCAAAGTGTTAAGGGAAAAGCAATTTTAACAGAGAATACTGTATCCAGCAAGATTATCATTCTTTTGGGAAGAAAAGACACGAACATTCCCAGATAAACAAAACCTGAAAGAATTTACCAGCACTAGACCAGAACTCCAAGAAGTTCTTAAGGGAGTGCTATGTCAGTAAAATTAAATGCAGACACACAGAAATAAGAGTTCAAAAACTAAGAAAATGGGCAACTTTATTGTAGGGACAATGTCTGGAGATGAATATTATACCCCAGAACTCAATCTGGAAGATCGAACCACAACAGAAGAAAGATTAAGTACATGAGACTGAACTGATGAAATAACATTCTGTGACTTGACTAAAATATTGCTGCTTTTCTTCTAAGCTTTGTTGTCCGGTTTTAAAGGATTTTTGTCCTGTCTTGAGCTGTCAATAGGTTCATGTACCTACTATTTGAACAGAATACTAACCTGTTTCTAGGCTTAAGTTTCAAGGAAATACTGTTACCAGTTCAAAACTTCTTTTCTTGAAATTACCAGCTGAACTTGCTATTGAAAGTATTTAGATTACTTATGATATTGTGTGATCAAAAAAATTTTGGGGGAAAAGGAATTGAAGACAACTGTATATAGCAGAGACAGTGTAACAAGAGAGTGGGAAAGGGCAGAGGATCAAACATGGGGTAAAAACCATATATATACATATACATATATATGAGAGTAGAAATGGAATATTATTGATGATAACATGCATGATTAAGCCACTATGCAGTTTATTCTAGATGGGAAACCACATTTAGTATGTTGTGATGCTCAGGGAATGAATGTTAAGTAATTAAAAAAAAAGTTTCAGGAGAAAGAAAAAACAGTAAAACTGTTCTTATCAAAATTTTAAAAAATGCATATTTGATGACTGCAGTAAGCTATATAGCCCCAGCTAGGTACTACTTTATAATATGTTCATTCTACTCACTTAAGTTTATACCTAAAGTCAGACTTGGGTTCATGTATAGGTATATATCAGCTACACTTGCTATTGGAAATATTTAGACTAATTGAATTCATTAGCAAATCAATTAAATGGGAGGGAAAGGCATAGAAAGCAACCATGGATACCAGAGACAATGTGGGAGGAGGGTGGGACATGGCAGAGGGTGAGGGATAGGGAATCAAGGATGGCAAAAAAAAAAAAAAAAAAAAGACATAAGAAATGGAAAATTATTTGCTGATAACATGTATGTTGATGTGCTTGATTAAGCCAATATATAGTGTATTTTGGATGGAAAATTCATTTGTATGCTGTAATGATGTATAGTGAATTAATGTAAAAAATACATTTAAAAGAAAAAAAAAGAAGAAGAGGTTAACATAACAGTCCAAGATCAATCACCTAGACAATATCAAATACAAAAATTTTAAAAAGAATTGCCTATATCCAAAGTCAAGACTTTCTTCTGCACCACTTAGAATGACTCTAATAAGTTAGTGGGACCAGCAGTTAGCATAATGGCTATGTTGCTGAACTCCTATGTAGCCGACTGTGGTTCAAGTCCTAGACCCAGTGGCTTAAACTCATGCCAGGTGCGTGTGCGTGCATGCCCAAGATCCTGAGAGGAGAATGGACGAGAAGGGATTACGGCATGGCCATCCCCCCTGGGTGGTGATTTCTTACTTTCTGTCTCTCTGCCTCTCTCTGTCTTTCTGGTGAGCGCACGCACTCTATAGCAAAAACCTCTCCCCCCCCCAAAAAAAAAAAAAAAAAAAAAAAGTTAGTCAGAAGGGTGATCAATCCACATGAACTTTGAAAACTTGTTTAGAAGCATTCATATATTAAAATATACCACACAGTTAATTTCAGGTCTTCTGGGAGTTCACTCTGACTCCAAAGAACTTGAGTCTTTGACCACCATGCCTGCCACGTCATTAACAATGCAAGCATTTGGCAGCACTCCCTGGCTAAAAGCATTCCATGTTAATACTTTCTAAGATAGTTCAGAAAATAAAAGCAATTTATTTTTTACATTAAAAAAATTACATTTTTACAGGAGGATTGCAGACGGACATGCTGCAGTTCATTTATATTTTTACCTTTGCCAGATTCTGTTCCTCAGCTCACTCTTGAAATTGTCTTCGAATTGTATGTATTGATGTTGTCTTTGGATACTACCTCTGCTCCCCCACACATATATTCAAAAAATTCCCATGTTACTGTTCTTTAAGTTCGAGAAACTTTTAGTATGACTCTTCAGGATCCTTGGAAAACTAACACCACCATCCATGCCATAGTTCTGGATTCTGGAAATTATGATGACCAAGCTGCTTTAGTCTGTGGCGATCAGGAGTTAAATAAAACCTATGAGGCCTATGCTTTGTTGTAACTGAACCAAATCTCACTCTAATTATGTTATATAATGATGAACATGATATTGATAAGCTACTTGGGTCCTGATGCAGTGGTTTCTAGCAAATATCCACACAGCCTATTAGAACTATTAGACTTGGAGAGGCCGATTAAGCATCCTAAACAACTGAGAGGACTCTTATTCATCCCAATGTTAGCATAACTGAATGTTATATGAAAACCAAGGATAACAGTTGCAGGTATTTCCAAGGATGCATTCTTGTGTCTACGGTGAAAATGCTGCTGATCTCTCTTCTGAGTATTCTATTTTGTAACCTTTTTTTAGGTAAATAATTTTACACTTTTGCCAAGTGATATCTATGCTGGACTCACTAAATTGAACTTGTTCTTAACATTTTTAAAAAGAAATAATGCTCTACCATTTAGTGGGATTTACAGAAAGACTCATGCCCATTTTGGGAAAATTCTGTGGGGAAAGTACTAGAACAGCAAAGGGGAAGATGGTGATTCTATAATGCGAATGTTGTCCTGCTGACCTCGAAGTGTGGGAATGACTAAGGCCTGGGTTTGTATTGAAGGACCTAGGTTTTGCCTTGAAGTCTGGCATACCAATATATTCAAGCTTTTGCAATGACCAGTTTTCAGTAATGGTATGGCAAAAGATTAAATCAAGGAAGGTGTTGATATAACATAGAGGGGCTTTAGGGATATGGTCCCTCATTGACAGTAATTCCTGAGTACTATGAAAAGGGCTGATAGTATCTCGGAGGGACATGGAGATAAAGAAGCAGTGGGATGAATAAACAAGGCCCAGAAAAGAAAGATGACTTGCTCAGGGATCAACAACTTGGTGTTGACAGAGTCAGTTTTAAAATTTTTGTGTCCTTACTTATAGAACAGTGTTCTTTTCAAACTCTGTCCTTGTCTGTCTAGGGTTTGCTCTGGTTTGCTAAGGCAATGGTTTACTTCTGGAAATGCACATTCCAATGTTTTGATTATTATTTCTCTCTAAATGGCTTAGTTTTGTTTCATTTTTATTTTAATCTGTACTTAATCCTTTGTGCTTTGCATTCATTCCATAATATCTGGTTCAGGTTATCTGGGAATAGCATTTAAATGTTAGAACCTAACTTTTTTGTTTTAAGTTTTTGTCGTAGGGCATATGTGCTCACCAGAGAAGAGAAATAGAAATACGGAGGGAGAGAAGTGAGAAATCACACCCCAGGGAAGATGGCCATGTTGTAATCCCTTCTTGCTTCTCTTCTCAGAATTTTGGGAACGCATGCAGACATGCCAAGTGTGATCCATAAACTGCTGGGTTTGGGACTTGAACCACAGTTGGCCATTTGGAGTCCAGCACTTTATCCACCATGCCACTGCTGGCCGGCCCCAAAAACCTAACTTTTTATTATTCCTTCCTGACATTTGTCTCCGTGGATTCCCAGGACCTAGTGTGCCTTCCCTAATACTTTCTGGCCCAAGTAATTTTCAAGATAGTTGTACTGTTTATGACTTACCTGATGGACTGAACAACTAAAATATTGGCTGAACCAGTCCATTTGTGTATATGGGGGACGGGTGTGTACATACAGATACAATGAAATAGGAATTTCTTAATATTTGAAAACAGTTACACGGTGCTTAAGCAGACACAGCAGTGCTTACAAAAAATCTACAGGTCTTTTCATTGAAAGTGTGAACTAATTCCATTCAAACACCAAGGATGTGTTTGCAGGCAGTATGTGACGGTGTTACAGACAGTGGAAGAACTGAGGTGCATCTGTCACTGTTATTTTAGGAACTTGCAATCCTGGACAATGAAGTAAGTGAAGAAAGGAAATCACAAATCTCTCATGAGGGGACTCAAAGATGAAACAGTCCTGGATCGGTAGGTGGCGTGGTAGTGCAAGAAGCTGCACCCAAGCATGCCCAGCTCCATGGATAGAGTCCTGGACTTGCAGTTTAAAAATCACACCAGGATGACATGGCCATGCCCCCAGGGGAATGACTTCTCACTTTTCCTCTCTCTGTCTTTCTCTCCAGCAAGTGTATATGCCCTGTGGCAAAGACCTAAAAAAAAAAAAAACATATGGCACATTCTTTGATTCCTTCTGAAGCTGCTTATCTTGCCCCTTCATTCAGCATTCCAGAGGAATTTCTTTGGTGGGGTGGCAAAGGTTGACATCGCCAACAGCTGGCAGGTTGACAAGAATGTATCATACTGATAGGGACAAGAGGTTTGAGGTCAGTTCTGACGACTTTGCTGGTGTTGGCTCTGGTTACTCTATGGCCCAGGCTTAGGCCGGAACTGCAATGAAATGTCTAAACTTGAATTACTTATGAGTATAAACTCTAAGATTATATATCAGTAGAACAAAGAGTACATTGCACATGACATAAACTGTAGGACAAATAACATTAAGTTGTATTTTCTTTTGTCATAAGATCCACAAAAGAGCATGATTAGGAAGCAAATTTATTGTATTTTACCAACACATAAAAGTTTCAAAGAGGTTATCAAGGAGTGGCAAAATCCAGTTAAAGAAAACGTTTCCTAGGTGTGGAGTTGCATCAGCCAGAGCATTGTTATCATGTCCACAAGAAAGCTCATTTTGTAATCCTTTCTTAGGGATAAGAGTGTATTCGATATTTTACAAAGGAAAAATACTTTCTTATAGTGTCCTTGCTAAGCTGAACATTTAAACAGATTTATCTCCTGAACCATAACTTTAGTTCTTCTAATATGCATTTGCCCGGAGATGTTCAAATGCCTGTTTTTCTTTCTTTCTATTAACATGATTATGAATTATTAATTATTTTATCCTGTCCCATTATATCAGGTCTGAACTTAATTCTTCATATATTTTCTCTTTAAAATATCTCAGTTTTCCACATAAGCCCAATCCAAGCATGTCTTCAAAATAATAATAACACATATTAGGTCATCAGGGAAATTATGACATGTTTTCCTATGCAAAAATGCATCGTGACTTTCCCAATCAATATGTAAGTAACACTGCAAAACATAATACCCGTGTACCCATCTATTTAAGTAAATGAATAAACAAAGGCTGTCATTTTAACATAGTTATTTTTAACGTACTTTTACAGAAATGAAAGTTGAAATTTCTATGTTGAACTTCCTAGACCCATACTTCTCTATTCCCAGACACAATTACTAGGAATTTGATCTGTAGCTTCTTTCTGTTCATATACTTTTTCTACCTATATACCTTTATATTTATCAGAATTATATGTCTGCAAGTTGTAACTATGCAATCTTCTGTAACTTGCTTCTTTGCTCAACATGATTTGCCATCTCTAAAATTTAGACCATTCATTCTGAGTGATGTACAGTATCCCACATATAGATCATGAATAATTTTTAACTTCCTTATTTTATTCTATCCCTCTATGTCCCATATGTTACAAATAAGATTCAGAGAACACCTTTGTGTGCATCTCCTACTTCTTTGTACAAGAATGTTCTTACAGATGAGATTTCTTGTTTCTATGATAAGTACACAAATTCATTAGATATATTCAATTGCTCCTTAAAGAAGTTAGGTTAATTTATGCTTCCACCAGAATTATATGGAATCTCTGTTTCTCTACCTCCTTTTCCAATTGGCATGTTAAGACTATTTTAGTATTTTCTAATTTGATGAATGTTAAAGAGTATTGGATTATGTTTTGAAATTGTGTTTGTCAAGTCTTAGAAGATTGAGGACATACATATTTCTTGGTCGTTAGGGTTTCTACTTCTTTGAACCATTTAACATGCATTTGTATTTCTATTTTTTTGTTGACTTCTTTTTATATCAAGGATTTATTTATGTATCCTGCTAGCTAAAATTTTATGCAGATTCTATATATCTTTTCCCAGTTTTATTTTTATGCCTTTTGTAGTAAACTTTTTAATTTTGACGGTCTCGTTTGTTATTCTTTTTATTATTTCTGTTTTACAAGTCTTTCATTACTTTTTTTCTCAACTCAAAGATCAGAAAGACATTCATCTACATTTAATTCTCCCAGTTTTATAAAGTTTTGACTTTCTACATCTTTAATATGTTTGTATTTTTCCTGCTTCTATCAATATACGGAAAGGTAATTATCCCAGTGCTTAAACTTCCTCCATACTGTATCAACACCCCACTTCTGAGTCAATTTCTGTTACCTAACTTTTGTGATTTTTTTTTCTCATCAACAATCTTTGCTCATCACAGTAAATTCATATACATTTCTCTTTTTATTACTCTTCTTTGAACTTATCTCACCTGGAAACCTTCCACATTTGAATCACGTCTGTGATCTACCCAGTGTATTTATGATCACCAGTTTTACTCTGTGATTTGATCCTTGTTCATGTGTCTTTTTAATTAGTCTTCATGTGTAGGAAATACCCTTCAAGTCCTGTAGATAATAAATAAAAAGGGAAAAAGTGCATTAAAGGAAATTTTAATTAAAAAAAGCTTATCTGGTGTCCACTTCAGGTCCAGTATACTGTGAGGCCGGAGTATACTTCCAAAGTTTCCAAAGAACTATCACATCTAGAACACATGAAATAAATTTCAAAATGCTTTTATAATGCTATGCCAACATTTTTTCTTTTTGTACTTAATCTGTGTCAAAGACTTCCATTACTTTAAAGATAAAATTGAAACCTTTTAGTACATCACTGTAGATTCTTGGAGATAGAGAAGCACCTCCGATCCATTACTATCACTTAAAAATTTTCATTCCAACTTGTATCCAATAATTCAACTTTTTAAAAAATTTTTATTAAAGATCAATTTTTTTTTTCTTGTCCCCAGGACTCTTCACATCCTGCTTTACCTCTTTTACAGACCCATTTCTCACAGCTTTCACCTGGCCAAGTACAAAATCTTCTTTCTAATACAATATTGTTTCTTCAGAAAACTGCGTAACTCTTTCGTCCTCAGCACAGTTTGCTGATCCATATCACATTAAGCAACCCTTTAATATTTTTCTAATTAACATTTTTCGATTAAAATGTTAAATTTTAATATTTAATATTAATATTAAACTATTAATAGAAAAATAGTAATAAAAAGAGAAATATATATGTAATTTTTTTGATTGGTTTTTAAAGAGAGACCAAAAGTTTGTGTTTGTTGATCTCTATTTTCAGCATTAACAAATTACTTTAAAATCATGGTACCATACATGTAATTATTATGTTAATTTAGCCAACATTCATTAATAATTTAGCACAATTATAGGCATGTTGAGGAGTATAAAGATATGTAAGACTTTTGGACTATTTAAAGACTGATTATGGCCACAAATATCTTAATATAAAACTAACTTAGCAGGACCAGCAGTTGGCATAATGGTTATGTCACTGGACTCCCATGTAGTCAACCACAGTTTGAGTCCCAGTGGCTTAAACTCACGCCAGGCGCATGTGCGTGCGTGCCCAAGATCCCGAGAGGAGAATGGAGGAGAAGGGATTGCGGTGTGGCCATCCCTCCTGGGGGGTGATTTTTTGCTTTCTGTCTGTCTCGGTCTTTCTGGCAAGGACATGTGCCCTATAGCAAAAATCTCTCAAAAAAATTAACTAGCAATCAATCAATGCAAATGTAATTAACAAAAGTATCCTTCACAAAAAATATGAAAAATTTTTATCCAATGAAAATAAAAAGAAGATATTTTTATGAATAATTCATAACTATTATGAAGAGAAAAAATCAGAAAGTGCAAGTAAAACAAAAATAAAAAACTTAAAAGATATTATTACTTCCAATAACAATAGGCCTTATGGTGTATATAATTCTTTTTCCAAATTTTTTAATTTATAAAATTGAATGTATTTATAACATATTTAAAGTATGTATATTGACAGTGAAATGATTAAATATAGCTTATTAACATATACATGACAATACTTCACATCCACTTTGTTAGAATTTTTCAAGAATATAATACAAATACATCCTCATTAACTATAGTTGCCATGCTACAATGCTACACAATAGAACTCTAGGACTTATTCCTCCCATATAAACGAAGTTTTGTATCCTGTCACCAAAATATCCCCAACTACTGCTTTTCCCCACACACACATAACTATACCAGCCTCTGATAATCACAGATCCAATCTATTTCCATGAGATTGACTTTTTGGATTCCACATATGAGTGAGATCATGCAGTATTTAAATTAACATGTCTGGCTAATTCACTTAACAAGTTCATCCGTATTGTTACAAATAACAGAATTTTTTAATGGTCGAATAGTATTCCATTTTGTGTGTGTGTATATGTGCGTGCATGCACACACACATTCACGCATGCGTTTATCAATTTGCCCCTCATTGAAGTCTTAGGCTGGTTCCTTGTGTTGGCTAGTGTGAAAGATGCTGCAGTAAACACTGGAGTGCAAACATTTATGACATACTGAATTCCTTTCCATTGGACATATACCCAGTAGTGGAATTCTTGGATTATGCAGTAGTTCTATTTTTAGTTTTTTGAGCAACTGCCATACTGTTTTCCATAATGACTATATCAATTTACATCTTCACTAACTGTCAAGTGTTTTTTCTCCATGTTCTCTCCAACACTTGTTATCGTTTGTCTTTTTGTTAACAGCCTTTCTAACAGGAATGAAATTAAAGCTCCTTTTGCTTTGATTTGCATTTTCCTGACTTAACGACGCTGAACAATTTTTCATATACTTTCAATTTGTGTATGTATGTATATATTAAATATGTGTAACATATTGTGTGTGTATATATTCTTTGTACCTCTACCTGTGTGTGTATATATATATATATATATATATATATATATATTTATATACTTTATATATAAATAGCTAACTATATATCTGTTATAAGTATCTATATATACTCTACATATAAATAGATAACTATATTTATATACCTATTATAAATATCTATACATCTATATATATGCTCATATATATATATATATAGAGAGAGAGAGAGAGAGAGAAAGAGACAGAGACACAGAGAAAATAATGAGAATTTTGAATATTTCTCTACATAAACAAAATATAATTTTATTTCAATGACCACACACTAATTAACTGAATATGCTCTAATATATTAAACCAATGCCATATCAGTAATTGTTTTCAGTGTTTGGAAATTTTTTCTATTATAACCATATAATAATAAAGATCTTTCTAATGTTGTGGAATATTTAAAAATATATTTCTAATCATGAAATTGCAAAGATAGTCATTACGAATATTTTCAGACACTGTAGACATATTGCCAAATTATTTTCCCAAAATTTTGTAAGAATTTACACTCAATTGACAGTATATTAAAGTGTCGTCACATATCTGGGAATTAAAAAATAAACTCCTGAGGAATAAAGATTGAATATAGTGAAAATAACCATATATCTTTAATTCATTAGGGATTTATTTGGGTATAAAATACGAAGTAGGGATGTTGTGTTAGCCAAGTATTCTACATCCATTCTACTTCCATTTATTGATGACCTTTGGTCATCCTATTTAAAATGCCATCTTAAATTTCATTAACTTGATAATTGCGTATAATTGTCTTTGCTTCTTACCCTTCCTCACTCTTACATAGATCAGTCCATACACTGTTTAATAACGATATGTTTACAAAGATATCAACAATTGTGAAAGAAAGTTTCTCCTATGATGTACTATTTTCATGCTAAATATGCATGTATTAAAATGTTTAGAATTATGTAGCCAAGTTTATTATGACTATCAATGTTAAAATTTGGGTTAGGATCATTTTATTTGTGTATATTCATTTAGGAAAAGTTGCATACTCTCTCTAAGGCAGTTTATTGAGGAGAACTGTATGACTTTTTTGAACTTTGCATATTCTTAAATGTTTATTTCTTCTGAGAGAGAGAGAGGGAGAGTGAAACAGGCAACCCCAACAGGGTCTTCACACTGTGATCACCCCTCATCTCAGCCACTGTGAGTCCTGGCCACATGCACTTTTGCCTGTGAGGTAAAATGCACAGTGGGGGGACCAGCAGTTAGTGTAATGGCTATGTCGTTGGACTCCCATGTAGTTGACCGCAGTTTGAGTCCCAGACCCGGTGGCTTAAACTCATGCCGGGTGCGTGTGAGTGCATGCCCAAGATCCCAAGAGGAGAAAGGAGGAGAAGGGATTGCAGCGTGGCCATCCCCTTTGGGGGATGATTTCTTGCTTTCTGTCTCTCTGTCTCTCTCTGTCTTTCTGGTGAGCGCATGTGCCCTATAGCAAAAACCTCTCCAAAAAAAACCAAAACAAAACGAAACAAAACAAAAAGGCACAGTGGGTCCTGGCCACATGCACAGTGAGGTCCTGGAACACTAATCCAGGCCCTTGCCATGTAACCCCACCTGGGTGCATATTTTCCTTAAATTTCATGTAAAGTATATGTAGTTCATTTAATAAATGTTTAGCAAATTTAGTTTGGCTTATGGTTTAGAACTTTATATTATTCCTACTATTATATATGGCTCTTATTTTCTATTCTAAGTGTTTACTATTAGGATACAGGGAAATTTGATTTCCCTATTTTTTTCTCAATGCAGGAATGCTAATGTAGGTAAGTTCTAATAGATTTGTAGTTGGTTCTCTTCAACTTCCAAATTAGAAAATCATATCATCAACAATTAATATTTATATTCCTTTTTTATTATGAATTTGGTTTTTATTTTGTTTTGCTGAATAATTATAACTTTTAGGTGGTTGTTAAA
The DNA here is from genome assembly GCA_026018925.1 of Tupaia tana. Taxonomy (NCBI): domain Eukaryota; kingdom Metazoa; phylum Chordata; class Mammalia; order Scandentia; family Tupaiidae; genus Tupaia; species Tupaia tana. The sequence goes on along the minus strand of JAKSZU010000013.1, from coordinate 44,226,550 downwards.
ATAATAATGGTCACTATAGCCAACTTTATCTTGCTTCTAAATAAAATGGAATTGTCCCTAGTTTTGACTTATTTGATACTTCAGTGTTGATTAATGATATGTTAAGAAAATGCACAAGTTATTTCAACATTTCACTGCTTTTTGTTTCCTTTCATTTGTTTTGGATCTGTACTTTATTTAACTTTTTTCAACTGTTTTATCATTAAGTATAATGCCAGTTTTTATTTTGTAATTTATTATTGTATCATTGTATTTCTAGTTTATTAAGATTTTTGTGCTTAAAATTTTGGATATTGCTTTTTTGATCATCTGTCTTTATGATTTTATGAATTTATTTTCTTACTCTATTGAATGACATATTAGTAGATTTCCTAATATCAAAATATCCTTTTTATTTTAATTTCTTGATGGATTTTATGTACTTAAACTTTAATTAGAGATTTAATGTATGTTTATATGTGAGATTTGTTTGTAATTTGCTTTTTCTATAGTAAACATTTTAGGTTCTAATGTTAGTTTCTATAAATTATATCAGAGAAGTGAAACTTTACAGTAAGAACAGTCTCTAAAATTGATTGTTTTAATATGTTGCTTGAAATTTACCAGTAGAAGAGACCATTGTGTTACTGGAAAAATTCTTGTTCTATAAAGTGTTTATGAAATAGTCCCACCTGAAATGTAAGGCACCACAGTTCATTTGAAAATATGCCTTCTATGTTTACTTCTCTTATAAAAATGAGATTAAAATAATTCTTTTAACTACCATTTTAAAAAAAGACTGAGTCTATAAATAAAAAATAGCACTTTATAAGTAAAATTATTATAAAAGAAAAACGTGAAATATGTGTGCCTTGGCATCCCTCTTCAGATAGAACTATGTAAGGATGTTAATTATACATTTAGAGGAGCACATATTTCCAGCTATGTGGGGTCATAAAAGCCCATACATTGCTTATATATACAAACCACCACCACTATATATTATCCAGTCTTGGAATGGTGAGATATCTAAAGTGTTTCAGTCAAAGATGTTCAGACCCATATATATATATATATATATATATATATATATATATATATATATGTTAACTTCTTCACTGTGAAATTAAAAATACTTTTTCATGAAGATGGTAGAAATAAATTAGTTATTAAAAGTATAGTGACATATAGAAATGTGTAGAAAATATATAGAGATTATAAATTTGTCAGTTTTTATGTTTCTGTAGAAAGTTTGTAAAATATGGGACCAGCAGTTAGTGTAATGTCTATGTCGCTTAACTCCCATGTAGTCGACCGCAGTTCGACTCCTGGACCTGGTGGCTTAAACTCACGCCGGGTGCGTGTGTGTGCGTGCCCAAGATCCTGAGAGGAGAATGGAGGAGAAGGGATTGTGGCATGGCCATCTCCCCTTGGGGGTGATTTCTCCCTTTCTATCTCTCTGTCCCTCTCTGTCTTTCTGACGAGCGCATGCGCCCTATAGCAAAAACCTCTCCAAAAAAAAAAAAAAAAGTAAGTTTGTAAAATAATAGATAATTATCTTAATCATCTAAATATTACAAACAGAACCAGAACACTGTGCCCCATATAAGAACACAGAACATTACAAAATACAGGAAAACCCACAGGTTACGCCAAACATGAACATTCATGTTTACAGTGATGGGAAAATTGACTCAAGTAGAAAAACGCAATCATTATAATCTAGGTAATAAAGAAAAAGTTGGTAACCACAAAGAAATAATGGATCTAGAGGGATCTAGTAGAAGAAAGACTAAGTGATGCTTGCTGTTAGGAGTGAGAAAAGGTGCAGTGAAATGTAAATAGAACAAAGAGAGAAATACTGAATTATTCCCATTGCTGTTAGATGGCTGTCCTTAGATTCATTGCCTGCAAATTGTAGTAGGACAGTCTTTCAAAGGGACCATCTCAAAACCTATAATTGACTTTTTATTAATAACATTTTAATTTACATAGTTCCATTCTTCAGATTTAATTTAAGATACTGCATTTTTCAGAAAGAATTTGTGGCTTGCATATAGTTACAGATCAGATTACAGACCCTCCTAGTGTTTGTTTCATTTGTTTATAATTTTGAAATGAGACTATAAGCAAAGGAAAGAGAAAACTGCATCTTTTTAAAGTGAGGATTTATTTAATGAGATAATCAATCATAAAATAATAACAACATCCGGTAATAAAGGCTACACAAAATTGAAGAGGAAGGAGAGTTGGGGACAGTACAGAGAGTAGATATGTAAGTGATACACATTCAGGCAGATAAAAATGTGACAACAGGGAGAAAAAGGCATAAAGGGGAGTTAATTAAAATGTTCTTAAATCTTTCTATATTTCAGTAAATGGGCCTGGAATTTTCATATACATTATATTTCGCAACATCCAAAACTACCATGTAATAGAGTATTATCTTTATTGTACATGTGAGAAAATTAGAAGCTCAGATTACAGAAGTAACTGGCTGTTAGTCACTCTGCTAGCAAATTTTAGAGTTCAAATCAAAGTCAGTTCTACTATGCTTTGTCATTTTAAAGAATAGATTGTGCATGTTTTATTTGGCACACTCTTTTCTTTTTAGAATTACTTATTTAATTTGATTTATTATCATTACTATTTTGAAGATTTGCTATGTGGTGCATGCCCTCACCAGAGAGAGAGAGAGAGACAGAGAGAGGGAAAGTGAGAAAGAAAACTGCCAGGTCCAAGACTCAAACCGTGGTTTGCCCTGTGGCAGTCCAGTGCCTCAACCACCACACCACCTGTGGGCCCTGGCACAGACTTAAAAAAATAGGTTATTAAACAAAATTTTAGAAATAAGGAGTTAAAACATTTATAAGTAAGATACTTGTCAATACTCCACTGACTTTTCCTCACTTTGGTAAACTTGAGAATCTGGGTAGTGGTGGCTCTAGTATGTCTTTCCTGATGGCCAAGTCCCCATTGCTGGTGCAGGGACATGCACCTGTATCTTCCTGATAATCACATTTTTATATCACAATCTGACCCTTGAAGCTCAGACCTCTACTAAAAAGAATAGAAGCTAGAAAATACACAGGCAAAAGGCAAAATAATACAGACAACATCACATATCCCCAGCCCATATGATAGATACACAAATAAAGACTTTAAAAGTAAGATTCAAAAGTTAAGAGAACTCAAAATGGTAAAAAAGAGCAAAAGGGCCCCAAATCTATTGGCTTTATATACAAAGTTATAAATAATGTATTTTTACATTTTAACTTATTTTGTGATTATTCTTCTGTGATTAAAATGTCCTCCGGCATTTAAAGTAAAATGTATGTATTTTTTTTTAAATTACTGTATCAGAAAATCATTCTGGACTAATTAACCCCTAACTGTGTGGTAAGGGAAGGAAATACATAATTCTCTGAAGGCTGAAAACCTCCTGTGCACAATAACACGTTTCTTGTAAAGCCTCATTCTTATTTGTGCTCCCTGTCATTATGAATGCACAAAACATACAGGATCTATAAAATTAACTAATGCATTTGTAGACATTTAAAAAGATATGCAAAATACATGTCATGATTTCTAAAGTTAATACATTTTTAGATATTGGAGAGACGTCATCTCCTTTTTTTTTTAAGAATTTTTATTGAACTTTATTTATTTATTTCTAAATTTTGGCGACAGAGGGACAGAGAGAAAGTGAGAAAGCAAGCCACTGGGTCCAGGACTCGAACTGCAGTCAGCCGTGTGGGAGTCTAGCACCTTTAACCGCCACACCACCTGCTGGCCCCACCATCTTATTTCTTTATGGTACATGTGGAAGCTGATAGAGTATTGATGAAGAAACCCTGACATCATAAAAAGGAATGTGTTAAAGAACTAGAAATATAAATGCTTCTTACTATATTCTCTATTTATAAAACCATATTAATATCTCCAATTCATACTCATTGTACTTCATTTTTTAAAAGAATTTCTTATTTAATTTAATTTAGTACTATTATTTTAAAATTTGCTATTAGGCATATACACTCACCAGTGAGAGACAGAGAGAGAGAGAGAGAGAGAGAGAGAGAGAGAAAGATAAAATGAATAAGCAGCCTCTGGGTCCAAGACTCAAACCACGGTCAGTCATGTGGAAGTCTGTCGCCTTAACTGCCACACCACCTGCTGGTCCATCATTGTACTTCCTTTAAAATCACATAACCTATTATTTAATACCCTGTCTTGATTTAATGGTGCAAATATGTCTTTTACTGTTAAAATATGGCATAGAGATGTGGTGTATTTATAATTATCTAATATAATTAATGAAAATTGAAAATATGCATATTTCAGATTTCAAAACAACTTTTGTTTGGTGGTTTGGTTTAGTTTGGTTTGGTTTGATTTGATAGAATAGTAATTGACTTTAAATTCAAGAATTAAGCTGCCTTGATTCAAATTTCATTTGTGACATTTGATAATTTTGTGACCTGAGGCAAATTACTTTAATTTTTTTAAAATTATGAACCTTGATAATCATATACCTCTCTCACAGAGCTCTGAAAGACTTAAAATTGAAAAACACATGTAGGATATATAGCAAAATATTTGGGATATACTATATAATAAATATTAGCTACTATTAGAATTGTTGCATTAATTAAACTACCCCAGCAAATGGCAAATTCCCCATTACCTGAGAGGTTTAATTCTTAATAAAAGAATTAAGAACTCCAGGGAATAGATTAATTTAATTAAACCTGGAAGAAAAAAAAAAAAGATTACTCAGAAGATAGTCTTTCAATTCTAGGTCAACTGAACACATCAGGGACAGAACTGTAGCAAACAGATTTATTGCATTTTTCTATTATACTAAGCCAGTAGTTTAGCTTTTCACAATTTTTCAAGCTTTGAAATATTTCAAATTTGTACCAACAACTTATCTCGAGAATTGGTTTGCTCCCAAGAAAAATGCCCCCATAGTGTTAGCACTATATTTATTTTTTTTTTAGAGAGCTTTTTGCTACAGGGCATATGTGCTCACCAGAAAGACAAAGACAGACAGAAAATGAGAAATCAGCCCCCGAGAGGTATAGCTACACTTCAGTCTCTTCTCCTCCATTGTCCTCCTGGGATTGAGGCATGTATGCATTCACACTTGGCGTGAATTTCAAGCCACCGGGTCTGGGACTTGAACCCCTGTTCACCATGTGGGAGTTCAGCTCCTTATCCACTATACCCCTCCTGGCCCTTAACCCTTTTTTTCAATACTTGCAAAAAAGAGTACTAAACTGAAAAACCATTTTGGGAAGATTGGACATAACTTTCATAAGACGTTACATAATAATTATAAGCCTAATTTTTTATTGATATGCATATAAAGCAACAAAACACCAAGAACCAGCTGTTCCCATACTCCACTAGGGAGTAAAAAGCATTTGGTATAAGATAATCAATGAAAAGTAAGCTCAAACAGATCTAAACTATTCTCTAGCAAAAACAGTCTCTTTCCTCTCTTTGTCTTATACAACTTCCTGCTTGTTCACCATCTCTAATTACATTGGCTTCCATGTTAGCCTTTCCTCTGCCTGAAATGCACCTGCCCATTCTTGCCATATGACGGCTTTCTTCTCACCTGAGGGAGCATTGACACTAGCCATCTAAGTAACTCCTCTGATGAGCATTTTCAAAATCTCCTAAGTAAGTTATCGGTACATACTCCTAGGCACTCTCTGTCATATACCCTTTGTTTTTATTTTATTACTTCCATTACTCAAGGTTTGCATGGTTTTTATTCTTTATTTACCCATTTGTTTTTAATGTACTTGTATTACTAGATTATAAGCTTCATGACGACAAGAACCCTTTTTGCCTCATCCACCACTATATCTACAATACATAAAACACTTGCTGAGGCATAGAAGTCCTCAAAATAGTTGTTTTATGATAATGCTAAACTGTCCATCAATTTCTTCTTTTTTTATAATAGGAAGAATAAGAATTAGGCGCTATTTAATTGTGTTGCCTCAGATGGAACAAATCCTTCATGACTGAAAAGAGCTGATTTTAAAGATGCTATTATCATGCTAAATTCAATGAGGAGTGGAGATAAATTCTAAGAGGAAGATGTAATGAGTTATGTGAGGAAAGGATTTATAGAAGGAAGCAAACTGTGTAGACTTTGATTATCTGCTAAAACTGTGCGTTGGAAAGAACACCTTGGCTTTGTACTTACTTTTTAAAAGATGAGAAAAGAATATATTGTAGATATGTAGGCATGAATTATTGAAACCTTTCTCAGAAAGAAGAATGAACAAAGTTAAAAGAGGTGAACATGAGCTTTGTATATGAGGGCCAAATTAAAATATTGTTCTAACAGGGACAGAGAATTTGTGCTGAGTGATGGCTAGACAAATCTGAGGAAGGAAGCATAGCAAATAACCTCAATCCAAAAGCTGTGTGGAAGTGTCCAGAACTGATGTAATTATCACAGAGATTGCTTTCCATATGACCAATGCCACTCCATGTTCTACCATGCCTCCAACTGCAAGATATTTTCAGAAGCAAAGACCATGCCTTTATGTATCATTTTACCTCAATAACCAACACAGTTTCTGACATCTATTAAACACCAAAAATATTTGAAAATTTACAATAAACCATGAGGAGCCTTTGATGCTCTGTTATGTAAACATTAAATAAAAAGCTAATAGTTTTGTTTTAGAAATATGTAGAGTTGAAATTCAAAGAGGAAATGTACCTTGCTTGTGCCAGAAATTTGAAATTGAGTCATTGTGGTTCTGGAAATCAGGTGTGGCAAGCAGGAATCCACTGAAAGGAAAATTAGAAAAACTTCCTATAAAGATCCCTCATATCAATAGATTGAATATATAGAATGAATAAAAAATAAATCTAAGTGAATCATAATCCCAGTGTTTTGTTTATGGTATATATATATATACACATACACATACACACACACATACATATATATACACCATATATATGTACCAAAAATATGTGTGTGTGTGTGTGTGTATATATATATATGTCTCTATATATATAGTTGACAGCTTCTAGATCTTAGTGCCTTCAGAGTCCTTCAGCATTCAATCTGGGATTCCATTCTCTCAGGGATCTAAAAACTAAGCAAGGTGAGGCTGGATAGCGTGAACGAACGGTGTGCTCTGAAGCTCACCAGAGAGCTGGCAGAGGTGTGCCAGATCTATGGCTTGGTCTAACAGTTTGCCCTGTCCTATTCTACTCGTAACACTTCTTCCCCACTGGTGATCATTCTTCAAAACCATCCTTCTTTCTCAGTTGAAACTTAATAGCTGTTTCCTGGAATAATCAAGTATTAGCAGTTGTACCAGGAGTGCTCTGAGAAAGCTGTTGTAGGGCTGAGGTCTTGCCAGAGCCATTCACTTACCAGTCAGCTGTCTCTAGAAGTAGTTCCTGCAACGTGGTGTCAATCCAGTCCTTAATGTTTTCAGCTGCGAAGGGATGGGACAGCATCAGAGTAGATGTGAGTGCAGTGCCATGAACTCAGGGAGAATGTAAGTGTCAGAGCAAAGGACTTGGACAGTCATTGCTCAGGTGCCTGATACAGACTAGTAATTAAATGCTTAAGGTAATTAAACAGTATAAAACTAACTGTGAGAGCCAGAGAGTCTCTTCAGTAAAACACAAAGAAACCCTTTTCTTTCCTCTTGTTCTGGCTGATGAGAAAAATTTAAGATCAAGCAATGGATTTGAAAAAGAGGTTGCTGAAATTCAAAGCTCGTTGATTGCTCTGTGACAGGTGAAATGGTATGCCAAAGATAGGACCCTAGTTGTGAGAAGTTTTATTTAGTTATTTATTTATTTATTTAAAATTTCTATTTATTTATTTATTTTTTTTGGAGAGTTTCTTGCTATAGGGTGTGTGCACTCGCCAGAAAGACATAGAGAGACAGAGAGACAGAAAGCGAAAAATCACCACTCGGGGGTATGGCCACACTGCAATACCTTCTCCTCCATTCTTCTCTCAGGATCTTGGACATGCACACACACCCACCTGGTGTGAATTTAAGCTACTGTGTCTGGGATTCAAACTTCAGTCAACTACATGAGAATCCAGCAACGTAGCCATTATGCCATCTGCTAATCCCAAGTTGTGAAATATATATAAATATAAATATATATATAAATATATATATATATATATATATATAATATATATATATGTATATATATATATATAATTAATCCCAGAGAAGCCATTGTGCCTCAGATGCTGTTGCTATCTCCTCCTCTCCTGATCTCCAATCCTAAATACACAATTAAGTCACAGCATAACCTGCTCGGATATAGAAGGTCTGAATTGCCATGTCAGATGTAGAGGACAGAATTTAAATGCTTAGAGAAGGAGACATTGTATGGGGTTGTTGGATAAGTCATGATGTATTTTTCTGTTTTTCTATGCAAAAATATGTCATGACTTTTCCGACAACCCATTATATAGCAATTTCAGACAGAGAAATTATTAACCACTGAGTCACAGTGCTGAAGTACCCTAGGACACCTTGGCAATGATACACTGTAATGTTTTCCATTAGATTTTTTCCAGAGACCATTTACCTAGGCTGTTGACAGATGGGCCACTTACCATACACTGGGAAAAGAGGAAAATACAGACTTTTCAAAACAGTGAAACAGGGGGATTTAAAATGACATTAGTACCTTCAGAACTGACATGGCCATATGGCTCCTTTGTTAAGGTGGAATCTTACGAGTTTAGATATTAGAGTCCAGACCATAGTCTAACTTAAAATGGATCCACTGAGTTCATAACACCTATCTGGTGGAAGTTTTCTTGCTATCTGAATATCTACTCAGCACTGAGACACTTATAGGTGGAATAACACTTGTTTGGCCTTTCCCGTATGAGGGTGTTATGGGAAGAACAATTCTTTTTTCTCCAAAATTTATGCATTGGGACTTGGTTGAATCATAAAGGTGTTAAGTGAAAATTTAGTCCCTTCATGGTGTCCTACTGTAGGGCCTTTGGGTATGGTAAGGTCATTATGGTGGAGTCCCTATGATTGAGTCCTGGTAGGTTTATTTCTATTTATTTGTTTATTTTTTATATTTTTGCCATAGGGCATGTGCACTTGTCAGAGAGAGACACAGAGAGAGGCAGAGAGAGGAAAAATGAGAAATCATCCTCTGGGAGGATGCTCATGCCTTCCCTTCTCCTCCATTGTCCTCGGGATTTTGAGCACATGCGCACACATATCTGGCATGATTCCCAAGCTGCCAGGTCTGGGAATGGAAACATGATCAGCCATGTGCAAGTCCAGCACCTTAACTACTATGCCCAAGTCCTGGTAGCTTGATAAGGGTTACAGAAGGCCATAGCAGGGAGAAACTGATGGACAGCCTCTCTGATCAAAATCTTGCCCCCTACCGTACTGTAGCTTCACCAGAAGTTGGCACCTGAACCTTGGACCTCCAAACCATGAGTTGAATAAACATTTATTTATTTATCAATTACTCAGTCAGATGTTTATGTTAGCAATATGGTAGCAAACTAAGACAGGGGGTAAGGGCAATCATATTAGGGGAAGTCACATGGAAGCTTCTAAAACCACAAAATGTTCCTCTAGCTAATACAGTAAAAGAAACATATAAACCATAAAATCAATGGCAGAAATAATTACCACATTCATTGATCTAAAGGATGCAGGGACAGTGATTCCCATCATGCCTTCCTTTAATTTGCTAGTCTAGCTCAAATAGAATATAGATCTGAAATCCCAGAGAATATAGACCACTGTATATAGACTTAACCAAACAGAACTCTAATTGCAGCTGCTCCACCAGATGTAATATCTTTAGTAAAGCAGACTAGTCAACCTCAAGTAAATGATATGCAGCCACTGATTTAATAAAAAAAGTTTTGCTAGTCAGTTAGGAAAGAGGATCAGAAGCAATTCTCATTCCCTTGGATCAAGCAAGAAGATTCATTTACAATCATCCTAGAACAATATTAGCTCTGTCTCCTGCCATAGTAAAAAGAGGTCTGAACTGTCTAGATAGCTTACGGAATTACACATTGATCCATTGCATCAATAGTATTGTGTTGAGGGGCTGGCAGGTGGCATGGTGGTTAAGGACACTGGATTCCTACATGGCTGACTGCAGTTTGAGTCCTGGATCTGACGGCTTGCATTCTGGCTTTCTCTCTTTCTCTCTGCCCCCTCTAGTCAAATTAAAATAAGTCAATAAAGTCAAATAAAGTAATTCTTTTAAAAAATAGTATTGTGTTGATCATAGGAGAAAAGTAAGAAGTGGAATCTATTTTAAAGGTCTTAGTTGAACATGTATATTTCAGAGCCTAGAAGATAATCTTTGCAATGATTAAAGAGCCTGTCATTACAATAAAGTGTATTATGGTCCAGTGGTCAGAGGCATGCCATGGATGTGCCCTGAAAATTAAGAGATAAATTGCTACATCTTTTATTCATTCCTACTATAAATAAGAAGGCATAATTCCTACCAGGCCTCCTCAGATTCTGAAGAAGACACATTGTCTATGAATGCTGTTTCAGTTCATACACAGGAAGACAGGAAAGCTTCTAGCTTAGAGTAAGGCACAGTTTTGCAGTAGTTTCCAGGCTGCAATGTAAGCAGCTTCATTTAGAGCCATACGATTTAATAGGGCCTGTGGAGTTGAAACATGGATGTTGAAAAAAGATACCATGTGGTGATGATAGCAAGCTCCAGTGTCAAAGGTGTACTATCTTCAGTAAAGAAGTTGTAATCCCTCAGTGCTACCAAGCACTGGTGGAGTCAGTTCTGGCTAGTTGTAATATGGGCTTGGTACTGAGAGGTACCAAGTCATAAAGTTTAATGAACTCACAAGAAATAATTTGTAATGTGGAAAAAGTGTATCTGTGACCAGGGGCACAGTCAGAAGGTGCTGGAAGTTGCATGAGCAAGTAGCCCATACCTCTCATTACAATTGCACCAATGCCTCTCCTTCAGTTCATGCATATGACCATTGAGGGAATCATGGATACACGGTTCCAAGAGGAGGAAAAAAGCCCGAGTATGTTTTATGTATGGGTTAGTATGTTATGTGCAAGCCAGTTGAAAAGGAATGGTGGTTTCATTACAGTCTAAAGTTCAAGCTTGAAAGATAATCACAAGACTCAAACACTCAGAAATCTAATTTATGTTAAAGAAAAATTGACCTGAAATTATAATATGGATAGGCTAGTTGTCAGTTAATGTTATTTGATACATAAATGGCAGCAGCTGCCATAATACGATTATAATGGTTATATAAAAGACAAAACTATGATGACAAGAAAAAGAGCTATGTATGCTCATATCCAAAATCAAGGACTCCTGGGTCAGCAGGTGAGCTGGAAGTTAAGGCACTGGATCTCACAGAGCTGACTCCGAAGTTCAAGTCCTCGGACCAGGAGCTTGAAAAACTTGCTGGATACATGCCTCAAATCTTGCTGAATCGAGGAGACAGAGTTGTGGTATGGCCATCCACCCTAGGCAGTGATTTCGCACGTTTCCTCTCTCTGTCTCACCAGTGAGCACATGTGCCCTATGGCAAAAATCTGAAAAAAAAAATATGAATTCTTAGTTGAGTTTAACTATAGTTACCACTACCTATGAATGTCCAAAATGCGAATAAAAAGGTCCAATACTTAACCTACAACATGGTATTATTCTTTGAGCAGACCCAATGACCACTTAATTCCAAGTTGACTCTAATAAGTTCTTGTAACTATGATGGTTATATGGTTTGCTTTCAGAGGGATAAGCACTATTTTGAATGGGTGTTTTCCTTTCTTCCTTGGTCTTAGCCAGCACCTCCATTCAAGTGCTTACAAAATGCCTTATTCACAGGCATGTAATCCCCAAACAGTATCTGACCATAGGATCCACTGGTTGTAATACATAATGCATCACCCAGCTGCTGCTGACCTGATAGCATGTCAGAATGTCCTGCTGAAAGAAAATCTAAAGCATCATATGAGAGGTAGTCTCCTGCAAGAAGGAAGTACCCTACTCCAGGAATCTTTATGTGCATTGAATCGGACATCTGTATGGGTAGAGGCCAGGTACATTGTTAAATATCCTGTGATGCAGAAGACGACCTTCCTTACAAAGAGTGTGCAATACCAAGTATCAGCAGCGCCAGCACAGAAAAACCTGTACCAAGGTACAAAAGTATTATAAAGCACTTGGCCACAAAAACTTTGCAGCATAAGCTGCCAGGTATTAGTAAAATTGGGTCAGGGTTAAAATTTGGGATCATATTATCCTATTTTCTGTTTCTTCCTTTGTAGTTGAACTGCTTTTGAGACTATTCATTTTAACTTGAACTTAAAATGCAATAATTTGAGAACAGTCTCCAGTATTCTAGGAGATAACATCAGAGATTTCTGTACCATTTCAGAATGAATAAAATCATGCTAACTCACCAGCACAAATTCAAAAGAAAAAGATTTCTAAGTGGGAAACTTGTAAAATTATGAGAAGTTCCCTTGATGAATAAACTTGAAACTATTGCCTGATATTCATTTTCATAAGTCCAATCAATGAAACTCTCCACTGACTTTTAAGGTAACTTAAATATAGCATTATGAAGACAAAGGTGGGAAGATTGAAGACTTTTTTCTCATAAGACATATTTTCTTCTAGATGTTTTATGTGTTACCATTACCATTTTGCACCAATATTTGCTTTAAAAAAGCCTTTAAAATTGAAAATGCAGGGGGGAAAAAAACCTTGTAAATGTTACAATATTACTATTTCACGTATTCTATCTTGTTTTGATAAATATTCTATTTTCTTAATTATTAATAAGCAATTAGTAAACACATCATAGGAAAACAGAATAAGTAAAATAATGATTAATAATTTCAGAGATATTTAGAATATACCCAACACTTCCTGCAATATTTTGTTCTGTATCTATATAATATCTATGCTATACCAATTTATGCTATATATGCAATTTAGAATGTAGTCTCTCCTAGTTTGAGCTGCAGTATTTAAATAATAAAGTTTAACACCACAGGGGTTATGTTTAAATGTACATGCAGTATAGTTCTTATCTCTGAATTTGCCAGTAATTTTAACTGAGTAGTAAATTCATTCTTCCTGTCAAGACTTTTTCATTTTTTGACTGAATCAAAAGAAGTAAGGGTCACTTCAGGGAAGTGGTCTTAAATCTAGCTCACACTGGAAGAGGAAATGAGATTTGTGTTTTAAAAGATTTATTGCAAAATAAACAGTGAAACACAAAGAAAAAGAAGGGTTATCACGAAGATGACAGTGCAACATTAATAACAATACTCAATGGGATAAGTTTTTAAACCATTTTTCCTAATATCTAGTTAGTGGAGAATGTACTAAAAATAAACACAAGTAATTATGAAACTCCTTGGCTTTGCTATTAAACAGTTTGTTATCAAATATATGGAAATAATCTAAAAAAATCCTTTTAGCATACAGATTCATATTCTCTCATACTACACATTGAAGATGGAAAAAATAATTGTATAGTTATATTGTGTAAATTCCAGTGAATGTTACTTCTTAACTGCCATAGAGGATCTTAGAGGCATTAACAAAATCTATCAGAGTTATATATTTTCAAAAATAGAGAAAAATAGCATCTAAGTTAAAATTCCTTTTAAATACTAATTATGCAGAGCAAAATAAATATCAACAAATGAAAGTAAAATAACTTAAAAACTAAAGATATATCCCAAATTTATTAGGGTTCAAATGGAACAATTACTACTTAAGTTCCAGATGAATCTTTTCCACTGTGTAGTGATAAAGCATTGACTCGAAAGTCAGAAGACTGAATTTAATTTTCAGCTACTTAATTCATTGACTAGTAAGGTTTTGCTGTGTAGCAAACAACCTGGAAATCTCTCTTGCCTACTGCAAGTTGTTTAATAGCTCACAAGTCTGTAAGTTCCTGGAATTTCACCAACCTTGGCAATATTATAAGGATTCACCTGGCCTGGGCTCCCTCAAAGCTGCAGGTGGGTTCCTTCTGAGACAAGCTGCTCTGTTGGGTGCACTATTTCCACGGCCTGAAAAAAGCACAAGAGCAAGTGAAATCTGGTTGCTTCTGAACTCCTCAGCTGGAAACTAACACATTGTGTCTTATGAAGGATTGCCATTGGCTAAAACCATTCACATAGCAAGCCCTAGACCAACAATATAGGTAACTACATTCTGACCTCAGAGGCACTATGAACAACCAGGCACACGTCATCCATGTGTAACCCTGCTGTACAGGGAAGTGAAGAATTGGGAGCAATAATTAGATATGCTGCATATGTGTCATCTTAGTTTTCTTATCTGTAATATATTATTTATCCTACCTCCATCCTATCAAAGTTCCATTACACAAACACTCATTGAACATAAATTGCTTATTCTTACTATATACCAGGAAGTCTGTTAAATGCTTTACACACACACACACACACACACACAAAAAAAAAAAAAAAAAAAAAAAAAAAACCTATGAAACACTGCTGTTTCTGTTACCTGAAGAGCCTATTAGATAAGATAGGCTATCCCAAGCTCAGGTAATAATAAATAGATTCCCAAATCATAGCATATTTATGTAATACAATTTAGTGTCTAGTTTAGATCAGAGCTTTACTTGGTGACTACCCTCCAAGTAGTGACGGAATGAACCAGGTTAGTAGCATCTTATGTCACCATTTTCTCTGTGGCCTTTCTGGTTGTCACAAAAATGAGACAGTGTGAAAGATTGCACAAGGATTAGCATGGCTAGGCTTAGAAAGAGTGTACATCATGTTACCCACATCCAACACATTTTTACATGCCCTTAATCTAATAGGTAAACTAACCACAATCATTGGAATAATCTTCCTTTATGTTAACCAAATAACTGTTTCACTTTACTCCTACACATAAAAGATACTTTCTCCCTAACAGAACGACATGAAATCCCATTCAGTTACTGCTTCCAGCTCAAAGTTCATGAACTTTAAGTCATACGTAGCTCCATCTTTGGGGTGTTACGACCCATATATTCTCCTAGGAAAATAAATAGTGATTCCTCTTGACCAGAAGTTATCCGGCTGCAAATATATACACTTGTATTCAATGTGTGGAGTAGAGATTGGATACCCAGAATAAATACTTCCATTTGGAAAGGGAAATGAGACTTTTTAGTCATTGTTTCTAATAATTCTGATACACTAGTAATCTGATATTATGAAATTCCTGTACCCTAAAAGTATCAGGAGTTCTTTGACTTTTTTCTTAGCTTCTGGTTCTGCTTCAGGGGAGGAATTGTCTTGTCCATGGTTTTCCTCGGCCTAATTCCACATTCTGGAAGAAACATTCTAGGTCATTATTTCCTCTCTATGTAAAGTGCTTTCAGAGGAGCATGCAGGGATCAGCAGATGGCATAATGGTTACTTTGTTGGGCTCCCATGTGGTCGACCGCAGATTGAGTTCCAGACTGTGGTTCAAGTTCTATACCCCAGTACTTAAAACTCATACCAGGCACATGTGAGTGCATGCCCAAGATTCCAAGAGGAGAATGGAGGAGAAGGTATTGCGGCATAGCCTTCCCCGATGGGGGGTGATTCCTCACTTTCTATCTGTCTGTCTCTCTTGTCTCTCTGGTGAGCACATGTCCCCTATAGCAAAAATTTCTCTCAAAATTTTTTTTAAAAAGATGAGCATATATTCCTGGAGAGCTGAAGAAATTTTGAAATGTTCCAACTGCTCATAAAGTCTAAACTCTTAAGAATTGTTTTAAGTTTTAAAGTCTTAATTTTTTTTTGGAGGGGGGTCGGCTTCTTTTCAAAAATTACTAGGTGCCAGATCAGATATAATTGCTTCTGGTTTCTTCCACTCTTAAAAGTTCTTTAATAGACCTATTTTTCAAATCCACTTATATTTTTCTTTTTCTCACCATCAAATCTGTCTCATTTAATTTAATGGTGGCTATCTTGAAGCTCTCAGGCTCAAATGGGAGGACTATATTTTATTCAGACATTTTCCCTGGGCCACTTTTTCCACCTGAAAAATTTTAGCAGGTTTATACAAAATATATATACTGTGTGTGTGTGTGTGTGTGTGTGTGTGTGTGTGTGTGTGTATGTGTGTTATATTTCTTATTTAGGATCTAGAAACAGTTGGATTTTTCAATATATTTCATTTTGTTGATGATCTTTTCCATTCTTCCTTACATGAAATTTCTCTTACAGTTCCTTATTGCTTTAAAACAATAACAAGCCAAAAAACTGCTAAAATAAGAGTTATAAGCATAATAATCTCAGTCTTCTTTCAAAGATACCACAGGTAATCAAGTAGTTCACCATGGCATGACACATTTCATGAATTTTCTGCCTTCCAGTTTTAGCTACCTCTTTATCTCCTCCTTGACTTCCAAGCCCTCAAACTTTTTTTCTCTTGTAATTTTAGAGAAACAATTTAAGTTGCCTATTTCTCTACTAGGTATGAGATCTCAGCTCTGATGAATTAACCACTAAACCATATAACTCAATGAGTTACCCAAAATTTGTTTCGGATCCATTCACATTTCAATGTATGTAGAGGTTCTCTTGGTGATTTTCTTCTAAAAATAACTGAAAAAACTAGGTTGTTTCTACAGGAGTTCTTTAAAAGTTCGTGGAAAACATATATTAGGAAAAAAAGTATGCATGGAATTCACGATTTGATTATTCCAGAATGAGCTTGGATGAGGGGGCTGGATGGTGTTTGAGCAATAAAATGTAACTCAGTATGACTGACATGGTTTGAATCATGACTTATCCCGCAAAGTTTTGTGTTTTGGAATTTGGTCTTAGTGGAGTTTGGTCTTAGCGGATATCCCCCCAGAAAAGTAATGTATTGGCACTTAATTTACAGATCGTACTGTATAGATAATCCGTGAATACTTAATTTTTTCATGGTGTCCCACAGTGAAGCCTATCATGTGGTAATATCATTAGGGTGGGGCCTCTATGATTGAGTTATGCTAGTACATAGTTAGAGGGAATGAGATCAGAACAGCAGAGAGAAAGTTAGATGGATACAGACCACACTGCTGAAGTTCTGCCTTCTGCCATGTTGTGATGCCCTTGGATTTTCCAACCACAGAATCATGAGTTTTTAAACTCCATTTTTTAAATAATTCATCAGCGTCAAATATTCCTGTTAGCAATGCAATAATGGACTAAGGCACTTACCCACATGAGAAGGTTCTAAACCTGTGTCTGGGGATTTCAGTGAGTGTGCTGGGTACCCAAATGCCCATGATTCAGAGCTGACTGAAGCTGGGGGTGGATGGTAGTGTCAGGATCTTATTAGAGGTGGTATCACTTTATCTTTTTTTTCTCTCTCTTTCTTAATTCATGGAGGAAATACATAAAATGAAAACTTAAAAAAAAGTAATAGACTCATTTTAATTCCATTTTCCACGCATGTTTTGAAGTGCCCTCATTTTTATAATATCACTATCTTTAATGCAACGTCCTGATCAGTGATGTAGAAGAGATTGTGGAAGATCCCAAAGTAAGCCTGCTTAATCTTAGAACAAACTTCTATCTATATCACATTAGTCAGAAACTGGTTATATGGCACAATGTAACAAAATACTTGTAAAAGAGGTTGAGAAATACAGTCTTTCTATAAATGGGGAAAAATGAAATGAGTTTGTTGAGCATCTTGACAATTTTAACACACATAAGCCACCTACAAAATCGTGATGTATGATTTGAGGCCACCATGAGTGAGTATGTGTAAAATGAAGCACACTTTCAAACTATTAGGCTAGTTGTGATTGTTGAAATTTATTTATTTAATTTTCTTTGGGGGAAAGGTTTTCGCTATAGGGCGTGTGCGCTCTCCAGACAGACAGAGAGAGACAGAGAGACAGAAAGTGAGAAATCACCCCCCGGGGGGATGGCCACGTTGCAATCCCTTCTCCTCCATTCTCCTCTCGGGATCTTGGGCATGCACGCACATGCGCCCGGCGTGAGTTTCAAGCCACCAGGTCCGGGACGCAAACCGCAGTCGACTATGTGGGAGTCCAGCGACACAGTCATTATGCTAACTGCTGGTCCCGAAAATTTTTTATATTAGAGAGATTTTTGCTATAGGACTCATGAACTCATTGGAAAGACACCATGATAAAAAGTGAGAAATCACCCCCTAGGGGATGGCCACACCGCAAACCCTTTTCTTCCATTCTCCTCTCGGGATTTTGGGCATGCGCACACGCATGCCCAGCATAAGTTTTAAGCCACTGGGTTCAGGACTCAAACTGTGGTGGACTACATGGAAGTCCAGTGTCATAACCATTATGCCATCTATGGTCCCATTGTTGAAGATATTAAAGCATATATAAATATAAAGCATATATAAAATATAAAGCATATTATTTTGAGAAACATTACACATAAAAACGTGTTTTTATACAAAATTAGAAGAAACCTTTGTATAGTCTATGAAGTCATATGTTATTTGAATTTTACAGCATTCTAATGATATAAGAAATAGATACATTTAATATAATGTATGTGACCTATAAGGTCAACCTACTATATGCTAATAGTCTCCAAATCAAAGCTTCTGGAATAATGGATATAATACTCCTTAAATGTAAATGTGTAAATATCCTATATTACATATGGATATTGTTTCTAAAGTAGTCACAGAAATTGAAGTCAAGAAGAAAAAGGTAATTTTCCTAGCCATCAGTATGATATGGCCATATTATTTTTCCCTGAATACATATTGTGCACTATTTAATATAAACAGAAATATGCAAGGTCAAATGATAATCTGGCTAATCATTATATAATATTTTACATGTAAACAAATATTGTAATTACAGTGATAAGGCAAGCATGAGTTAACTAGTTTTAGGATGCTCACAAAATGATCAAGTATCAGAAATTCTTCAAGCACTGTATTCAAAAGTTTGGATTTATTTTTTTATTCTTTTTTTCCCTTTTTTTGGAGAGGTTTTTGCTATAGGGTACGTGTGCTCGCCAGAAAGACAGAGAGAGACAGAGGGACAGAAAGCGAGAAATCACCCCCCAGGGGAATGGCCATGCCACAATCCCTTCTCATCCATTCTCCTCTTGGGATCTTGGGCACTCATGCACACACACGTCCAGCATGAGTTTAATCCACTGGGTCCAGTACTTGAACTGCGGTTGACTACATGGGAGTTCAACAACATAGCCATTATGCTAACTGCTGGTCCCCATTCGTTTTCTTCATTCTTTCAAAATCATTGAATGTGTTCGCATGAATGTGAAACACTGTTCCAATACAAACATATATTAGAACATTTTCTGACTGAATATCAGAGTTCAAGAATCTGAATCTTCAGAAAAGAAGAAATAAAGAGAGAAACAAGTTAAAATTTCTTGGCTCATAGACATCATTTTAATTATTTATTTACTATGAATAGAAGAGATCCTTAGTGGAGTGTAAAATAAGATTACAGGACCAGAAATATGAACACTCTTCCATATCTTGACTCCACTACTTATTAGCCCCTCACCTTGAACAAATCACATAATCTTTCTTATTACTGAGTAGTGACTGGTTTTGTATAATAGAGAAAATAATAACTATCCTTTCCATAGCGCAGGGCGTGTGATGATTTCTATGTATCCTCCCTTCCCCCTGCCAAATTCGTGTGTTGAAATCTGGTTGTGACTGGATTAAGAAGGTATAAACTTAATTTGTTTAATTAATTTGCTGATGGAAGGTAAGGATCTTAGAAAGAGATCAGAATGAAGATCATTAGGACAGAGTCCCCACGACTGACTCCTGGTGGATTTTTTTTTTTTTTTTTTTTTTTTTTCTTTTTTTGGAGAGGTTTTTTTCCTATAGGGCGCGTGCGCTCGCCAGACAGACAGAGAGAGACAGAGAGATAGAAAGCAGGAAATCACCCCCCAGGGGGGATGGCCACGCCGCAATCCCTTCTCCTCCATTCTCCTCTCGGGATCTTGGGCACGCACGCACACGCGCCCGGCGTGAGTTTAAGCCGCCGGGTCCGGGACTCGAACCACGGTCGACTACGTGGGAGTCCAGCGACATAGCCATTACGCTAACTGCTGGTCCCTCCTGGTGGATTTTAAGAAAGGAGAATGAGGTAGGCAGAAACTGATCAACATACAGAGACACTGTTCTCTCATGATGTGATGCCTTCACGTATTTGGGACCCCACTAAACCGGAAAACCCACCAAACATGACTCCTGAAACTTGGACCCTCAAACGATGAGAAGAGTAAGCTTCTGTTCTCTTATATTACCAAGACCCAGATATTTTCTCTTTTTAGCAATGGAATATGCTAGAGCAAGGTCATTCTGAAGATCATATGAGACAATGTATATAAAAGCAGTTTGAAAATCAATTGTTACACAACTTTAAGGTATTATGGTCTCTAAAGGCACCTTAATAGATCATGTTTCAGATAAGAGTTATTTATATTTCCTATTATTCTCATTGTTGTTCATCCTTGCCATTCAGAACATAAGATAAACATTATACTTAACCTTTTCTTTTTTTGTACTTTCTATTTTTCTCAGTGCATTACTTCAATAAAGCTATCTCTTTCCAACATGCAACATGCATTTATAATCCTGACTATAGGAAGACAGGCAATATAATAAAAATGTATAAAAAATGTATATCTAAAGATCAAGATGAAAGATGTGAGTGATTTGTAGTACAACCTGTCATCAAAAGCACTGAACACTGGGGAATACATAAGACATGTGCAAGAATCAATATTAAAGCCATACTTAGTAGAGTTTAAGAGGGCAATAGTGACATTCAGTATTGCATTTACATTTTGCTAATGGAATAGAAAGGCAACTGTCATTGAGCTCTTTAGCAATCAACTGTACTTTATTCTGTGAAGCTTTAAATAGAGTGTTACAATAGTAACATTATCTCAAGTGATATTGGGGTACATGGAATATATCCTCTCTGTTTTATCATCTCTGTTTCCTATGTTCTTATTTGTTTTGATAAGAAAATCTAACCTCAATTTTGTACTGTAATATCAGTAATAATGACTATCATGAGTCAATGACTGTCTCTTGGGTTTTGTCATAACTGACCAGGAGGTGTGCAATAATTGTTGAATGCAAGTAAGGGATAACTCATGCTAGCATGGTTGATGTCAAAAGTAGCCAGCAGTTGAATTTTTTTAATGTAAACATAAACAAAATATGAGTGGCATATGGAAGTGATAAAAGTATGTAGATCACCTGATAAAAATGAATGTTTCTGTATGGACCCTAAATTGACCTAATTTCTGCTCAAGTTAAAAAAATATTTTAATATGTGTGGGTTCAGTAGAAAATAAGTCTTGAAGAATATACTGGATAATGATAATCACAGTTTAACAGAATGGGTTATGGGTGATTATCTTTTCTTTTTTTTTGCTAATGTTTTAAAATACATTTTTTTTTTTTTTTTTGGAGAGGTTTTTTATTTGCTATAGGGCACGTGCACTCGCCAGACAGACAGACAGAGACAGAGAGACAGAAAGCGAGAAATCACCCCCCTGGGGGGATGGCCACGCCGCAATCCCTTCTCCTCCGTTCTCTTCTCGGGATTTTGGGCACACACGTACACGCGCCTGGCGTGAGTTTTAAGGCACCGGGTCCGGGATGCGAATTGCGGTCGACTACGTGGGAGTCCAGTGACATAGCCATTACACTAACTGCTGGTCCCTTATAATATATTTTTTGTTATGAGTGCTGTGTATAACAAAAACATACAAAGCAAATATGTGTCACTATGTTTCATTCTATATTTATTGATTTTCATCTATCTAGAAAAGCAGTTTAATTACTGATATTCCATTGATAAATGAAAATTACTTTTATTAACCTTGAAGAATTGTTTTTATTGACTTATAATAACTGAACATATTTATGGGGTACAATGTGATTTTTCAGTACAAGAATACGATGATTGACTTAGAGGAATGAGTACAGCCATTTCCTCGACCACTCATCCTTGCTTTGTTTTAGGAACAATCAAAATACTCTCTTTTTAGCTACTCTGAATATTTGGTAAATTCTTGTTAACTATATTAACCCTACTAAATGCTATAACAGCAGAAATTGTTTCTGCAACCTTGATGAATATTTTAAAATTCTCATTATATTTTTCAAAACCAGTAGTCTGTGGTTTCATTACCTTTAATGGTCAATCGCCTCTCCAATGCCTTTCAGCACAGCCATGAAAATTTGCATAGCTCGATAAACTTACCACGAATTGGAGGTTGACACTCTAGGTGCTTTTCCTGCTTAGGCTGGCCACTAGTGTCATACTTGAAAGACAGTTTTTGTATGAAGAGAGGTGATAGGCTCAACAGAAAAGCTGTGTGACTGCACTTTTCCTAACAACCAAATGACAGGTTCAGTGGTAGGAGCCACATTGAAATCAATCATCCTAAATCTAACACACATTCCTTTGAGTATGAGAGAGGATACTACTAAAAGTCTGGGGAAAAAATAAAGTAAAAGTATTATATACTTTGAATAAAGCACACACACACACACACACACACACACACAAAGTGAATTATTTATTTATTAACGGTGATTTCTTTTCTTGCCTTATTCTGCCTTCTTTTAGGTTCCACTGATAGCAAATCCAATGATTTCTTTCTCCTTTCCTTGGTCTCTATATTTCTTCTCAAACTTTAAAACATATTTTAATATGTGTGGGTTCAGCACAAAATAAGGCTTGAAGAATATACTAGATAATGAGAGTCATAGTTGTATCCAATAGAGAAATGCAACTACAATAGTTATATTATTGAGCGTGCTTCATGTCCGTAAGTAGGCGATGTCTTTTGTATGAACCTAGTTTGTGCCACATTTCACCCTCACCTTCTTACTTTCTGTTGTTGTTTTTCTGAAACTTGGAAAGAATCCAATGAAATAGCAAGCAAAAGCACAGGCCTCATTCATGTTTGTCCTGCACCTTCCAGCGGCAGGATAATTTTCAGGAATGATTTAGTCAGTCAGCTATAAAGGCATGGAGCCCGAAGCCAAAGCTGACTCGCAGCCTGAGGTCTATAATGACCTTGAGCCGGTCATCCAACATCCCAAAGCCTGAGGTGGAACCCAAAAGCATGAATAAACATCTTGCAGAAAACCAGTAAGATTAAAGGTCATGTTTATGAAGTATTTCACTTAGTACTTTGCACGCAAGGGTTGTTCAGTGAAAACTGGCTCTTATTAATAAGAGGAAACATCACATATTGGCAACCCAAATTTGATGAGGATACTTAAAAACTTAAAATATTTTTAGGCTTAGGAAAAGTAAAGACGTCATTTCATGTTTGAGTGCCTCTAGAGCACTAGACACTTTGCAAGGAATTAGAGGCTGTCCTTGACTTACTGCTTACTGAAGTGCTTGCTTCTTACTATTGATTTCCCAAGACCCTGGGAAAAAGAGTATAGGTAACAATGATTTAAAAATAAAATGTAAGATTGATTTTGAGATTTTTGTTTGCTTGGGTGCTAGCTTTCAAAATATGTCAAGGATCATCTGAAATTTGTAATACATTTCCAAACTTCTCAAAGAGAGATTGACTAATTAGTAATGCATGGCATGCATCTCTAAATTGACATCATGGTGATACAACTAGCTATCAGACTAATAAATGAAGTGCTTACTATAAACCAGACACAGTGTGCTAAGGCCTTCACATAAATTAGTGATTTATTTTAACTACTCTCTGAATTTTGTTTTTCTTACATTTTTAGCATCGACTTCTGAGGATTATAGGAAAGTAAACAGGTAATGAGACAGTCTAAATCATTTTGCTTCTTTTTTTACTTTTGTATTTGTCATTTTCATAAATGGGCCCTTCAATTTTATAATCTGGAATTCTTAAAGTTATTTTAGGTACTAACATTTTCTTATCTCTTTTACTTAGTAACTCATCAAATCCTATAGACAGTACTCCAGTTGTCTTAATATAGTTATCCTTCTTTTAGCTTTTAATGTTGCAGTGTGCCCTACCGTAACAGCTTTCTAACTGATTCCTTATTGTACATAAGTCTGTATTCAGTCTTTTCTCTACATTGTTATAATTTGAGGAATATGAGCAAAGTCCTTAGCAAGGTTTCTGTGGCTCTTCACAACATGCGTCTTCCCACACCTTGAACAGCTATGCTAGCCCCCCCCCCCAGCATCACCCTACCCCAGCTTCAGTATACCCATCATGCATAAATATACTCTCTGCTCCTGTAACAGCAAACCTCATGGCTCTAATTGCTCCCTAAACACAATACCAGGATGTGTCTGTGCTCTATACTTGAACCTTTCTCAAAAATGTTTATGGACTTTCCTTGATTCACCACCATTGCAGGTTGGATGCCATGTGACTCTGAGATTTATTTGTAAGAGTTTTATTGGAAATTCTTTCAGCAACAATGTGTGTGAAAAAAGAAAGAAGAATGTTGATTCAAGTAAAAAAAATTAAACCAAGATATAGTCAGAGCAAAGTCCTTAGCCTGGGTACTGGGTAGTCTGCAGCCAGAGAGGACATTCATGCACGGCTCTGCTTTCAAAAAGGCAGGCCGTACTTTAGACACGCCATCCTAGGAAAGAGAGGGGAGTATCATTTGATGTCATTTATCTATTTTTAAAAACCCGAATAAAGAGTTGTTTTTTGTTTTTTAAAAAGGGCAGGCAGGTCACAGAAAATAATTGAATAAGGGCTTTCCCTGGAGAAGAAGTCTGTCCTTGGGCAAAGTGAATCTCTTCAGCCAAGGATAATTCCTGAGGAAGGATTCATGCCTTTAGGAGGGAGAATGAGGGCCTCAGCCTTGAGGGGTTCTGGTGGCTCATCACAATACCCTCTGCACCCCTATAGCAGAGTTAGTCATCCCACTTTATTTTACAGACTGTTTGGTAGAAGCCTTTGTCTCAACATAGGCCAAGTTGCACCCCAGCCATGCTGGGGTCCCTTATTCATGCTGCAAGGTCTCCCATGGACTGTCCATACAGCTTAAGGAGCCATTCTAATTTGCAGTATATTACCTTTTTTTTTTTTTTTTTTTGGAGAAGTTTTTGCTATAGGGCATGTGCGCTCACCAGACAGAGACAGAGAGACAGAAGCGAGAAATCACCCCCAGGGGGGATGGCCATACCACAATCCCTTCTCCCGTTCTCCTCTTGGGATCTTGGGCACGCACGCACACGCGCTCAGCGTGAGTTTTAAGCCACCGGGTCCAGGACATGAACCGCAGTCGACGAGATGGGAGTCCAGCGATATAGCCATTACGCTAACTGCTGGTCCCTGCAGTATAGTGCCTTTTTAAAGAAATAAATGAACCATCAAACAAGAGTTGGATTCATCATAGAATAAGGCAACCTATACAATCTACACCAAAAATAATAATTGATGACATTCTATGTTGCCTTGTAGAAGAGGTATAACAGTCATACTATGGTAAAAGGAGACATTTTGATGAACATTGCTATGTGGTTATACTGGTTTCGAGGGAGAAGAAGTTTATTGTGTAAAGAAATTTCTACAACGGAAAAAAACAGTTTCAGTGGCACAATTACCAGTGTCAATTAAAACTCAGAAAGAAGAAGACCTGACGAAACTACAAATTTTGGAGAAAGAATGATCAGGGAATCTTAATGTGACGACCATCTAGAAAGAACCAGAGAAGATTTGGAGCAGAGGGATAAATTGTTAGAAAATATTTGGAATCAACTGAGCTCATAGTTACAAATCAAACACTGTTGCAAAACTACTACAGCAATGGAAATAGATAAATTTTCAGGTAGATACTTGAGTGATTATTTTGGTAAGATATATGGATGTTTCAGTTGGTATAGAGATTGCCATGACTCCCTGAGGAAAAAAGTTAAGGAATGTGCCCTTCTTAGTCCTTGGAAAATTGTAGGCTCACAATGTTTGTTTGCTTAAAGGTAAGAGTTTAAAGTCAGTCTTACCCTTCATTTCAAAGACTCGTGTTAGATCTTACAAGGTTATGACTTTCAGGGGTGCTCTTTTGGCCATGTGTGCCCCTCAAAAAAGACCATAGTATATACATGGCCCACATTGAGGGTTCAGAAAATGAAAACAGCTATTTATTTCTTCTTTTTATCTCTAGGTAATTCCTTGTTTCTTCTTCCATTTTATTTTTCTTTGTATTCCTTTCCTCATCAGCACAAGAATCAAATAGCTGATCCAATCACTCTGGGTGATTTAATACATCAAGTTTGCACTTACAATGTCTGTATATATTAGACCTAAACTGAAACACCCCTCTTCTCTCTCAATTAATAAATTAACTACCATACAATTAAACAAACAGTATTCAGTATCTATCATTGCACAGCAGTGCCCTAGAAAATTTCCTAGGGAAAGATGAATAAAACATAAGATTGTTGAGAAGGAACACACTAGCAGTAGTAGATGGAATAAAGAAATACGCATGATGGTTGAGGTGCAATTAATGTGCTGTGAGAGCAAGGAGGTAGGAATGATTACTTTTGACCTAGAAGAGATCAGAAGATGAGGCACTGCTCAGACCTTCTGAGTGCCCCTAATCATTAGTTAATTGACTCCTGTATGTAAGTCTATGTTGTCAGCTCTGTATGTGTTTCCTGGTAATTAACCATTTTCTCAGTTAGTTTTATGTATCTTCCATCTGCCTTTTTGGATGCAGGAGAGTTATTTTAGGATGAGCATATACACACAAGTCTCAAGAATGCCAGTTTTATAATGAGGGGAAGTTGACTGAGAGGAGACTGAACACTGTGACACACAGCTCAGTGTTAAACGTGGCTTGGAATCCAGCAATGAGAAATACGGTCGAAAATAACTGGAGAAAACAACAAAAGTCACCAGAAAGGTTTTGAGAAAGGAGACTGGAAAGGCAATCTGTAAAAATAAGATTCAACTCCATCATGATAGAGCTAGTATGATGTAGCAACTAGAGTGACAGCGACTGCCCGAGGCTATTTCCAGGTATCTGGACCATAGCAACAGGAAAGAAAGGTTATATTGGGTGCCAAAACTAGACCTGAATTTGGAGATTATATCTAGAAATGGACGGCAAACAAGAGATTGAGAGAGTTTAGTTGACATGAGATAAAGTAGTCTGAAATTGAGAAGTCAAAAATGTGTTTTGTAGGGGCTGCAGAACAGTTCGTATTACCCTTCATTGTATGAAGGAAATAAAGATTCTATACTTTTTCTGTAACTTTCCATCATTCTTTCCACCTTCCAATGCCTAGGTAGCAGAAGAAGAAAGTAAAAGCTACTTGTATTTGTTCATCTCAGTCCAAAGCAATCATTATTTTTTTTTAACCTTCGCAATTCTGTCTTCTTGGATAATTCTATTTTCTTTTCTATTCTCTAAGATTCCATCTGAGTATATAAAAGTAGAAGCGTGGCTTATGACATGACCTGTGATATTAGGGAAATGGTCCTGTTCAGCTCCTTTACAGTGTGTCCTGGCTTGTATGCTACGGTATGGCTTTCCTGAGATGCCGATTGCCTGAATCTATTGGCAATGGCTGGTGATTTCAGCAGCAAGTGATTCCTGCAGCAGACTATTTCTTCTTTCTTAGTTCCTCTAGAGTCTAAAATCCATCACTGTTGAATTGCCATTTTTATTTCCTGCTGCTTCTCCCATCTAACCTATTGTCTAAGTGGTCTAATGGCAGCTAGGACTACAGGATTACATTGCCCTCCTCCACCAAGGGAGGTCACATAACACTATGATTCGCACCTGTGTCAGTGGCACACAGGATCTAAAAGGCATTTAATAACACAAGCAAGACCTTCTCTTTGCCTGACAATACTGCTCCACCTTGCATGCCAAGGCCTTCAGCATTTGCACAGGGAACGGTACACAGGAGTCTGCTCCCTGCATGCCCAATGAATGCTGAGTTGATATCCCACAGAGATGACTACAGATTCAAACCAGACCCTCTCCTCCAACCATTTCAGGATTTTCAGTTTCAGGTCTAGGACATCAGAGCACATGGCCATTCTGTTCTAGACTTCTTGCTCCTCCCTTTTTTCTTCATAGAATCCAAAGTGAATAGGATATTTATTCTTCCTCCTTGTCTCCCTGGGACTTCTACTGCATCAAATTCTATCATCTAAGTTCCCAGGCCTAGCTAATAATAAATAGGTTCAATAGAAAAATAGAAAGAAAATCCTTTTTCTCACTCTAATGCCTGTTTTTTTAAGTCTGTAGACTTCAATATGTTAGTTTATAATATTCCCTCTTTCTTTTTCTTGATACTCTCTCTGTACCACGTTGAGTATGGCAGGTAGAAACACCACTGGACTTGCCTTTGGAGGTTATGTTCAAGCAGATCCTTTCTATTAAAAAAAAGAACCTAGATCAAAACAGGCTAAATAAAAGTTGTTTTATACAAGATATAAGACTGGGGGCTATGATTTTTTTTAATTAAGTATATTCTGTTTAGTTACAGTATTTCCATTTTACTTTTGGCATTTAAACAATTGAACATATTCAGGTTATGTACTAAAGGCTAATTCTGCCACAGGTATTTAATGGAAAGTGTATATCTGAACTAAGAACAATAAAAAGCAAACAAAACACAGTCTTCGTCAGTTGGAAATAAGTCTTTAGGATTGAAATATACAATATTCTGTTAAAAAAATTCTCTGAGGGAAAATGTATGTGCAGAATAAAAATAAGATACCATATTTAAAAAGAAACTAGATTGATTGCACCTTGATTGATATAAGATTGCCAGAAAAATAAAAATGAGGTGTCTGCTCCTAGTTATAGTATTTTATAGTGTAAATAGAATAGACACTAGAATGAATAGAAAACCAAGATATGAAGCTGACCATTGTTTACCAGCACATAAATCAAAATGACTGACTGAAATGACACTTTTTCACCCTCTTTCATCTCCTCCTCCTCATTAAAAACTTTGTGCCCCAAACTGCCTACATCGTGTTGTGTTCAGAAGTTTTCTGTCACTTGGTTCATAGAGCTCAGATTCTGCAAATAAAAATGCTAGAGAAATGCATGTACTTGATTTAAGCACAGTGTTTATTAGCAGAAAGATCTACTACCCCCTGGACATTATGACATAGCAAAACTGATTTCTATTGCTACAGGGCATTTATTATAATTAATGGACAAAAATACACAACCAATAAGCCAATAAACATTTGATCGCACACGACAGAAGATAAATGAAACTGGTTGGTGGCAGTTATAATTGTACTAGCAGGAGTAGTGGGGGTAAGTGAATGATCTAATAACAATGGAAATTAAAATACGGTTGAAACCAGATCCCAAGCATCAGTTTTAATATTATATCCCCTCCCTTCTCCTTCTTACCATAATCTGACCCTGTATTCTCTTCATTAGCATCATTCAGACAGAAATTTTCAACCTAAAGATATCTGCAGCAGCTTGAGTTCATATCTATATTTTAAATAACCCTCATATGTACTATTTCCAACAAATCTTGAGATTGATCTTCACTGGATTAAGGGCACATGACCCTTCCTGAGTCAATCACAAGGGAAACCGAATATACTGATTAGCCAGATCAAAATTATATACTAGCCTCGATCCAAGGTGGGATTAATAGCTTTTCTAAACAATTTAGCCAAGGAATAGGAAAATGTTTTTGATGGTAAATCTTCTATGTTCTTGATATAAGAAGGAAGGATGCCCATTCTAACAGGAAAACTATCTGATCTATACTATGACATACACTTGGGCTGGTATCTTTATCTTGAGAGTCTGCAAGCATGTTGGTGTACCAGTATCTCTAGTCTAAACTGCATTTTAAAATGTACATGGTTGGCTCTTTCTATTTATGTGAAAATAAGAAAAAAAAGATACTCTATCATGTGGTTATGTTAATATTTGGTTATCTCTATTTTTCAATAAAAATAAGCAACCAAATTTAGGTTCAATATTAAATGAGTACTTTCCCCATTGCCTCATGTCATCTAATACCCCAGGTTCCTCTGGCAATGTTCTTCTGATCCTCTTAATGTAACGTTTTTATAAGAAGGCTAAGAAATAACTACGGATATGCCATGTGTTTATTTAGAATGTAATAATTTTTCATTGCAGAAATTTCAACAATAGTTAATACTTGTTGTAGGACCCAAGCACTGTGAAAAATATTTACAAACAAAGTATCCTATAATTCACAGAGCTACTAAGTAGATTGTACAATTCTTGTTTCCACGTTAAAGAGGAAGCAACTGGGTCAAAGGAGCAAAATCAATTCTAGCAGGTCATACAGCTAGTAAGTAATTTTATCAGATGCCACTTATATTTCTCTTAAAATCTCCTTTGCTTCTCCTGGTCCAGAGTCCTTGGGCCAATTGTTGCAAGTCCTGCTCAATGTCCAGGGATCCCTTTTGTGTGGATTCTGACAAAATTCAAATAGCCAGGGCATTACCGTGCCTTTTCTTATAGATCCATTGCATAATTGGCCCTTGCTATAGACTTCCCTATTGATGCTGAAGCAGAAGACACCATGGAGGTATTGAATAACTACCGATAAGTAACCTGGGAGTGGCAAGGAATTATAATCCTGAATGTGAGTCTTTAATCAACAGGTGACAATAGCCAGAGGATAATAATAATTTTCTATCTCCCTCCCCCACCACAACTGCATGCATGGCCTGTCCTGAGAAATAGTATTTCATAAGGCTTCTTGGGAGCTATCCTAGATGATTAAGCAAGCAATAGAGCTAATACCATGTAGTAGTCAGCCTGGGAGTGAACCCACTCAGTTCATCTCTGCCTCGCTTTCCTTTGCCCTCATTCTTGCTCTCAAGGACAAAGACATTATCGCATAGCCTTTTCTTCAGGCTGTTGCTAAGAATCTCAGTCCAAGATAGTTGATAAAAGAAATGGCCCTAGAAAGCAGACCCTTAGGATAATTATTGGAGTTGAATTACTAATTGATTTTATAGCCATAAAGGGGTTCTTGTGGATATTAAGAAGGGCTGGTGATAAGTTCTGGCATACCATGACATTACAATTACTAAAGCTTCACTTTGAGATTAATTGGGATAAAATGCAGGTGGAAGAATAGACTTTAGGCTATATAGTAGCTGTATATTCATATGGTATGAGAACAATGATAATGATAAGGACTGTAGATTGAGCTGGCTTTTGTTAACAATGTCAGGAGTTTGTAAAGAGAAATATAGGGTCAGCGGGTGGCATAGTGGTGAAGGCACCGGATCCCACGTA
Organism: Tupaia tana; assembly: GCA_026018925.1. Lineage (NCBI taxonomy): Eukaryota > Metazoa > Chordata > Mammalia > Scandentia > Tupaiidae > Tupaia > Tupaia tana. The sequence continues at coordinate 44,195,260 of JAKSZU010000013.1, read as the reverse complement.
ACCAACTGTGTGATTTAAGTCCCGGACCCAGCAACTTGGAAAACATGCTGGGCATATGTACGTGTATGCTCAAAATCCCTAGAGGAGAATGGCAGAGAAAGGACTGTGGCATGGCCATCTGAGGGCAGTGCCTTTTCACTCCCTGCCCTTCCCCCTCCACGTCTCCATGAATGCATGCGCCCTATAACTAAATATATAAATAATGTCTTAGAGCAGTGAGCAGCCAGGTGTCAAACTGAGTTACTCTATGACATCCACAGGATCTCAATGGCTTCATTTATACAAAACATTGACATCTATGGATACTGAACTTTCTGCTGAAAATTAATCCAAACATTTCATTGCAAATGTAACAGAGCTACGAAGAAGACTGAACACATTGCTTTGAGATATCTGATCTATTTAATTTAGGATTACACGTGTAAAAGAGCAAGATTTTGATTATTGGGATGAGCACATTTGTGTGGATAGAACTTATAATCTTGGCTCTATAATTGCCTGAATAGGAGCAGAAAGAGTTCCTCTCTCTTAACAGAGGAGAGCTATTTTACCACCATGGAGCTTGTACAAAGACCTCATGGAGACAAATGCTTCCCAAGATGTAGCTTGTGCTCTTCAGGAGCTGCCCTGCTACCACCTACTGTTTCCAGGTTGATTATAAAGAGAAATCAGTATCTCCTTCAGGAGAAAGAAGTTTAATCATTAATTGAATTAGGAAGCCCCAATTATGAAAATGTAGAGGGTGGAAACTATGCAGTAATTACAGTCATAGATCTTGGAAGTGTTGGAGCTGGTCAGTAGAATATAACGCTTGATACTTTGGGTTGACTTCTTTGGAAAACAGATCCCGAAGGAGACTTGTATGTGTGAGTTTTATTGACAAGTATTTTGGGAAATGACACTTATTAGAAGTCGGGGGAGCAGGACTGGACAAAAGAAGCTGCTGAACTGCAGTGATGCAGTGAAAGAAAAGGTTTTAGTTCCACAATGAATTCTGGAATTAAGTGACTATTTGAAGTAGTCCCTGAAAAACCAGAGAGATTATAAGTAGAGTATTGCCTCACTTGATCTACATGAAGAAATACATAAATAAAATGAGAGCTTGTGAAGTGATAACTGATAAGTCATCAAAATGGAAAATTGTTGTTATAAAAATTCTAGACTCAAGTCAGTTCAGAAACCCAGAAGTTATTGATTAAAGGAGAATCTAAGGTTCTTAAGAATGGACTCTGTATTACCACTACAAGTAAATTAGGTACATATTCCTCTAACCCTTTCCAAAAGAGAATTGTAGCCAATACCAAGATCACTGTGTAATGGAAAAAAGGAATAATAAGTGTCTTAAAGACTGTTACAAAAAGATTTTGAGTTGAGACTGATAATGCAGGAACTGAATACCACCATAGTCTTCCATTTAAAGAGGAGGTTAGAAAATTGATGGGATTTTGGTCCAAGTCTGTCATACAATCCTAAGTATCCAACATATCCACACAACCATGCAGAACCATGGCCATGTGGGAATCCAGTACCTTAACCGCCACACTGCCTGCAGGCCCTTACAGACAGATTTCTCAAAGAAGATATTGTCATTGGAAAATATCCTGTGACTGGTTGGACCTGTGCCTCAAGTCTTGGGGGAAAAAAAGAGACATTTTACAACCATAAAAGGACTATATAGCTTCAAGTAGCTGGATATTATGGGAGAAAAGCAGCAGGTCTGAGGACTACTGAACCAAATGCTTCTAAAGTAATCGCAAATCATTTCAACCTGTATGTCTCAAGGGACTTTGGCTATTTTCCCGCACTGAGTTGTATTGATGATAATATACTTGGTGTGACTCCAACTGACTTTTTTAGGTACATACCAAGATTGCCTCTTCTCATGGATGCTCTGAACAACATATTTCCACCTTTGGATTTCTCTTTTAAGCCTTAATAATGAGATGCCATGGGTCTGTCAGGGCCTATTCATGGGCATTCCAGAAATGCAAATGAAATCACAATTCAAGAGATGAGATTTGACCAGTAAGAGATGGGCACCCAAGGATTAATGCCTCTATTTTCCTCCCAGGAACATGAGCACTGAGAAGTGTTTGTTTACCTGTTAGGAGACAATCTCATGAGTTTGAGTCATGCTCGACCCTGTTTGATGGCCAGTTTGATCAGGCACTCTTATATGTGCTCTTTCTCTTCCCTTGACTCATTTCTCTTTTGCTTGACACCGGATTTGTAGGGAAGAAGTGTTGCTAAAATCTTTGCTCTGCTCTATTTGCCCAGGTTCTGCTTTTGGGGCAATCCAGGCCAAGATAGAGGAGGTAATAATTCAGACTAGGACGTCAGAATCATCACTTAATCTTTATTAATTTATTTACAGAGGTTTTTGCTATATGGTGCTCACGCTCGCCAGAAAGACAGAAAGACAAAGAGACAGAAAGCGAGAAATCACCCTCCAGGGGTGATGATCACACTGCAATTCCTTCTCCTCCATTCTCTTCTCGGGATCTGGGGTACACATGCACATGCACCCGGCGTGAGTTTAAGCCACTGGGTCCGAGACTTGAACCGCAGTCGACTATGTGGGAGTCCAGCGACATAGTCATTATGCTAACTCCTGGTCCCTAATCTTCACTTAATCTTCACCACTACTAACGATGAATACTTTAGATGTCATAACCTTCCCTTTGTCTGCCCCTGTGATCTAGGCTTCGTCTATGGAAGTACACTACTCTATGTTTTTATTATATTTTATTATACCTTTATCAAGAATTGTTGTCTTTGAGATATCAGATATTGCAGTCTTTAAGATCAGGCTGTCAACTGCTAATTAAATGCTACTCATGAATTCTCTGCGGTAATTTTATTATGTACACTATAGCACATTAAGTATTAAACTGAAACCACGATATACATAGTACTTAAGATTAATTGCAACTATGATGCCTCAGTAAGACATGCAAACCTAGTTCTTTGTCAGACAGTATAATGATGGTACTACAATATCCCTTGGTGTGATATAGCAAAACACCCCTAATATGCTCTTTATAATAAATGCAATTTCTAAATATTAAGAGAAAGAAGAGAAAAAATAATATAAGGGAAAGTTAATATATACATAAATTTAGTTCATTGTATTAATTGCTAGGAGAGGAAAAAGGAAGTTGACTTCAGATGTTTTTGATATAATAACAAAGACTATTTTTAACATGAGCATCTGCTATGACACCAAAATATTTCTCACATATTTATTTTGTATGTTTATTTATACCAAATCAAGTGCTAAAAATTATTTGTGATACATTAGAATAAAAATACATGTACCCACATAAACACACAAACAAAGATAATAAAAGACAAAAGCCCAACAGTTTGTTCTAAGCTTCCTAACAATCAAGACAAAATGGAAAGTATGTTTCTTGTCATTGGGGGAAGGAAGATGCCAGAAGAGAGAAAATGTATTCATTTTTTCCCCAGACCATATGTTCAATAAAGAATATATACTGTAATGTTTTATGCAAAAAAAAATGAAGAATTTTTAATGCAAATACGTGGCTATTTAAAAAATCAAACAAAGGTCTCTTCAAAATCTGCTTTATTACAATAGGAAATTGATCTTTTCAGTCAAAATGGTCAAGAAGTATTTATTATACTTCTTTTTTTTTAAGCTAACTTAAATTATTATTATTTCAAATGTCTCTCCTGGGTCAGGAAGTAGCATAACAGTAACGAACTGAACACCCATGGGAAAGGTCCTAGGTTCACATTCTGGGTGGTTCCCTGAGCATGGTGTGTGTGTGTGTGTGTGTGTGTGTGTGTGTGTGTGTGTGTACGTACGTGTGTATATGCCAGTGATGTGGACTTGTAGTGAACCATGATGTGAGGTCTTTGTGGGTACTTGGGGGTGCCTTTCTCTGTCTGTATTTTTCTGTTTTTTTTTTTTTTTTTGTCTTTTACCTCCTTCATGGAAGAAATGATAAAATTTAAAATTATGTAAATGAATTAAATATTTCCACGTGCTGAAAGTGGCTCTTATTGTTGTGCTTTACAGAACAGATACAGAGATCCAGAAAGGAACATAAAAGAAGGAAGTGATGTGTCACATATTGCTATGTTACTTGGCTCTCTGTTAGTTTTTTGCTTATTTGCTTGCCTGCTTTTATTGAAAGAGTTGAGCACATTATTTCCTTTTAAAGTGCTTTACAGTGTAATAAAAATAGCTCAACCTTGTTAATTAGGTAGGTATGAACTTAAACCCAGCTTTGAAATTTTTATACTTAATTGACTTAAGGTGTATTATTGCCTTCCTTGCTTTGCTTCAGCATCTTCAAATATTAAAATAAAATACAACTATACCGTGTCAGTGATAGATACAAACGATACTGATCTCTCTTTTCCAGATAATTTCAGGATTTATGGCTGCTAAAACAAAGTCACCTGCTCAAAAATCAAATTTGCTATCCCACCCATTAAGACATTAAAACTCGTTGGGACCAGCAGTTAGCGTAATGGCTATGTCGCTGGACTCCCACGTAATCGACCGCGGTTCGCGTCCCGGACCCGTGGCTTAAACTCACGCCAGGGACGTGTGCGTGCATGCCCAAGATCCCAAGAGGAGAACGGAGGAGAAGGGATTGCGGCGTGGCCATCCCCCTGGGGAGTGATTTCTCGCTTTCTGTCTCTCTGTCTCTCTCTGTCATTCTGGCGAGCACATGTGCCCTATAGCAAAAAATCTCTCCAAAAAATTTTTTTTAAAAAGATATTAAAACTTGTGTTAGAAAATACAAGTCATGGGGGGCAGTGGTGGTGAAGGTGCTGGATTCCCACATGACCAATTGCGGTTTCGATCTCAGACCTGGTGGTTTAAAAATCATGCTGGGCACATGTGCATACATGCCAAAAGTTCCAGGAGGAGAGTGAAGGAAAAGGGATTGTGGCATGGCCATTCCGCCCCCCCCCCCCCCCCCGGGGGAGATTTCTCACTTTCTCTCTCACTGTCTCTATCCTCTCTGGTGAGTATACATGCCCTATGCCAAAAACCTTAAAAAGAAAAAGGAAAAAGAAAGAAAATACAAGAAACAACTAAGTAAAGAAATAAAGTTTTTCTGGGTCAGTGTGCATAGTATAGAAATACCTGCACTTATTCTTTCAAAGATTTTAAATATTTTCAATAGTGATAAAATTGCTAGGGATTGTTATTTTAGATTGCTTGTCTTATTTTGATTTATCCAAGACTTTGATTCATGTGCAGAATGATCTTTTTATTTTAAATATATATATAAAATATATTTTCATATATAATTTTTATATATTTATATATGTTATATGAATTTATATATATATGTATATAATTTGAACTCAAATATTTATATGCCAGATTTCAGAGACCTTTGCTTCTTTCTGTACCAATCCTTTCTTTTTTCCCTTTTCTACACCCTTTATACTTTCATTCTGTTATAATCAAGATGAAATTTCTTACATTAGAAAAGAATACCTAACACGGTACAGTTGCAAGGGGGACAATTAAAATCATACAAACCTGTGCCCAAATTCCAATTCCAGCATGTAGCAACTGAAAGAAGTAAATTTTCTTAACTTCTGCAAACCTGAAGATCTTTATCATGCACACGAGATGACAGTAGCTGCTGTGTTGAGTAGTTATAACACTTGGATACACAGCATCTGGCACATAGCAGGTTCTCAGCAACTAGTATCTATTTTTATTAAGTGTTCCTAAATGATTTTTGAATAAATAAGAGGCAAACATCATGCCTTTTATTTAGGTCAAGTTCCTCTCTCTCTTTCTCTCTCTGTCTCTCTCTCTTTTTTTCTCCATTGGTAAGTGACCTAGTTCCAATGAAAAGAAAGCAGTGTTAGTTACCAGGATACTGTGTCGCACTGTGGACTCCTTCCTTACTTTGATTTTTTTCCCTTAACCTGCAACATCGATTTGATCTCAGGCTAATCTATAGGACTTCTCTTTATACCTGCATTTTAGACCTTAGCTTTAGAAATCGAATAAAGGGGTTGGGGAGCCATGCGGTGGAGATTAATGAGTTAAGAGCTCATACAACAAATACAACACTTGAACAGGTCTAACTCATTTGTTGGTTCAAATGTTCCATTAATAGGAGATACAGGTATGTGTATGTACATGCACTCTTATATTTCACACTGTAAGTTTGATTAGTTTCTGTCTGATTGAGCTTCAGTAGTTTATACAGGCAAGGACTTTGTTGCTTTCATAAGGTATAAGAAAAACAATGAACAAAACCGTTCAAACAAATATGGCAATTATTTTACCAGGTTTTTCTTTTAATTGCAATTTAAGTTTCATTAAACTCACTTATGTTATAGATTTGAAAAAAAAAATAAGAAAAAAATAGACGATACATAACTATGGGATGTATAATTTACTTGCAAAACATACAGGGTCTTGCTTTTTTAAAACAAGTCTTATCACAGGCTATTTTTATTCTGTTAAAAACATGACCAAAAAAATAACTATTATAAAACATACATGCTTGTAAAGATACCACAGCATTCTTGTAAACAGTGAGAAGGTATTCTTTTTCCTATTCACTTCAGCTTCTCCAGACATTAATAAACATTTCAGGCCCAGTCTCAGTGGCCTGAGATGGTAAAATACTGCTGTTTCTCGGGCTGAGGAAACATGGAAGGACCATGTTTAAATTCCAGCCTGCTCCAAAAACCAGAAGCAATGGTACATGCCTGCAGTCTCAGGTACTTGTGGGCTAAGGCAGGAGAATCGTGAGCTCAAGGCCTGACAATGCAGCAAGACCTTGTCTGGTAGAATAATGGCTCATGCTTGTAGTCCCAGCTACTCAGGAGCTGAGGCAGAGGATCATGGCAGAGCAAATCCCTGTCAAAAGCCAGAAACAACCCAACCCACCCCCCACACACACACAATTCAATGTATAATTAACAGGCTTCATAAAACTTTGCTAATTTTCCAAAGTTGAGGGGGTTTTGTTGTTCTGCATAGGGATGTATGGAAGTCTGACACTTGTTAAAGTATTTTTTTCTTTGACCTATGAATAGTCTTCCTTCTTTGGGTATGATTAATACAAAATTACTTTATTATTTAAATTTGATTTTGCTTTGGTTTGAAATTATTTATTGGAAATGGTTTAGGGCCAGCAATTGGTGTAATGGTTATGTCGTTGCACTCCACATGGTCGACTATGGTTTGAGTCCCAGACCCAGTGGCTTTAAACTCACTCCAGGCACATGTGTGTGCATGACCAAAATCCTGAGAGTAGACTGGAGGAGAAGGGATTGCAGTGTGGCCATGCCCCCCGGGAAGTGCTTTTTCACTGTCTGTCTTTCTGTCACTCTCTGTCTCTCCAGTAGCACATGTGCCCTATAGCAAAAATCTCTCTAGGAAACTAAAAAAGAAATGATGTAAAGTAAAAAAAATATATATTTTATATGACCACCGGGATTAAACGAAGGAAGAACTTAAGATATATTAATGAAGTTTCTGAATTTTATTCTTGTATTCTTTTTTTTTAAATTTTACTCAGTATCTCTGGAAGAAGGTCTAGAACTGTTGAGCTTCCATAGAAAGAATCTGGGATTTATAAGAGAGAGAGCATAACTATTACTATTTCTCACTGGGCACCTCTTAAGACAGCAGTCAGACCAGCACTCAGAATTACCTCTAGGTTGAGGAGTGCTGCGTTGGTTGGCAGATGGTTTGCAAAGAAAATTCTGATTACTGAGTTTTGGTTTTAGCACCTTCCAGGCATTGCGCCTAAGAATTATAGAAAATAATGAAGACTACAGTATAAATCTTTTTACCTGCAACTGATACTTACTCTCAATGGTTCAATTGAAGATTCACTTAATTTGCAGCTTTAGAAAGCAGAATGTGAACAAGGGAAAATGCCCTCAAATTATAAAATTATTTTCATTTTCCTGTGTCCCTTAACAACTATTCACTGAGCCTTGACTAAAGGTAGAGAAAAAATACAATCTCAAATTAATCATGTGAAGATTGAAATCTCATTACCAATGTCAATTTTAAGTTAATAAACTATAAAATCCAAGTGATTTGGATTTGGTTGAATAGTCACTAATTAAAATTTCTTGCCAGGGAATAAGATAACTTTATTTTTTTTTTTTTAAAAAAGCATATATTTTATGTTCTTATAGCTTTGTTTTCAAAGTGTCGTGGTGACACCAATCTTTAATTTTCATCTGCTCTGTCTTGATTAATAGGAATTGGTCTCACAAGTTCTACAATGCCTATTTTTATTATATAGGTTTTTATATAAAATTACTCACTTGAAAGTCACCTATAAGCAAACAGTCTTATTGGACTGTTAGTGTGTTTCTTTGAAGATACACTATAAGGTATCTAAACTAAAAGTCCAACTTGATTTTTAAAAGTAAAGTTTTTTTTTTTACCATAAAATCCACAGGAGGGCCAACAAGTGGAATGGAGGTTAAGGCTGCTGGATCCCAGATGGCTAGCTGTGCATGAGTCAAGATCCAGCACCCTGAAAAACACACCAGGCATGTGTGTATGCACATCCGAATGCCTTAGAGGAGAATGGAGGATACGGGATTGCAACACAGTCATCTCTCCTGGGAGGTGCTTTCTTACTTTCTCTCTCTCGCTCTCTCCATTTCTCTCCAGTGAGTGCACATGCCCTATATCAAACAATAAAGAAAATCCAAATGATATAATATAGGTAGTATTTTGAAGATTTTAAAATAATATATTTCAAAATTATAGTCATTTAGTTTAATATAATGAAAATATGTAAATTTTTCTCTGAACACCAAGTAAAACATAATATCCAGTGTTAGCCACTCTGTTTTCTGAACATGTCCCTCCATTCTGCTCTAAATATATCTGAGTACTTAATTTTCAGTTTGTATCTGTTGCCAATGTGTAATTGTGATACTCCTTTAAAATCTTTAAGAAATTTTAAGTAAGAAAAATTTAGAATTTGTTGAGCTGAACTTCTTCCTCGGCAGGGCTACTACAATTGTGCTCATTGTTTTGCCGTCTCACAAGACCACAGGAACTTAATTATTTTCTCCATCAGGCACATATGCTTGCCAGAAAGAGACAGAGGAAGGGAAGCAAGAAATCATCCCTCGGAGAATGACCATGCTGCAATCCCTTCTTCTCCATTCTCCTCTCAAGATTTTGGTTGAGCACGCACATGTGCCCAGCATAATTTTCACGCCACCAGGTCTGGGTCTTGAACTCCAGTTGGCCATGCAGGAATCCAGTACCTTAACCACCATGCCTCCTGCTAGCCCAAGTCCAGGAATTCCTAGAATAGACGTGTTTAAATTCTGTGACAATGTTCAGACAAGTACATCATCAAGTAGGTCAACATTTTAAGTAGTGAGGGGTAAACTAGCATCTTGATATTTTCTTCACTCTTCCCTAACCTCATTTTTCCTCACTCTCCTCATCTGAAATAATGAGGACTTTGATGCTCAATTTTTGAGTTGTAAACAGAGAATTGATTACAAAGGTATGCTAGAAAGAATAAGCAAGGTTATGGAACAGTAACATTTAACGCCAGAATGCCAGTAACAAAATGAACTTCTCCTTCATGCTGTGTATCTATTGTTAGTAGACCTGGCTTCATTCTTACAAGGTTATAGAATGACAATAGAGCCTCTAACATTACAGAGCAGCTTTTGTCTTTACTACCTAATGACCTCACTAAATCTGAGGCACCTTAACCAACTGGAATATTACTGGTAGCTGTGTGAGAAGGGGAAAGAGGTGGTGAATCATGCATTAGCTTCCTCGAGTCTTTCTCTAACATAATTTTGGCAAGAGCAAGTCATATAATTATGCCTACTCTCAGGTTGTTGAAAAAGTCATACTGTATTTTTTCTGTTTTTCTATGCAAAAATGCATCATGACTTTTTTGACCACACAAGACAAAGGCTGAGGATAATGGCTTTGACATAGTAGGATAGAGATCTGTAAATATTTGGTAAAAAGTACCGATGGGCACATGTAAGATGGATAGCTTAGAATAGGTGATCCATTGTATGAATAATCTCAGCTATTATAAAATCATTCAGTCATTATCTTGGTTTGCTCGGAGACTGAGTGGCTTAAAAACAACATAAATTTGTTTTTCGCAGTTCTGAAGGTTAGGAAATACAGGATCCAGGCAGACTTGGTATCTGGTGAGTACCTGCTTTCTGGACAGTGAGAAGAAAAGTGAGACATCCCCCCCCCCCCCCCAGGTATGTTCATGCTACAATACCTTATCCTCTATTCTCCTCCTGGGATCTTGGGCACACATGTACACACTCCTAGCATGATTTTCAGGCCACTGGGTTGGTCATGTGGGACTCCAGCGACAGAACCACTTCATCTTCTGGCCCCAGTCTGAAATGTTTTACTGAAATTATCATTCAATATTAATCTGGAATTAACTTCATTTATTAGTTCTCCTCTCTAGTTCCTGAACCAAAGAACACTTGTTAAGCAAATTATAGATGAGCAGATATGTCGTCTTTCTAATATATGCTGACTAAACAGTTTAGTACCTCATGAGCGCTTTTACACATGATTTTATGAGGAAAAGTAATGTATTGCTGTGAATCCTTTTTTTCCTTCTCCATGACATTGTATGTCATCTCTTCTACCTTCTCTTTACATTATTCTATAAATCTTTTCTAATACATTAAAGATACTAAATTTTCTATCCGTAAATGTAACACCAGTGTCTCCCATTGCCCATCAGTAATTCATTTCTTTTATCTTAAAACCCATACATTCTTAGAGTCATAGATTTTTTTTTCAAATTTAAATACAACTTAAAGATTATATTTGAAATCTGATTCAAATTTACATTTTGTATGTATCTGTCATCTAGCACCCCCCAACTTCTCACTGAAATACTTACAAAGCCTCAAAAGGAAATGGAAATTCATATCATCAATAAACACTCTGTCTGGCACATAATGTAATACCAAAATCTGAAAGACAGATGGAAGGGAAATGGGAAAAAATTGGCAATTGCGAAAAACAGTAACAAGCAACTACCACCGAAATAAAAAGTCTTACCAGATTTGAGCTTACACTACATTCTAATTGCATTTTATTAAACAGATACCATCTTTAAAAAAAAAATAAAAAGATTACAACTTACAACGAAAGTTGTAATTTACACCATTCTGAGTACCAATGCCCACCAGGGCTTTTGTTGATTTAAATATTAAATAAAGAAATGAAACTCCCCATCTCAAGTAGGCTTGTATTGTCTATTAATGCACTGAGACATAATCATACATGAAATTTAATAATATTCTGGAATTAATATAGGCCCACATTTTAAATAGTCATAGAGCTGAAAATGAAATAAATTTAACTTTCATTTCCTAGAGTCACAACTTGGTTGATGTGCATGTTCTTTGGTGACAAAAAGAGATCTTTGGAAGTAGTTTCTATTTCCTGTATTATTATTATTTCTCTCCTATATTCAAGGTGCAAAGTCATCCTCTTCTAAAAATATAGGAAGTTATTTCAAGAGAAATGTATTTTCAGAAGATAGAGTTTTATCCCACAGTGAGCATTTTCGATCATTCCATTTCCAAGTGGGATATTTGTTTTGCCTCTTTCCTGATATATCACGAAAGCCAGTCTTTTCTGGGGAGGGGACTTTTCTCTTCAACAATAATCTTTCAGTAGCTTTGAAAAAATGGGGCCCAGAGCACCTCTTATTTTGGAGTTGCAAGAAGTTGGTGAACCAAAAGTACTTCAACTTTGTTTACACAGCAAATCTTGTAAGTCCTCTGAGTTTAATGTAGATGATGAAACATTTTCTTCTTTCTTGCTGGTGACAGTTCTATGTCTTTTCCAAGTAGAGCCAACAAGCCAGTGTGACATATTTTCATCTTCAAGTCACAACACTTACCAGAAACAAGCAACGAGCCTCTCAAATTACATTTACACTGAAGTTGCAAGACAAGTATAATCTAACTATCAAAGGATGGTTCACTAAAGTGCTCCAACTCTTGCTTACACAGCCCAGGTATAATTTGTCTTGACTAGATTTAGACAGCAAAAACAGTGCTAAAAACAGCAATAGTCAGTTACCCACAGCTTTAAATACAGACATCATCAGACAAGTGACTCTGAGGGGCAAGATCTGTTCGCAGTGATGACACAGCTAAGCGCTGCCAGAAGCTTAAAAGTGTGAGCTTAAAAACATTCATTCCAAAAAAGAATGCCTATTTAAAACACGCTGCTGCTTTGGACTGTTTTGATCTAGTCTAATTACAGAAATCTAGTATATGTATACAAGTGTAAAATCAGTAGTACCTCATTTATTATTTATTTATTTATTTAATTTGAGTGGTTTTTTTTTTTTTTTTTTTTTTTTTTTTGCTATAGAGAACGTGTACTCGCCAGAGTGAGACAGATAGAAAGTGAGAAGTCATTCCAGGGGGGATGGCCACCCTGCAATCCCTCATGGTCTATCCTCCTCTCAGGATTTTGGACATGCTCGCACACACACCCAGCGTGAGTTTTAAACCAGTGGGTCCAGGTCTTGAACAGCAGTCAGTCAGCCATATGGGAGTCCAGCATGTTAGCCACTATGCCACCTGCTGACCTTGGTTGTGCCTCTTTTAAAGCCATGTACGTTTGCTGACCTTCGGCCATTTTTTTAAAACCTACATAGTGTGGTTTAAAAAGTCCAGGGAACCAGCAGTTAGCGTAATGGCTATGTCGCTGGACTCCCACGTAGTCAACCGCGGTTTGTGTCCCGGACCCGGTTGCTTAAAACTCACGCCGGGTATGTGTGTGTGTGTGCCCAAGATCCCGAGAGGAGAATGGAGGAGAAGGGATTGCGGCATGCCATCCCCCCTGGGGGGGGGGGGTGATTTCTCGCTTTCTGTCTCTATGTCTCTCTCTGTCTGTCTGGCAAGCACATGCGCCCTATAGTGAAAACCTCTCCAAAAAAAAAAAAAAAAAAAAGTCCATTAGTAGCAAATTCTAAGTCAATTCCAAATTTCTAAAAATAATAATAGTAAAAATAATAATTCATAAAACATCATTAACCAGCTTGTGGTCACACACCAATAAGTGATAGAATGATCACTCACCATCTTTATCCCAGTCATACTAGAACTTTGATTTTTTTATTTTCAAACATTCCCTGATCTCCTGTTACTCTACTCCTCAGCATGTGCTGTTAGTTCTGCATGGAAGACTTACCCTAACCTATTTCCTGATTCAAACTTATCATTTAGTACTCAGATTAAAAGGCCCCAGGAGAGGGAAACCTTTTTGACACACCCAAATATGTCATATTCTCATTGTTTATCCTTCCTTCAAATCACTTTCACACTTGTAGTTTTCTAATGAATTGTAATAGTTGGTTTGTTGCCAGGTTTTACTGCTAGACACTATGAGGGCTGCATACTGGGTATCGCAGCTGCTGGCTTCCACAGTTCATGACATACAAAAAATTGCAAACGCAAGATGTTCACCTGTTCATGATACTTATTTAACACAAAATCATCTATAGCATCCAAAACGATTATAGTATTAGTCCCCATGCCAAAGTAGAATACTACTAAATCATTGCAGTGTATCAATCTATAAAATTATTTATAAAATTTTAGTAACTAAAAATAGGAGTTGTTCAGGGGCCAGCAGTTGGCATGCTAGTTAAAACAATGACTCCCACATAGTTGGTCGCGGTTTGAGTCCTGGATCTGGCAACTTGCTTTCTCACTTTCTCTCTCTCTCTCTATTGAATAAAAAATAATGATAAAAAATTAAAATATAAATTTTTATTAAGCAGTCAAAACAAATATTCGATAGTATTAATGCATACATTTAGGCAGAAAAATATTGCAAATACACCTTGATTTTTTAAACATTGAAGGTTAAAATCTAAATTTTTCTCATGAGTACTGCTATTGAATTTTTTCTTTTGTAATCTAAAATATTCTACAAGCTGCAACTTACAAGTCTTGGGATGATTTAGGCAATAACCCGAAATCCCTTGTGAATATGTTGTAATTTTTTGTACAGAGGGAAACGTAAACACATTTAACAGACAAAATCACATAATACGAATTTTCACTGTATGGGGATGTCTTCTTTAATGTTATATCAGCAGGGTCTTCACTAACTTTTAAATAAATTCCAGTGGATAGCTTAATTAGTAACAGGCAGTAAACCATCCAGTAGAGAAGCTAATTACTTGATTGTCAAATGAAATAACAACAATTTTCCCTACAGTGAAAGCTCCACTATTGTAATTAGGTTATGTCATACTTTACCCTGAAGGAATATTAAAAACATAAGACCAGTCAATGCCATCTAGTATATTTTTACTATTTATAGCATGATGCTAAATGGCTACCTTCATGTTAGAGCTAAGACATCAATATCCGAACACCAACGATCCATCTGATGCTCAATTACATTTGTTTTGGATGTTAATGCAAATATAGATCTCAAAAGAGAATGGTTTGCAGATTGATCATAAATAGTAAAGTGAATTTATGAAATATTTTAAAAAATATTATATATAGGAAATATTTAGAAAATAAAGCAATGGACAGAAACATTGAGAAAAAAGTGCAGTTTTAACAATTGCTTATGCTTTTTAAAACATTTATATATCATCCTTTCTAGTATTCTGCCTAGGTGAAGTTCAAATACAAATCACAAAAGGCTGACTAATACATTCTAAATAGAAATGAAATTATAGAAAAATACTATGTGTTAATATATGCAATATATTTAGCATCTATTTATTACACTCCTTAAATTGTTTGTTGTTAAAAACTGATCAATCCTAGGGACCAGCAGTTGGCATAATGGCTATGTTGTTGGTCTCCCATGTAGTCAACCACGGTTTGAATCCTGGACCCGGTGGCTTAAACTCACGCCAGGCGCTTGTGTGTGCATGCTCAAGATCCCAAGAGGAGAATGGAGGAGAAGGGATTACAGCGTGGCCATCCCCGCTGGGGGAGTGATTTCTCTTTCTGTCTTTCTAGCAAGCACACTCACCCTACAGCAAAAACCTCTCAAAAAAAAAAAAAAAAAAAAAAAAAAAAAACTGATCAATTTTGTCAAAAATAATAGTGTAATGTATCCTCATACATTGGAATATAATTAAATAAGGAAAGTACAAGAGCCCTGTACTTCCAAATCACCCAAGAAAATTGTGAGGATTAAAGGAACAAACATGGATGAAGTGACTTCCCTTGGACGATGGGTCTTCCTGATTCCAAACAGGTCAGCTGTCAAGAAGAAGATGGATGGTTTCCTAGTCAGCATTATACCCTGTCCACCATAAGAATCAGATGCTTGATGTAATGAAACTGTGACACTAATGGCATTTTGGCTTACAATAGATTTTTTTAAAGGTGATTTGAGCTATCTTTTTCTTTCCCACTGCTAGGAGAAAATGTATGTTTCTTTGCTCATAAATTTTAGTTTGATCATTAAAACAAGTCAGTAAAACCACAAGCATTTTCTGAATTGCATATAGAAAAAATATCACATATAAAAGCATTATAAAATTCTGTAATAGAAAATACCCAAAGTTCCACATGTACTTGCAAACATATATGCACATGTAAGTGTGATCATAAACAAATAGGTTCAATTTTCTTACACAGATAAAGGTGCTCAATATTTTATAATGACATATATATTAAATGCATATGTATATGTATATGTATATGTATTTGTGTGTTTCAGTGTATTTGCATTTCAAAAGAGTTTAACCCAAACTTCCAAGTGGAACATTTGAATGAAAATATCTAGCTAATTTTTCCCTATTAATTTGCATAATCATGAAGTTAACACTGATTATTGTAAAAACTTTGGAACATTTAGGTATTATAAGACAAGTAATAGCAATCACCAATAATTCTACTTCCTTGGTCTATTCTTGCTGCTATAAAGAAAAAAAATACACAGATTGGGTAATTTATAAAACATTAGAATTTATTTCTAACAGTTCTGGAGGCTGGGAATTCCAGACGAGGGCACTGGCAGATTTGGTGTCTGGAAATGGTGCTTTCTGCACTCCATACAGCACCTCCTGGCTGTGTTCTCACATTGCTGAAGAGTGCAAAAAGGGAGACACTTTACTTTCACCTGGCAGGAGAGTGGAGGGCCAAGCAGCTCTCTGAAAACTTTCATAAGAGTATAACTATGTGCTTGAACGCAGCACTCTCCTGACTTAAATACTTTCCAAAGGGCTCTATTTCATAACCCGTTAACTTGGAGTTTAAATTTCAACATTTGGATCCTGGAGGGACATATACATTTAAAGCATAGTATCCCCATATCAAAATAAGTATTGTGCTTTGTTAATGTTTCTTTATTTTCTGAGTATTACTCATTCTTTAATTTTACTGATATGAATTTTTTACATTTCATTTTTAAACTTTTGTTAATAAAACTTATATGCCTTGATATAGAGGTACCATTAATATACTATTGCTCAGTGTAGTGACAGTGTGTGTGTTCATACACAAATGGCAGTCTTATAAATCCTTCAAAGAGATTCTTTGAGGAATGACTGAGACAAAAATTATCAACATTTTCATTGTCTACATACATGTACATATTATTTATTTCATACATATGTTTAAGGGAAGTGTGTAATAATTTTGATATGATTGTTAACTCATCAGCATTCAATAGTATCATTTAAGAATCCAACAATTTGAAATAAGAAAAATAGTATATACTTATTTTATATGATTTGGCATTAGCAAATTTGACAATTGTTCCACGTGTATTTGAATTTTCTCAATTTTAATGTTCAAAATTATGGGGCTATTTACATATTTTTAAAAAATAATTTAATTACAAGTATAAGACTTCGTAGACAAAACTGAAAATTGGCTTACATACATTTACATTTCTTGTTTTCTTTGGGATCTCCAAGCATTTAGATTGGTTTACCAAATCAGGGATCAGTGTGAACTCCTGTCCAAAATGAATTTGAGTCATAGGTAATATCAGACACATAAATACTAGAACTGAATATACAAAACCAGGCGCTGGTCTTAGGAGATGAGCTATTTTTGTTTGTCATTCCCAAACCACCTCTACGAGTTTTACCCTTTCTTTGTCTCTGAAGACTGGAATGTATGTAGCCATCAGCGGGTCCCTGTGTTCTCCAACACGGAGAGAGAAAACTCAGGTCGGGTCATTTATTTTCATTTCCTTCCCACAAAATGTCCAAGGACTGCCTGAGTCTGTTCACCAAAAGTTAGCAGTGCCGATACAATGACCCTCTGCACAGTGTCGCTGTGTCTCCAGATTTAGACATTCACTTTTTCCCTTTGCTCCTGGCCTGAGAGCTCTTTCTGATTGTTTCAAAAGCTGGAAGTGGAATTTTGTGTTTTCTGGTTTCATGCATTTTCTATTGTGATTCTGGTAACATTTCTAATGAACTGAATATATATTATTTCTATCGATGAAAGATAGGGCAAGTAAAGTATATTTTCCCTAACGTTTTGGTTATTTTAGACAGGATCTCACTCTGTTGCGGTCTTCCTGCCTCAGCCTCCTGAGTAGCTGGGACATCAGGCAAGTGCCCCTGTGCCTAGCTCTTCCATACAGAACTTGCTATATTGCTCACACTGGCTGTGAGCTGTTGATCCTTCTGCCTCAGCTTCCTGCTTAGCTGGTACCACAGGCAGGTGCCATTGTGCCTGGTTTTGCAGGATGGTCCAGGTACACACTTGGGCCTCCCATGTGGCGTCAGCCTGCCAGTAGGAGTGTCTACCAGCATGTCATACCATGGGTCTGCCTCACTCTTAAACGATTCCTTAGGGGCTATACAATCTTAGATTAATAATTATTTTTTGTTAAAATTTATAAGATTTTTCATTTTTTCCTGGCATCTATTGAATCTAATGAGAATTTTATTGTTAAAGTAAATGTTATTCAGAGCCAGGCAGGTGGCATGGTTATTAAAGCAGTTGGATCCCACATGGCTCACTGTGCATTTTGAGTCCCAGATTCTGTGGCTTGAAAAACAGGCCAAGTCCATGTGCATCCATGCCCAACGTCCCATGGAGGTGAGGAGAATGCAGTGTGACCACCCTCCCTTGGTGGGGGGTGATTTCCCACTTCTCTCTCTCTCCCTCTCTATCTCTTTCCAGCAATCTCACCACCCCATAACAAAACAAAAGTAAATGCTATGCAGTAATGTCTTTTCTCTTTTTACCTCATCAGCTTTTTCTTTTTAAAGATGTTTTTCTTTATATTTGATGCTATAGAGTTTCATTAATATGTGCAAAGGAGTTCCTTTGTTTCTGAGAGTCCTACCTGGTCCTTATACATAGTTCCAATCTGAAGGCATGTATTTTTCTTTAATTTTGGAATAATTACTGGGTGAAATGTACATTTATTTGCATGATTACAAAGCTCCCCAAGTGCAGATTACTTGCTGGATACTATAAGAAAAGCATAATTTTGCAGTGGAATGAATAAGGCGATGACCTCCTTACCCAACAATCAATATTAGTATCTCTGATAGGGAGACAGCTAGCTAGACAGGCCTTTCTGTGTCCAGCGATGTTTCACCTGTTTAAGGAGTTCTAATTTTATACACCTAACTTTAATTAGAAAGCTGCTTTCCTGAATTAACAATTAAATTAGTATGATCTTGGGACCAGCAGTTAGTGTAATGGCTATGTTGCTGGACTCCCACGTAGTCGACCACGGTTCGAGAACCAGACCCGGTGGCTTAAACTCATGCCGGGCACATGTGCGTGCGTGCCCAAGATCCCGAGAGGAGAATGGAGGAGAAGGGATTGCGGCATGGCTATCGCCCCTGGGGGTGATTTCTCACTTTCTGTCTCTCTGTCTCTCTCTGTCTGTCTGGCGAGCACACGCGCCCTATAGCAAAAACCTCTCCAAAAAAAAAAAAAAAAAGTATCTTATGAAACAATGCTCATATTTGATATTTTAAAAACCTAGTTTAGTTTCTAACTAGTTATCCTCCAAAATATTACACTAACTTGTAAGCTCTTAGAATTCTATTTGTTCCGGGACTAACAGTTAGCGTAATGGCTATGTCACTGGACTCCCACGTAATCGACCACGGTTCGAGTCCCGGACCCAGTGGCTCAAACTCACGCCGGGTGCGTGTGCATGCGTACCCAAGATCCCGACAGGAGAATGGAGGAGAAGGAATTGCGGCGTGGCCATCCCCCCTGGGGGGTGATTTCTCGCTTTCTATCTCTCTGTCTCTCTCTGTCTATCTGGCGAGCGCATGCGCCCTATAGAATTCTATTCGTTCTTGCTTACTAACTGGCTCACCATCTCCTCCTCTTTTTTCTTCTAATTCAGAGCAACAGTGCAAAAAGATGACTTGTGGGAACTTTGTCTCCAATAATGATCAAAATATACAGTATATTTAAAATCACTGTGCTTCCTATAGGTGTGAAGTATCAAAAAACCTCCCTAGACACAGACAATTTTTAGCCAGATTGTCCCCAAGGATGGACAATACCAAAGTTCTTAGAAACAAAATATTAATAGTACCACCCACATTAACTTTATTCAGTTCTTATGAAGGCCTTTTGTCACTTCAGAGTATTTATATAGCCCTTTAACTTTTGCTCTATTTGTCAAGCATTACTCTCAATCCTGATTGGTGAGCTTCAAGAAACTTTTGAAGTCTGTTAACTTGCTCTGATTTTTAATTGTCACAACTCTTATGCATCCTATCACTTTGATCAATTTGTAATTTTAATCATGAAGCATTAGTAAACATTTAACTTCTCAAGAAATTTTAAGCCCTACGAAATAGTAAAATTGTGTGCATGTCTATTATGTTCATTTGTTTCTTGTGAAACAGAGGAGCAACAGGACTTCTACAGGGTTGGTCTCGTTGTACTAACATCCTCCCCCCAGCTTCCAGCCAGTCAGGATCATGGCGTGACTGATGTGTTCAAGGTGAACCAGGATGCAAGCCTGGGCATCTCGTATTACTCCAGCATATATATATATATATATATATATATATATATATATATATATATATTTTTTTTTTTTTTTTTTTTTTTTAAGAGAGAGATTTTTGCTATAGAGTACATGCACTCCCCTTAGAGACACCAGAAAGACAGAGAGCAAGATGGGATGGCCATGCTGCAATCTGTTCTTCATTCTTCTCTCAGGATGTTGGGAGTTTAAGCAGCTGGGTTCTGGGACTAAAACAATGAAAAACTACATGGGAATCCAGCGATGTAACCATTATACTATCTGCTAGTCCCATGACTCCAGCATCAAACAGTGGCACCCGACTACCTGTACCACTGTGGCTGGGCCAAAAAAGGGTATATATTTTATTCACTTTATTCTCTAACCTGATGCTTTGCAAAATGCCTGAAACATGTGGAAAACTGAACAAAACTTAATGAATGACTAAATGAATAAATAAATATGTCATTAGTCTTCTAATTTATTATTTTATATACCTAGGCAGTAAATTTGAACTTTCAGTTTAAAATACCTGTTACATTCTACTTGGCTACATTTTTTTCCAGAAGTTATTTGAAATTTAACCCTAACAAATAGTTGTTTTAATGACATTTTAATGACAGATTAGATTTAACAACTACCAGGTACTGGATTGCATATGTGTTGCTCACTATGGTCAAATACATTTAGTTATCTGATTGCGACTTGATTAATGTATTGAATGCCTACATCATTTTATTTTAAAATTTTCCTCCAAATTTATGTGTATTAGCTTTTTTTTTTTTTTTTTTTTTTTGAGAGGTTTTTGCTATTTCTGTGCGCTTGCCAGAAAGACAGAGAGAGACAGAGAGACAGAAATTGAGAAATCACCCCCCCGGATGGATGGCCACGCTGCAATCCCTTCTCCTTCAGTCTCCTCTCAAGATCTTGGGTACACACGCACACACGCCTGGCATGAGTTTAAGCCACCAGATCCAGGACTTGAACTGTAGTCAGCTACGTGGAAGTCCAGCGTCATAGCCATTATACCAACTGCTGGTTCCCATCCAAGTTTATATGTATTATCTAAACATGTAATAAAATAAAGGGGAAAACTCACTCTAACTTATCAAGTAATATGTCATATGAAGGGACCAGCAGTTGGCTTAATGGCTATGTCGCTGGACCCCCACGTAGTCGACCGCGGTTCGAGTCCTGGACCCGGTGGCTTAAACTCATGCCGGGTGCATGTGCATACGTGCCCAAGATCCTGAGAGGAGAATGGAAGAGAAGGGATTGCGGCGTAGCCATCCCCCCTGGGGGGTGATTTCCTGCTTTCTGTCTCTCTGTCTCTCTCTGTCTGTCTCTGTCTGGCGAGCGCACGCGCCCTATAGCAAAAACCTCTCCAAAAAAAAAAAAAAAATGTCGTATGAAGAAACTTTTAAAATCTTGCAGAAAAATGTAACTAAAATGCAAGTTTATTTTAGTGCAGAAGTTTTTTGAAATTCAAGCATAGTTTTTAAAAATAGAATACACATTTTCCATGAACTTTGAAGACCCTTTCAATATTCTCATTTCATACATCCTCAACCACTTCCCTACAATAAGGATGATAATAATCATAGTTGAGGGATAGTTTATGGTTCACATAAATTTTCTCACTTGATGTTTATTTGAAATGCTTTAATGTCATATTTCCATAAACTTCAGTGAAAACTTAGGTAAAATATTTGTCATTTCATATATTGGATATTGTTGGTTATTCCAACTGGGAATGATAGTTGTTTGATATTTATGAGATGGACGTCACAAAGGATTGTTCTAGTAACGGATGTGTGGAATGCTCTTCTTACTTAATTTATGAATTCCCTAAGGGGAAAATTCTGGTAATTGAAATTGTCAAGAGAGCCTTATCTATAATAAAGAAGCATGAATTCCTGTGACACTCAGCTAAGAACTCTTTTCACAAGAAGCCATCAGCAGGCAGGTTGGTGTACAAAGTTTGGTCCAGCTGTGTATCTTTCTCCCTGTGTACCCTTGGGCAACATTTATTTCAACATTTTATTTTAATTTCCTCATCTAAGTGAAACATTTACTATGAAGACGTTAAGATTGCTGGGAGATTTTTTTATCATCTCTCTTTTAAATTTTTAATGTTACTTCAGATTTCAAAAGCAGGAAACTTATTTGTTGTAGCCAATAAAACAATACAAGAAAAAGCTTAAAATTTTCTTCCCACCACTGCTTGCAATTCAATCTGACTATGGTAAGTAATTTTCATGCCCTGGTGTATATGCGTAAGCATTTTTATGCTTGCCCATGCAAACGTTTACAAATATATATAGATAAGCTTATAACATGGTTTTCCCAAGACAGTTTTAGTTTCATTTATTATCCTTGAGCAATTATTAATAATGTTCTTTTGTTCTCAGAAATATCCAGATTTGGATGGTAAATTACACAGTCAATCTTGTTTACAATGAGCTTTCTTGTTTGATTTTAATTTGCTTGTAGCTGGTAGCACAATGCTGACCATTTGCTGAGCTACAATGGCAGGTGTTGTTAGGAACCTCATGTCCTAGACACCTATCAAGTATTTAATAGGCAGCTTTAAGGATGATGGTGTAGCAATATTAGAACGAACAGCTGAGTGGGCCAAAATACTGGCCATTGAAACATTTTAATGGATAAAATTTTATACTGTTTATCCAAAGATGAAACCATGAATTCTGCCATCTTTCATTTACTTAATGACTATTTTGGGCTTTAATTTTATCATCTTAAATTGAGAATAGAGAGGAACCCATGTAATACATAAGGTACCAACTTCAGAAAGTTAAATGATTTATGTCAGGTCACATATATAATTAGTTTCAGTATCTGGTTCAGTTCTCTCATTGGAGATGTATATACATAATTTTGGTGAGATTTCTAATTTATTAGGTCATTTTAAAGCAGAATATGACCAATTGATCTCATCTTATGGAATACAAATAACTATATTTTTCTTGTGTATGTGTGTGTGTGTGTGTGTGTGTGTGTGTGTGTGTTTCTATAGCAATAGGTAGGTGTTTTCAACAGAGCAGGCAAATCTAAAAAGCACGAGAGATGAGGGCCCACCAACCCAGACTGCAAGACAGTAGAAGTAACCACTTCATTTAGCAAAATTTTCAATATGATTCATTTATCCAGCAGGCCAGTTTTTAGCATGTATTTTAAAAACAGTCAATTAAAAAAATAAAAAAAAGAGGGCCAGCAGGTGGCATAATGGCTATGTTGCTGGACTCCCATGCAGTCGACCATGGTTCGAGTCCCAGACCCGGTGCCTTAAACTCACACTGGGTGCATGTGCGTGCATGCCCAAGATCACAGGAGGAGAATGCAGGAGAAGGGATTGTGGCGTGGTCATCCCCCCTTGGGGGTGATTTCTCGCTTTCTGTCTCTCTGTCTTTTTGGCGAGCACACACGCCCTATAGCAAAAAACACTCAAAAAAAAAAAAAAGAAAGAAAAAAAGAAAGTCAATTTTTTCACTGAATTAAAAAAAAATTTAATTAAAAATGTTTTTTAAATTAAGATCAGATGGCATGATGGTTATGTTGCTGGACTCTCATGTAGTCAGCCACGATTCAAGTCCTGGACCTGGTGGCTTAAAACTCACACCGGGAGCTTGTATGTGCCCAAAATCCTGAGAGGAGAATGAAAGACAAAGGATTGTGGCATGGCTATCCTCTTTGAGGGAGGCGATTTCTCTCTTTCTGTCTTTCTGTGTCTCTCTGGGGAACGCATGTGCTCTATAGCAAATGTGCTCTGTGTCCTTTTTATTTTTTTAATTAACTTTCCTTTTTCTTTTTTTTTAAATTTTGCTGTAGGGTGTTTGTACTCACCAGAGAGATAAAGAGAGGGAAAGTGATAAATCACTACCCATTACAGGGAGGATAGCCATGCCTCAATCCTTTCTCCTCCATTCTCCTCTTGAGATTTTAGGCATGCACACACATGCCCAGCTTGTTTTTGAAGCTACTGTGCCCAGAATTCACACCAGGCTGTTGGTCATGGGGATCCAGTCTCCTTAATCACCATGTCACCTGACTGGCCCAATTTTTAAAATTTAATAATATTTTTCTAACATTAAATTTTGCCAGAGAGCGCATGTGCTTGCTAGGTTGAGAGAGACAGAGGGAAAGTGAGAAAGCACCTCTCCCATAGGGAATGGTCACACTGTAATCCCTTCTCCTCCATTATTCCCTCCTTTTGGGGTTGAGTATGTGTGTGCATATACTTGTTCTTGACTTCTTTTTCAAAATGGCAGGTCTGGGACTTACACTGCACAGTAAGTCATGTGGGAACCAGTCACCTTTTAACCACTACAGCATGGCAAAATTTCTGAATTTTAAAGAAAGCTGAGAAGACACAATTTTTATTAAAAAAATCATGATTTAATAATGTATTTGTCTCCCTGCTTATATATTGTCTTCTTAGTCAATTTATACTTCTACTACCATATTATATATATATATATATGTATATATATATATGTATATGTATACGTATATATATATATATTTATATAAAATATATATATATATACGTATACATATACACTAAAGACAATGAAAGTGGTAAAAAGGAAATCCAAGGGCAAATATACTTTATTAAAGTGGATATGAACAACATATTTTACAAAATCAGAGGAAGATATATAATCAGAACTTAAAGGTAAAAAGCCCATTTCACTTTGAAATAGGGCATGTTTCTTCAATAAGTCTGCTGGTTTACTGTCACTGTCGTTAAGCAGACGAGCCATGCTATTGAAGAATAAATACCAGGTGTATTTGAAGTTCATATAAGAGGAAAATGAAGTATGAAACCCTTGATGAGATAAAATGAAAGGAAACTGGGAGAGCAAGTATCAATATTTCAAAGATAGAGAAATAATGAGAGAATGAAAGATTCTCATGAGGAATTTTCAACAGGTTCAAAAGTTCAGGCAAGATAAGTCTCACCAAATTTAGATGCTCTTTGGAATCACATTCTGATTGTTGAAGGAGCTATTTTTTGTCTTTGTTGCAGACAGAATGAACTAAACTCATAACAATTCTTTTTATTTTGTTTTATTCTTGATAATTAGCTAGGTTTTTCAAAAGGTCTCATGAAATTTCATTAACAACAATAAACATCCTTATCAAATAAGTAAATACATATATTTATCAATATGCTTTGCATTTTGACACTTGCATTCTAGGAAGTGTGTAAATCCTAATAATCTTAATAAAAATGATAGTAGTTGTCAAAAATAATAAGAGAAAACAAAAGAAATATATTTTTTAAATTGTTAGCATGTGTACTCACCGAGAGAATCAGAAAGACCAAGAAAAGGGAGAAAGCACACCCCAATGGGGCAGGCTTGCACCACGATCTCTTCTCCTCCATTTCTCCATCATGTCAGGACTCAGGGCATGTCATCACAACCATCCAGTATGCTATTAAGCTAACAGGGTGGGATTCAAACTGCATGATTGGCCATGTCAGATTGGGCTCTTAACTACTAGGCCATGGGGTCAGCCCTAAACTTGTTTTTGCATATTTCTTTTTGAATGAAGTTTTTTCAAACATGTATAAGGGCGTTGTTTGTTTGCTTGTTTATTTTCAGTGGTCCTCACAAAAATTATAAGAACGTTTGTTAATACTTATTGAATACCATACACCAGGCACGTGCTGAACATACAGTGTACATCATCTCATGTAACCCTACGGTAATCCTATGAAAGTTGAACGATGACTACTTACTTTTTAAAGAATTATTTTTATTTAATTTTATTTATTCATTCATTTTATTTTTTTAATTTGACCAAGGAGAGACAGAGAGAGAGTGAGAGAAAATGAGAAAGCAAGCTGCCAGGTCCAAGACTTGAACCATAGTTGGCCATGTGGGAGTGTCCAGCGCCTTAACCACCATGTCACCTGCTGGTCCCCAACAATGACTACTTTTATTACAGAAACAGGGAAACTGAGATTGGTTCCAAGGTCATAAAGCTTAACTCCTGGATCTAGATCCAGATACTCTAATTCTAGATTCCATCTCGTGATTATGTAAAGTAGTGTATATGACAGAATACTTTCCAATCTACAGAATAACCTAAATGCACATGCATTACACAGTGAACTAACTCTGCTGTTCCCATATCCCATGTTCTTTCCATTACTACAGTCTGATAGAATTTTAATGTTTGCTGCTTTAAGCTACATAGTGAAATATATCTAGATGTTTACCAAAATCAATAGCTAGAAGACTCCCAATTTTTTGATAAATGCTTACTTATAGAACTTTTAAACACTGAATTAATTTAAATTTTTATCCATATACATACACATACACACACACACACACACATACACATACATAATCAGTATCTCTCCTCTAAAGTTTTGGTGCAGAAAGTGAGAACCCATACCTACTTACTATTATTTCTTCCTCTCTTCAACCTCTGGCATTACCATGCTATGCAATGTCTTTCACACTCACATTGGAATGTATGGGGGATACCGAGCTTTGTATATCCAAATGTCATCATCCTAACTTAAATTCATGTTGATATGGGATATTTCCTTAATGTATATTCCACATACCTTTATGAACAAGGATCCTACTTATTGACTGACTTTAGAAATGTTAAATAACTATTTGTCCATTATATATTCTTTATTTAAAAGAGATAACCACGGGACCAGCAGTTAGCATAATGGTTATTTCGCTGGACTCCCATGTAGTCGATTGTGGTTTGAGTCCTGGACCCAGTGGCTTAAACTCACACTGGGTGCATGTGCATGCATGCCCAACATCCCAAGAGGAGAATGGAGGAGAAGGGATTGCGGCGTGGCCATCCCCTCTGGGGGGTGATTTCTTGCTTTCTGTCTCTCTGTCTCTCTCTGTCTTTCCGGCGAGCGCACATGCCCTGTAGCAAAAACCTCTCCAAAAAAAAAAAAGAGAAAACACAGCTTTGTAAATACCCATTACTATGGAAAGCTGTTATTTACTATCTTGTCCAAGATGAACTCAGGGATTTTTTTTTTTTTTTTAAGAATTGCTAGATTTTATCTTTTTCAATGTCTAGAAGTTTCTTGTGCTACATCATGATTGCAATCTCTTGCACTACCTGGATCTGTGTAAGTGAAGAGCAGGAGTAGAAATTTGTTTCTCGGAATGCCTTTATTTTGAATATAATCAGAAGAAAGGGTTTCAGAGATGCAAGATGACCATTCATACTGTCGATGTAGTCAGCCATGCTTTCTTAGCCTAAAATGTCAAAGCTTTCCATTATAGTCAAAAAGATTAATATAAAAGAAGGTCATATGCCAACATTCCAGTTTATGAGAATATATGATCGACATTCATCTAAATAATTGAAATTTTGGTTCCTTACACATTTCTCATGCTATACAGGGACCATCTTTTAACATAATGAATATTAATATAATATTTTTAAAAATAAGACTGCTTAAAATGTAAGTTAAGATATATGATGATAGAATTTGATATTTCCAGAATTACCTACAGGAGAGATACAAATGAATGAAGTGTTCTTAGATCTGTCATAGAAATTTAGGAAAACTGAAATTCTTCAATTTTCAGCAACTTTTAAAAAAAGAGAAAAACTTAAATAAAAAAAATTTATTCTAATAATTATAAATGACTTAAATTTGGCACAGATGTGTGTTCTTTATTGGTTACCCAAACCATGGCAGATAAATAGTACATTTAGGCCTTCTGTAATTAGTATTTTTACTTGGATCTAAGGAAGGAGAGAGATGGCTAGTCAGACAATAGTGATGGGTGTTTCACCAGAATTCCAAAGACCTTCAGAAACGCATTGCAAATGGTTTTCAGTGTCAAGATACTTAATATTGAAATCAAGTACCAAAATTGTTCAAAATTTAAGCTTTATAAACCACTTAACAAATAAATCTCAACAAATTATATTAATCTAGCAACATGATCATTTACTGGTTTAGTAATAAAAATAATGAGTATTGGTATTATGTGCAATCTTCCTTGATATGTGTGTACTCATAAAAACATAAGCCTGTATTAAACATTAAGGACTTATTGTAGAGTGGACAGCATTTCAAGATACTTTTCATACAACAAAAACATCTGGATAATTTTTATCTTATAAAAGTTACTTCAAAATGGGAAAAAAAGAAAAAGCCAAGATGTCATGACTTCTTTTATATTCTCATTCAATACTATGTAGTGTTTATGTTCTGAGTTGTTACTATCTCAATTTATTTTCTTAATCCACAAATAAGAAGCATACTATCCACTTCATCACAATGCACAAAGCCCAAGCCAATTAATTCCCTGACAAAGCTATAGTGAAAACTCTGCCTCTTACTTTTCATTCATAACAATAACATGTTCTTTATTAAAGTTCAAAGTTGTATCAAAGCAGTGTTGTTATATTGTAGAATAGAAAGAGCACTGACCCTGTAATTCTAATTCAAGCCCTGACCTTCATGCTGCCTTTTCAAATACTAGCAAAGTGACTTTGGACACGTCACTTAAACTTCATGAGTCCTGATATCCTTCTCTATAAGAAGGATAGTAACTTGCTCTTTAACTACCAAATTATTCAGAAGGTCAGAGGATCTAATGGATATTAAAACTCGGTCAAAATTAAATCAGTAATTTTAAAATTATTATTATAGCTCTTCTTTCACTTGTTTTCACATGTCTTCAATAAAAAGACTATTTTAAGGCAGCCACTTAAAGTATGCCACTATAGAGTATTGTAAAGCTGTTAATGAAAATAGAGAAAATATTTATTTACAATGTGTTCTGAATTAATATTATTGGATAAGTAAAAAGCTCAAGAGAACATTTAAGGTTACCTGACAAAACAGGCATTTGATTATTACATAATATAAGATGTTTTATTCATGTTAGTTGAGCAATGTTGAACAAGTTAAAAGTGACATTTAAACCAGAGTGGAGGAGTTAAGTGTGAATCAAACTTATATTTGCCAAAATAGGTACCTGGTATTCTTACAGATTTTGTGGCTAAAAATAATTTTTAAAGTTTATTCACACTATACGTATTTTTCTTCATGGTAGGTCTATATTTTAAGGGATATTATTACATTTTTTTAATACTGAGTTCCTTTGACATTAATAATATATTAAGGAGAAAGTTTTTAAAGTATGAAAATACTCGACGACACAGACACTGCAGTTATTAGGAAATAGGGTGGAAAGAAGATGTTTAATTAAAATAGAGTAATGTTTAGAAAGACAACAGATATTATGGAGACAAAGAAGAAATACAAGATGAAAATTAATGTAAATTTTCTTTAAATTTAGGTTATGACTCAAAAACATGAATATCTTACTGACTAAAAATCTAAAGCTATTATATAAACAGACAACAAATTTCAGATTTGTAAACAATATTGCTGAAAGATTTGTTTGAAACATGGTTCTTCTAAAATGTTTCCAGGATTTTTAATCCCATAGACTTTTTTTTCCTTAAGAATTATTTTTATTTATTTATTTATTTATTTATTCATTTATTTATTTTAATTTGACCAGAGAGAGACAGAACAAAAGAGAGAGGGAAAGTGAGATTGCAAGTCACCAGGTCTGGGCCTCAAACCAGTCAGCCATGTGGGAATCCAGTGCCGCTACCCAACATGCCACCTGCCAGTATCGATCACATAGATTTTCTTCTTAGACATTTTGCTTCAAGTTAGTAAAGGTAGAATATGTATTTTCCTGAATTCTTTAAAAATTAAATAAATAAAATTCTCAGGAGAAATCTAAGTGTCCAGTGAGTTTAATATGCATAATACCAAGTATTGCCCTTGTTTAGCTAGAAATCTGTTACTCTAGAAGAGAGCAGCAGTGAAGACAACATAACTTAATTTAAATGTCTATTTTCCTTTTGTTTTATAGACCTTTATAAATCATAGAGGTACTTTTTAATTAATATGGTATCATTGATTAAAATACATGCTTAAATCACTTATTTGCCATTTGCAGTTTATAAGTCGGATAAGTAGCCTCATCTCTTTCTTTTTTAAACCAATTATATTTATTTATTTTATTATTTCACAATTTATTATTTGCATTTCATTGTTGTATATCTTTGGATGATACAATATGGTTTTTCAAAGCATGCATGCCTGTATATCTTAATTGAGTACCTCTAACTTCTAATTTATATTGTCTATAAAATGAGGTTAGTGACATCTCATAGTCATTGAAAATATTAAACGAAAACCTATAAAGTGATACTTTGAAAATTATAAGGATCTACAAAGATGGTAGGGTTTTTTTTATCATGTTACTGTTAGCTACATAAATAACTGAACATAACAAATGCAAAGTGGAAGAAGTCGTGCAGTCCCACACATAGACTACTTCTGCTTTGGTACTTTGATGTAGTTGGACTGTTAGCCCAACTCCAGAACAGATAAGAGTAAGGAATGGAACTAGGAGAACTATGTTGAGCTACCTTGGAACAAGCTGAAATAAGGATAGCCACTGAATAAAAGAACTTGGGAGCTGAAATCATCATCCAGGAGGAATCAACAAAATAGCTTCACTCATCGCTCTATCTATGGACTCTCATTGCTATGTTCAGTGGTTAATTTTGAAGTTTCCAATTCTATGAAACAGCACACCTCACTCCCCAGGTGCTCCTAAGATCCCATTTTCCATGTTCATCTGAGCAGGGAATCTTAGGAAGCAGGATGGGCATATCCACTTCATTTTAGACAGGAAGAAAAGCTTCAGGTTTTTCCTTTGGGGAACACTGGCACAACCATGCTATGCATTTGGAGCAGAGCATTCACCACAAAATATACCACTTTGGAGAAAAGACTATTTTGAGCTATTTTGAGCTAAAGGCATTTGAGAAACTGAAGCTGCAAGAACATTCTACTCTCCCCCTTTCTTCCTAAAAATAGGTGATAAAACCACCCATGTGAAAGATTCCCTACACCAGGAGAAAAGAAACACTCTTTAATGGGGAGTAATCCCTGACAAAATTCTGTTCAAACTGTTTTAAAATAACCCTTATTGGGCTAGCCCATGGTAGGGTGGTGAAGGTGGCTGGATCCCACATGGCTAATTGCATGGTTGGGGTCCTGGAACCAACAGCTTGGAAAACACACCAGGCACATGTGTGTGTATGCCCAAAAATCTTGAAAGGAAAAATAGAGACAGGATTGGGCTGACCATCCCTCATGTGGAGTGTAGGACTCCATGAGGAGGAAGGTAGAGTGTAGCCTCAAATGTAAAACTTGTGGCTGTGCCTGGTAATAGTTCTGTGGGTATGGCGGGCGCGTGTGCGTACGTGCCCAAGATCCCGAGAGGAGAATGGAGGAGAAGGGATTGCGGCGTGACCATCCCCCCTGGGGGGTGATTTCTTGCTTTCTGTCTCTCTGTCTCTCTCTGTCTTTCTGGCGAGCACACGCGCCCTATAGCGAAAACCTCTCCAAAAAAAAAAAAAAAAAAAAAAAATAGTTCTGTGGGTATTTGTGTTGACAGAATTGGGGTTAGTGTGTGGTAGGGTCTATCGTGATTCATATGGACTGAATTCTGCAGAGATGGTGTTCTATCTGATTTGTTGAACTTTGAGCAGTAAAACTGGGTCTTTTTTAAAATTCCAGGATCTTGCTATGTTGTAATCCTCTGGCCTCAGACTCCTGAGTAGCTAGGACTATAGATGCACACCACTATGCCTGTCTGTTAGGGTAGTCTTGGAATCAATCCCAGGCCTCCCATGTGGCCTCAGCCTGCTGAGTAGCATAGTATACTAGCATATGCTACCATGGCTGGGCTAGTAGGAACTTGACTTTAATCAGTCAAGTGGCACCCTCATCCAAATAATCTCAATATCTCATATTTAAAGAGGCTTGGAATTTTATGAAAATACTAGTGGAATTTGATGGAAGCCACTTATTTCATCCTTAGGAATGAGAGCTACAGTTTACATTCTTGCTTTCATTAAGTAACTTTCATTAAGTAAACTATCATAGTTTTACAGTAATTCTTTTTTCAATATATCACTATGTATTCTTTTTCTACCAGAGAACCTATGACACAATTTAGATGGGTAAGGGCATAGCCTTGTTATTTCTGCTTCCCTGATTAGACCTTGATTCTCTTGCTGCATATGATTTTCACTGGGTAGTCTGGTTCTCCTTTCAGTAAAGTTACTTTCAAGTCTTAATCTCTATTTTCCCCCTACTCAGGAAACCACATTAACATTCCAAGTGTTTATAAATTTATTTCAATGCTATTTTGGCTGCCATTCAATTGACTGTAGCTAAGTAGTGATGTAGATTCCAGACTATGACCTAAGCTTCATCAGTCTTCATTTTCTCGCATAAACCACAGTTCTTCCTGCAGTGGTTTTCTGATATATTGTGACTGTGTGGGATGCTTTTGAAGATGAGTCTTTGTTGTAATAGTGTGATCCATCCAATTACTATCTGCTGAACACCTACTATGTACTAAGCACAGCAGTGATGGATACAGAAGAAACAATTGCCTTCTTGAAGTTTATATTCTAATGGGGACTAGACAATAAGTAAATAAGTTAGTTAAAATATATGCAGGTAGAGTTTAGCTGTGGTGGCACGTGCTGCTAAGCAGCAGGCTAAGATCACATGAGAGGCCTCGGTTCCATTTCCAGTTCAACCTAAAGACATGTGTAGTGCACACTTGTAATCCTAGCAACTCTGGAGGTTAAGGGTGGGGAGATCATATCAAAAACATCCTGTCTTTAAGAAGAAAAAAGATACCCATACCAGTGTGGTCTTCCTAAATTCATGGAAAATGTTTATTACGAAAAAAAATGATGCATGGATTTCAAAATTTTTTGCTGTGAATAATTTATGTATTCGAATTAAATTGGGTATGTTTTATTTCATTCTGCTGTTGATCATAGAAAAAGTACTAGAATACTTGAAAAGGAAAAAAACCTTTATGACTTTAAAGGGTTGATAAAGTTAAAATAAAACTCTCTTCTCCATACCCATGTTTGAAACAATATGCAAGAGATACGCTGAAGTCAAGGTAATGATAATCAATATATTAAGTACATATTACTAATTAAAGGTGAGTTGGAGGACTTAGCTTAGGTAAGTGACACAATGGATGAAAACTCCCTCCTACTTTTAAACCATTGGAGAGGGCCTCAAAACATTCATGGGAAAATGAGAACTATAAAAGCAACTATGAATAGATTTCAAAAATTTTTACACCAAAGTAAATTTATACTTTAATTACATTTTTCATGAATTTTTAAAGTCCCTTCCTACATTGGCCCACCTAAGAAAAAGGCTTTGATCTTGTCTAGTGACTCTGCAGTGCTCAGAGCCTTTGACTAGATTAGCTCCTCCACATGCAGCAGCAGGGGACCAAGAAAAGCTGCTAATAACTCTTTCATCTCCAGGAATATGAAGAAACATGAATTCAGGAATGGTTCTCGAGTCTAAATATCTCCAGAAGTAACCATAGGTGGGAAATAGATTTTTCCACTAATCCCTATAGCTCAGGAGTTAGAGGAGTCATGCTAATGAAGAGAGAAAAGGACATTCAGTAGAAGCAGTGTGATGTAGAAGATTTGTGTTTACACTCCCAATTAAATAGCTTCTTATAAATTATAGGCAATAATCTGGGGACCAGAAGATGGCACAATGGTTGCATCGCTGGACTCCCACGTAGTCAACCACTGTTTAAGTCCCAGAACCAGAGAGAAAAACTCGTGCCAGGCATGCGTGCCCAAAATCTCAAGAGGAGAATAGAAGAGAAAGGGATTGTAGCATGACCACCCCCCCACCCCCATGGGAGGGTGATTTCTCATGTTATGCTTCTCTGCTCTCCAGCAAGCGCACATGCTCTATAACAAAAATTTTTCAATAAATAAATAAATAAAGGCAATAATCTGAGTTTCTGGAGAAATAAAATCTGATAGGAAGAATATGAGGAATAGATGTGGGATTTTATAGCATCTGCTGGCAAGGTACCATTTTCACCTGTCTTTACTCCCAATATGAGTGCAGTAGTCATACAACCATATGACTTGGAGTAAGTTATTTAAACTCATTAAGCCATGGTTTCCTCATTTAAATAATGATAATAAAAATAACATAGCAAGTGTTTAATAGAGCTATATTATATATGTGTGTGTGTGTATATATATATATGTATTTTTATATAGTGTATATATATTTGTGTATGTATGTATACATGCACACATATATTTATCACTTTGAAGAATGCATACAATTAAGTACATTTTCTGAAATTTCAATTGCCTTATTTCCTTCTATTCCAGGAGGAGGGTATTGTAGAGATAAGCACTTTCCTACAACCAAAGACAGGAAAATAAGGAATCAAGGAGAAAATGGAATCAGGTAAATGAAAGAAAAGGAAAATATGAAACTGTTCAGGCTTAATTAAAGCATACATTTCTCTATTACTATGAAATTCACTATTAGCTAGGAAGTAGTTGGATGGAAGAAAGTACAGGCCTAATGTGTATTGAAAAAAATTTTTTTCTCTTTTCTCGAGAGAGTCACCCATCAGTGGTAAACTACAATTCTTTGATTTTATCTAATTTTATAAATGTGAGGTTGTGGCAACTTAAAATAAACAGCTGTTTTCAGTGGTTTTTGCTTAATGTTTAAAGTATTTTAAAATAGAATGGTTAGGGAACAGCAGGTGGTGTAATGGTTACATTGCTGGACCCCAGAGGGCCAACCATGGTTTGAATCACAGACTCGGAGGCTTGAAACTCACACAGGGCACATGTGCATGCGTGCCCAAGATCTTGAGAGGAGAATGGAGGAGAAAGGAATGTGGCGTGGTCATCCCCCCTGGGGGGTGATTTCTCACTTTCTATCTCTGTTTTTCTGGTGAGTGTATGTACCCTATAGCAAAAATCTCTCTAAAAATAAATAGAGTGTTGAATTATAATTTTTATAGAATAATCATCTGTGACATGTGCATAGTATTATGTAGAAAAAAGGTTCATTCTCACATTACTATCTAATCTTTACATGGTCCCTGTGAGAGAGTCAGAGGAATCGCTGTCTTCTTGACAGAGAGGTTATGTGGCTGCTTCATGGCCACAGAGCTGCCAAGGGCCCAGGTGGAACCAGTGCAGGTAGTGTGAGTAGAAAACTCCTCCTGTACATGCTTCATAAACTTTGACATTCTAGACAAGGTGTTTTTGTTCTTTAATACATACCTTCCACCACTTATGTAGCATGACCTCTGATAAGTGAAATGTTCAACAGCTATTCTGCCTTATTTCCTAATATTAATTTCCAAAATGCTCTCAACAAAATTTTAAATATAAAAATGGCATATTCAGTATGTTTTTATGAACCATTTTCTAATACTTTCTAGTTGTGAATAATCAAGTTAAAAAACTAAAGTTTTAAGACAGAGTCTTTTGCTGCCATGTTTTACCACACCCCACTCTTTTTTAATAATAATTTTATTTGTAATCTCCAATTTACATGTAATAGTTGTACATTTTCACAAAACGTAGTAAAACAGACATAGGTAGCATGCCACTGTGCCTGGACTTCACATTGAACCACTTAATTTTGTTTTTCAAATTTAAAACGATATGTATTTTTTCTTTCTGCTTTTAAATAGAAAATGTCCAGAATATAAATAAAACTTTTGACAGTTCACAGATTGTAACACCACCACCAACAGCAAAGGCACTTAAAAGTAAATTAAGCAATAGAACAAAATCTATAGGATACCTAGGGAATAATCTAACAAAAACCTGACAATAGGTATATGACAAAAACATAAAACTTTACAAAAGGGGACAAAGAATACCTGAATACATTGGGAGATCTACCACATTCCTGAATGGGAAGACTTAATATTTTAAATACATGTTTTTTGTGCCTTCAGTTAATTGATAGAAAGTGCAATTTCAACATTATATCCAAATTATTTGTTCATGTAAATTTATTCTCATGTTTATATTGAAAAAATAGATATAAAAGAATAGCTCCAAACAAAAACCTTGAAGAAGTCAAATGAAGGAAACATACTATACAAAATATACAATCATTATTTCAAAGTTACAATAAGTATTTACAAATAAAGCAGTAGAACTTACTAAAGCATCAAGAAATCCAAACATATTCTATGGGAATGTAGTGATTAAAGGTGATTAGAACAGATAGGTTATTACACAAACGATATTGAAGAAATTATGTACTTGCAGAATAATTTTAAAAGAGTCTTACCACAGTGTTAAAAAATTTCAGTCAGGTATTGGGTTTAAAGAACACTTTAAAAGCATAGAAGTACAGGAAGAAAATATAATCATTTTTTTTTTTCCAAATTGGGGTTGGAAAATGATTTTAAGGCATGAATGAGACCGAGAAACCACAGTGACAAAGATTTTTGTCAAAAAAAAAAAAAAAAAAAAAAAAATCCCACAAGACAGAACAACTAAGAATCTTCTATACAATAAAAGACTCCCCAAAATACAAGTAGAAAATGTGTTATTCCAGATCTATCTAGGAGCAAACACCAAGTCAACATTGAGGGATGGCCTTCAGACCACCTGGCAGTAGATAATGTGGAGAAATCAATGAAAGGAGGTATGGATAGGAAGCCTTGAAGATTGAAGTGAGTAGTGGCCAGATAATTTCTGCTAGCCTGATAGCAAGTCTTCAAGCCAAAGCCACAGGAAAGACTGACAGCCCTCACTGGAAAGCCTGCCTTTGGAGCCCTGCCTGGCGTATCACTGGCTAGGAAAAGCCCTTAAAATGCTTCCTGTGAGGCTAAAAGTGACAGTGGGTCCAGAAGGAATCTACTAGAGGTCTTTAGTCAATATTGTTTCCCATAGAGGAGTTTTGAGGAGTGTATTTTCATTTCTATCTCAAAGAGAAAATAAAGAAAAGATGGCTATTAAACATAAAAAATAAAGGCCTAAAAGAAATGTATAAAGATATGAGCAGACCTATATGTTAAAAATATTTATGTAACAAAAAAAACTTTGAAAAGATGCTTAATTCCTTTCATCCAGTAAAGACAAATTCAAGTGCCAGTCAAATACAAATTTTTTCCTGCCAGATTGGCAAAAACATGAAAAGATTTAAATTAGTCAGTGTCATAGTTAGATGATAATCAACATTGTAGGACAATTTGGGCTATAATTCTAAAAGTTAATCTTACAGTTCTTTTTACTGCACCAGTCTAATTACAGTTTTCCACTGATAATGGTGTATTTGAGATAGCCTGAATGCTCACCACTAAAGAAATAGCTGGGTAGGGGCGTGGTGGCGCCCGCCCTGTGGCAGAAGTTGCTGGGTAAATTATGGAGAAACTTACTCATTTGACTTTGATTTCCCCATCAATAAAATACCTATGACTTTCCCACATCACAGATTTTATTGTTGAAAATTTATATATTGCAATTAAAGTGCTCAGAATATTAACCAGCATATATAAGGGACTTTCAGAAAGTTCACAAAATATGCATATTATGAAAAGCCCAGGCATGGATTTCAAAAAAGGCTTGAACAAGTGTAAACTCATACTTTAACTTTATTTTTTCTATAAACTTTCTGAAGTACACTCATAGTAAGTGCCCAATAGTTGATAGTATTCATTAACATTATGGAATATTGTGCCATTAAAAAAAGATGAAAGTAAATTAACATATTCTTCTGAAGTGGAAGGAATTCTTGATACTTATTGCCTAAATAAAACAATTGACAGAGAAATGTTAATATCGTATTTTCATACAAACTAAACAGAGTATGTGAGTATGTGTGCATGCATAGAGAAGAGTGTCTAAACACATACTTCATAAACAGGTAAGTATTTCACTCTTGGAATGAGAAGGAGTTACTGAGCAGGATTTCTACTGTTTTACTCTATAAAATTCTATATTCTGTTCTTTTTTCTTTTTCTTTTTGAAACAACACATAAAAAATTTACAAAATCAAGGCAAAAGTGAATGACATTAGTAAAATTTCAAATAATATAGGACTATATCAAATATAACAAAATGTGGGCCAGACATGGTGGCAAAATGACAGTACGCTGCTCTGCAATTTGGGGTCTTGATGGAAGATTCAAGTTCAGTTTCAGGGTCAATATACACACGAGGTGTAAGTGCATGCCCATGATCCTGGTGTGAGAGGACTGTGGTGTGAGACCCTGTTGAGAGTATTGCCCTCTTACTCTGTCTCTGTCTTTCTCTCTTTTTCGTTCATGAAGAAAAACCTTTAAAAAAAAAAAAAAAAAAAAAAAAAAAAAAGAACTAGAAATGTATTTAAGGAACACACCAAACTAAAAATGGGTTCTGAAGCTAAGCATTTTGCTTAAAATAAGTTAAATATAGCCTAAATATAATTTGTCCTCTTTTTTGTCTTTTTAAAGGGAATCCATCCTTGATTCTTGTATTATATTTTTTCACTCTACACTCAAAATGTTTAGGCATTCCATTTTTTAAAATCATTCTATGAAATGAAACTGAAAGTCTCAACTAGAAATTAATAATGTAATTGAAAGTTAAACTATGAGTATAACTCACCTAATAAAAAGTTTTAGCGAAATTCCTAACCATATCTTCAGCATATAGCATATGTTTTGCATGTTTGCTTGTGCTGGGCTGAGCAGTGTAACAAAAAAACAATGAAACAAAAACTTCTTGAAGCCATTTGCTTCAGATGTATTTAAGCCAGTCATTACTCCTTACACCATAAAATTGTCTGTGTACCTGGTATTAACTGAGACAATACTACATTTATTTGGACAGGATAATTGAACTGTGAACATTTATGGCCGAAACTAAAACAATAGGAGTGCTGTTCCAGCAATTTTCTTATTGGGATGTGCGGGGAAAATCTCTCTAGTTGATAACTTTTCAGTGTATGAATCAGATCTAGACCTTGCCGTGTTACAGAGTCTCATGACCTACTCTATCTATATCAGATAAAATGAATTCCATATGTTAAAAAAGAAAGAAAGATAAAAGAGGGAAAAAAGAAAAACACCAGATATTTAATGGCACACTCAAGTTCCAGGTCTACTTGTTCCAACTGAAATTTATCCTATATTCTTTCATGTACTGTATTTATAAATCAATATTTATATGCATTTTTGTAAAGAACTTTTAGTTGTATATTTGTTACTTACAATCAGATAGTCCTATATGCATAAAAATTATGAATATATGACTTACATATAATTTCAAGGAATTATTCAGAAGTTTTGAAACTCACTATAGAGCCCAGAATATGAATTATGAATCACTGTCATAGCATTTATTCTTATTATTTAGTTTGTTTTTGTTTTTGTTTTGTCTCTACTAGGTAATATGTTTGCTCAATATGGGGAAAAAACCATGTTCTTCATGCATCCTCACCTCTTGCCAATCTTGGACTGCTAATTTTAGGTTTACCCTTGACTGTACAGGACTTGTCTGGAAATGATTATTTCTTCCGCAACTTAATAATGCACATATACTTAACTGTGTTTTACATTAGAAATTAGAGTCTCTTGGGAACTAGAGAAGGAAGCAGGTAGGCTTGGAGAGTGGAAGAAAGGAAGAGAATAATGCTACTCTCACGTCCTCAGAAAATAGATTTAGAGTGATATGGTTGCTTGGTCTTTCAGTCAATGTCGAATCAATAGACCCAGCCACGGTGGCAGAGTGGTAGCAAATGCTCTGCAATACTGGAAGTCATACAGAAAATGAGTTTGGTTCACAGGTCAACTGGTACACATCAGATATGCGTGCACACCTGTGACCCTGGCTAACTGAGAAAAGGATAACAAGAGCAAAGTAGGAAAACCTGTTGAAGGTGCTTGTCATTCTCTATCATGACATAAATAAACTTTAAAATAAACAAAATACTTAGGTGTTGAAGGTATTTTACATGCTTTTCCACCAAGAAATAATGATCATTTAATTTGCCAACCGAACTGTCTGTAGTCTCCTTTTGTCTTGAGTTTTCAATGTACTAATGAAAGGAAAACTTTGTCTCATCCATTGCTGTGTCCTTTGAGTCCCAGGAAATCCTCGAAAAGATAAAGGCAAAATCTTACTGGTAAGAACTTTGTAAATTTCATTGATCTCATGGAACCAAAGAATGCCAAGGGAACATGCAATGTGAAATATCTCTTTCATCATAATTTGACAGACTTACATACGGCATTAAAATAATCTCTTTTAATATGAAACAAAAAAAGCATCTTTAATGTTTATTGTTATTTTAACAATTAGCTTGGGAAAGGAAACGGAACAAAGAATTTATTAACTATAAGGCAATTCAAGATAATTTGCTCCTTTCTATACCCGAGTGAATAAGGGGTTCTAAAGTTTCCTTCATGCCTATATGACTTGTTTTCTTAGATTTTAATAATAAACTTCTTTTGCTAAAATTCACAGTTTAAATTTTTATGGTTATTTTTTATTTTAAGTTGGGAGAAGACAATTCAAGTACTATTAGCAACTAGAAATATTAAACTTGAAGAGAATAATTCTTTTAAATAATTGAATTGAATGAAGGTCATGGGATAATTGCTTAACTATTCCAGGACTCAGTTTTCTCATAATGAAAACAGAAAAGAAGTTGAACTGCACATTTTTAAAATTCCTTTTTAATTTCAAAATATTATGAAGTGGTGATTCAAGATATATAATTTAGCAGGACTGAGCAATAATTGTTTCCATATTATTTAAAAAGAATATACATCAGTTAATCTTTGTTTAAAAGTATAATTGCTTTAAGTGGTTTTCCTTCTTCCCATTATTTCCTTAATGTAGATTCATGAAGTTCCTCTAATATAAATCTAACAAGTAACCTTAAATTAATTAACGGAGTAAGTGGGACACTTATGGAATCAATTGATAACCAAAATAATTTCTCCTTCTCACAATCTTGTGCATGTTTCTTTATTTTTCTCTTTGTTTCCTTCAGTTTTTAACACAATGCACAGATTTATAGACATATGTATGCATCTATATGTCCGTATATGTAGATCATAAAGTAAGTAGTAAGAATATGTATACTGCCTTGACTAAATAAAGGGCTTCTGCTGCTGCTATTTTCTATGGAGGAGGTTTAAAAGATAAGGCCCTCAAACTGAAACGAGGTCAACTATAATCAATTTAAGCCTGACTTACTACTTCTATTCTTTTCCTAATTTCTCTTGTCCCTTTGTGTATTTAACATACCTTCAAATCTTGAATTCCATTTTTTAAATTATTTTACATTTTTCTCTATCTTTCTTATATTCTTATTATAAGATATATTTAATCATAATTTACTTATGTCTTGATATTAGAATTTTGAAGATGATGCCAATATTAGTGATGAATATTTTCGGCTATAGGCAAAATAAAGTCTAACCAACAGTGTCATTAGCTGACCAAGACTTAGTCTTTTGGCTTTGCTTTCGCAGGCTGGGCCAGGTATCAAAGCAGGGCCTCCCATGTAGTCTCAGCCTCAGCATCAACCAGCACACTACTGTGATTGGGCTTGACAGTTTTTTCATGGAACGAGAAGTGCAGGGCCTGGTGGCCTAGGATCTGAGCAGTATCCCAGTGCGACAGCAGGTGCCTAGACTTCATCCATCTTTTTTCTCCATCATCCTTATCTGTGATTTTCAACATCATGGGCATAGCATCTAGGTTCCTGACAAGAAGGCAGAAGTCCAAAATGCCAAAAAGAGCCTAGCAACTATATTTGTATCTCTCTATCAATATTGCCAGGATATTCTAGTGGGTGGTTATTGCCCCACAGGATTGTGTAATGTGGCCTCCCTTATTGATAAGTGTGTTAGGCAGATAAATTTATCTGGGCACATTTCCCTAGCCCCAAGAAACTGAGGTAACTAAGAAAGAAGATGGAAATGAATATCAAATAGACAATTAGAGGCATATACCACAACATTTATTACCAGTGTCCAGGGAACTGAAGTTTCATATTCTCAAAGGAATCCAAATATAAATTGACTAGTATCAAATTACCAAATGGCCAGATTGCTTTACATTGATGATTAACTTTTCATTTGTGGTTTAACTTTCTTTAATACACATGATGATGTTCTTCTCCACTGTTGTTTTTAGGACATGGGATTGTTTATGGAGAATAGAGAGTGCAGAATTTAGAGAAATATTATGAAATATAGGTAATAGGGAAATAGGCTTAGTAATATAAACTTTCTGAGAAAACTTACCTCTTAGGGTTGTGTTTGGTTGCTCTCAAGATGGAAGCTGACATTCTTGAGCCTGTAAACCTTTCCCAGGACTTTGTCAGTGAGAAAAAGTTGTTATAATCATTTGGTGATGTATTGAATTAGTTTTTGTTTTTATTTATTTATTTATTTTAATTTAAAACTTTTCAATTTGATTTGCTAGTGGGCATTTGCACTCATTGGGTAGAGAGAAAGAGAG
Source organism: Tupaia tana (assembly GCA_026018925.1). NCBI lineage: Eukaryota > Metazoa > Chordata > Mammalia > Scandentia > Tupaiidae > Tupaia > Tupaia tana. The sequence goes on along the minus strand of JAKSZU010000013.1, from coordinate 44,152,833 downwards.
AAAGAAAGCGAGAGACAAGAAAATAACCCCCATGGGAGATAGACTACAATCCTACATTTCTATTTTGGGATTTTTTTGGAAAGCATGCACACACACACACACACACACACACACACACGCCCTAGTGTATTTTAAACTACTGAGCCCGGGACTTCAATGGAGCAATTGGTATGTGGAATCCGCTGCCTTATCCACCACACCACCAGCTAGAAACTTAAAGATGTGAAAACTGACGTTCAGAGATTTAAGTGATTTTCTCCAGAAAATGGTTATTTTTGAGCATATAAAAGTTGTAAAATTCTTATAAATTAAATTAGGGATTATTCGAGGATTTAAGATTTCACTTGTGAAACTGAGTCTCTAATGTAAGTGAATAGGGTAAACATAATAACTATCAGGCACATGAGCAAAGAAAGCAATTACGCTTTCAGTATAGTGCTCATTATCAACATGAACAAAAACCACTACAGAAGTCTGCTGTCCTCAATATCTTATAAGCTATTAAGAAAAATAAATTGTAGGCTACCAGATGGCATGATGATTAAGGAGTTGTACTCCCACATAGCTGACCATGGTTTAAGTCCTGGACCTGGTGGCTTGAAAATTGCACCAGACATGTGTGCATGAGTGTCCAAAATCCTAGGAGGACAATGAAGAAAAAGGGGTTATGGCATAGACATCACCCCTGGGGGTGATTTCTCACTTTCCTCTCATTGTCTCTGTTTCTCTCTCCCTCTGGCGAGTGCACAAGCCCTATTGGCAAAAACCTAAAAACAAAGAAAAGTTAAGTTGCAATGGAGATAAATATAAAGAACTTAATAATGAATAATTATTATAAAAGAATTCTTAGTGAATAAGGAATAACTCCAAAAGATTGGGCTGAAAATTTTCCCATTGTTTAAAGCTTGTGGGTTCATTCTTCTTCATTAATAAATCTAGTGATTTGGAGGTAATAACAAAAAAAATTATAATGGAGGAAAAGAAAAACAAAAATTTGTTGATCTTTTATTATGGAACAGGATGAAACCTAGTCTGCTTAAAACTGAAATCCTTGGGTCCAGTTAGTGGCATGGTGGTTAAGGCACTGAACTCCCACATGACTGACCACAGTTCAAGTCTCAGACCTGCTGGCTTGCTTCCTCACTTTCTCTCTCTTTCTCTGGTCAAATTGAAGAAGAAGAATAAATGAATAAAATTTAACAATAAATAATTCTTTAAAAAAGAATTAAATTATTTCCCTTAATGTCAACCCTGAATGGTAAACATTGCTATTCCAATTTTAGGGTGAGAAAGCCTAGAATAGGGAGATGAAGGTACAAGGTGGTCTTAGGATTCTGCTTCAAATTTATTTGAGATAAATCTCTGGGTTTTTTTCATTGCACTTTGTAGTCACATTCTAATGTTACTGCTTTCCACTAATATTGAGTATCATTACTATCCTTATCATTTCTCTTCAACTTAGAATCCTTTGCTTCTGAATCTGAGTAAACTGAAGGGATCTTGTCGATTTATTTTTAAACATTCTCTAGTAGGAGACCTCTTTTAAATTTGTCTTTTAAACACACTTCTATAACTTTTATCTCTTTTTGTTTCACAATGTCTCTTCTTTATGAGTTTCTTTCAAAATAGCTACTGCTAATATGAGAGAAACAAACTCTTTAAAAGTTTGTTTTTAGCACAGAATTTCTTGGCATTTGTCTGGAATCCATTCACCTCTTTCTTCTTCACAGTGTGCTTATGTTTGTCACATAATACATTTTTCACAGAACAATAGGCTTATTGTTTTGCTGTATAAAAACACCTGTCTGAGACAAGGATCATTTAGTTGGAAGATATAGGAATCACTAATCAAGTTCAAGTTCATTAGGTGAGCACATATCTTTATTTAAATTCAAGTAGGGAAGACAGATTTTACCCAGGCTTATTAAGCATTAATGGAGGTAGAAAGGAAAGTCAGGAACAAAAATATAACTCTGAGCAACTTCAACACTTCTTTTCTGTCTTCATCTCCCACGCTCTCTCTTCCTCTTCTTCTCTTTGGCCAGTTTTCTCTGCTAATACACAGTTGAGTAGTTTTGTCTAGATTCAAATCTACAACATATCCCCTTCATACTATATTTTCTATATCTCTTCAATCAAATTCTTGGAAAATGGAATACAACAAGAGGATGTTCTGTTTATCCAAGGATCATCTTTTCCCTCTTGTCAGTGGTCAGCTGTGGGTGGCCACCTGATATGTGTAGAAAGTATATTTCATTTTGGGAAAATGTGGATGAGGAGTTATTTCAAAGTAGAGGAGTGGTTTTGACAGGCACCCTCGAATTTAACTTCTTTGAACACTTAAACCAGAGTAACAATAAAAGAAGAAATATCTAGCAGGCAAAGTTGAGTAATATAGCTTATCCACATTCATTATAACAGCAAGAATTAACTCTTGCATCTTGCTTGTCATTTATTAGTATTTTACAGAGCATATTTCTTACGTCAATTCTGTGAAGTAGATATTATTGTTTTGTAGGGAAGAAACTGAAGAACATTCATATAGAATGAAAGTTACATAAATAATATATGTCAAAATCCTAACCCATAATTAAATGCCAGGCAAGTAAAACAAGAATTTAATTCTAGACAGTTTAGCTCCCGAGCCCACAGATATAACTTTCAAACCATGTTGCCATCCATAACTGTTTTTAACAAAAATAATTCTCTTTTGTCAAATTTGCTACTTACAATTCAACAAAGGAAAGTGATTTTTTTTTCTGACTCACCTGTAAAATGAGAATAAGAAATTCAAATGTACCAGATGGTAAATAGGGCTTGGAGCAGGTATCAGTTGACATTATTCAGTCTTAACATATTTGGTTCACTATTTTTTTTTTTTTTTTTGCATTTTAGGTGGGCATTCTTTATATGTAGATATAACAATATGGGCAAGTAAAATTGGGTAGAAAGTCTTACAAGCAAAATGTGTGAAACTATCATTCCAGAAAACTGAGGTTGAGAGTGACTGAAAGCCACTTGTGTGTGATGGCTCTTTGGTGGTCTATAGATACATGCCGGTGGTTTCTCTCTTATTACTCCTGGACTAATGTTCAAACCACTCAAACCACTTAGGAAATTGGCACTTGTAATAGGAAAAGTCAGGAAATCCTTTACCCTGGAGAAGAATTATCTCAAAAAGGGTCTTGTATCCATCGAAAAGTCTAAAAGACAAAAAAGTAACTCCCGAACCTTATCTACTACAAAAGCACCTTTCATAAGAGATATATCTTTGGTGAAAATTAAATATGGTAGTGCAATAGAGATTAATTACAAGAACAAACAAGATCTCCCTTCTAGCTCTTTCTCTTCCTGTGCATTTGGGTATGTTTCACAAAATTATGATTTTTTTTTCCAAATTAGCTACTGAAACTTTTGAAGACTGCTTGAGAATATCTAACTTCATAATGACTTATAAAATTTTAAAATTAGATGAAATGTATTATTTTCATTTACTCATTTTTGTTTAGAGAATATAGGAGCATATTTTTGTAATTAGAATTCTGACTATAGTTTATCAGAATTAAGTTTGAAATCAAGTTGTCATTAAATCAATGTAAAAAATGCAACCCTCATGTACTCAGTATTTTGTTATGGGCTGTATAATTCTCATTCTGTGCTTTAAAATCAAGAAATGTAGAAATGAATTCATATAAGTGACATCATGGGTTTTTAAATATCCTAATGAAATCTTCATGAGGTAGAACTAATAGGTCGTAGAGATGAGATTTAAGAGTACTAAGTATGAAGATGTTAAAAGACAAACAAAAATTTTAAAATGTATCATTTATGTCCTCAGTGTAAGTGCTTCCTTTTATACTTTAAAATATTTTTTTCAATTTGAATTGTTAAAACCTACAGTGGGCTACTTTTAGTGGGCTACTCAATTTGAAAAAAATTACCTTTTTATTTTTTGAAGTTATTACTGGAGCACAGATTTGAATTCTTTGAATGTAGAAAACAATGTACTTGTGGGAAAAATTCAAAGACCGCGTATTTGGACTTTTCTGAACTATTTTATTTCTATCATTACTTAGTTATTTTGTTCTTCTCAAGAATGGAGACTTTTTTGTCAAGAGAGACAAAACATACAAACTGAATCTTTACAAATTTTATTACAACAGGAAGATATGTAGATATTTAGAAAATATACAAAGGGACCAGTTGGTGGGATGGTGGTTAAGGGGCTGGATTTCATATGGCCAGCTACACAGATGCATACTGGACCTGTGGTTTGATAACACAACAGCTGTATGTGCATGCATGCCCCCAAATTCCAAAAGTAGAAATGGAGATGAGATTGAGGAATGACCATCCCCCATGAAGGTGCTTCTCACTTTCCCTACCTCTCTCTCCAGGCACATGTGCTCTCTAGCAAAAAAAAAAAAAAAAAAAAAAAAAAAAAAAAAGACTTTTCTCCAAAATTTAATTTTGTGAAACTTTTCAAACAAGGTTGGAGACATTAGTCTTACCATCTTTTGCTATTTAACATATATAGTATAGAATCAAGCAAGATGAAAAGTAGATGAGGCGTTAGGCAAGTCCACTTAGAATATGGAAAAATGTGCATTTGATAATTACTTTCACTTAATCTTTTTTATAACTTCTATTAGGTTGTCAGGAAAGTCATGATGGATTTTTTTATGGTTTCTATGCAGAAATGCATCATGACTTTCCCAACAACCTAGTATATAAATTCAACTTGAAACAATGTGAAAATTTCATGGAAATATTCACCAACTTTCAGAGTGCGTTTCAAAGGAATTTAAAAATTATGTATATTTAACACATATTTATGGTAATTAAATAATTTTCTCTTACAAATATAAACACATAAAACAATTTAAAATAGATCTGGTTATTGTAGTGTATATTATCGTTTTTGGTATGTATAATAGCAGGTAAGGATTGATAGAAATACATACGTACATGTGTTTATATGTGGGTGTTGTTTATCTGTGTGTGTGTGTGTGTGTGTGTATATATATGTATGTATATCTGTATATACACACATATTATATACACAGAGATGTATCTATTTCATTGTAATTAATATATGGAAAACATGTTTCTGTCTTTAAATATTTTTGGGAAAATACATTTTTACTTCTAAGTAGAATCTCTGGTGTTCAACTGCAAATTTGTATATGAATTCAGCTATTTCAGTTGCATTATGTTTTCTAATTCTGATAATTAGTTATGCTATTGACTTTTTTAAAGTTAATTTATTTCATAAGTGAGAAACAAAGAGAGAGATTGCACCCCCAACAGGGTCTCAAATTGCAATTCCTCTCAGCCCTCCCAGCCAGTTAGCAACTTGGGCACACCCACCCGACCATGGGACAGCACCATTCCCTTTCATAGGGTTCCTGCTTAGCTTGAGAAGTGTGTTACTGCTGTGGCACTGAGCCAGCCCTAAAGTGATATTTTTGTAGCCCTTTACAATTTTAATATTTGCCTATTTTGCTTTATATGTCTCCTACCCCTTTAGAAAGCTGGGTTTTTTTTTTTACTATAATTTATTACCTTCTTTCACTTTTCTATTTTTATTGTTTTTTTAAAAAGCACCATGTAATCTTCTTCTCTTTATTTTTTTTTTAGAGAGACTTTTTAAAAAATATTTTATTTTATTTGATTTTATTGTTTGCTATTGGACACGTGTGCTTGCTGGAGAGATAGAGAGAAACAGAGATAGAAAGCAAGAAATCATCCACCTGGGGGATGGCCACTCTGCAATCCCTTCTCCATTCTCCTTTGGGAGTTTGGGCATGCATGCACACACAAGCAGCTTGAGTTTTAAGTCACTGGGTCTGGGACTCGAACCTCAGTCAACTATGTGGTAGTCCAGTGACATAACCATTACACCATCTGCTGGTCCTATTATGTAGTCTTAATTTTGCAGATTATAATGCAACTATCTCTAAAATTCTGTTTTCTGTTTAATTGCAAACATTGTTGAAGACAATAACTTCCTTTACATTCCTCCCATTATTTTGCTAAATCTTTAAAAGAGCACTTTCAGGGACCAACAGATGGTAAATGGTTATGTCGCTGGACTACCACGTAGTCGACCATGGAACAAGTCACAGACCTAGGAGCTTAAGACTCATGCCAGCCCCATGTGCATGCATGCTCAAAATCCTGAGAAGAGAATGGAGGAGAAGGAATTGCAGCATGGCCATCCCCCAGAGAATTGATTTCTTGCTTTCTGTCTCTCGTTCTCTGTGTCTCTTTGGTGAGCACACACACCCTATAGCAAAATCTTTAAAAAAAATAAAATAAAAGACCACTTGATATCAGGGCCTACTGCACCCTTGTTTTAACATCCACCATTGCCATTCACTGCTTCTTGGTACTTTCCATTTTGTGGCATTTTCCAGTTTCTTTCCTTGACTTATGACCTGTCATTGCTCCTAAAAATCTGAGGACTTGGGTAAGTTTCTTCAAGAATCTTCTTGTTATGATAGTGGTTATGGTGCTAGATCTCTACTTCTCTACTTGTTTTCCTCGTAGCTGTTCCATATTTTCAAAAATCAAAATTGAAATTAGACAGATACACCTTTCTTCACTAAATTCCCATCAGTACAGTAATAGGTTATGAATTATTTTAATTTCTAGTAGTTGATAGCAACCTTACAAGATTTTCAGAGATTCTGAAAGGTTTTTCTTAATGTAATAATTCATTGACAGTTTAAGATTTTCTTCTTTTGTTTTCAGTCCGAGGATATAAACAACTTGCTAACATCTAGATTTTTTTAAAAAAATATTCATATCTTGTTTACAAGCTTGCTTGGTGAATTTGATTAAATTTTGCATGTTAAACCATTTTAGTCTAATCCCAGGCTCCCAGACTTCTGAATGATGTTCAAGGTCATTAATCATTTGAGCCTAGCCCACCCTATACTTGGGCATCATCTACTCTGCATTAAACAGGCTGTCATGACATGTGTTGGGCTAAATCCATTGAAATTTGGTACCTTCCTTTCCACTTCACTAGTGGGTATATTGCAGCATGAGGTATCTGTGGAGGATGCCTGTTTCTCTCTCTGTCTCTCTCACTCATGAAAGAAAAAAAATAAACTTTAAAAATTATGTATATATTGAGACCAGCAAATGGGGTAATGGTTACATTGCTGAGCTCTCTCATAGCTGACGACAGTTCGAGTCCCAGACCCAGTGGCTTAAAGTCACGCCAAGCGTGTGTGTGTGTGTGTGCCCAAGATCCTGAGAGGAAAATAGAGAAGAAGGGATTGCAGAGTGGCCATCCACCCTAGGGGTTGATTTCTCGCTTTCTATCTCTCTGTCTTTCCAACAAGTGCACACGCCCTATAGCAAAAAAAAAAAAAAAAAAAAACAAAAAACCTCTAAAAAAGGATATATATATATATACACACACACACATATGTATATATACACATATGTTATAATATATATTGATATATGTAGGTTATGTGTCAACAAACCATATGATGGACCTTTCTTTGAAAGTGTATTTATTTATTACATGAGTGTAAGAAACAAATGAAGAGACAGAGACCCAAGAACAAGACACAACACCCCTGTTAGGGTCTTGATACTTCTATCCATCCAGCCACATCCAGCTAGATCATGGCTGGCATACTCAGGGAGGTCTCTGGATATGAACTGGTATCCTTCCCATGTGGGTCTGCCTCACTGTGTTCTGTTCTTACTGCAGCGCCACTGTCTGACCCCATGTATTGCCTTCAATCCTGTTGGTTCCCACCTATTACTGGCACACGGAAATGCAATAAGGGTGGAGAAGGTGCCTAACATATTCTTTTCTGATAAGTATATCCTAGACTTTTGTGTGTCATAGGATGTGCATAGGGCTTACTAAATAGAAGTGGAGGTGGATACTTTGTAAATAAAAATACTTAAGAAGTAACAATTTGTATCCTCAAAAACAATTTGGCTTTTAATAATAAATTTTGCATTTCTTTTTTTATTTTTTTTGAGAGGTTTTTGCTATAGGGTGCGTGCGCTCGCCAGACAGAGACAGAGAGACAGAAAGCGACAAATCACCCCCCAGGGGTGATGACCACGCCGCAATCCCTTCTCCTCCATTCTCCTCTTGGGATCTTGGGCACACACGCACACGTGCCTGGCGTGAGTTTTAAGCCACCGGGTCCAGGATGCGAACCGTGGTCAACTACATGGGAGTCCAGCGACATAGCCGTTAGGCTAACTGCTGGTCCCAATTTTGCATTTCTACTAGTTTATAAAAATAAGGAAAAAGTGTTTACAGATGTTTATACCAAATAAATCAGATTTAAAGTACTTTGTTAGATATGTATTTGTTAGTATTTAATTAATATTCATGGTATAAGCATTTTCTTTTGAGACCAGTTGTCATGATAGATTTTTTTGAAACATAATTTAAGGGTGGCATAATAGCTAAGCCCTAGACTTCACATGGCCAACCACAGTTTGAGTCCTAGATCTGGTAGCTTAAAACTCATACTGGGCACATGTACATGCATGCCCAACACCCTGAGAGAAGAATGGAGGAGAAGAGATTGTGGCATGGCCATTACCCTCAAGGGGTGATTTCTTACTTTCTCTCTGTCTCTTCGGTAAGTGCATGAGCCCTATAGCAAAAAGCTCTCAAAAAAACGAAATTTAAGTAAAACTTCAATTTAGGCAGTATATTTATAGTATCATTTAGAAAATATGTATTTGGTGAAATATTTAGGAAATTTGATATTTAGAAAAATATGTTTAATGTAAAGAAACATTTATCCCAGAGATTGGGTAGTTGGAAAAGTCATGATTCATTTTTACATAGAAACAAATACGTCATGATTTTTCTGACAACCTGCTATCTGGAAAATATGTATTTAACATGAATAAACTTATTTATCCACATAATATGTATTTTAATATATTTTAAAAACATTTCAGTACCTTCCAAAAATAAATTATTTTTTTTGTTGCCGTTGCCAGAAAAGGCATGTGTGCTCATGAAAGGAAGAGAGAAAAAGCATATATTTGTCTTTCCCACCAGGATTTTGTACATACATGTACACATAGATGTCTTGATTTTCACATTTCCACGTCCAAGATTCATATGGTCAGGCATGGGGGACCTGGCTCCTAATGCATGGTGCTTAGCCACTACACTTCTGGGCCAGCCCAAGAATAACTTAAGATTTAATACTCCATTTATAAACCATATAACCTATATGTGCTTCTCCAAAATCAGTCTGTTTCTGAGTGTGTATTTGTTTAGATGCAAATGTGTAGAAATCCCCCAAATTCCACGCTACTCATGGTGCGGTTTACGAGTTGTTGACAGTTCCAAGTAATACAAAGTCTAAACACAAAAAAGTAATTAAAATGTGATCTAGTCTTTAATATTGTTGCCTTAGAAAGAATGATTAGGAGGCCCCGATTCATATCTCTCAGTGACACTTTTATAAAACATAGTGTTTTTCTCTTCTTCAACTTTTCCACATCTTATAGTTCCTAGGGAAATTATTATTTTATAACTGTCTGAAAGCTTATCTTTCCACCCTACAATTCCCCCAGTCCCTGTTCTATCAATAGTTTCTTCATTCCCATTCAGGTTTCTTCCCCCTTCCACAAAGCTACCTACATATTCTCCTGTTTCTGTGTAACAGAAATCTGAGAAATAAGGGCAGAAGCCCTAGAAAGCAAGATAGGAATCAGAGGTGAGCAAGGAAAACACCACCTCCTTTACCCTGAGTGTGTGTCTGGGTGTGCATGCATGTGTTTCTGAGAAAGGGAGGCCTGGTGCAGGCAGAGATTCTGGGAGCAACACGCTAGTATTAATAAATCCTTTCCCTATCACATTCATATTCATATTCCATATCCCTAGTATATTCATGATTTTATGGCTTAGATGAATCTCTAATGAGAATTTTGATTAATGCTAGGGATAGTGAAAAGTATCTGTAAAAATCACTCCTCACTAGGCACATACTTTTATCGCCCTCTCTAGAAGACTTCCTGAGAACTCTGTCTTGATCCTTTCCCCTTGAGAGGACAGCAGTAATTTTTCCATAATTCATTTCAGGGTTCAGATTTATTTAAAATTTTAAGGTGATAATGTTTTTTTTCCAAAACATAATGAGACAGAGGTCTCAGAAAAACATACATAAAAGCATTGAATAATAAAACCCCCTAAATTCAATTGAGACACACACACACAGATATACACACACACACACACACACACACACACACACACACACAGAACCTATTATATATGCTATATATATACACAAAGAAGAGAGCCTATTATATATGCTATATATTATATGTCACATAATATGTGTATCATGGGTGTTCAAAGAACTTATTAAATAGAGTCACATAATATGTGTATCATGGGTATTCAAAGAACTTATTAAATAGAGTTTGAGGGTATAAACTTTGGAAATAAAACTATCTAAGAAGAACTGATTTGGGACCAGCAGTTGGCGTAATGGCTATGTCACTGAACTCCCGTGTAGTCGACCGCAGTTCGAGTCCCAGACCCAGTGGCTTAAACTCACGCTGGGTGCGTATGCGTGCGTGCCCAAGATCCAGAGAGGAGAATGGAGGAGAAGGGATTGTGGCGTGGCCATCCCCCCTGGGAGGGTGATTTCTTGCTTTCTGTCTCTCTGTCTCTCTGGCAAGCACACGTGCCTTATAGCAAAATCCTCTCCAAAAAACAATAAAAAATGGTACTGATTTGTTCTTTCAATATGTATGCATATGTATTATGTATTTATAATCTATTAGCATATATATTTTGTACATTTTGTTTTACAACTGATATGTTTCTTTAAATTATAATGAGGAGAATTGAATAACAAGAACTCTGTCATTCACTACCCATATAAAAATGAACATTTCATCCACACTGGGTTTACTAGCTTGATTTGTAAAATGAAGATGAATGTCAAGATGTTGGGTCAAATCACTTCTCATGTTCTGATATTGATAATTACATAGAAAAATCCATCTGGTTTTAACCAGTATTGATTTGTTATTCTTATTTACTTTAGTTATTCTTCCATAAATAGAAAATAAGTTTCTTATTGGCTTCTTACCTACAAATTACAGTATGCTAAAAAAGGAGAGTATCAGAATGATATGATTGTCTATTTCTTCTGCCTATATTTAAAAATGTTTTAATTTTACTTGTTTAGAATATACATAAAACTTTGATACAAATAAATTCTACTATAATTTTTTTTTCTGCCACAATATCATTACACATGAACAAAAGGTCAGGAATAAGTACCTGGAAAACATATTGTCTTTCATGAAAGCAAGGGGAAATCTTATAAAGGTTCTAGAAATGTTGACCCTTACTATAAAAGAGAGATAATAGCTTCATTTTATTTTTATTCTTCTATTTTCAAGTAAGGGTGGGAAATAAATACATTTGAACAGATGAAAACAATTACACAAAAGAGAAATTTAGCAAATGTAGTAAATTGTGCTACTAGAGTAGTACATACTTTAGTTAGAAAAAAAGAAATTTATTCAGTCTTTATAATACAGTTTTTATCATGTCATTAGATAGTATGTGGAACACAAAAATGATTATATAAAAATAATATACACAATGACTCAAGAAGAAGTATAAATAAAAATAGGCACCTGAAAAATGAAAAAGCAGTTTCCTGACAAGATACTACAGTTTTTATTTTTTGCACCATCTTCACCCTATATTCTCTGTTCACTAAAAGAAAATTTTCCAATTTCAGCAAAATGTTTCAGGTATGCCTGATCCTAAGAAAGGAAAGGCACACACGGTTGGTAAAAATGTTCATATGATACAGAATATTGGTTAAGCACCAAGACTCAGGAGCCAGGCTGGCTAGGCACAAATGTCAGCTCTACTGCTTCGCTGTTTTATGACCCCTAGGAACACCGAATCAGCCTCAGTTTTCTGGACTTCAAATTTCTTAGAGCTAAAATTTAGACGAAGTGTTGCTAGTATTTTTTTTAATAATTGTTGTATTTTGTTTTTAGTTATTATTATTTATTTATTTATATATTCTTTTAATTTCTATTTCTTTTACACATTCAATCCTGTTACTTAGCTTACAAAGTGAATATTCCAACATGTGTACATTTCTCACCAGTCCAGTTACTATTTTAAAAAGTTATAGAAGTGTCAGAAATTCACATGTATGTATTTGCATGATTGCTACCATTCCTATGGCTTCTTTTAAATTACTCGGATGTGGAAAATGCAAAACTTAAAGTCTTAAGTCAGTAGAAGTGAAATCATCCATTAGATGCCTTTTTAATAGTTTTTAAGTTCAAAAATAGACCAAAAACTCATAGGAACTGTTAAATTTTCTCTCTCAAATTTTATTTTTAACTTCATCGAAGAACTTGCCCTGATCTTTGTTAACTTACATGATATTATTTTTAAAAAGTTTGCTTAAAAGAATTTGGTGGACTTTTTTGTTTTATTAAGGTTTTTGCCATGGGGCACTTGCTCTCACCAGAGAGAGAGAGAGAGACAGTGAAAGGGAAAGTGAGAAATCGGGGATGGGAGCCACACCACAATCACTGCTCCATTCTCCCCTCGGGATTTTGAGCAAGCATGCCCCTGCACCCAGCATGACTTTCAAACCACCATGTTGGAGATTCCAACCCCAGTTGGCCATGTGGGAGTCCAGTGTCTTAACCACTACATCACCTGCTGGACTCACACTTCATTATTTTTAATCCATCCCCAATTACCCTCTTTTCACATTATATGCACTGGGCAGTTCTTCAGGGGTTTATCTATCACTGGCATCTTAAATTGCTGATTTCCATCTTCAATATTGACTTTCAAAAAATAATTGTAAAGGTCCAGCAGGTGGCATGGTGGTTAAGGGAGCTGGATCCCCACACAGCCAACCAAGGTTTGAGTCTTGTACTCGGTGGCTTGAAAACCACCCCAGGTATGTGTACATGTATGCCCAAGATCCCAAGAGGAATATGAAGGAGAAGGGACTGTAGCATGGACATTCCCCTTGAGGGGTGATTTCTCACTTTCTTTCTCTCTGTATCTCTTTGTCTCTCCTCTCTGGTGAGTATACACACCCTATGTAAAAATACTATAATAATAATAATTGTAAGAGTGGCTCAAAATTATTCTCATTGTATATTTAGTTTCTAAAATTGGTGAAATCTGTAATGCCTTACAAAAGCTGGTATGCTTCATCAAATAATAGCCTTCAAAACATGTGTCATTATTGTTTTGTAATCGGATGTGATAAAATATATCATACATCTTTTCAAATACTGAGATAGTTTTATTGGGTCATCAGCAAAATCATGATGCATTTTGCATAGAAAAATATGTCATGACTTTCTCATTGACCTACAATTCTGATGAATCTGGCTCACTTAATATACAGAGACATGACACCTCTGTGGTACATATTATTTAACCACAGAGATCAACTGTTGCATTAGATTCTCCAGAGAAACAGAACCAAGAGGATATATATCCTCTTATATACCTGTGTGTGTGTGTGTGTGTGTGTGTGTGTGTGTGTGTGAATTGTTATACACAATCATGGAGGCATAGAAGTCCCATACTATGTTATCTGCAAGCTGGTGAACCAGGAGCTCTGAGATCTGAGGTCAGTAGAAAATGGATGTCCCAGCTTCCTAACCCAAAGACAGATAGAGAGAATATGAGAGAATCCACCATTTTCTCTATTCTTGCCCTCAGTGAATGATACGATGCCTGCCCATATTAATAAGTGTAATCTTTATTTCATCTATCGATTCAAATGCTTTTCTCTTCTGTAAGATCTATCAGTGACCCTACTGCACAAAGAAGGGCAAATGATGGATCTGGAGTTGGGAATGAGTGGAAAAGGGTAGAAAACAATCAGCACAATAAATGAGAAAATAATTATATACATCATATCAAAATCTATTTATAAGGCATTTAGAATGTATGTATTTTAGCATTAGTCACATGATAATTTTAGGGAATAACATCTATGCCTACAACCCTTAATTATCACAAGTACAACTCCATTAAGACTCCTTAAATTGGATGATTCTATCATCAGTCTTTCATTACACTGTAAAAGTTTCAGAGTAGCTTTCCTGGTAACAAGCCATCTATAACAAATCAGGTAAAGTAGACCCCTGTAGATAATTAGGGGACCAGCAGGTGGTGTGGTGGTTAAGGGTGCTAAACTCTCACATGGCCCATTGTGGTTCGAGTCCCAGATCTGGTGGCTTGCTTTCTTACTTTCTCTCTCTCTCTCCCCCATCCCCACTCAGTCAAATTAAAATAAATAAAGTATAAAGTTAAAAAAAAAAACCAACAAGAAATGTACCCTTCCTGACCAAATAGAAGTTGAATAATAGAGGATTATTTTTGTCCCTTATAAGTATGACCAATTGACTCATTACCTGAATCATTTTCTAATCTATTTTCAATATACAATTGTTTCTACTTGTAATTCGTTGCAATTGATGTAACTTTAGAGAGAAAAGTGAAGAAAAGCAAGAATAAATTGTGTACACCATTTGTTCAAATGGAAGCAAGAACAAATCAAAGAAACAAACCACTAAACCAATCAAAGGGGGCCATGGCAAGTGTGAGAGACGATTAGAAATCCAGCCCATCCATGGAGTGGGCATGAGACATCTCCTTAGATCATTGTTTCCCATCAAGTAGGTTATTTGTTCTTCCTAGCTTTAGCCTATTTTCTCCTTCTTCTCCCCATTTTCATTGAAGTTTATTTACTTATTTCTTCCATGGGTGAGACAGAAACAGGAAGAGGGAGGAGAGAGAGAAAGCACCTTCAACAGATTCTCAATGCTGCAATCCAGCCTGTCTCAGGCAGCCCCAGATCATGCTCACTCCCTGGAGTATTCAGGGAGGTCTCCCTACATAAACCCCAGAACCTTCCTATGAGGGTCAGTTTCATTTAACCTCCTATTTCAGTGCTGCACCTATGTCTGCACCCCTTTCTCCCTTTTCAGTTCCACAATGAGGAGTGCTAAAATGTGTAATTAGGACATTTCCCCATGATGCTATAAATATGTTCAAAGAATGTATTAGAACAGGAAATTATTGCTGTGGAGTTGCAATTGATGCACTGTTAAGCCTAATTTTAAAACTGAGACAAGGGAAAAATGTACTTATTTTCCCCAAATCTCTAAATGCAAATGTAAATTTGGAGCTCTCTTCTACTTACAGTAGGCTGTGAAAATCAATTATAAGCCTAAATATAACAAAGCTAAATGTAGTTTTGGTAAATGAAAAAAAAAAAATCCAAAAAACAAGATAACTTGGAAAGTGAGTGACAGGACCGACCGTACCCTTCGCACTCTTCTTTCCTTTTTTTTCTGCTTATTTCTGTGTCCTATTTGTTATGGCTGTTTTAAATACATGATTCACTGACAACAACCAATTCAAAGAGGCTACTGACTTCAAATGATATATACAGCAATAACTTAAGAGAGGACATTTAAATCTGCCTCTTCATTGAAGATGGAAAACCATATTAGGAGATGCAGACAGGTTGTTAATGAAATTCTCCTAACTCTGCAGGCTTGGTGCAATCAGTCTCAAGAAAGATATCTCAATCTATCAGGATGGCAATCAATACTAAAATCTCTAGAATACGCTAATCACAATGAACACTGGTGTTATGAAGCAAGGGCAGGCAGAAGAGAGTTGAGCATAACATTCACTCTTTCATGGTTTAAAATATCCTGTGCTCTTCCAGAGGGCACCAAAGGATGGTGGTGCAGGAGCAAGCGTCAATCAGCCCAGGGAGCACTGTCTCTGTGAGATGCCAGCATTGAGCTGAAGTCCAGATGAGTTTCAAGTTGCTGAACCCCATACAGCAGGAAAAAGATATAAGATATCGACACGCTCAGCTGCATCTTGTTAAAAGCTTCCTGCGGGTTGGCAGAATGAAATCTTTATTTAAAACACACAAACTATCGTCAAGGGAAAGATGGAAAAGAGAACACAGTGAAAGGGCCAAATGCCTTGCTTAACCCACCAGAAGCATCAGAAAGGGAGAAGTGGTCACATTGTCTTTGCAACACCAACAACAGAAAAGATGACTAACGCCACCACATCGGCCTCCATCTGTTCTTCCCATGGTTTCAAGATGCATTATTTCTTTTATTATTAATTATGTGTATTTCCGAGGGAGGGCAAATATATTATTACGAATGGCAAGAGAGGAAATCATTTCGGCTGCCACTTGGCATTAAGTACAGTAGTAGATGTAATGAGTGAGTGATGACAGGAAGCAGAGCTGCATCACCCAGCCCCAGCTTTCCTCCTACCAATCCGCTCACACCCGCTCTTGGTAGTCAGCGGCTGCCTAACAGAAACTTCATGTAAAACCATTATTGAATACTGGCAGGAAGGAACTGAGACAGAAGGGAGTGGTGTGTGTTTGCAGAAGGAGAAGGAGGGAGGAAGGAAAGATAGAGAATGTGAGAATGCCGTCATCTTGGGGAGACAGCATCACAAGAGGCACAAGTGCTGTCTGCTATTAAGAAGAGCACTACACCTGTGCACACACCTGAACACACAGTGGTCTAAGCCTTTGGTTTATTCCCATCTTTCCCAAGAACAGTTTTGAGTGATAGTGCCTGTGTGCAAGTGAACCTTCTTAGACCTCTGAGCTCAAGGGCTTCAGGGAGACTGAAGAGGAGCAAGACAGGGGATGGGTTCAGAGGGGTCACTTCTGAAGAGCAATAAGGGACACAGTGAGCAATGAAGCAGGTGTTAAAAAGGTGGAAGGACCCTGGGGAAAATGTCACCTATATTGATTAAGCTTTATTTCTCTTTGAGGAAAAGTGACATTTCTGCTATTAGGTCATGGACATGTAAGGAAAGCAGACTGCTCACTGCTGTGTGCGTTCTTCCAGGGTACTTACAGTACTTTGGACGGGAGGGGTACCTGCAGTGCTCTGGGGATTACAGAGAGCATAACTATTTTGGCTTTTAAATGTTATTATTATGTTTAAACACCAACACAGTTACATTGCTTCCTCTTTAGCAGGAGACAAAGCTTTAGCTGCCTAAAACGTTGCCGGCGTCTGCCCAGGGGCTTGGCTCCAGCTGAATCATGATCAGAGGGCTGATGGTGAGGAAGAGAAAGAAGAAGAGAAAAAGGAAGCCCTTCATCTGGAGAGGACTGGGGAATCGGAAAGAACGAGACAAACAAAGTAGCAGTGGACACAGGCAGCCTGAGCCTAGGCAGCCCAAACAACTTGTGCCACAACTTGTGTTACCCAAACTAGGCATCTTTATTTATAGGGCAAAGCAACATAACATATGTGTATTTCATGACACTCCATACATACATTGATATGTTACAGATAATAAGAAGCAGGTAACAAATCTATAAGGGCTTAGACATACTGGGCCAGGTGTATCCCTTGGTGATAATCCAATCAAGAGAAAACCCCATTATCTTCTTTTCTAATAGAGAGAGGTCTAGCTGCAGGTGTGGGGAAGAAACATAAGGTTAAAGAATCTCTCCATAAGGCAGGCACCACCGCCCAGAGAAGGCTCAAGAATCTTATAGATGCAGAGCAGGGATTGGACTTTGCTAATTGGGGTCAAGATGTTTCCTGAATTCCATCAGATGTATCTGTTGGACCGCCCCTAGCAATTTCCACTCTTTGCTCTGCCGGCAGCGAGGGTCAAGGAAAGGACAAGTTTCAAGGTTCTGCCAAAGCCCAAAGGGACAGGTGGTGTTTGCTCAGAGCATGTCCCCACACCTCAGGGGCTCTCCCCAAACGTGTCCCTACAAAGCAGTATGCTCTGATCAGACATAAATGATGGCTAAGTGATAAAAGCGTGCTTCCGGATTTCTCCCTCCCTGCTCACGCTGCCCCCGCCCAGCTTCAGCCTCCTTTCTAGCTTTGCTCAGGTGTTGTAATTTCCTCCCGCGTTTCCCGAGACTGTGGCACACGATCCCTGATGCCCTGGCCACTCTACATGTGATAACAAGCAGGTGAGGAGAACCATCCCCCCCTTCCCGGTCCAGGTCCCTTCCCTTCCTCTCCTCTCCAGGAAGCTCAGGTTTTTCCCAGCTCCACTCTCACCTGGGCAGGACCCATCGCTCGCTCCAGCCCAGGAAAGCGGCCGAGCGCCCCAACTAAAAAGTACATTCAGTCTCCAAGATGAAGTACACCCCCGCACTAAACAACCCCTGCTCCTTTTCCTTACACCTCGCTAACGTCGGTTCTTCAGAAGCATCTCTGTACTGAGAAAATTGCCCCTTACATTTAAAAACCCACCACCGCTTAACCCTTCCTGCCAGCTTCCCTCCCAGCAAAACCATAAATATCCGACAGCATGCGAACACCTGAAGCGCAACCGGGATCCGCACCTGGACAAGTCCTCCGTGGCTTTAGTGGCCAGGGACAGCCTGTGCGGGCCATGTCCTCCTGTCCCCGCGCTGACCGCTCCACCCCAGAGCCCTGGGATCATGCCAAGACCCCCGAGTCCCAGGGCGGTCCGCGCCGGGGCAGCTCTGGGTCGGTCGGTGCCGGGTTCCCCCTCCTCCCGCCCCACTCCTCTCGCCCGCGCCGCCGCCGCCGCCGCCGCTTCCCGGGCGGGCGCTCCGAGCATCCCGCGCCGCGTCCTCCCCTCCCCGGCTCCCGCCCGAGCCGGGCCCACGCCGCTGGCAGCCATCAAGTGGCTCGTTAAGGAAATGCAGGTGAGTGCGTGCGGCCGGGCGGCTGCTGCTGGAGACGTGGGGTGTGCGCCTGTGTGTGCGAGCGCGAGGAAGACCGAGCGCCGGCGAGCCTGCGAGCGCGGGAGCGGCCCGGAGCTGCTCGCCGCCCCTGCTCCCCACCCCGCCGCGCCCGCACCCGCACCCGCACCCGGCGGCCCGAGCGCGAGCGCCACCGCCAGCGCCTCGCCCTGACCGAGACTCGCCTCCTCCTCGCCGTCTGGGCGGCTTCTCCCGGGAGCCGCTCGCCGGCCTCCCCCACCCTGCGCTCCCCTCCCAGCCCGAGCCCTCCTGCTCCTCCTCCTCAGCCTCCTCCCCTCGCGCGGCGCTGACAGCCTGCCTCGGCGGGGAGAGTGCAGGTACTTTGCCTTCAGAATAATTTGCTGGACCCGAGCGAGCTTTCCGAGCGTCCGTTTTCCTTCTGCCTTCGCCCCCTCCCTGCGGAAAAGAAGATCCCACTTTGGAAACAATCTAAACCCGAAGCATCCCACCAAAGCCCACCCCTGACGGGCTGCAGAGCACGTGCCGTCCCTTCTTGCAGTTTATTCTGGGCCTGTGAGGAATAGAAAGACAATTCTTTATTTGACTGGTGGGAAAGAAAAGAGAAGACTCCTCAGGGTTTCCAAGGAGGACTGGAGCGGCTGCTTTAGTAAGTAAACTGTGCTGTTTTATTTCTTCATCCTGAAGTAGGCATATGCTGGATGCTTTTTCTCCAGGGGCATGGTCAGTTTGTTCGTTTTACCAGGGAAGAACTTGACTTATGTAACTTCTCGGTAGTTCCTATTTGAGAAATGGTCTGCTAAGCGTTTTTTTCTCTTCTTTCAGAAGATCACTCAAAAGACAGTACAGGCAGCTTTACTGGGAATCTGATTTTTTACATGCTTATTGTTCAAGGGCTGTTGCAATCCTGGTTTGTGAAATGCTGGTTGGTTGTGAGATTTAAAGATGCTTACTTAGAAAAAGCTGGAGAATCCTAACCCCGCTGGCTCACTTCTGCCACCTTCAATCTCAGAGCTAATCCACCCCAACTCCCTACTCCGACTTCAGTTGGTTGGTTGTTTTATCTTTAGTTCTGAAGAGCGCTAGAAAAAAAAAAAAAAAAAAAAAAAATTGGGTCAAGGGAAAGTTAATAAAGATGGTTTGAAAGACCAGATGAAAATCCTGTTGAGATTTCTTCATGCCTGTAAGTAGATGATATTTGGAGGAAAATCCTGGAGCTAGCCTAGTTGGAGAATGTGGATGAACTTAATTTGGAGAGGAGATGTGAAAAATGCTTTGGAGAGGGCAGGCGCTGAGGCTGTGACTTTGACACAGCAGGTTATAAACTGTGACAGGGCTCAGCAGCCAGTGACAGGTTTAAGGTGTCTCCTAAGGCTGAATAGCTCTGCATCAAAAACTTTTGCAGGCAGTATATCCCTCTGGGGGCTAACATCACCGTGTCAGTAGCTGCAGCATTTCTGTAAAAACAAGTAGGACACCTTTTCCCTGTCTTTAAAAGAGTTAATGGCATCTTAAGAAAAAGAAGAAAGGTAGATAGTCTAACATTTGCCAATATTTTGTAATATCTAAATAAAACCTTTGTGTTATGTCAGGAAGAATATAGTTGAGTCAGTTTGTTTTGCACAAGAAGGAATCAATAACGTTTCAGCGTTTTTTTCCTTTATCACTGCCAAATGGATTCTGAATCTAATTCTTCTTGCATTGTTACATATACAGTAGGTACAGTAAGAATTGCAATTTAGATAAGACAGAACTGATTTTTAACACATTCAAAGTTCTTTGGCACAAAAACACACTGACTAGTGTGTAAGAGTGATTAGAAGTTTATGTTTTTTCTAACTTTTCATTTTCTGTCTCAGTATGAAACACTTTTCTAAGAAAGACCCTTTACAAGTTATAAATCAGGTTGAAAATTATTACTACTTATCTCCCAGAAAATTTCTTTTCACAAAGCAGTACATTATCAGATGATACCTAAGGGCTTTCTTGTATTTAATTGTTGATAATAGTAAGATGAGAATATTTTTTTTCCTCTATATCAAGTTGATATATAAAAATAACTGTATTCATTGAGCATCGGTTTTAAAAATTATATGAGTAATGCACAATGGTTAAGATAGGGAATGCTTTTTTAGAGTTATGATTATTCAGCACTGGAAGCATGAGAATATCTTGGGACATAAGTTTTTAGGATAATGAGTTAGGACAATAGTGCAGTTGAGGAATTTGTTGACATGAAGTTGTCATAAATGGAATTAATTTGGGAAACACTGTCATTTTTTGAATATTACTTTATTTCCTATATAAATTGGGTTTTCTTGAGATGTGACTGCTCTCAACTGCCATTTTTGCTATTGGTTTAAAAATTGAATTAAGTAATTTAAAATGAAGACCTTGGTTGATCAGATTTGGAGTATAACCTATGACCTCTACTCATTTGTGATCTTAAATATCTGATATTTGAGAATATAATTAATTAATTAAAAAAGGAAGATTGTACCTAAGTAGCCAAATTGAAGAGTGGGTTAAACATATTATTACCTATATAATATAGGACCTTTTTTCCAGAGAGAAAAGACAGAATTATTCATCCTATTCACATTTCTAAAAGTAAACCTTTATAATTAACATGAAAACTAACCTGACACACATTCTGCTTGTTATAATTATGTCATAGTGTTGAGGAAACAGCCTGAATTAAAGCTCTTTCTAGAAAAGCTCGCACATATATTTGATCACTGTCTTTATAATGTAATAATAGGAAAAAAAAGACTGGATAGGTTGATTAAATTGTCAGCTTTTTGCCCCCAGATTTCTGTGGTATACAAAGGTAGTTGCAACTCTAAAGTTGAAAGAAGAAAGTTGCTAGTGTCAGCAGTAATGTGTTTTATTATGCAATTGTTCTTGTTATTCAGATCAGATAATGGCCCGATGAAATACATAAGCAGTCTGCAGGGAATGAATGATTAATTCCTCTAACATGTGCTTACTAAAGGAGTTCTTAATAATAAAGTGCTGTATACCTGCATTTGCTTACAGTTGCAGTTGGTGTGGGCAAAGATACTTTTCTTTTTCTTTAATACTAACATTGAATTTATAAATTTACTCCTGTAACTATAGCAACTTAAAGGTGATTTTATAGATCACAGAGTCTCATATTTTATGAAACTGTGGATACGATTATAATTTAAACACTTCACTTAGGAAGGACAGCCATGTTAATTAGAGGTACTGTTGCTAAAAATTTTATTTTCCCATGTATGGATGACATTACATCTTTCCACTGTATTACTAGTAGAGGCAGGGACCTAAATATATGCAGATGTACAGTTTTGCAAGGACCGACAACGGTTTTTTTAGTTTTGTTATGTATCAGTGGAAAGCTAAAATATTGCTAGTTTTATCAAAAAATTGGCAGAATACTATGTTAAAATTTTAGGAATAGTTAATAGTGCACATGGCAATGGTGGTTTTCATTGGTGTAAATTGCTTTGCAGTTAGGAAGGTATCATTAATGGAACTTTGGAGACCTCTGCATTTTTATACTGGTTTATAGTAGATGGTGGTTCATGGACAGAATTTATATGGTAATATATACACAGGTGATCTGAAATGAATGCTGTATATTTGAAACCTACCTACCTACCTAAAGTCTTCTTTTTAAGATGATTCCAAAAAAATATGATTTTCAAAATTGTATAATTAAATTTATCAATTTGTCTGTATCTATCAATGACCCATCTTTTGTCTCAGATTTAAAGTAGTAAATAAATAACTTCATTGCAATATTCCTCTGTTGTTTGGAGGAAATAACTAAATTTCAATAATATAATTTTGGACTTACACCTATACTGGATTTAATGAACTTTAACTTTTAAATGACCTGGTAAATATGTTCAGTAATGCTAATTTTAAAGTGATGCTGAAAACGAGAGGAATAGAGTTTCATACTTGATTGAATTACATTGGAATTTATTTATCTCCTCATATATTTAAGTGCAATTTCTTCACAACTACTATCAGTACACTGGGATTTTTATTAGATTTTTCAAAAGCAATTTGACATCAGTAAAGAATAAGTAAATTTTCACTGGTACAAGCAAACATTATAGAAATTTACTTTCAACCAGCTTTTCAGGCTCTTTTAAAACGTATTAAATGAATAAAAGTGAATAAGGAATCCAAAAAATAAATACTGCTCACTGTGCAAGCATCTATATGATTGTGAAAACAAGTTTTGGATTTTCTCTCATTGTTACAATTGGCCGAGTCTACAGAGAGGAGATCTACACTCTCAATACTTGGATTTCTCTTCTGTTCAGGGGAAAAAAAAAAAAAAAAAAAATTGGCCTAGCATTTTGAGATTCTTCCCATTCAAAATCATGTGGAATAAACTGCGTAATAATGTATATATTCAATAGCAGTGTTTACCAAATGGTCAGAATATACTGCGGAAGTTTAAAAATCCATACAGGAGTTAGGGTCGGCCATCTTGCTTGAAGGAGGTCTAAGGAGATTGCCCTGATGCTATGGTAGTGGTGCCTGGACACTGCTGTTGGGTGAATTGATGTTTATTTGGAGTGGCTTTGGGGGGAAGGAGGATGGAGATTATGGAAGGAATGAGTGCTACTCAAGTTCCTCTAAACCACCCTTTATTCTCGCCACTGAGCGAGAATGATGTCGATAAGTATTTTTGGAATCCGTCACCCTACTCAATGCCAGGAGTATATGAGAAGATAAAAATAAAAGGAATGTGTAGTGTTGTTGGCATTCTTTTTCTCCCTCTTAATTTCTACATATATGCTAAAATATCACATTTAGATAAATGTGCACAATTTAAGTAAATTCATATTTCCTCACATTCCTGTTATAAACCGTCAGAGGTAGAAGGAACAATATAAAACAAATTACTTCTGTCCTTAAATTTTAAAGAGGAAATTAAAGACTTCGAAGAGTATAAGATATAAAGATGAAAATAATTTTCCATTGCACAGAGAGGTTTTACATTCTAGTTCTGTAGTATCTAAGATCTTATACTGGCAAATAAATAGACAATAATTTGAACACCTGTTTGTATGTTATCAATAAAGTAATTGCATTGATAAAGTAGATGCAATGCATTTTTTCTAAAAAGATTTTGTAATGAAACCTTTAATCATGGAAAATGAACACTGGAGATTATAATTATATTAATTTTAAAAGTTCCTTTATTTCTTTTTTAAAGAAAACTAAGTATTAATTCCTTGTCAGGAGTCATGTGATTATAGTTAACGAAATTGGAAAACTTTTTTACCTTCTAGAAAAATCAGTATGGTGAATTATTTCTTTTATGTGGTAAAAATATTTGGCTTGTAGTCATAACAAATAGACCTATGTCTCTATATATTGTATATTTTAAAATTATTGAATTATTGTTTCCTGGGAGATCATGCTAAACTTTTTCTTTTACTTGCAAAATATAGCTTGAGATAGCAGATTAATTATAGAGATTTTATTTGCAATTCATTTTCTGTGTTTCATGGGCACATGTATGTATGTGTGCGTGTTCAAACACATCTGTTCAGTGAAACACTGAAAATGATGTGCTCAAAAATTTTACAAGAGGGGGCCAGCAGTTGGCATAATGGCTATGTCGCTGGACTCTCATGTAGTCGACCGTGGTTGAGTCCCAGACCAGGTGGCTTAAACTCATGCCGGGCGCATGTATGTGCATATCCAAGATCCCAAAGAGGAGAATGGAGGAGAAGGGATTGAGGCATGGCCATCGCTCCTGAGGGGTGATTTCTTGCTTTCTGTCTGTCTCTCTCTGTCTTTTTGGCGAGCGCATGCAGCCTATAGCAGAAAAACCTCTCCAAAAAAAAAAAATTTACAAGTGTATGTACAATTGCAGGATAGTGAAATAGAAGTGACCATGTAGTGTGCTATATGCTGTGTTGCTCTCTGATTAGATTTAAATCAAAAGTTCCACAGTACATCATATCTCAAAGGCCTAGACTCTTATAAGAAGCATATATCTTTTCTAAATATCATGCAAAAACTAAATATTTTAAAAATTGAGATCATGGAAAAATTAAAACATTTTTATTAAATATTTTATTTATATCTGTATACTTATTTGCACAAAGGGAAAAAATTCATATTTGATTATATACATTTGCTATAATTTGAAATGAAAGATAGTATAAATGAAATTTGTCATTTTGGGGCCAGCAGGTGGCATAATGATTGAAGTGCTGGATTCCCACATAGATGACGATGGTTTAAGTTCCAGATCCAGTGGCTTAAAACTCATCCAGGGTGCTTGTGTGTGCACATGCCTAAGATTCTGAGAAGAGAGTGGAGGGAGAAGGGATTGTGGTATGTCTGTCCCCCTGGGGGGGTGATATCTCACTTTCTCTCCTCTGTCTGTCACTCTAGTGAGCACATGCACACTCTATAGTAAAAATCTCTTTCTCTCAAAAAAAGTATGTCATTTTAACTAGACTGTCTTGTATGAATCGTTATATACATATCTGATTTAGCCCATTAAGAAAACAGTAAAAGTGTTATAATTAAGTGTAGAAATAATGAATTTTTAAAGTAATTCTAAGTTTAGAAATATTTAGATAATCAGCTGTAGAAGTCTAATAATGCATTGATTGTATTAGAACTACCATGAATTGTAGTTTTTAAAACTGTCCAAGTTTTCTGTACTCTAAATTTCATAGTCCATCTCTAGTTCTGGAAAAGTTTAATTTGGAGTACACAATTACAAAATTAAGCAATTACAATGGAGCATTCCTTTTTAAAAGTTGAACTGTGATAGACCATTTATTCAAGTCCTTTAAGAAGGAAGGAGGCAAAATACTCATGTAATCTAAAAATCCCTGGATTGTTTTCTCAATATTGTGACCTAGAATTTTTATAGTCAAGGTTAGAAACTCTGCTCAGAGATAAAGGATGGGGAAGTGAGAAGATGAAGGGAGGAGATACTTGTTAATCTCACTCTGGACACATTTTTTTTCCACTTTTTATTCTTTCTACAAATGGTTATCAACATCAGAGATAATGGTTTTTATCCTTCGGATAAATTATCATCAGATTCACAGGGAAGTCTGCTTTATACCTTTTTAAGGCACGTTTCCAGCCTTTGCTACCATGTATCCATTGGAAATATAGAGGAGTATAGTTTATTGCTTCATTAACTATGTTAATTCCTCCATGATTTTGCCATAGAAATGAAGGACAGGACAATAATTTATTGTTCATTACAGGCACCGTATGTACTAGTCTTAGAAATTATACCTCTTTTTCCTTACTTGCACAGTTATCAAGTCAGAATCACTATGATTTTATAATATACAATGCCTAGCATCATAACCCTTACAATGTTAATATAATTTGGTTCTCAAGCATTTATTGAGCCTTCTATGTACCAAGGAGTCATGAAAAGAACACTCATGTATCTGCATTATCAAGAAATGTTTTATTCTTTAGGGAAAATGAAATCTCCTGGAATTGTCTCGCCCTTTATGTCACAGAAAAATTTCTGGAACCATTTCTTCCTTTGCACTTGTTCCCCTCTCATTCCGCCATCCTAAGTCAGAGGCATTTCTTCTGGAAGCTGGTGGAATCCATGTTGTTTATTGAGCGGTTGCTGGCCACACTGTCTTCCACTGAATCTTTCATCATCCTCAAACATAGATGAATTGAGTGATAATTCCTTGTTTGTGTCCCACTCTCCAACATTCTAGAGAGACAGTAAAGCATTATCCTCAGATTGACACAATAGAGGAAACATAAATCTTGAGACTAGTGTAAGCAATTTATAATCTATTGATCCCTTATATTTCCAAATTCATAGGCTACACTACAGTTTATAGTTGAGACTTTTGTTATTTTCAGCTATAACTGTTTAGTTTTCTCATGAATGAGAATAGAGGAAAATGAGGAAATAATACCTGTACATTTTGATGTATATTTTTATAAGAAGCCTTATAACATGTACTTTGGATCAAATAACCAAGGAGGAAAGGAAAAATACAACTTAAAGTTTCAAAAATGTATTTGGATTGCTAAGTATCTCTGAAGTTGGGACCAGCAGATTGTATAATGGTTATGGCACTAGACTCCTACATAGCCAACTGTAGTTCGAGGCCCAGACTGGTGGCTTAAAACTCATGCTGGGCACATGTGTGTACTTGCTCAAAATCCTGAGGGGAGGATAGAGGAGAAGGGATTGTGGCATGGCCATCCCCCCGGGGGAGAGGGGTGGTTTCTTGCTTTTTGTTTCTGTCTCTCTTGTGAGCGCACAAACCCTATAGCAAAAAATCTCTTAAAAAAAAAAAATCAAAAAACAAAACTCTGAAGTTAATCAATTCTATTTTTTTTTTTTGGAGAGGTTTTTGCCATAGGGTGCGTGAACTCGCCAGAAGGATAGAGAGAGACAGAAAGTGAGAAATCACCCCCCAGGGGGAATGGCCACGCTGCAATCCCTTCTCCTCCATTCTCTCGGGATCTTGATCATGTACACACATGCGCCCAGCATGAGTTTTAGCCGCTGGGTCTGGGACTCAAACCGCAGTCAACTACATGGGAGTCCAGAGACATAGCCATTACGCCAACTGCTGGTCCTAGAAGTTTATCAATTAGTCTAAGTTCACTTCTTTATTTTTCTCAAGAAATTTATGAACACATTTATTACCTAATTTTAAAGTTTTCTTTTTTCTTCTTTCTAAAATCCCTTATCAATATGAACTGATGGTTCTACTCAGCAAGTAATACTCAACAGTAACTTCTTTAAAAAAAACAGTGCTAAGATATATTTTGTTTTACCCACAGAGGAAAACAAAAACAAAAACAAAAAGAACAAAACTTAGGTTTCTAAATTTTAAAGCTGAATTACGTGCATCACCAAGATAGAAAAAATATTTTCCCATCATTTGTAAATTTCCATTGTATTATACAATTGATAACCAGTTAATATTTATTAATGGCACTTATTTTAGTGGGCCATTTCTTGTCATTTTAAATATATAAGGACGTGTGGTGGCTTCTCTTCCAAGTGGGTGTGTTCATTCTGGGTCTCATGTGCTACCCGCTTGTTCTCTCCTAGAGACATACATGGTCAGGGCACATGACATGGCTTAGCCATCATTTCTATGTGTGTGGTTGAACACAACAGGGATTTCTTGTGGGAGAATTGTGTACTCACACAGATTAAATTTAGTATGTAATTCTCCCATTTCCCTGCCTCACAAGACTTTCTATTGGGTTGTCAGAAAAGTCATGAAGAGATTTTTATGCAAAAATGTGTCATGACTTTTCCTATGACCCACTTATTTTCTCATATTTTCCTCTTACTTTGAAAACATGCCAGGATTTAATAACACAAATTACACATTTGTGAAGACTTTGATACTGAATTTTTGAAATAGTGTACCAGTATATCTTCAGAAATATATAGCTAGCTATCTATGTATATATTTTTCTTCGTAGAGAGAGGATTACATTCAGATACAAATAACAATTTTCTGAAAAAGGAATTTCAGGCATTATCCAAATTTGCTTTGGTGGGAAATCTTATGAATGCAGAACCTGGAAATGAATCACATTAGGATACCTGCTTGGAAAAGATCATACAGGACTCATCAAAATGTGCTTCTTTTCTCCCTTTTTTAACAGTCCTATTTCTTCTGTATCTACTACCACATTCCCCTATTTTGTCCATTTCCTTTGCTCTTTATGGTAATTGGTGTTACAAACAGGGATGACTCTGTTGGCCTTAGGAGAATTAAAGAGGATATAGTATTAAATTTTAAAATATATTGTACTTTTTAATGTTATACAATTCCTGTACATCTCACTCATCCCTCTCATTCATGTAATAATCCACATTTCAAAAATAGTGCTTCATTTCTTATATTGGTATTTAAAGGAGGAAGCAACAACTTTTCTTTTTTAAACATACAATTTAAAAATAGCTTGAGGATCATTTATGATCTTATTTCTTTCTTGAGTTCTTAAATTTTTTGTTTCATAATACCTTGTCATGGGCTCTTGAAAAATCTTTACATAGAAGGTGATAATAATAGCTAACATTTACTGGCTTCTTAATATATGCCAATCACTTTTCTAAGTGCTCTGCATGCGTTAAATTATTTATCCCAGTATCAATCCTGTGAAGTTGGTGCAATTGTTTTTATGTTACAGATAAGGAGACTAAAGTATATAGGGTCTAAGTAATTTGCCTAAGTTCGCAAAACAAGGTGGAGACCTATGTGTTCTGCTTACATAGCCTACATTGTACATTTATAATGATTTCCCAGATACACAACATTAGTATGTAAGAGAAATGGAACAATTGCATAGATTCTATCAAAAGTGGAAATAGTTTGAGATCCACATCTGCTTTTATAAATGAAGCAAGAAGAAGTTGTCATTTTTAAGTGATCACATATGTGAATGCAGGAGGGGCAACACTGTAAGTGTTGCATCGGGGAACGGTGATGCAGGGGGAAACTGTCTCAATGCACACTAACTGCAGGTATCTCCTCCCGAAGTTGAGAATTGAGTGGTAAGCATGGTGTGAAGGCTTTCAAATGTTCCTTTTCTGCCTTTGTAATTCTTTTTTTTTTTTTTTTTTTTTTGGAGAGGTTTTTTGCTATAGGGCGCGTGCGCTCGCCAGACAGACAGAGAGAGACAGAGAGACAGAAAGCGAGAAATCACCCCCCAGGGGGGATGGTCACGCCGCAATCCCTTCTCCTCCAGTCTCCTCTCGGGATCTTGGGCACGCACGCACACGCGCCCGGCGTGAGTTGTAAGCCACCGGGTCCGGGACGCGAACCGCGGTCGACTACGTGGGAGTCCAGCGACATAGCCATTACGCTAACTGCTGGTTCCCTGCCTTTGTAATTCTTGATGCTGCAGGAAGAGAACCTATGTGTTCTGCTCTTTCTCGGTTGACCCTCAGGCTAAGGTCATTTTTTCATGAGATTGACCAAAGTATTCCTACCACTCAGTCCCCTTTAACCTGTTTGCCACAGATTTTATATTGCATTGGCTCCTTAAACACCAAGGACCACCGATTTTGAGAGCCAACCAAGGGTTTTAAGACCATTTTCCATGAATAAGAAAGATGATGGAATAAAAATGCAATGGTGGTGAAAAATGATCTGTTGATACACAGTGGAGTGAAACTAGGATCAAGAGAATCCCATTTACCAGTGACTGTAATTCATAGAACATTCTTTAATGTACATCTCACATGATAATGAAATAAAAGTAAGGTAATTAACTAATAGAAAATAAAATGTAAGTATGCTGATCGTAGCAGTAAAGAAATGATTGAGAAGAGCAAACCCAAAAATTGTTCCTGTAAGAGTCATGTTAAATCACAATTATTTGTGTGAACTACTAATTATTTATGCCTCATGCATATACATCCTATTTATTATTTATACCACTGCATCACACTGAATTAAATTTGTTATACATTTTATTTGATTAAATAGTAAACTACTTTTTTTCCATCACATGTTGATAACCCTTCTTAAATTATAGTATGAACGCTTATCTGACACTTAAAAAATAAGTTGACGGAATATGAACAACTACATAATGAATATTGTAATCTCTAGTCTATATGGATGAAAAAGTTAAACTGATAGCTTTATACCAACCAACATTTTTTAAAAAATCAAATAATTCTCATTAAGCGTTTATTGGATTTTTAGTAGATGAGGAATGTTTGATGCCTATCGTTGGAAACCTGATATCCTAATTTAGAAAAGACAGGAGAAAGATCCTGGATGTTCTGTAAAATTATCAGAAATCTTGTGACTTTGGAAAGTCTAATGAGCAAAATATTGGCTTTGCTCTTTCTCAGTTTATTAAATTGCTGCTTCTTGTGTCTTAGGTGTACACTTGTTAAGTTATAATTTTAATTAATACCACAAGATGGCAAAGCATGTACAAAATATTGCTTTTCCCCTACATTAGGAGAGATACATACTGCCAAAAATAGGAAGTTAAAGTTGTTTTATGACTCGTATATTTCAAAAGCTTCAAACCTCTTCCTATCAGGTGTGAAAGATATGTAAACACTTAGTGAACAGGGTAATTGGATTATCTTTTCCCCTGTGAGACAGCTCCTTTCTTCCCTAAGGTCTTCTGATTACTTGCTTAGAAAACTCAATGAATTTTCACTTGTAAATGAGAATTGAGGAGTAGAAAATGTGCCAGACTGGGCAATTTTATGATTCAAACTTGTCCACTGGAGACCTTCGTAGAACTTCTAACCAGTTAAATTGCTTGTTTCTGGCTAGAGATTTGGCCTTTGGTCAGTGAAGAAGCTGAAGGAGGAACAATGGTCAAAGGCAAAACAGAAAATCTCTAGTATGTTTAACACTTCGGTAATAATCTCATTTTATTTTTTTCCCAGTTTACAAAGAAGAAAGACATAAGGTTCAGGTCCAAAATTTCATTTTTTTTTTAAAGTCATTATTCTTGAAATGTAATATATTCTTGATGTGCTATATAATTAGAATATACAACATATGCAGTACAAGAATCAGTGAAACAGATGTAATAGGTTCAGTTAATTATCTAAAATAAGCAAAATTCACAACTTCAAAAAAGTGCAGTGTTTTTTAGGAGTTTAGGGTGTCTCATCCAATTTGTTGTGATATCCATATATAATTCAATAAGGCCCTGACTTAAAAATGATGAAGTCCAGGAGCCATCAGGTGGCATTGTGGTTAAGGTGTTGGATTCCCACATGGCCAGTTGTGGTTTGAGTCCCAGACCTAGCGGCTCTAAAATCACTCTGGGCACGTGTGTGTGCGTGTCCAAAATCATGAGAGGAAAATGGAGTAAAAGGGATTATGGCATGGCCATCCCCTCTGGGAGATGATTTCTCTCTTTACCTCTCACTGTCTGTCTCTTTCCAGCAAGTGCACATACCCTATCGCAAAAGGCTTAAAAATAAATAAATAAACAAATAAATAAAGATGAAGCCCTGTCAGAACCATCTCTATTTATTTATTTATTAATATCAAATTCTTCCCTACAGCTATAACTTTACTGCAGGGTCTTGTCAAATCTTACCTGGATGACTACATCCTATTTTCTTCCTCTACCTTCTTAATTTATTGTTTCCCCTGC
The DNA here is from genome assembly GCA_026018925.1 of Tupaia tana. Lineage (NCBI taxonomy): Eukaryota > Metazoa > Chordata > Mammalia > Scandentia > Tupaiidae > Tupaia > Tupaia tana. Next base: position 44,120,929 of record JAKSZU010000013.1, on the reverse strand, counting down.
CACCAAAAGGATTTCTTTTTTAGTTCAAGTCTGATCATTCTTAAAACATTAAATAATTCTTTATTGTGTGTAGGCTAGTGTTAGAAAGTCTTGTTTTGACTTAAAGGCACTCCATTACCCAGATTGCAAAGTACCTTTTCATCTTTACATCTTGCCTTCTTTATTTCCTATATGCTATTATATTAAAGCCATATAAACACCTTGATGCTAATGTTGAATTATTTTAGTAGTTTATGACGAAAATGAAAGCAATGATGATGAAGATTTATAACCGCCTTTTCACTGTTGGAGAAGCTGTTTCATATTTTTACACTATACCTGTCTGTCCTTCCAACACTAATTGTGAATCTGATTTCAGAGCATCACATGCAAGTATCCTTTTCTGGTCAATGGCATACATACCATCTAGTCCAACTTTTGAGGGACCTCTTTGTGCAAGATGAACACCTACTATATTATTTCTGCACAACAAATTGATCAGTTTTCTGTTGTTTCCCAGCAGCAGCCAGTATCTGCCATGCAAAGTAATGATCTCCAGCGAAATGTTATGTTGTGTTTCCCCTGCCAACTCTGAAGTGGTCAGCCTCCTTTGGCTCACTCTCCTGGAACCGCGTGGGTTTCTTACGGTAGCCCAGCCTCCATAGACACATGGTTTGCTGCTCACGGCTTGGCTGAGCGCCAGGTCTTTGTTACTGGAGATGTTGCCACAACATCTGTTGAGTATGGCAGATATGGAGTAACTCTCATCAATCTTCAGAACTTGAGTGTAATTTCCAGGCATGTGGTACACATCGAATAATGTGGGATCTGTCTTGAAGAGAAGGTTGCACATCAGAAAGGGAGATAATTTATAGTACATTTTTGTTGTTTCAGTGTAGCTTTAGGTTGATAGTACAAACTTCCAGAAAACGCTTGTGAGATATTTATGTAGCATATAATACATTCTCTTTGCAATTACCAAATAAAAAAATGGTTTTAAAAGAAAATTTGTTTATATATATCATGGTTTAAACTAATAAATAATTCGAGGTTTATCAATTTTGATTAGGAAAAGTATCCCAGATTTTGAGATGCTATATCATATAATAAAGTCATATAGTCACAATGTTCATTGCTATATTCTAAATGATATTTGAAAATATAGCATGAACCATTTATTTAGGTTGTAATATCAAAATAATGAGGTGAAAATGTTGATATTATCTGTACTTAAATATTCCAGTGACTTAACCTATAATGTTGGGGGACCTGCTACTTCAAATTATTGAGTAAGGCTGATGATTACCGAGTCTGTTCTGCTGGGGTGGTTAAAGAGAATGGAGGCTTAAAAACCTCAGGTTGAAAGTAAAAAGAATCAAGTTGTTCCATTGGTAAAACAGCTTATTGGTATGCATTTATCTTTACAGAGGGTCTTTCTGCATCACAACCCATCACAACCCATGTCACTGTGACCAGATAAAAAGGATTTTTTTTTTTTTTTTAAGAGTGATCTTGAGTGATTTTAATTTGGGTTAAATTTTGTGGTTGAGTGTCCTGATTAAGTAACGTACCAATCAAATAAACAGTGGAAGAGGTTGGAAATTTAAAAAATACTCATGGCATGGGACCAGCAGTTAGCATAATGGCTGTCACTGAACTCCCATGTAGCCAACTGCGGTTTGAGTCCCAGACCTAGTGGCTTAAACTCACGCCAGGTGCGTGTGCGTGCGTGTCAAGATTCCCGAGAGGAGAATTGGAGGAGAAAGGATTACAGCGTCGCCATTCCCCCTGGGAGGTGATTTCTTGCTTTCTATCTCTCTGTCTTTCTGGTGAGTGCATGCACCCTATAGCAAAAACCTCTCCCCCCAAAAAAAACAAAAATACGGCCAAATTTAAAGCATAAATATTGTAATATTTGTTGATGACAAACAACAATATTGTTGTTTGATAAATATTGTTACTTGTCAACAACAAATATTACAACAAAAAGTTGTTTGTTTTTGCCCATAGGAAAAAGTTTACGATTTCTAAAGCCCATCTCATATTTCTGGGATCATGAATCAGGATTTTTAATTAACATCAAGTCGAATAAACTTAAAATGTTTGTTAATTTTCTATGGTGCAGTGCAAAAAGAATAAATGAGTAAAAAAGTAAATGTAATTTAAATATTCAGCATTTAATATAATCATAAATTAGATTACAAGCTATGCTGCTATAATCATGACACTCCAAAACAAGCATCTGAAACAAAATAGAATTTTTTTTCTCATTTAATAGTCTTAAGGTAAATGGTCCATCTTGATGGGATGATGGACCTAGGTTTCTGCCATCTCGTCGCTGAACCATCACATAGAAAATGGTCAGCTTTTGCCAGATGAAAAGGAAGGGAAAACAATTGATTAGACATGTCCAATTTCCTTGGACAAGGAAATTTCCCTTTCAATCATTGAATCTAGTCTTGTGATCATGCCTGTTACAAGTGAAGCTGAGAAAAGTAGTCCATAGCTGAGTAGTTATATACCTAGCTAATATTTGAGAGTTATTCATATATTATAAAGAGAAAGAGGAGAGGCGATACTGAAGGGCTTGATATTCTCTACTTTTAACTTTTTAACTCCTCATTTTATCAAAAACTGGTGGTGGCTTACATTCTCTTCCTTCATTTATATACTATAGTATTCTTCTTTACTCTGAATTTAGAATAGGTATTTAGGTATTTTGTTATCTGTACTGTTGTTTGGATTAGCAAGACATAAATATATAAGTACATAGATTAACAGATATATAGGTGCATAAAAATATATGGTTCAAAACCTTTAATTTCACCAAGGAAGAAGAAGCTCCATGATATTCAATGTCAAATTCTTACAGCTAGTTTCTCAGACGTAATGGTGAAATTAGAATCCGGGTAACGGACCCTATATCACAGAGTGCTGTTCAATGAAGGGTGTGACTAGACTTTCATGTACTCTCAATTTATTTTCTATATGGAATCACTTTAAAAAATATAACATTTTAAAGGAGGCTGGTAAATGTCGCTGCTATTTCTTTGCCATCACTTACCTCCTATGCTGCTGAATCTGTCATTGCTGTCTTGGTGAATTCCAAGTGGAAATCATGGGCAGAGATTTATTTACTGTAAATTATGATAGCAGGACAAGACCGTTTTCTGAAGACACATCTACTTCAAGCTAGAAAACTCAAAATGCATACTACTACTAATAAAGCCAAATATAGTATGTTCAAGTTTGAAATAATATCTAAGATGAAATCAAAGAATGACTTAAAAACCATAGAATTGATACTGTATGGTTATCATCCATGTCCTTTCATGTGTTGTCAAATTTTCTAAGTTTAGAAAACTGAAGCTCAGTTTGTGACTTCAGGTCACTCCATCCACAGTGCAGTGGTCTGATAAGGCTATCTCAGCTTCTAGTGAGTCCTGTGGGCAACCTTGATGAAGGTGGCAAATGCCTGTATCTCATGTCACACCCATCCGTCAGGAATGCATTAGCCCTCATGCTTTTCCCCACAATTTTTATGAAGTTATCCAGAAAATCAAAATACCGTGAACGCTTCCAGCAGGCCCACCTGGAAAAACCCACTATTTAATGGAACTGGTATTAGGTTCTTAATGTGAACTGTACAGTCACTTACTAGAAAGAATAAAATGTTTCATGCTGACATTCTAGCTGTAAATAATGCAAGAGTAAACACTTTAATAATTTCAATTAATTCTGAAGTGTAGCTTTAATTTTTCTAATTATAGCTGATATTCCTATATCTGGGACTTCTGGCGGAAGTTAATGAAATCTTTGCTCACCATTGCAGTTACATTATAGAACCTGCTGTTGAAGTGCAGAATGCTATAATTAAAAATATTTTCTAATTTAAAATGAGCTGTTTTAACTCCTTAAAAGTTTCAAGTCATGCATTATTTTAAAACAGATAATAAATGAAGTCTAACTACATTTTTAAAAAATCTCTGTTGATTTGATATTTCAATGTTAATAAGATGCCAGTGTTTCTTCTTGGATATAAATAGTGAATCATTACATGAATTCAGTGAATTTATTTGAATAATGTAAACCTGGCCTTGCTCAAAGTATAGCTATTCAAATAGTAGATTGTTATAAATTTGTGTAAGATAGACAAAATCAAATATATTAAATTAACATAGAATATGAAGAAACTATTTAACATGTGTATTTGCATATATTAAACAATTTAAAGGAGTAGTGTAGGTACTAAATAATAACATATTTGAGGGGGCATATTTGGGTGCTCTTTTATGTCCTAATTTATTAATTGTACTATTGGTAATAAGCTGCTTATCCCACAAACAATCTTTGGTATTTAATTTGATGTATATAATGGTGAAAAATAAATCAAAGTCTGTAATGTACTCTAGAGAGAACCCCTTAATAACCAACACATAAATGTAGTTTCATTGTGTTTGTAGCCTGTTTGATGCATCCCTTTTAGAAAAAAACTGTGAATATTCATGTTTGAATTGATTGACTTGGCAAAATTACATACACTACCTAGGTCCTGGTCTTTCCTACTAATCATATGTCCCATGTCCTGCACATGTTATACTCATGTTCATGCAGTGTATCAAATGTTACTCTGATATAAAATGCAAATACTCTTAAAAACTTTAAGCCTAATAACTTAGTCTGGCCACTTCTTGTATCTATCAGTTGTATTTTCTCTAACAAATTAAATTCCTTTTCTTTAACTTTCATTCTTGACTACCAGCCACTCATTTTTCACATCCTATCTGCTCTTCATGCTGCTTATCATTACATCCATATGGAGTCATAAGTAAACTTACCCAGTGCTCTGCTTATACAAAATTACTTAGGTCTGGCTCCATTGTGCAGTGGTAACACACTGCTTAAGAGAAACTGGATTATACGTGGTGACCATGGTTCGAGTCCCTGGCTGATTAAGCTGAAATATGCTGGGCATTCCTTGAGGGCTCAAGGAGGATGGAGAACTGGAGGAAGGGGATTTCAGGGGAACCGGACTCAGTAGAGGATGCAAATTTCTCTCTCTCACTTTCATTCTCATGTGAGTGTTCAGACACTCTATTCAGAATAAAGAAAGTAAAATTAATGGACTTATTTTGCCAATTCATAAAAAATAATCTGTATCTATATCTAAATGTATGTTTATTCTGTTTTTTTTTAAACTGCCATTAAAACTTAGTCATGGACCAGTGGGTGGTATGTCAGTTAAGACACTGGATCCCACATGGCCAGCTGCATGGTTCAAGTCCCAGACCTGATGACTTGAAAATTGCTCCAGGCACATCTGTGTGCATACCCAACATCCTAAGAAGGGAACGGAGGAGAAGGGATTGTGGCATGGCCATCCTTCCTTGGGCAGGAGGATGGGGTGGGTGTTGATTTCCCTCTCTTTTTCTCTGGCAAGTACACATGTCCTATAACAACAACAAAAAAATTATGTATAATCACAAAAATTATTTTAGAACAAAATTTGTTCCAGTAATTGCTAGGGTAAAAAGGCCTAATCTAATGCCCATGTATGATAGGGGCTCAGTGAATATGAGTGAATACTTTAACATATAGTGTGTGTGGATAACATATATATTAATATTATATATAAACATAATGAAGTGGTCTGGAGAAATCTTAAGAACTTTTATTTCTTTTTGGGCTCATTATTAGTTCTATAACAAAAGAAATACTTAATTTTATTAAAAAATAGTTTATAATGTTTAAATATTGTGTTTAATAGTAGCATTGTTAAGGAACCTAGGCTTTAGAGATTTTAACTCACATTTCAGTTCCAGCTCTACTACTTGCTCTAGATCTTGATCTTAGAATAGTTACCAGTGTCAGAAAACTTCAACTTGGTCATCTGTTAGACTTCCTATTATCCATTTTAATGCATTTTTACAGAATTAAGTCAGAAAGCAAACATTGGTATAAACATATGCAGATGCTTGTGTGTGTTTGAATGATTATGGAAAATTAGAGAAAAAAACAGCTTGGAAGGAAAATAGGTTTAATTATCTTTAAAACTGACAATACAAATCACATGCATGAAAGGGTGGAGTAATGACAATATTTGTTCTTCTCTCTTTTATTTTGTGTAATCTTTAATTAATATACACAGGATTATTTCATATACATTTTTTACTTTGTTTACAAGATATTTTTTTAAAATCTGGGTTATTTTATTTATTAATTTTTATTTAATTTTCTTTTATACATTCAATCACATTATTTAGTTTACAAAATGAATATTTCAACATGTGAACATTTCTCCCTAATCCAGTTGATAAAACTATAAAATTATCTTCAACAGATAATACCACATTTCTTTGTCCCATTAATGCTTTGCCTCTCTATTTTTCTTCTAAATGTCCTTCTTCAGACTCTACTCTTTCACACACACTGTATCTGGTATTCACATCCATTTACTGTGTTTCTATATCCGTTAGTCAGTTTCAGTCATAGAGTGTGGACACTTGGTATTTATTAAGTGGGGACATACAATGTCTCTCCTTCATAGCCTGGCTTGCTTCACTCAGCAGTAGATCTTCCATATTCTTTCACTTTCTGTCAAAAAACCAGGGTGGTTTTTTTTTTTTTTTTTTTTGGCTGAATAGTATTTCATAGAGTATATATGCCTCAGTTTTTCAATCCGTTCATCAGTTCATGGGCATTTGGGTTGGTTCCATGTCTTAGCAATTGTGAATAGTGCCACAATAAACATTGATGTGAGAGCACTTTTCCAATGAAGAATTCTTCTGTCCTTTGGGTAGATACCAAGAAGTGGGATTGCTGGATCATATGGTAGTTCTATTTGTAGATTTTTGAGGAATCTCCAAATTGTTTTTCACAGTGGCTGGACCAATTTACATTCCTGTCTTTTAAACTTACATTTATGATTTAAAAAAATAAAGTATACTCTGGTATGTTATTGTTTTCCTGTTGCAGTAGAGCAATAGCTAGTAGAAGTAGTGTTTTGAAATTACATTATGGTGGAATTTGGGAAATAGCTAATGCAAATCACTGACATATGTACGTGAATCTAAATTTAACCTATTATGAAAATATGTAATGGCATTCACAAATCAATTTAATGAAAAGTTTCAGCACTATTAACTGAGGCAAGCAAACTGTATTTAAGGCAGAGGTGTGAACTCTAAAGTTGTGTAGCAAAATGGGCCAAAAAACAAAACTCCCTCTCGCCTGTGGAAAATCACCTTATTTGATGATCTAAGTGAGAAGGAATCATATCTTTTTTAACGCCCCTCGTTATGTTTGCTTCATTTTGCAGAAATTTAGAGCCATGGTAGTTTGCTGAATTGCCACTGATTTTTTTTTTCAACTTATTTGGAAATAATTATTGGTTATTTGAGAGAAACTTCTTGTAAAGTTATTCAATTAGTCATAAATTGCCTCATTATCTTTTATAGTTCATCTCTGTTTTTATATTAAATTTACTTTTCACAATTAATTTTCTTTAATTAGCAATTAACTCTAAAATTTTCTTCATATCAGCTGCCTAGCTAATGAATGAAGTCCTATGGATTTTTGTAGAGATTATAATATGTTAATAAATGCTTTGATTTGACCTAATCCTCATTTTCACCCTGAAATGGCACCTTTACAGAGTTAGACAAGAACCACATAGTGTAAGCAAATTGCTTATTTTAAATTCTGAGGTTAACAAATTGTCCCCTATAAATAGTTACCATTTGAATAATTAAGCCAACCTGTCATTGAGCTTCTGGGGGGGGGGAGACTCTCCTGAAGGTTTTATTCCCCTACTCCTTGATGACATGAAAGTAAAATTTGCATCACTTCTACTTTAAAGTGCAAATGATCCTGTAAAGAAGCAGCATTTTTCATTGAATTTGGTACTGTGACAAAGACCTGCTCTGAAATGTCCATACTTCAGGGCAAAGATATCAAATATTTTATCCTCAGCTGCCCTTACCACACCTTTGAACTAGTAGACATCTTGTGATACCTCATTAGACAGAATAATTGTGGCAAGGGTGTGACCTTGTACCTCTGAAGCAGTCTCCCATTCGATGGATGGTGTGAATGACTAAGTGGGTCAGTCTCAGACGATTGTAAGCCATTCATTCTCATTAGGCTGCCAGCCACAGACCTCCAATAACACACCAGGCCGTATGAGAAATGCAGTGATTTATTGAAGGCATTTCTATATCTGCTTCTCTTAAAGCAATCAGCATTTCAAAGAACATAAATTAACTGAAAACTCAAGTATAAATAGTATCACTTTATTTTTGCTATACTAAACTCCTTGCTTGCATTTAGACTTATTTGATATTAATCATCGATCATTATTTCAAAGGTGCTTTATTCTTTTGAATTTAGATAAACGAAGATTGAAGTATGAAAAAGGCACTTCTGTCATCACTAGTCAAGACTGTAAAACCAATATCCAGTTCAGTTGTAGTGAAGCCACATATGTAGAGTGTAACTTCTCATTAATTTAGAAAAGGAATAGAGAGCATTTTTATTTTTAAACTAGATGTGAACTGTCCTCTGTAATTACAGATAAAGGAGAATATATAATCCACTTGTTTAGGTTAATTTATTTGGATAACAAAGGTAACTAATATAAATTATTCAAAACAAGTAGGAAAAATTGAGTACAGCATAAAAGGAAGTTTAGTTATTTTTTTTCAGGAAGAAATGATAACTTTGTTTTACTGTGTGCTCAATATGTTTGTGTTTTTCTTTTTTTTTTGGAGAGATTTTTGCTATAGGGCGCATGCATTCGCCAGAAAGACAGAGAGAGACAGAGAGACAGAAAGCGAGAAATCATCCCCCAGGGGGGATGGCCACGCTGCAATCCCTTCTCTTCCATTCTCCTCTCGGGATCTTGGGCACGCACGCACGCACGCACGCACGCGTCCAGTGTGCGTTTAAGCCACCAGTTCCAGGACTCGAACCATAGTTGACTACATGGGCATCCGGCAACATAGCCATTATACCAAGTGCTGGTCCTTCAGTACGTTTTTAAAGTCAAAGGAGAAGCTACAATGGCAATGGAAGAGAAAGGACTTGTATAAAGATAGAAAGTACACTTTTAGGGTAGAGCAAAAAAGATTGAAATGATGAATTTCCTGGTTTTATCTCAGCAATAAGAAAAACAGGCATTTTGTGAAGGTTACAAATAGGCTTAGATCTTTTTTCATAGAAATACATATTTTGCTTCAAGATTTCCCCTTCATTTGAAAATAATTCATTAAAATCTCTTTGGCTCAAATTTCAAAATATCTGCCAAAATTCTTAGAGAATTCCCAATCTCTTTGTATTAACATGAAGTATGTCATATTTATTGAAACAGAATTATTCCTGAGGTAGCCTTGGAGAAATATAGACATATTTAGAATAAGAATACAGTTTTGAAGCCACTTAATGACCTCAAAAGCCCTAAAACCGTCTATATTTTTGTATATAACTGTTGGTCTAGGTTTGATTAGCCTAAAAGTATGAAGTGAAGTCATATTTGCAATAATATCCAAAGAATGATGACTTTGAGCTCTCACCTTATAAACTGCAGGAAATTGAGGCCTTTAACATTGTCCGTTTGAATGTTTTAAGTATCTACGTGTTTAATCACTCTTTCATGTGCTCTACAACTTTAGTACTCAAATTACCGTCTGTGGACCAGCAACATGTGTGTCCCCTGTGAGCTTGTTAGAAATGCCAAATCTCAGGTGAGATTGTTTGAATTATCAGCTTCATTTAAAAAGATCTAGATGGGGACTAGCAAGTGGTGTGGTGGTTGAGTCACTGGACTTCCACATGGCTGACCACTGTCCAAGTCCTGGAACTATTGGTGTGCTTTTTTACTTTCTCTCATGAGTGCATGTGCCCTATAGCAAATTAAATAATAATGATGAATAAAAGTAAATAAATAACATAAAAAGATCTGGATGTTTCCTCTTAAAGCTTGAGAAACACTTCTGCTGAATACATGTCCATGATCTCATCCGGTCCTCTTATCTAAGTGCCACATCACTTCTACTTTGCCGGAGGATAGACGGAGCCACTGCTCGACCACATGTAACTGGCTTACCTGTCACTGGGATCACAACCCTTTCCTTGTGAGATGCTCTACTCTTTAATCTTTTTATACTTTCTCCCATCCTCGAAGCAATATTTTTCTCCCTTAATATCATATAGAAGAAACCAAGATGTAATTTTAAAAAATAAGTAATTTAAAGTTTATTTTTGTTTCGAGAGGGAGATAGAGAATGAGAGACAGAGAGACTGGCACTCCCATGGTCTTCACTGTGCAAGTCACTCCCAGCCTCAGTCAGCTAGATTCACTGGCAGGCCTTTGTGCACACTGGCGTGCAGAGAGACCTCAGGACATGAACCTGGGACCTTCCCATTTGGCCTCACCATTAGAGCATTGCATTACCACTGCACCATCACGGCCAGCCCAAGCCGTAATTTTACACAGTCATTTAGAAATTTGGGGAATAACAGCAGGTGAGTAATGCCAAAGAGGAGTTTAACAATTGACTGCTTTGTTTAGCTAGTTTTAGTTCGTAGTCTCAGATGTGATGTCGAGGGATTTTGTGGACATATTCTATTAAGATTCTTCTCCATGGGTGTCACACTTTGTTTCTGAGTTTAGATCCATTTCCTAGGAAATTTTGGGCAGGATAAAAGCATTTATCTTGTTTTGGTCTACAACTCAGAATTTCCATGTTTTCTTCTAGGTTAGGGCTTTTATGAATTAGCAGTGGCTGCACAACAGACTAACACTTAGCAATTTTCATTCATTCTCTAAGAAGTTTCTGGGGTCAGGAATCTGAGAATTGCTCAGCTGTGTGGTTCTGGCTCAGAATCTCTCACAAGGTTCCAGTCACAAGGTTCCAGTCACAGTAGGGGTTGGGGCTTACAGTCATGTCCGGTCTAAGAGTCTGTTCATTGCCATGCGATTTAAATAGGAATGCTCATGACATGAGAGGAGAGAGAAAGCACAAGTGAAGGAAAGAAATGCTGCACTGGGTTTTTTAATGACCTTGGCAGAAACGAGTCACTAGGTGTAGCCACCATACAGCAGGTGGGAATAATGAAGTATGTAAGTGCCAGGGTTCTTCAATTATTGCAGCCATTCATGGAGGTTTCCCATCACAGTCTTTCCTCAAAATCGTGTCTTTTGTTCAAGGCATGACTTTTTTTTTTCTCCCAGTAAGATAATTTTACCTTAATGATCAAGTCTAGTTTGCATTACTGTATATAAACTTTGGCCTTAGATGATGACTCTCCTCAAATCCTTTGTGAAGTTTTCCTATCCTGTTTTCTTCTGTCCTACAAAGAAGCCTCAAAGGAAAGCAAGACAAAGTCAACAGATCTACAAGAGTATTCTTCACTGAAACATGGAATAAATTACATTTATATGAAATAGATGAATATTTCTTTTCCTAAATTGTCCTCCATTCTCAAACCACTCCACACACACACAGAAGAGTTCATTTGCATTTTACCAGGTATTTCGTTTTCAATGTATAATACCTGGATTTAATCTTATCGTAACTATGTAGCACTCTATTAGAAATAATGAATACATTTTTGTTTTATATTTCTGAAACTAAAGAGAAAGTTTGATTGGGTTGCTTAGATAAATGAAGAACTTGCTTTAAAAATTATTTTGGAGAATGAACAAACATGTTATAGTATATTAAAACTTTGGAATACTCTATAGCAATACGAAAGAACAAAATACTGGTATAGTCAAAAATGAAATAAATCTCAAAAAATATGTGTTAACCAGAGCCATATGTTGGCATAGCAGTAATGCAACTGGACTCAGTGAGAAGGTCCCCAGTTTGTGTTCTAGTGCCCCTCTCTGCCTGCTGGGCACACTTGTACCTGTTTGTCCATGATTTGAACTGGCTGAGACTGGGGATGAGTCATGGAATGATGATCCTAGAAAGGGGAACCTTTCTCTCCCTTTTTCCCCTCTGTGTGTGTTCATGTGGAGGTGTCTTCTCTGTCATGGAAGAATTAAACTATTGGAAAAGAATGCTGACTGAATGAAGGCACAAACAAAATATTTTGTATATGTTTTTATTTATATGAAGTTCCAAATTAGAAAGTACTAATTAGTAGTTTTTAAAAGTTTATTCTTTTATTATAGAGAACAAGTGCATACATGAGAGTGAGAGCCAGAGAGAGTGAAACCTTGCACAGAGTCTGTGCACACTGTGTTTCCCTTCCTCTAACCCTCCAGTTAGCTGGAATCCTGGCATGTGCACTGTGCCTGGCATGTTTCCAGTTAAGCTGTGGATCCAGATCCAGAGTTGGCCATGTGGCTTTCAGCGCTGCAGTCCAGCATGCTACTGACTATACCGAGAGGCTGGGCCACTAAGTTGTAGTTTCTGTAACAAGACCTGTGGTTGCCTGTAGAGGGAGATTAACCAAAAAAAAAAAAAAAAAAGTTAATTTTAGGATAAGGAAAATGTTCCATGTCTTGAGATAGTAATTTTTTGAGAAAACATATAGGTTTGAAAGACTTTTACCTTAGAATGGATGTGTTTAATTATACATAAGTTATTATTTAATAAATTTGATTTTTTAATTATGAAAAAATTGGATTTGATAGTCAACTTTGTGAACAAAAGTACTTGCAACAGTTACATGACACTTTTTACTTCTGTCTATTGTTACTATTATTATGGACTGAGTTTCAAACTGAATAACCTGAATCAGACATTTCTTAAGGTGATAAATTTTGAATCTTACTGATTATCACTTTCTATTAGTGGAAGACACCTCAGAGGTTTAATTTTGAAAGTATGACATTGTAGATTATTCTACCACCCCCTGTAGCGAAACCATTTCAAACTTGGAATATTAGGTTTATTTGATTTTTAATTTATTTTTTCACTGCTTTCTTTAACTTGATCATCTGTTATACAATTGTTACAAATAGAGTCACAGTAACAGTAAAAATACAAATTAAATTCTTGAAATTTTCCAGCTTATACATACAAGTTCTTGATCCTCTACAGAAATGCTGTTTCCAGAGAAGACAATGCCTTGCTTCTCCCTTGTTACTTTAAACATTTTTTACATGTTTCATTTCATTATTTAAAAAAATATTAATTTTAAATGTAGTCTCAGGAATCCCAGGCAGAGATTTTGCAGGTCTTCACATAAATTCAGACAATGATTGAATCAGTTCTCATTGACCCTGATACTTTCATCTTTCACTGATTCTAAGACTTCTGCTGGGTTATTTTATAGTCCACTTGACATCTTAGAGGTGCCACTGTGTCCATCAGTTTCTGCTGTGTTTTTGTCAGAAATTTTCTGGGCAGTGTTTGCATGCTCTTTCATAGGGGCACTGGAGCCATTTAACTGTTAACACAGTAATTCATTGCCAAGCTGGATGAGAAATGCCTTATTTTCTCCCTTTTTACTTTACATTTTAAAAATATTTTTCATTTTATTATTTTTAAAAATTATTTTTTAAAAATTCAATTTATTTTTTATTTTTTATTGCTAGAGGGTGTGTACACTTAGGGGGCAGAGAGAGAGAGAGAGAGAATCCCCTAATGGGGCATGGTGATGCCACAGTCCTTTTCCTGGAATTCTCCATCCCATCAGGATTTGGTGCCTGCATTCCTGTTCACCTGTTGTGTTCTTCAAGCCACTAGGGCTGGGATTTGAATTGTGGTTGGCCATGTAGGATCTGGCTCCCTTATCCCCTGTGTTATGGGACTGGTCCTCTTCATTTTTTTTTTTAAATTCTTTGTTATAGATTGCTCTTTTTGCTCTGGTATTTTACTCATTTTTTTTAGAACAGATCCTTCAGTTTGACTTTTAAGTTCCTTTTAAATTATTTCTTTGCTCTGTAGAACTGAAATGGGACACATAACCCAGGCTGATCTCAGTAACTGGTCCCATACCATTGGTCATTTCCTTTCTTCTCCTGGACTGAAACTTTGTTATTGGAGCAAGGTCAACATGTCTTCCTCACTCTCTAAGGCTACATTCTCTCTCAAGGAGATTCTTTGTTCCTTTTGACAGTAAGATTTCCACAAGTCTATTTGACCTGTTTATCAGACTAACACACACATACAGTTCTGAAATTTCTTCTTAAGTTCATGCAAGCATTCCTATTATGTTTCCTGTCCTGAAATTGGATATGATTTCACCTTTACCTAGAGTTGAGCGTGAGTCTGGAAAACATGCTGTACATGAGACAACCTCAAAGGACTGTTTGGGTACAGACCTGACAAGTCATTGAGTAGATATCAACTCAGTTTCTTCATTTGTGAGAGGATCTCTTACTTCAACTCATTCAGTTGATCACCTTCTCCTCTGAGTTTATATTCCAGAGGGAGAAATAGGCAAAATAAAAAGAAAAATATGTTAGATATTCATATGTATGAATAATAAGAAGAAAGCAGTAAATATGAGGTATGCAGCATTAAAGTAGGATGTAAAATTGAAATAGGGGACCAGAGAGACTTTTACTAAAATGGGGACATCTGGGTAAAAAAGCTGAAGAGTCAAGTTTCTTTTGTTTGTTTTATGGGTTTGTGCCAAAAAAGTACATGCATTTGCCAGAGTGAGACAGAGAGACAGAGAGAAAGTGAGAAATCCCCCCCCCCCCCCAGGTAGGTGGCTATATCACAATCTTTTCTCCTCCATTATCTTCCTGGGATTTTGGGTACACCTGCACCCAGCATGATTTTTTTTTTTTTCTTTAAATATGGAACGCTTCACGAATTTGCGTGTCATCCTTGCGCAGGGGCCATGCTAATCTTCTCTGTATCGTTCCAATTTTAGTATATGTGCTGCCGAAGCGAGCACCCCAGCATGATTTTCAAGCTGCTGGTTCCAGGACTCAAAACACAGTTGGCCAGGTGAGAGTCCAGCGTCTTAACCAACACTCCACCTGTTCTCCCTAAGAGTCAACCAGTCACCCTAAGTGCCTTCCAGACTATTGTTTACAAAATATCAGAATTCACAGTTTCTTTCTTTTTTAATAAGGTTTTTGCCATAGTGCGCATATGTTCAATGGAGAGAGACAGTGAAGAGGAAAGAGGGAAATCACCCTTTGGGGGATGGCCACACACTCCCTTTTCCATTCTCCTCTCAAGATTTTGGGCATGCACACACATATATTTGAGACTTGAAACACAATCAATCATGTGGGAGTCCAGAGCCTTAACCACCATGCTACCTGCTATCCCAGGAAAGTGATAGTTTCTTAAATATAAATGTATCTAGCAGTTCAATGACTAGAGAAAAAGAAATAGTTATAAGCAGTGTTATTTTACTGAGGATATGCTTTATAATTTTGAATATACCATTTTTAAAATGAAACTACAATAACTTTCTTCTATCAGTATTACAGTATGTGTTATGATTCCATGGCTGAGCTGTTTATCTAGATAATTAAAACTTATTTTTGGTTTAATTTTTTGAATAACTGTAATGTATTTGTCTATAGTAAGCCACAGTGACACCTTGATTAATGTCCCATATTGGTTGTTAGCAGAGTTGCTTTAAATAGAGTTTGTAAGCCAGCCACTAATTGGAAAATTCCCACTTCCTGAATACTTGTTTCTGTCATGAGCATCCTTTTATTCACTTACTTTGCATTGTCTTAGAAAGATCACAGACCTTGGAGTTAGGAAAACTTTGATCTGAATCTTGGCTCCTACATTTAAATGCTGACTGGGTACTGACAAAGATCTAAACTTGAGTTACTGCAACTATAAAAGCAAGACCACTCATTAATTTGTGATTGTTGTGCACTTACTTTGAGCCAGGCATTGTGTAAAGCACTGAGGATAAAAATGGTATCGAAAAAATCACTACCATGGAACTAATACCTGCCTGCTTCATAGACAAGTTATCTTATTCTCTTTCTACTTTTTCTATTACACTTTATAACTTACACAACATTGCATCCTGTGATTTACTATATACTTGGTCCAATGGATATTGAATTTATCTCTTGTGGGGATAATTTTTACATAGGAGTTATGTTTCCATCTAGTAATCTAGGAATGTGAACTTTTCTGTCAGAAAGATCTGCCTTGCTGCTTTTTGGTGTGGTCCCCTATATTCAGCTATTCCAAGCTCTCTATCCTTTTCCCCTCAGCTAAGTTCATAACAAATTTATACCTGCTCCAGAGTTCTGTTCTGTGGTCCCGTCCACTAGACTGAGTGCAAGTGCAAAGGACAGAGACAGTATTTTCAGCTTCGCATCTTGAGTACCGTATTCAGTGTTGAGTACATGGTAGGATTTGCATCATGATGCGTTTCCAAGAGTTTCGTGTTTTAGCATTTGGTCTTAGTGGGTGAGGATCAGATGAACCCCCAGAAAATCATGTGTTCTGACTCAGTTTTATTGATTGTATTATAAAGATACTAAGTGAAAACACAATTTCTTCCTCAATCCTGAAGTGAGGCCTTGTGTGTCATTAGGGCAGGGCCTCTGTGACTGAGTTATGGTGGTTACACAAGAAGGAATTAGTCGTCAACAGCAGAGAGAAAGCCACATAGGTAGAGACCATGCTCTGATCTGCTGAAAGTTCTGCCTTCCATCATTTGTTAGGCTTCCTAGCTACCATAACTGTGTTATTAAAGTTCTGTTTCTTTATAGTTCACTCAGCCTCAAGTATTTCTGTTAGCAAAGGAGAAATGGACTAAAACACATGGTATATGTGAATATATACCTTCAGAGGGTGGATGTAAGTCAGTATATGTTCTGTGCAGACAAGGTATGTGCTATTGGCCATGTCACTTCTCCAATTTCATGTTCTTTTTCTGAATATATATAGTTACATTTAATATATATTTATCTATATTTGAGATATAGATAGAAATATCTCAAAGGATTGCTACAGTGGTCAAATATGACAACCTGAATCAAGCACTTTTATCAAAGCCAACTACTTCATAAACTCTGTTCACATTTTAACACCTCCTCTTCTCTTTCTTCCTCCAGCTCCACCTTCTGCTCATTGTTATTATTATCATTATTTTTTATTATCAAGCATTCATGGTTAGGAAATGGATGCTGTTTGACTGGAATGTAAACTGTTAAGTATAACATAGATACTCATTAAATTGAAGTCAATAATTTATATTTTATTGAGCCTATATTAGGTCCATAGCACTAGAATATGTTATATGAATAAGTATGAGAGAATATAATTTTTTCCAGTATGGTAAAAAATATTTTTATGGTTTTTATCTAGGGAAAATTTATCCTAATGGAATTAAGACTGCCAGGTGTCTGAACATTTCAGTAGAGCTTCCATGTAGTTAGAAGTTGACTTCTTGGGACCAACAGATGGCGTAGTGGTTGCATTGCTGGACTCCCACTTTATTGATTGTGGTTTGAGCCCTGGACCCAGCAGCTTAAAACTCATACTGGGAGCGTATGCATGCATGTCCAAAATCCCAAGAAGAGAAGGGGAAGAAGGGATTGTGGAATGACCATCCTTCCTGGGAGGTAATTTCTCATTTTCTGTCTCTCTGTTTCTCTCTGTCTCTCTCCTGAGCACACACGTGCCCTATAGTAAAATCTCTCCTAAAAAAAGAAAAAAAGTTGTGACATTTTTGGTCAGCTTCTGTGACTTGTTTATGTGTTATTTGTTATAATGAGACCTTATAATAGTAATAATAATAATGTAATAGTAATTATTATTATTACTACTACTCATGATACAGAACATGAGAGAGAGAGAGAGAGAGAGAGAGAGAGAGAGAGAGAGAGAGAAGTTCTCCATAGCACTTGGTCGCACCCCAATCCCTTACTCCAGCCATTTAATTCCCTAGGATCCTGGGCAAGCATTCTCATATCTGCTAAATTTTAGGCCAGACAGACCAAGGACTCCAATCGTGTTGAGCATGTGGCTTGCAACTCTGTAGTCCAATACACTACTGGCTGTACCACAGAGGTTAGGCCCACAATGTGTAGCTTCATGATTTTGCCTTCATCACTTAACTTTACCAATTTAATTACAGCTGAAATAATGTGTTATTAGTGGTAAATACCACTGTGAAATTTTAACAGTAACTCTATTTCTCAAATGTTACATTTCGAGGACCTTGATGGTATGAGGTCTGATTCTTAATTTCTACACTTAATTTATTAGAGAAATACAGATGGCTTTTATTGTCCTATAAAATGCAAAAAGAGGAGCCAGCAGGTGACATAGTGGTTAAGACACTGAACTCCCATGTGGTTGACTACGGTTCAAGTCTTAGCCCTTGAAACTCAAACCAGGCATGTGTGTGTGTGTGTGCCTAAAATCCTGAGAGGAGAATGGGGATGGAATTGGCCATCCCCCAGGGGGGTTATTTCTTGCTTTCTGTCTCTCCAGCAAGTGCACTTACCTATAGCAAAAAATCTCTAAAAAAGGAAAAAAAAAAAAAAAAAACACAAAAAGATGGGTAAGAAGATGTTGATCTAGTATTTTATATAGTTAAAACATAAAAGTCTTTTTAAACTAAGAATAGCCATGGACTTTAGAGTTTAATTAGAAGATAGGATTAGGATCACATTAGGATTACATGACAAAAAGCATTGGTTAAAAAGGTGGTTTATATACAACACACACATTCATACGATTTTGAAGAATCATTTCAGATTGACAGTAACTTTTCCTAAGTATTAAGTAAGAGGAAATGGTGCATTCTTTGCACTTTATTCATTTCTGCATTTTAGTTTCCAAGAAAAATTTATACCCACAAGCAAACCTGATGACATCTACAAATGTAGTTCAATGTTTTTAGAATCTTTAATATCATTGTGGTTTCTCGTATGACAAACTGCTGTGGATTTAGTCTCACAATCTAGTTAATGTGGAATTACCATGTCATTTTTATGCTTCCTTAAAAACGTGCTTTTTGACATCTTTTTCTGAATATGTCATTCTCATGAATGCTCTTTTCTGTGTCACTTTTTATTGAGCTGAAGATAGCAATTTAAGGTTGGCATGATACAGGTCTATATTTAGTATTCTTTCTTATAAAACTTTCACTGTCTTTGTAAAGGTTAAAGATGTAAGGTTATCTCTCTCTCTTTCTCTCTCTCTTTCTCTCTTTTATCCTGTGTTCTAGTTCATGCCATTTTACCCTTTATGAAAATAATTATGTATCCTTGTTGAATCTGTCCACTATTTTTTTCATTGAAGATTGTGGAGAGACATTTGTCTAATAACTAAAACCAGAAATCTTATAGAAACTTTAGAATACTTAAATCTCTTACAATTTACTTTTACGTAATTTTCTTTACTGTATTATGTTTTTAAAAGGCAAAATTTTGCCTGTATAGCTTAAAAGAAATACCCTATGTTAAGTATTCTTCTTATATACTATTTATATTTGTAGTTTGAGCTCATACTGTATTTGTCAACACTAAATTTCAGGTTTTTCTTGCTAACCTAGTTAAAGACAGCCATTAGTAAATGGGTTCACCTATGGCTTTCTTTACTTTTTTTTTTTTTTTTTTTTTTAATTTTGCCAGAAGGTGCCAGTGCTCCTCAGAGAAAGAAAGAGGCAGGAAAAAATGAGAAAACATGCCCCCAGGGAGATGCTCATATCAGTCTCTCCTCCATTTCTCCCTTTAGGATTTTAGGCACACATGCATACACACCCAATGTGATTTTCAAGCCATCAGGTCCGGGACTCAAACTGTGCAGACAGCCATATGGAATCCAGCTTTCTTAACTACGGCACCACTGGCTGGCCCCACCATTTGTTTTCTGTGAATTAGAAATGTCCAACTGAAGCCCAGATAAGGGACTATACTAGGCTGTCCACAGTGATTATGTCTGGTCTCAACATTAAGGTAAGGTAGGTGCTTTATTGAGGAAAATATGAAGGCAGGTGCAAAATCTCTCCTTTGTTGAAACTACACAACTGTACTATAGCCAGAGAGGAGTCCTTTTCTCTTCTGTGTTGTACAAGTGCATCTTCTTGGTAGAAACTAAACCACGTTTTGATAGACCCATATTTGGACAAGAGCCAAATGTAGCTCCCAGACTACTTGCATCTGTGATACAGGAGAGAGAAGAGAATTGGTTAGAAGTATTTCAAGTGAGCATCTATGTCAGGCTTATGTTATATAGAAATTTCCAGAGTGTCTTAATATTTCTTCAGAACTCACCCATGCTCCCTTTAGGCTGGCAGTGCTCAGGATTGTTACTGGTATACCAGTACTACCCCATGCTCTCAATGTGGAGAAGGAGAGATATTACCTAAAGAAGTCTTCCCTAAGGTTTCTCAACCCAGCTGGTACAGATGATTGACTCAGTGTTGTGGCATTATTTAATGCACTTCAGACAGCTGTCCTTTCAAGTAGCACAGCAGTCCTTTCAAAGAACAGCTATCAATCCTTGTGAACTAAATAGGACATCTGGTCTCTAAGAGCAACCCCAGGACCCCCGCCTTCTGGTCTACACTGTTGAATTCTCTTAATGCCCTTAATCTCAAGTTCCCAGTGTCCTTCAAGAATCTGACATGACAAAAGAAAAAGAAGTTATTTGTTTCTTAATTAATGCACAAAGAAAGAATACCATTTCAAACTAAAGTCTGTGTCCTCTTCTAAAAAGTTACTATCTGTATGTCTTTTTAAAATTATTTTTAATTTTATTTATTCATTTACTTATTTTATTTTGACCAGAGAGACACAGAAAGAGAGAGAAAGTGAGAAAGCAAGCCACCAGGTCCAGAACTTGAACCATGGTTGGCCATATGGGAATGTCTAGCGCCTTAACCACCACACCACCTGCTGGTCCCATTATCTGTATGTCTTGCTACTGACCCAAATCCTGATAGACTTGCTTCTTCCAAAATAAGGTTACTGTACCGTCTGAAACTTCTAGTACATGATAGTAAACCAACAGATTCAAAACAAAAATACTAAACCATGTTATACTAGTGAACTCATTGTCTATTTGTCCTCAGTGAATCTCAGCTATCTCTTAAGGAATCTACTTTACTTGCAGCCCTCTGGATTGACTATTGTTTATTCTCATATAACATACTTAATTTTCAAGAGGTGGAAGCTTTGATTCCTAATGGCAAGCCTAATAAGCAATAACCACATTCAAAAAATGAAACGAAAGACTTCTTCTCCGAGACTCCAGCCCTCCAGGCATTCTACTTCTGTTTATTATTATTCTCACTTACTAACTCTTAGAAAATTTTCTCATTCATCGAAGACTCTGAATGATGATTTACTCTTTTTTTTTCTCTCCCTTTTTACTCCACCTCTCTATACTAACTTGTCCGCCGTGCTTAGTGTTATCTGTTTCTGCTCAGATCACTTATCCAACATAGTACCTTAATATTCTTGACTCCTTTCATTCACTGTCTGTAATCTTAAGTTCCGATCTCTGTTTTGTTTCTTTTTTGAAAACTAATTCAAACAATCCATTCTCTGACAATAGCTTGCTTTCTTATTTGCCCTCATTATGACTACCAAGCTCACGGGTAGCACTCACCCATCAGTCCTTTTGCAGGCTCCCAGTCTTCATCTCCCATTCTGTATGACTTGTATTCTATGCTTATGATCTTGGCTATTTTGTCAGTGCTACTTTTGCATGCCGTTATTTTGCATGCCATCATTCTGCTAGAATGTAAAATACTTGCTGGTGGGTCTGTGTCTGTCTTGCTCACACAATTGTCAGGAGTATATGGACTGCTCAGTGAACGTACAATAGATGGATGGATCTATATTACTCATTGGAAAAGTCAAGATTATACTTCTATGCAAAAATGCATCATGACTTTTCTGATGACCCAATACATATGCTCTACAATGGAAATATTTTAAGAATAGATGGGTCATAGGACCAGATATATGGTAGAGGAGCCTGCTAGGGTCTCTTCAAGTCCTGAGACTATGCATTTTCTAGATGAAAATGAAAGAAAAATCAACTAGTATACATAGTGTAAGTGAAGTAGACACATAAGGTAACAAATATACATGTAAGTAATTAATCTGAGAAGAATCGTAACAGTGATTCTAAGTTGATATTTAGAATATATTGCTAAATATTTAGAATATTGACATTTAGTATAACATCCATTTCACATTTTGTTTAAATTGGTGTTAGGGAACAGGGAAGAATACCAACAGTATTAGCAGAAGGAAAAATAAAATAGAGAAAGGGGAAATTAGAGAAATGTATGTCCAGGTGCAGAAACAGACCTTCATGGATAGAAAATGGATAATAGCTTATGCTGCTTCTTGGTACTTAACAGTTTTACCCTGGTGCCCTTAATCCAGGAGCATCCTGCACTGCAGCCCTAGTGTAGTCTATCTCATATATGGTAAGATCCCACATGGCATGGCCTACTTTCTGAGAGGAGTAAAGGGCAGGACTGCCAGGAAGCACTTGACCAAATCTGAAAGAAAAAAAAAAAACCTAATTTTTCACTGCTGCCAAAAGGCTGCCTGCCTTACTATCCTAGATGTTTCCAATTCTAGAATTTAGGCATCCTTGAGTGGCAGAAATTTTGAATTGCAGGTTCTTGGTTCGCACATGTTACTTGTGACAATGATTGAGGCTTCTACTGTCTTATAGGTGGTGCAGCTTGAAGATGAGTATCTATGACAAATATTAATAAAGAACCTGTATTTATAGCATCTGTCTATTGGGAACTTCACTTGTTAAGAAAAATCATTTACTTTCTATTTAATACTCCGATATTCCTCAGAAATGACCTAAACTGCTGAGATTAAACTGAGGGATGGTGAAATAAAAATGGTGATTTACTCAATTAACACAGCAAGTGAGTTGTATCACTCCAGCATGTGGTGGGTAATTGTACACAAAACACACAAACCCTGCTAAGTTTTTTGACATTAATTTGATTCCTGGTTACTATCACTGGGAATAGCATCCTATTCCTAAATTAGCTGAAATTATGAATACCTCTGTTGGTCATTTTTCAAATATTACCTCAAAAACTCTTTGACTGGTGTTTGCTTTTTAAACTGCTCCTATCGTCCCATTTATCATAATGTTGAAAGAGACATTTTAAGACCATAAATACATAGACCAGCAGTCTATAAACTTATCAGTCTCCTTTCAGGGGCAGACTGGTTATAAGAAAACTATCTTGTCCTGCCTTCCATATTTTTTTTCTTCCAGGTTTAGAATTAAATTAGAAGTCCACTGGTTAATTTGAAGATTGACACAGTTGTTCTGAGATTTAATATTGTTTCTCATTTGTTGAACAAATACTTCTATAGTGCTTAATATGCACTGGGTAGTGTTCTAAGTACTTTGTAAATATTAGCTATTAATCCTCATAATAGCTCTGTGGGGTAGGGATGATGTCTATCTTCATTTTAGAAAAGAGAAAATGGAAGCACAGAGACAGTATGTAACAGCACAAGGTTATACATCCAGGAAGTGTCAGAACCTAGGTGGGAACTCATACAGCCTAAATCCCAGGTCCACACTCTAGGATCCTTTGCTTAGGTGCCTTTTATTATAAAAGTAATGTTTCTCTGACAGATGTTTCCTTTATTTGTGGAAATCAGTGAACTACTTGGTTCTTATTAGACATGCCTGTCTCTGCTATATTAAGACCTATATGTGTCTAATGATACTTTAAATGAAGCTGGTGGAAGAAAACATAATTTAAAGATCAGTTACTCCTGAGTATGAGTCTAGATATGTGAGGGGGACATTAAACAGTTTGTGGAAAGATAAAATTGAGATGAATTTATTTTGGTTCGAAACAGAATTTGAAATTCTTTCAGAGTGTTCTCATAATACACATTATGCATGAACTTTTGGAAGACCCCCTTGTAATACCCTGGTGGTACAGAACAAGCCATTGTCTTCTCTAGAACAAGTTTCTTCCTCTGTGATATTTTAAAGGATGAATATATTGGCACAGAGTAATACAATGGTGATTGAAATAAACACATCATCAAGGAACAGAAGGTAATGTTTTACTATTTTTTAAAAAATAACATAGTCATAACAAAATTATTTCTGCATTCTAGCTAAGATGGCCTGAAAAGCTTGTATTGACACCAATATTATCTCTTTGAAAGGTTGTTTAACCTTAGATGAGTTAGAGATTTTTATACTAGATAAAAAATTCTAGTTTCACTTTCTAGTAAAATGTTATTGGTACTCTGCTTCAGAAAACAGTGAGACTGGGTTATCCTGAGTTTGCTGGAATACACAAGTAAAGTACTTCATTGTCATGATTTATGCTTAATTAAGCTAGAACAATAAAAGGCTCAGGCTTTACATCCAAGTCTGTATTTATTACAAATCTCAATAAAAATGAATAGGAATGACGTGGCAATGTTGTTGTCTGTTACTGATTCACAGAATGCATTGGGCATAATATTCTCAATTAATTATTCACTTCCACAGCAGAAGAAATAAGGATTCTATATTTCCAGTTATTGATCAATCTCATGTCTTGGTAAAAACAGAAATGTCGCATATAGTAGCAGAATGAGGACTTTGGAATCAACATTTCCTATTCTTTCTGTTTTTGAATCAGTGTCTTCATAAATATAATTTCTATCTCTGAGAGTACAGATTTTTGATTAATACAAATGAAAAATTTGGGAGAACCCCTAAAATAAAATAGGCACTTAAAACTAATTATAACTATTTTAATAATACATAAATTTGATAAATATGATTTTGTACCAGTTCTCATACATGGTAAATTTATATATTACCATATCATCTTAATCCCAAATCATTGTCATCTGGGTTATATATTTGTCTATAGACACTTCAAGAGGCCTTCATAAAATGCTCATTGAAATGCCTTGAAAATTAAGCAGAAAATTTAGTCTCACTTATTCTGGTTGCTACATTAAGAACATGAATAGAAGAGTAAATGAAATATAATAAAATAGAATAATATATAATATAATATAATATAATTAATATATATAGAGAACATAGAATAGAAGAGTAAACATGAATAGAACATAAAAGGCAGAGTAGATCACCCTTTGTACTTTGAGGACCTTTAAAATATTTTAGTGATGACATAGGTATTGTATATGAACCAAAATTAATTCAATTTTATCTTTCTATTCACAGTTTAAAGTCCCCTTCTGTATCTTAAGATATTTTAATCAACAAAATATCTTAAGTTCTGTTGATTTTTTTAAACTTACAGTTTAAGATGCTTAATCATCGTGTCTCATAAATCATATTTAGTTAGTGTTATATTCATTTCTTATTATTATAACAATTACAAACTTACTGGCATAAAGCAACTAAAACTTATCATATTTCTGAAGGTTCTAGGTCAGAAATGGTGCTCTCTAAGTGAAAATTCTAGGTTATCAATAGAGATGCATTTTTTTTGGAGTCTAGTGATGAATACAAGTAGGCCATTATTTAATCAAGATCAGTTGGAGATTTGAAAAGCAGAACTGATCATTAACATCACAGGCTAAGAAAAACTTGCCCTCAGTGTATAATTTATTTGCCATTATTATAGATGATCAATAGCTTGGCAATTAAGACAGTGAACAATGAAGGGATCATAATTAGCTAGGAATTATAAATTTTGCTTGGTTTTGTTGACTAAACACAGGATATATTAGCCTCTAAAACTAAACTAAACATTTGGGAGACTCATGATATGAGAGTGTCAGTTAATTTATTTCAAAACAGATAGATAAATCATCATAGAGAATTAAATCTATGAATGAAGGGATTAGATTTATAGTTTTTTCAATAAAAGTTACCCTCATGTGCACAGTGGTGTCATAATTAAAATGTAGAGTTTTAACATAGGAAAAGGATTGGCTTTCTAAATTATTTTGATGACATTTTTAAAGAACAATTTATTTCTTTGAAACAGATGTTCTCCATTTCTATTTCAAGCCCTTTAAATGTTAAAAAAAAAAAGTGGAAATAAAATTGGATGAAAATAAGTGTCAGAGACATGCCCATTATGAACATACTAAAGATAAAGGTGAGTGTTAGCAATGAAGATATTTTTCCATTTGGTGGCATCTACACTTGTTAACAATGATGTATTTAAATTGATTAGGTTTTGTTCACATATATTCATTTTATATTTATAACCACCTGTAGTGTTTATGACTAAGTGAAATAATAATTAAAATATTCCCTTGGAGCTATTGAACATATGGCGTGTTGAATCCTCTGTTGATTTTACTGTGACACTGGTTCTATTTTTTATATGTTTTCTCAACATGGTTATTTTAAGTTTTGCTGAAGCTTCAGTGATGAGACAATCATTTAGAAGAGAAAGAAGAATCAGGGATTTTTATTTTTTTGGATTTTTATTTGTTTGTTTTTGGAAAATGGACTATGTGTTCTCTTTGATGCATGGTTTGTACAAACTTGAATTGAAAAATGACAGCTTGATGTGTTGAAGTAATTAGGGCAAGATATCAATCTTTACTAAGTGTAATCAAGACTAAGACAGAAGAGTCTTACACTCTTTCATCACCTCATTTTAGTATGGCATATTAATTTTTAATAATAACAGTAAGCCCAATAGATTGATTCTGAATTTCCTCCCTAAAATACATGATTTAATTTCAAGTATTTTAATTTTATTTTTAAGGAGGGGCTACATAGTTAAACCTACATTGCATAAATTAAAAGTATCATCTAAGTATAAAACATGAAACACACTATATTTTTAAACAACTATCCATCAAAAAGAGACACACAAAATTTGTTGCATAATCACAATACATTCCAAGCAGTTATCATTGGTAAATCATTCACATCCTTTACCTCAATACTGAAAATTCTTATGCGATATCATTAGACTATTACAACTTATAATGGAAAAATCAATGCAGTAAGAAAATTAAATTTTACTGATAGCCTTTAGGCAAAATGCAATGTTGAAATAAATGCATTTTAGCTTCCCATGTGGTTCATAGGCAAAGGAAGAAATGGAATCTGGGTTAGCTGTCAGTGCAAAATATTTTTTTTAGAAGCCGACAGGCCTGCCTGTGAACCCAACTCTTGCCTAATGCATTTGTTCTTTGATTACTTAATAATGTGAAAATAACAATCCTAATCTGATCATTTGAAAGGTCAGAAGTCTGTTCTACTCTTAAAAAAAAATAATTCTCTAGTCAAAATCAATGAGGAGGTTTTCCATCTTCCCAGGAAGAGTAGTTAGCAGAAAGAAAATGGATTCATCTCCTGAGCAATGTAGCAATGACATGTGAACCCCTGGGGAAAGAAAGGATGGGGAATAGGAACAGAGAAAGCTTGTGGGGAGGAGAGAGAAACATAGAGGCAGAGACTGGAGGTAAAAAGAAAATTCATCAAGCTGCCACCTGTCTCTTGTGAAGACGTGACATATAGACCACACATGATGTGGTTTGTAATCACCGTAAGTGGCCACTTTTCTTCGGTTGGCAGGCAGATATGGCAGACATGGAATGACACTCATGCATTTTACTCATCTTGCATCTACAGTAAAGTCATGCTTTATAAGCGTGATTTAAAAGAGGATGTTCTTTGCATAATTACCATGGGGAATGTGCAGTTAATTTCTAGATCATAAACAAAGACACTAGTGTTTTACACTGCTTTTGTACTTTAGACCATGACTAAAAAATTCATTTGCAGTTTGCATAAAAAAGCAATGACCTAGTATAATACATATTTTCCCATTTGATTATACTTTTGAGGTTTCCTCTTGAATTTTACATGATATTCAATGGTAAATATTAATATTTGTGAGAACATGTTTAATTAAGAAACAAGCAGATGGTGTAATGGCTATATCGCTGGACTCCTGTGTAGTGGACTGCGGTTCAAGTCCCAGACCTGATGGCTTAAACTCACGCCGGGTGTGAGTGCGTATGTGCCCAAGATACCAAGAGGAGAATGGAGGAGAAGGGATTGTGGTGTGGCCATCCCCTCTGGGGGGTGATTTCTCGCTTTCTGTCTCTCTGTCTTTCTGGTGAGTGTATGCACCCTATAGCAAAAATCTCTCCAAAAAAAAAAAAAAAAAAGAATTTGTTTAATTACAATTAGAGTTGGGCAAGCTATTCTAGATTAGTTTTAAATTCTTTTTTTCCCCTAGATCTTTGCCATAGGGCACATGTGCTCGCCAGAAAGAGACAGAGGCAGAGGGGTGGGAAAGTGAGAAACTACAACCTCCAGGTAGATGGCCATTCTGCAGTCCCTTCTCCAACATTCTCCTCTTGGGCTTTTTGGCTCACTCACACATGTGCCTGTAATATTTTTCAAGTCACCTGGTGTCAGACTCAAATCTTGGAATTGATTATGGGACATCCAGTGCCTTAACCATTATGCCACCTGCTGGCCCAGCTTTAAATAATAATGACAATACTATTTGAAAAGACTTAGCTCTTTTGTTATGTCTGTGGTAGTAGACTATAATATAGTTGAAAACTATTTTATATTTCCAAGTGAAGATGATTAGAGATTTCAGTAATCTAAAGAATATTGGTCACATTGCCTCATCTAATCATAATGTTCAAAATATTTCTCATATTTTAAAAATAGTTCTTCTGTCTTTCCTGATGGTTTTTGCTTTGTTGATTGTTTAGTCCATGTTATACTTTTCTAAAGTATTTACTCTGGATATATGCTCAAAACTTCTAGAAAGTTACATATCATGCATAATTTATCAACTGTGACTGGTATAAATTAATATAGAAAGGTATTTTTTCTCTCTCTCTCTCTCTCTATATATATATACATATATATATATATATATATATATATATGTATATATATATATATATATATATATCTTTTTCTTTTTCTTTTTGCTAGAGAATGAATGCACTTTCCCAAGAGAGAAGAGAAAAACAGAGAATTAGAGAAAGCACTCCCCCCCTACCAGGGGAATGGTCATACCACAGTCTCTTCTCCATCTCTCCCTCCTTTCAGGATTTCATACTCACCTGACGAGTGTTGTGTTTCGTCAAGCTGCCTGGTCTGGGACTGGAACCACATGATCAGCCATGAGGAGTCTGGCTGTCTTAACCACCAGTCTATAAGCTGGCCCAACATACATTCTTAAATAGATCATATACTGATTTCCAAATTTCATTATGACAACTTTTTGTGTTGTTTTATGTAAGCTTTACGTAAGCTGTGCAAAGAGCTTAATGAACATTAACTCACAAATGTATTGGAATCATAAACTTTCTCTATCTTAGCCCAATCTTAGAAATTATAGAATTCGGGGCCGGCAAGTGGTGTGATGGTTGAAGGTGCTGGATTCCAATACAGCCAACTGTGGTTCAAGACCCAGACCTGGTGGTTTGCTTTCTCCCTTTCCCTTTGTCTCTCTCTCTGTCTCTCTCTGGTGAAATTAATAATAATAATAATAATAACAACAAAAATGAAATTAAATAAATGAATAATTCTTTTTTTAAAAAAAGAAATTATAGAATTCTTCCATTCTCTCTAATTGCATCCTACTTTTACTTTTGAAACACTGATGGCAGAGATCATGTACAGTGTGTCTAGAATCATGGATTTAGAATTCTACCTGCTGCCTCACAGTACAGTAAATATTCCAATACACTGTGCTTCTTTATTTCTAAAACTGAATTAGCAATTGGAATTTCAGTGGTCACTCTAGTAGTTTCCCAAAAATTTGAGTAGGAACTCTCTCATCATAAGATAATGTTTAAAAAGTAGTTTTAGAAAGCTTTAGGGAGCTATAGAAGTCATGAAACAATAAAAATCATGAATTAATTAAAAAAATCATTTTAAAGAAAATACCCCAATATACTTCAAATAACACACACACACAGCACACACACACATTCATATTCATCCATCCAACATCTGTCAATGTCTATATATCTATCAATCATCTATCTTACTAAAATTTTCTAGGCTTTTCCTTCCCAACAACTTCAATGAGATATTTACAAAATCTTTGTATTTGGTGCAGATGCTTATATGCTTTATTTACACAGAATGATTTGCCACCCCTACTTTTTCCGACAGTTAAATATCTCTTTAAATTCTGATTATGCACCTCAATCATTGACTTCGACATTCTGGTTCTGTCTGTGATAAAGTCCCTGCATGATCTATGTCAGTGCATCTCCATCCTTTATTGTCGTGAGTTTATTCATACTCACCTTTCTCGGAACTCCCATGGCTTCACTGAAAATGATTCTCCTTCTCTCTCCTCTCTCTTCTCATTACCAATCTTTGAATCTCCTACTTTTCAAATTGAATTAGTCCTACATATTTCTAGCAAATATTTTGGATGGAAATAACACTTCATATTCCCAAGAAATTGGACGTAGGGAATACTGGGATGCCTGAACCCAAATATGGACAATTATAGAAACAAATGTATAGAGTTAAGTTTTGAGTTGGGGAAACTTGCATTTACAGACAGATATATTTATTGGCATTAAATAATGCTCAGCATTTATATGTGTGTTTTTTTCCTTATTGTTGGAATAAAGGCCATTGAAATATATAGATGTAAAATAAGGTCATTCTTTCTGGTGAAATTAATGTATTTCCAGTCTCAGTATCTGAGATTATTTTCATACATTAGTATGGAGGTGCAATAAACTGGCGGCTCCTTACATTCTCACAATCAGGGTGCAGAGTACACAGATCCAGTCACGTTTCCCCTAAGAAATACAACAAAGTTCTACGTAAATACCTTATTCAGAATGGGTGTCTTTTACTGTTTTTCTACACACTCTCTAAAACAAATAGGCTAGCATGTGACAAAGATGAATGAGCCATGTGGATGTACAATAGTTTAATCTGTTTCCTAGAGAGACATTAATTTGCCACCAGAAATGACACTGTTTATCAGCAAAAACTGTTTAGCATCTTCATTTCTGGAGTCAATATATTTGCTTGACTCTTAATAGAGATTTAATACATTGAATAATGTTCTAAGGAAATAAGACTTAAGATTTATTTTCTACTATAAGGTATATGGACAATTTCTTTTTTTTTTTTAATTGTTAAAAAAATCTGTTCTGAAGTTAGCAGATGCCATAGTGGTTATGTCACTGGACTCCCACATGGCCAGTTGTGGTTCTAGTCCTGGACATGGTGGCTTGAAACTCATGCCAGGTGCATGTGCATGTATTCCCCAGATCCTGGGAGAATAGAGGAAAAGGGTTTGTGGGATTGTGGTGTGGCCATCCTCCAGGGGATGATTTCTCTTTCTCTCTTTCTCTCTCTCCCTGTCCCTCTCTCTCTCCAGCAAGTGCAAGTGTCCTATAGCAAAAACTTCTACCTCCCCCCCCCCCCCCCAAAAAAAATGCTGTTCTAATGGGGCCAGTAGATGGCATAGTGGTTAAATCACTGGACTCCCACTTGGCCAACCTCAGTTTGAGGAGAATGGAGAAGGGATTGAGGTGTGGCCATCTTCCTGAGAGTGATTTCTCATTTTCACTCTCACTTTCTCTCTCTCTCTCTCTCTGGTGAGCACACTGCCCTAAGACAAAAACTTCTTTTAAAAAAATGCTGTTCTCCCTCTATCGAAGTTCAGAAAACTTAGTACTTTGTATTCTTGGTGGTTTGGCTTGTTATTACCATCTTACATTCTGATTTGTGTCTTGGGTCTTGCTCTCTCCCACTTTAGGAATGAGTTGAAAGAGTTGGTTAAATAATTTCCTTATAATATAGTATCGAGACAGTTTCTTAAAATTGAGCATCTGTGAATTCTTCAGCTATACTGTACTTTGTGTTTTTAAAAACTCTCCTCCTCCAGAAACAACACTTACTAGAGAAAGACATAAAAATCAGGAACTTTTATGGACCTCACAAAGTGCGTTAACTTAGACACACTGACCTGTATTTCACAGCTTACAATACGTATTTACTATAATTATCTGGAAGGCCTTGAGTCTGAAAGAATAATTTTATTTATTTTTTAAAAAATGTTGGACTTTATTTTGCACATAGATGATTCTTAGACCATACTGAAAAAATATGGTTTGCCTCATTTTCTCTATGAAGTAAGTTTTCTATATTAAACATTTTTCTATCTATTAAAACCCAAATATGATCTGTTGGAACTTTCATGTGAGAAAAATCAGATGTAAATGTACAATTAATCATTAATTTTATGTACATTAACTACTGTATATTCTTTTAAAAAAAAATATGGGGCCAGCAGGTGGCACAGTGGTTAAGGCACTGGATTTCTACATGGCCCACCATGGTTCAAGTCCAGCACCCAATAGCTTGAAACTCATGCAGGATATGTGTGTGTGCACCCATAATCCCGAGAAGAAAATAGAAGTGAAGGAATTGCAGCACAGCCATTCCCCTTGGGGGCTGATTCTTAGTTTCCGTTTCTCTGTCTCTTTCTGGTGAACACATGCTCCCTATAGCAAAAATCTCTCTAAAATACAAAACCAACATGTACTGTTTATTATTAACAGTGTCATAAGTATTATCTTAATAATTTCTATACTGCAATACAGTCATAGAATAGCAAGGCAAATAGATGACAATGCCACAGAATGGCAGTGCGATCTTCTGGTATGTTTTCCACACGTTGTTAAGGCTTGTGGTATAATTCTGTTTCCAGAATTCAACCATTCATTTCACTTGCTTACAGTGTTCTTGACTAAGGGAACCATATGTAGAAAGGGTAGTGGCCATGTAAAAATATACTTGTTATCAAGGGGGCAAGCCTCCAGGCATGCTCAGTAGTAACCACCTGGAAGTTAATAAGTAAGTACAGCAGATGAAGCCTGAGCTTCAGGCTTAACGACACAGTGACCTTACAACCTCTAGTAAAATGAAGCTTTGTGTGTGTCCTGTATTTGCATCAGTCAGATTTGAAATTTTCAGGCACAGAGGAATTAAACTGGTAGCTAGTCCTGGCTAGTAAAATGCTAGAGAAAGCTGAATTTGATCAGAGAATAAAATAACAAGGTTCTTATCCCGTTGTGTGTATGAGTATGTGTCTGCGTGTGTATTTTTCCCAGTACCTGATTGAAATTCAGCTTCAGCCTTCCAATCTTTTGTAAAGACTGTTTCATTCTTCCTCTTAACACTATCTCCATCTATTAAAATTTATCTTTTTTTATATATATATATATATATATATATTTTTTTTGGAGAGGTTTTTGCTATAGGGCATGTGCCTTCGCCAGAAAGTGAGACAGAGACAGAGAGATAGAAAGTGAGAAATTGTTAACGGATGGGAGAGTGCCGAGCTGCGTTGTGAAGTCCTTGTTTTTTTGGGTCCAGTTCACTAAAATTAGAGATCTGTCCCTAGGCGCAAAATGAAACCGCAACCACGGATGAAATAGATAGAAAGGAAGATTTAATAGGAAAGAAAGGAAAGGAAAGAAAGGAAGTACACCCAAAAAGCTGTTGGGTGGGCAGATTGCCAGGTGGCAACCGCGCTTGGTACTAGTTAGCCGTTATTTTATTACTAGAGGTCATGAATATTCATTAGTAGGCGGCCCTTTCCACTGCCTATGTTCTTCCTTTAAATTTGAATCCTCGCCTTCTTTCCTGCACCTGCACACCTTCCTCACAGGTAAAGAACGAGGAACTTGATTACCTGCTTGTGCAAGCCCAATGTGTGCCAGGTTGCCCCAATTAGATTGCCCAAATAGTCCCAATTCCCATTAGGGCATTGACCAAAACACTTGCTTGGGTCTTTTGATAAGAGAAAAATCTACGAATCATCCTTGTGTGCTTCCCTCAGGCCCCAAGGGAGGAAGATGGCAACTTTCCTCACCCTCCTGGCACCCGGAGCTAGATAAGCCTTTCACTTTTCTCATAGGGCTGCCCGCTCGTGACTAACTGCCTACAACAAAATCACCCCAAGAGGGATGGCCACAGTACAATCCCTTCTCCTCCATTCTCCTCTTGGAATCTTGGGCATGCACACATAAGCACCTAGTGTGAGTTTCAGCCACCGGGTCCGGGACTCGAACCGTGGTTGGCTACGTGAGAGTTCAGCAACATAGCCATTACACTAACTGCCCAACCTTGCTAAAATATTCTGATCTCAGTCTAGCAATTTAAGACCATCATACTCACTCTTATGTGAACTTCAGAACACTTTCTTGTAGCAACTCATCTGTATATCCTTTAGACTTATTAATAAATTGAATCTGATGAAGTATTCTTTCTTGAGCAGTAAAAATATGATGGGTAATCATATACTTAGCTTATCAAAATAGGGAATCTGAATAATAAATGCCAGAACAGATGTCATAAAATTCAATGATTTTGTAAAGAGGAAAGTAGGATAAATGAGAGAACTATGGATTATTTCCTTAAGAATTGTTTTTTTCCAAAATCCAGGAATATGAGTTAGTAATTTAATTTTTATATATATATATATATATATATATATATATATATGTGTGTGTGTGTGTGTGTGTGTGTGTGTGTGTATAGGTTTTTGCCATAGAGCTTGTGTGCTTGTCAGAGAAAGACTGAGATTAAAGTGAGAAATCACTCCCCACTAGGGGGAGGGGGAGGGTTGGCTGCACCACAATCCCTTGTCCTCCATTCTCCTCTTGAATTTTGGGCATGTACAGGCACTTACCCAGCATGATTTTCAAGCCACTGGGTCCTGGACTCAAACTGCAGTTGGCCATGTGGGAATCCCACAATTTTTTTTTTTTTTTTTTTATTTAGGAAGGTTTTTGTTGGGAACCAGCAGTTAGCATAATGGCTATGTCGCTGGATTCCCATGTAGTCGACTGCGGTTTGCGTCCCGGACCCGGTGGCTTAAAACTCACGCCGGGCGCGTGTCCGTGCGTGCCCAAGATCCCGAGAGGAGAATGGAGGAGAAGGGATTGCGGCGTGACCATTCCCCCTGGGGGGTGATTTCTCGCTTTCTGTCTCTCTGTCTCTCTCTGTCTGTCTGGTGAGCGCACGCACCCTATAGCGAAAACCTCTCCAAAAATAAAAAAAAAAAAAAGAAAGGATTTTGTTGTAGCGCATGTGCACTTGTCAAAAAGACAGAGAGACAGGAAGCGAGAAATTACCCCCCAGCCCCAGAGGGGATGGTCACACCGCAATCCCTTCTCCATTCTCCTCTTGGGATATTGGACACGCACACACACATGCCCAACATGAGTTTAAGCCACTGGGTCTGGGACTCAAACCACAGTCGACTACATGGGAGTCCAGCGACATAGCCATTACGCCATCTGCTGGTCCCGGGAATCTCACATTTTAACCACCAGGCCATCTGCTGGCCTCAGCGCCTATACTTTAAAAAAAAAAAAAAAAAAAGCAGTATAATATGAAAATTATTTTGTTAATATATTTAGACAGGTTACTGTAAATTATTTTATAGATACATGGAGCATGGTAATGTTGCACAAAGGTACATTAATAAGCTAAATATAAGTTGATTTTTAGTTTGATTTGGCAAATTCAATTTTTTGCAGACATTCTGGGGAATGAAATTTATAAATTTTCATAATTATCCAATTTTCAGCCTTATAGAACTAAAATTTATAAACATACAAATAAAAATCATGTATGTTCAAGGTGAATAACATGGTTTTTCAATATGTGCATATATTGTGAAGCAGTTGTCACAATTAAGTGAATTAACATGTCCACCACATAATACAATTACTTTTTTGTTTCTGTTGAAAATACTTAAGGTATACTTTTGTCAAATTTCAGTTATAGAAGAGGGTATTGAAAAGTTGGTGGAAAAATGCATATTATGAAAAAATTACATATTCATTTAAAAATATTTTATACCAGAATAAACTCATACTCTATGTTTACCTCAAACTGTTTGAAATAGCTTTGTACAATATATTAACTAAAACATATATTAACTATAGTTACATGCTGTATATTAGATATCTAGAAATTATTCATCTTCTAGGTGCAGCTTTGTACTCTTTCTTCAGCATCTTCCCATTCTCTCCTCAACCCTTGCCCCATTCACCACATTAGCCATTTTTCTACTCTCTAATTCTGTGATTCCATAAATTCCACATAGTAAGAAAGACTGTGCATATATGTATCCCTATGTCTTGCTTATCATATTGCTTAGCATAGTATACTCCAGGCCCAACCATGTTGTTACAAATGGCATGATTTCCTTCTTTTTTAAGACTGAATAATATTCCATTGTGTACATGTGTATACACACTGATGCACGAAGATAAACATACACACGTATCATATTTATCCATTCATCTGTCTCTGGACACTTAAGTCGATTTCATGTGTTACCTATTGTGAAAAATCCTACAGTTAACATGAAAAAGCCTACAGTTAACACTATTCTACAGATAGTGACTTCATTTGCTTTGGAATTGTATGCAGAATTAAGATTGCTGGATCATATAGTATTCTATTTTCAGTTTTCTGAGGAACTTCCATACTGTTTTCAATAATAGCTGTACTGATTCACCCCCCTTCCAACAATAAGAACTTCCATTTCTCTCTACTTCTGGCCAACCTTCATTATTTCTTATCTTTTTGATACTAACCATCCTAGCAGATGAGAGGTGAAATCTCATTGTGGTTTTGATTTGCATTTCTTTGATAATAAGCAATACCAAATACTTTTCTTAAACTTATTGCCTGGTTTAATGTCTTATTTAGAAAAAAAAGTCTCTTCAGGTCCTTTTCCCATTAAAAAAAAAAGTTCGTTTTCTCCAGAGATACACACAAATGCTCACAACAGGATCTTCCCACAGACTCGGCCAGCCCAGATGACTGACAAAGGGAAGACTCCAGACAAGAATCTCAGGTGCAAACCCAGAAATTTCCCATGAGGATATATCCTTGCAGGGTCTTTTATTAGTACTGCATTAGTGTTTCACCATCCTTTGTTCTTTTATTTATTTATTTATTTATTTTTTGCTATAGAGCGGGTGTGCTCGCCAGACAGATAGAGAGAGACAGAGAGACAGAAAGCGAGAAATCACCCCCCAGGGGGGATGGCCACGCTGCAGTCCCTTCTCCTCCATTCTCCTCTCAGGATATTGGGCACGCATGCACACGTGCCCGGCGTGAGTTTAAGCCACCGGGTCCGGGACTCAACCCGCGGTCGACTACATGGGAGTCCAGCGACATAGCCATTACGCTAACTGCTGGTCCCCTTTGTTCATTTTTTAAGGTTTATTATTTTTTTTTCATTAGACAGAGTACGTGTGTGTGCATGCATGTGCACAAACATGCATTCTCAATGGAGTCCTAATGCCACAATCCACTCCTAACCTGCCAGACTCTGAACTTGGCAAGTTTGTGCCGTATGTATATAGGTGAGACTCTGGACTTAAACTGAGGACCTTCCCAAGTGAGACTGCCTTGTGGACTGTTCCACTTCACTTTACTGTGGGCTGGCAACTATTTTTTTTTTTTTTTTTTTCTGTAGGTTTCCTATAGGAAGTATGTGCTCACTGGAGATAGACAAAGAGGGAGAAAGAGAGGTGAGAAATTGCCTCCCCACAGGAGATGGCCACGCCATAGTACCTTCTCTTCCATTTTCCTCTTGGAATTTTGGGCACACATGCGCATGTGCCTGGCGTGTTTCTGACTTACTTGTTCTGGGACTTAAACTGTACAGTTGGCCATGTGGGAATCTACCTGCCTTAACCACCATGCCATTGGCTGGGCCGCATTTGCTCATTTGTAATTGAGTTATTTGGTTTTATGCTATCAAATTCTATATATTCTACAGATATTTTTGATAATTAACCACATACAAGTTATATTATTTGCAATCACTCTCCCCCATTCTGTGGGTTGCCTTTTCATTTTATTATTTCCTTAGCTATGCAGAATATTTTTAGTTTGATGTAGTCCTGCTTGTTCGTTTTGCTTTAATTGCCTTTGTTTTGGGTATCATATCCAAGAAAATCATTGTCAAGACCAGTGTGGTGGAACTTTTTCCCTATATGTTCCTCTAGGACTTTTGTTTTCTCAGGTCTTATATTTAGATGTTTAATTCATTCGAGTTATGATATGTTTTATGTACTTCTTTAACATAGAGCATATGATTTCTGTTTTTTGAAGTGTCCAATTTTTCTGCCTTTAGATTTTCTATACATTGCACACATGAACCAAAGAGCTGTAATGACATTTTTGTTACTATCTATCCCAATTTTCTCACACAAACCCAGTAACTTTTTCTTTACACATTTATCATTACACTGTTTACATTATTTATCTCCATGACTATAATCTCCTTAAGAGCAGAGACTCTGTTTCTGTTATTGTCTTCTTATCAATAGAATAATCTGGATTACTTAATAGATACTTGAAACATGATAAACTAGTGGCATGACTGTGTGACCAAATCTAAAAGGAGCTCTAAACCATACACAGATGTAAGATTATGAGATAAATGTTATAGAAAACTTTAAGGAAGTACTGTAAAGGTTGTCATGAGAGAGAGAGAATCCTTTCAGCAATCTTTATATCTCTTTCCTTCATTTAAAGGTATTTGTGGAATAGCTATATAATGTGCCAGGCACTACAGATACAATAGTGAAGAAAATATCATTTCTTTCTTCAAAATACTTGAAGTCTAGAAAAAGGTTGATGTGATGTTGGATGTGCAGGTATAAACAATTCTGATGCAACCCACTAAATTTCATGATAAAGACAGATCATAAATAACACCCAAAGCAAGACATTCTAGGAATATCAAATGAATAGCAATGAAGCTACTATATCACTTCAGATTGTCTCTATGTTGACTATATTTTTCTTTTTATTTGTTAAATATGCCGAGTTTATTACCTATATACATTATTTTAATTCATTTAAGATTAACCACTCCAAAAATATAATTTACCTATTTAACAGGAATTGCATGATTACAAAAAACATAAATTCGTAATTATCTCACTTTGAAAAGAAAAATGTCTGCGTTTGAACCTGACACATTTAGAAAATTAAGAAAAAGTGGATTGTAGAGAGAATGTTATAATGAATTACATAGCTATGAAAACAATCGTAATAATTTATCAACCTAGATGCTGGGTAAATTTGCAGTATATCTATGTTGCATTTATTGAATGGAAGTAGAAAGGATACACACACACACACACACACACACACACACAAATATACAGGATGAACTTTTAGTAACTTAGTTCAAACAGCACATATGCAAATAGATTACAAAATAATAATTTTAAACGTTAAAAAGCCAGAGTGTGGAAAAGGAGGAGCAGATAGATAACTATATAATAGTATTTGTGTAGTTATTAAAATTGAGCATCCCTTTGGCTCTGAGCCTTCTGAAAACAAAATCAGTTATTGCAATTCAAAATCATATCGATGGATTCCAATAATTAATGAAAACTGTTAAATTGGTTTATATCGTGACAGCTAAAATTCTGATCCATTTACATACATAATTAAAAAGGTACATATGCAGTAACAAAAAATGACAAAATTTCAGAGATAAAGAGTTTTTTGGTAGTAGGAAAAGCAATGCTTTTTAGGAAGCAATATATTTGAAGAATATTTATATGGTATAGGTTTGTGATTTTTGCACTGTACTCCATTAAAGCCTTGTATACATAGCAAGAGATAACTTTGGAGACCAACTTATGAATAGTAAGAGAAGACAGAAGCATGGGCTACCTATTGTAATACCAACAGAGCTGTTTGAGATATTCTTTGAAAGGGATGTCACATATGGAGGTGTTCTTTGGAAACCACTTACAGACAATATACTGAAAGTTATAATTGAAACTGTAACTTAGACACATTGAAAATGGATATTCTGGCTATTTTTAGCAGGAAAACTGTGCTAATTACCTAACTAATATCAAAAAGTAAAATTTGTATAATTGTGATAATGTAATATTACAAGGTGTTTTATTTTGATTTTGTGACCAAGATAAATTAATATTTAGAGGAGTCTGGATTATCATACTTTTCATTCTAAAAATGGTTCCAGAAAGGTATATATTAAAAAAAAAAAAATCCATGGAAAATAGGATTAAAGGAATAGGTTATTTGGTATAAATTTTTTTTTTTTTTTTGGAGAGGTTTTTTTGCTATAGGGCGCGTGCACTTGCCAGACAGACAGAGAGAGACATAGAGACAGAAAGTGAGAAATCACCCCCCAGGGGGGATGGTCATGCCGCAATTCCTTCTCCTCCATTCTCCTCTCGGGATCTTGGGCACGCACGCACACGCACCCGGCGTGAGTTTTAAGCCACCGGGTCCAGGACGCGAACTGTGGTTGACTACATGGGAGTCCAGTGATGTAGCCATTACGCTAACTGCTGGTCCCTCAGAAAGGAAGGAAACTTTTAAAAAACAATATTGGAGAACTTGACTGCCCCTGTAGGAGTAAGGGATTGAATGAATTTGAGCCCTAGTCATACCATGTTCAAAATCAGCTCCTGATCTTAAGGAGCTATTTTAGAGCTCTTAGAGGATACCTCAAGAATATTATTATAACTTGAGATAAGGAATAATTTTATTTTTTAAAAAAATTTAATTGCCAGAGAGCATGTGTTTCCATCAGAGAGAGCAAGAGAAAAGAAAAATAAAAATCTCCACTAGAGTGTAGTCATGCTACTATCCCTTCTCCTTTATTTCTCCATTATGTGAGGATTTGGGGCATGCATACACATGGCCTGCTATGATTACCAAGTTGCCAGGGCAGGGATTCAAACCGTAATTGACTATGTGAGATCTGAGTCCCTTAAGCACTAGGCTATGGGGACAGCCCAGGATGAATTTCTTAAATAAGGCACAAAAAATCCAAACTATGAAGAAGGAAAAGATGGATTCAGTTACATCAAAATTAAGAACTTTTGTTCAGAAAACATAATGAGAGAGAAAAGACAGTGAATAAAAAATCATTTCCAACATGTGCATCAGATACCTAGTGAACTATTATGCAGAATGTTGATAGAAATCTCACAAATTAAAAAAATAAGGGGATAGCAGGTGGCATAGTATTTAAGACCCTGGACTCCTACATGGCTAATCGCAGTCTGAGTCCCGGATCCAGGGTCTTGAAACTCATGCTGGGCATGTGTGTGTGCATGCTTAAAATCTTGAGAGGAGAATGGAGTAGAAGGGATTGCAGCATGGTCATCCCCCAGGGAGGTGATTTCTTGCTTTCTGTCTCTTCTGCAGCACACACACCCTTGAACAAAAAATGTCTCTCTCAAAAAAAAAAAAAAAAAGTGAAACTACTTTTGCCATTTTACAAAACATGGTATCCATATAATCAATTATCACATGAGAATCTACTCAATGTCCATTTCATCCCAGGGAAGTAACAAAATGTGTGGAGTTTAGCCATACTGTTAGTAAAATATAAAACAATTGGGACTTATACATTGCAGATATGAATATAAATTGGTATATTTCTTTCTGTAACATACCAAAGCACTGAATAGTAAAGCTTTAGAAATGCACACTCTAAAGCTCAGCAAATTCTACATATGTTTCCTAAAAAAACTCTTTTAAATAGGCACTGAACTAGTTATAAAGAACATATGTCTCCAGCAGCATGGTTCAGAATCCTAGAAAACCTAGGAACAATGCAAATACCCAAAAAGTTGGGTTGTTGAGTAGCAACATATTTATGTGATGAGTATTAGTGAACAAAGGAAATGAACAAATTACTGTGACCCTCAATAACATTGAAGACTTCTATGTCATATTGAATAAAAGATAGAAAATATGAAAGAATACACATGGTATTTAACATAAAAGTCAAAAACAAGAATCCAAGACCTATTAACGATGTAAAATAGGCAAAATTATGAAGACTGAAAAAGAAAGATCAGAAAAAAATCACCTCAGAATGGTTACCTTGATAGAAAGAGTGATTTTTACGTGTATTACACATACGTGTGTGTGTGTACATGTGTGTATGTATGATGTACTTCTCTCAATGTTTGGTTAATAAAAAATGAAGTATTTGTGAACAAGAGTTGAGAAGTGGAATGTACGAAACTCAGATGGGTATAGGAGTATCAGTAACTGGAAAATTATAGGGATTATAGTGGTATGGTATACTAGGCTGCATTTAATAAAAGTTAAAGATAGAGAGGAAGTCCTGTTGCTGCTAAAGCCTTTACACATTATGCAAAGGAGATTCTTTTTAAATTTATTTATTCCCATTGCAGCATTAAAAAAATACTT
Source organism: Tupaia tana (assembly GCA_026018925.1). Classification (NCBI taxonomy): domain Eukaryota; kingdom Metazoa; phylum Chordata; class Mammalia; order Scandentia; family Tupaiidae; genus Tupaia; species Tupaia tana. The sequence continues at coordinate 44,078,807 of JAKSZU010000013.1, read as the reverse complement.
ATAATAAATACAATGTCACAATTATCTATTGGGCTGCCTTTTGAAAGTCTGTTCATCAGACCATAAACTTTGTGAGAGGAGAATTCTATCTCATTCACCATTCTTAACACATAATGCTTGGCGTATAATCTTTGCTATAAAAATATTTGTCCAATTTTATGAATAAAGGCTGAGGACAATGACAAACCACTGAGGAATTTGCATACAACAAAGAATGTATTTGAAGGATGAAGTTAAGCATCAGGGAGATGAGTTAAATTTCTATTTTGATAATCTAACTTATAAATAAATTTTATGTTAAAAAATGAATGTTTCCAATTTTTTTCCTACCCTTGTATCTCCTTCTAATGTCTCCCACTTGACAAAATTTAAAAGAAACTAGCTATTAAGAAAGCCTAGAAAAGATAGTTCACAGGAAACCAATCTAGTGGTGTTAAAAGGGTGGGTGTGGGTCTGAGAAATAATGGCACCAGCAGTTAGCATAATGGCTATGTCGCTGGACTTCCATGTAGTCAACTGCGGTTCGACTGTGCTGTAGCACACGCTCACTGACTCTGTGCAGTGTTTTCTTTTTGTTGTTGTTTTTAGGTTTTGTTCATAGGGTCCATGTGCTCACCAGAGAGAGAAAACACGGTGACAAGAAAAGTGAGAAATCACCTGCCATAGGGATGCCCATGCTACAGTTCCTTCTCCTTCATTTAACTCCTAGAATTTTGGGCACCCATGCACACATCCCTGGTGAGATTTTCCAGCTACCTAGTTCAGGACTCGAACTGCAGTTGGCCATGTGTGAGTCTAGCACCTTAACTACCATGCCACTTCCTCACCCCAACTGTGTTTTCTTGTTTGTTTGTTTTTTAAGGTTTTTGCCACAGGTGCATGCATATGCCAAAGAGAAACAGAGACAGTGAGAAGGAAAGTGAGAAATCACCTCCTGGGGGGAATGTCCATACTACAATCCTTTCTCCACCATTCTCCTCTCAGGATTTGGGGCAAAACATATCAGGTGTGATTTTCAAGCCAATGGGTCTGGGACTTGAGCCTCAAGTGGCCATGTGGGAGTTTGGCACAGTAACCACTATGCCACCTGCTGCCCCCAACTGTATTTTTTCATACTACTCAAAAAATTTTAAAAATTTGAGTCAGTGAAATAGTTTTTGAGTGACATATTACAATTAAAGTTAAGGGTTTTCTATAAATTTATGTAAAATACATTTAATAACATATTAACTTTCTGAAAGCATATTATCCAAATACCCATGTTTATATGATGTCAGTGTAGTAAAATCATTGTTCAGGGTTCCAAGACATTTCCAGTAAATTATTGATATTTCGTTCTTTAGTATTTGATATGTGTATATGAATTGAAATACTTCACTGAGTTTTATTATAATAGATCTTTGCCCTTCTCCAAAAATTAGACACACAGAACACTTTTCTTGAAGTGCTTTTGTTGTTTCTAATTGTGAGATCATGAATGTAAACACTGCAAAAAGAAAAAGAAAAAAACAAAAAATGGCTGACAAACATTTCTAGATTTTCTTAAATACAAGGGAAATTTAATAAGGTGGAACACGGCTGCTGAATTAACATTTGTTGCGTGTTTTTCCTGTTCTTCCTCCTAAGCTTAATACTTGCTGCATTTTCCTGAGGTTGTGAACACCATCACAGTATTGTTACATTAAGTGATCCTAGATTATTTTTAAGGAGGCCTGAATGCTCACTAGAAGATATTTTTATCTGAATGCGGAGATGCAGTTGTGGTACAGAGACAGTAAGAACACTTGGCATGGCAGCTTATCTCTTCAGACAGACCATCCTCTTCAGGTTCCTGAATATGGATGGCTCACTAAGACTGTGAAAGAATTCACAATGAGATAAAACATTAACTAAAGAAGAAATAATGGAGTATGTTTCATTTCTTCACACTATCAGCCCAGGTTTTGCAAGTATTCCACTGTCTTTCCATTTACCTATAAATACGTCCTTCATGATTTCTTCTTTACACAAAAACGAGAGAGGTAATAAAACTGAGGCATTCTATGGCATTAATTGGCCTCTGAAAAACTTAAAAATATATTTTTAATAAGTCAGAGGCTTTTATTGTCCTATGTCCTATGGGATCTGTTAAAGTAGATTATAGAGGGAAGACACATTAAGGCCAAGAGTCAGAGAATAAGCTGAAGTGTTTATAGATCATGGAATCTCCGTTCTTTATTTCACAGAAGTAAAAACTGAGGACAGAAAAATTAGAGGATTGCTCAAGGGCACAAACACAAAGTTAAACCATATTTTATTTCTCATTCTCTCTGCTCATTGCTCTTTGTACTAAATCACCACATATATTTGGAAGTCCTGGCTTATATTTTTTGTTCTGTGCTTAATTGGATCTGTAGTCTGAATGCAGTCATTCAACAAAGATTTATTGAATGACTGCTATATGGAGGCAGTATTCTAGCATATAGTAATATAAAGATGCTAGATGAATGTAATAATGTTCAGTATGAACAACTTGAAATTGAGAAATAAATTCTATAGTGCTGATCAACAATCAGACATGTTGGGTAGAATCTGAACCTTCTCCTGGTCAAACGTTTTATAACATTGGCTACCATTTCTTAAATATATTTGTTAAATAAGTGCTTCACTTGTTTTGGTTCTAAGTTATAAATTAATCCTGATATATAAGTGTTACTATCCCCACTTTACAGATTAGGAAGTCAGTAATTTGTCCAAGAGTATTATCCACCTTTAAAATGAAAACCTGGATTTCAGCCTTAGGTTTACATAAATCCAAAAATCTAGACAACATTGTAAACACTAAGCTACTATTGATTGAAAGTATTTTTGAAGAAAAATTTACATATCATAGAACTAGTTATTGGGAAAAATTGGAAAATGGAAAAAAGAAACAGAAGAAAACATTATCTTTAGTTTCACAAGGAATTATTCATGTTTACACTTTCCCTGAACAGAAGTTCTCCCCATCCATACCCTTCAAATGTAGTAAGTTCATTCTCCTTTTTATAGGATAAGGGTTCTCTGGGGTCTATATCAGCTCTGTTCAATAGAACTTTCTGCAGTGATGGGCATGTCCCATATAAACGATGTCGAATACGGTAGCCACCAGCCTCATGTGGCTACTGAAGAGTTGAAATGCAGCTACAGTGATGAACTCAATATTAGTTTAAATTGACTCAAACTCAATTTAACTATAATTTAAATAGCTATATGGCTATTGAGCATTTGGAACAGGACTGGTAACACTGAGGAACTGAATTTTTAATTTTAGTTAATTTCAAATTTAAGTAGCCACATTTGGTTAGTGGCTAGAGTAGTGGTCTTACAAATCTGTACATATTTGAATGTGGATGAATGGCTTTTAGAGGACCAGTGGAATGCTTACAATTGAATGATAAACTTTGTGTGCATATGAAATTTTTTTAGGTAAGTTTTTCTACCAGATCCTGATGGAATTCATAAAAGTTTTAACATAAACTACCATCAGAAAAACAACGTGGTCTTGGAATTGGAATTCTCTTACATCTAGTTTGGAATGATATTACTCCAAGAGGAGTGTATGAGGCTTTGATGTCCTTATAGTTTCTAAACCTCATATTTAACCCAAATTATATTTGTTTTTCTTCTCATGAAGTTGATTCTTACTAAATGCAGTAGCCTCTCAGTTTCTGGATATGGAAACTTCCCCAGCAAAATAAATAAAAAGGAAATAGGATTTTCAGTACTTCTCATAAAAGTTGATTAGAGTCTGTTGTTATAGATACACCTTTCAAAAAGTATAATTTTTTGCTGTCTCTCTGTCTTTTTCTGGTGAGCACACACACTCTCTAGCAAAAACAAACAAACAAACAAACTCTCAGAAAAAAAGAAAAGAGTTCTGGGGCCAGCAGGTGATGTGGTGGTTGGGGGTTGTGTGCTCCTACATTGCCTACCATGGTTCAAGTCCCAGACCTGGCAGCTTGCTTCCTTGCTTTCTTTCTCTCTTTCCCTCTCGATCTCTCTTTCCCTCTCTGGCCAAATTAAAATAAATTTAAGTAAAATAATTATTTTTTTATAAAGTAAAGAGTTCTAATTGCATGGCCATGTTGTGTTATTTTTTTTTTGATGGTTTCTTATTCTTTTAAGAAGACATTTTGTTCTTTTTTTCAATAAACTAGGAGACATGGTTTTTACATGCTTATCAGCATCTTCTGTAATTCTCATTAAGTGAATCCATTCATCCATCCATGCTGGTACAGGATGTGTTATGTGCGTGTCACTGTATTTAGCACACTAATGATACAAAAATGAACAAGAAGTGGTTCCCTTTAGGAAGGACCTACCAAGCATTCTAGTAGTTAGATACAAATTGACACAAATTGCAAAACATTGTGAAAGTGCTATAATCACTGTGAAGAGTTATTGCATATTTATTTAAGTACCTGGCCTGTCTGAGCCAGGTGCTGGGTTGAGTGCTTTGTGTATTATCTCCCATAATCCCCACAGGAGCCTTTCTGAACAAGCTGTCCTGTGTTTGTAAGAGAGAAAGTCACATGTTGCTGCAAGTGATCAGTCCAGGGGTAGGCGTTTATTCCAAGTTGAGCCCATCCAGTTAGAATTTCTGTCTGGTTGGTTTCTATTCTTTTTTAAAAAGAACTATTTTATTTAACAAACTTTCTTTCCTCCCTTCCTCCCTCCTCCTCTCTCTCTCTCTCTCTCTCTCTCTCTTCTCTCTCTCTCTCTCTCTCTAATTTGCCCAGAGAGAGAGAGAGGGAGGGGGGGAAGAGAGAGAGGGAGGGGGGAAGAGAGAGAGAGAGAGAGAAAGCGAGCCTCCAGGTCCAGGACCCGAACTGCGATCAGCCATGTAGTAGTCCAACACCCCAACCACCATGCCACTTGCTGGCCCCAATTCCTATTATTTTTATATTTAAAAGATGATTATTAAAAACAAGCTAGTAAATGTTAAGTAACTTGCCTAAGACCGTATACCTGAAAGTTGCTATACCCACTGTACACTTAAGCTGGATTGGTTGGAAAGAAAGGTCAGAGAAGCTTCAGAGAAGACAATAAAATATGTATAAAGGTACTTTTCTATTAAAAATCCTTGGTGGATTTTCTAAGCGCTAGAGATTCAGGAATAGTACCAAGAATTGTAAAGTCAAATTACATGTACCTGGGCTTTGAGAGTCATATTATTTGTCCTCCACTATCTGCTTTTAATTACTATCCCATGTAAATTGATCTATATCAAAGATGATTAGATTTATATAATTTAGGATAAATGGCGATACTTCATTCCAGTGAATGTGTTAACAGAGTCTTACATTACTGTTTTAGAATGTCGGTGACTACTTTCATCCTCTGTTCTTTAGTACACTGATCTGAGGGTCTAAAGGGTTCTCTCTCAGTGGATAAGCCTCATCCAGTACAAGATTTGCACTGCAAGAGCAAGGACTGTACTGAGATACAACCACAGAATTTGTAGGGCCAGTGTAAAATGAAAATGCAAGGATCACTGTTCAAATATTATTAGGAATTTCAACAAGGTGACAGTGGAGCATTAAACAATGCGTAAGACTTTTCTCTGTGAAGGACCCATGCCCTAATGATCCTTGACTATAAAACATTTATACACTTCTATAATGTGATATAAATACACATATTGGGTAGTAGAGAAGTTCAAAGTACTTATCATGTGCACCTTACACCTCATCTTTGAAATGACCTCCGTAGCCCTTTCTGAAGGAGTTGGCCCAGCTGCCTGTGTCCGACTGAGCTCTTGTTGCTGAAAGTGATCAGTCCAGGGATACACGCTTATTTCAAGCTGAGCCCATCAAATATCTTTCTTGAGGATTTGATCCGGAAACACAGAAACATGCGCAAAGGTTCTAATGCTCTGGAGCTGTAAAGCTTTGAAGATTTTAAAACAATCACAACAATTAAAATTTTGTGAATCAAAAAGTTACTGGAAGGCTAAATCTAAAGCCTTTACATAAGGTTTACATTTTGTGAATTGTCAGGCTCAAAAACAAAAACAACAACTAAAAAGAGCTAGCAATGAGAGGAAAAACCAAAAGATACAGCAGAGAGAGAGAGAGAGACTATTGGGAAGATAGGTACTCATTTTCTCTGCTAATCTTTTAACCAGAAATACCATGTTAACAATTTCCTTTTTCATATCCTTTCAAAGGATGGGATATTCCTTAAAATGAGAAATAGAAAGAGGACAAAACAGATGGTGATGATACTACAATTTCCATGAACTTCTTCAATCCCATATGTCTTTTGTTTCCTTAATATAAATCCCCTTTACTCTTGCTAATTGACTGGGTTGCATTTCTTTTAATCAAATAACCCTTGGCAACGAAAACTACAGGGTGACTCCAACCAGTTGTTTGGAAAATGGAATTAGAAGTAAATTCACTCTATCTTTCATGAGGCATGATGCTTTTTATTGTGGAAGTTGTGACTATATTACGATGTTAGTATTATTACTCATTACTTGAAAGAAATGAGACAAATCAACATGTGCCGTGCAGTTGATTGGCACAGAGTAAGAACTGTAACTGGGACAGAAGTTACTTGTTGCTCTTCTATCCGTAAAGGAATGTGGCCTGTCTCGTATACCCTTTAAGACACCCACAGAATGTCTCCTGTTTAACAGAAATACTCACTAGATTTTACCCATTCCTTTATGTTATTTTTTTTCAACATTTCTAACCAAGTTAGCTGTTTTTCACAGTTGATTGTATTGCCTGATCTGTTGCTTAAAATTAGGTGATCTATTTTTGCTCTTTTGTACCAATCCATCTTGCCGCAATACAGTTCTAAAATATAACTAGGCTCTTACTTTTGCTTTACTCAATTTATGTGCCCACAGCTGTTGTCAAAATGTGCCCGTTCTGTTTTTAAATTTCCATTAAAAACGCAAAATCTTGTAGAAATAAATTGATTTCAGGGTTTTGTTAAAGCTCACAAGATTTGAATTGCTGGATTATGATCAGGATAAGTAAAAATTAATTAGTATTTCTTCACTTTAATGGGCTTCTCCATTATCATTATATCATTATGAAGTATCATTATATGACTCTGCGTAGCGGTTACTTGTCTAATCTTTGTACCATGTAACAACCTTGGTTTCTGTGGTCTCCCTGAGGCATGTGGGCACATGTGAGAGATTCCCCAGGATCCTTATGGTTGAAGGACTGAAGAAGGGTGATTATGGCATGATCAGACCCTTTGGAGAGTACTCACTCCCTCCTCACCTTTGTGCACACGTGCTGTGTTGTGAATAAAGGAAAAAAAATTGAAAAGTTTCAAAAGCTATTTTTATGCTTAAGACATTTTGTCTGTTATAAAGTGGTTATTGTAATTAACATGTATTTCCACTGTTACTTGATTTTTACTTCATTAGCATAAAGTATTTTTCCTTCTTTGTCTCTTCTTCCCTGCCTCATCATATCTTTTTTTTTAATTTCATTTTATTTACTAATTTGATGTTTTCTTTGTATTCAATTGTTAAAGTGCCTTTTTAGTAAAGAAAATATATTGGACTCTAGTTGCTCATATTTGGGTAGTATTTATTCTACTGTTTTAATTTTATGTAGTTTTTAGTGCTTGTCTATAAAATGTTAATTTTTACTTTAAGTATTTCAATATTTCAAATGTCAGAGCTCACTCATTTTCAATTTTAATAAAAAGAATTTCTCCATATACAGCAAAAGACAGTAATCAGAATGTTGGGTATTTTTGCCTTTTGCAGGAAATGGGGTTACCCTAATCTTTTTTTGATTGAATGTATTTTTGGAGGTGGGGAAAGGGATGCTTAGGCTGCAGAAAGAAACCAAAGTTCTGCTAAGAGCTTGGCGTTGAGCCCAGAATTGCAAGGGAATAACCCCCAATCAAGTCGCGAACACATCTGATGGCTAGCTGCTATTGTATAACAGGTGCCATTGCCCAGCCTTTTGCTAGAATTCTAAGAAGTAGGATAAGATACGCTTCAGGTCTATGATAAAATACTTTGCCAATTTTATTACCTGACTCTATAACCAGTAAGTTAGTCTTTTCCATTTTTTTCTGAAAGTTACAAAACCATTCTTGCTTTGATAAATAGATTTGCTTTTTCTATGCAAAACTGGATAAAATATTATGACTTGGAATTAGGTAATTTTTATACATTTATGTTTGAATTTGAAGGATTTTTTGTATTTCTGTAGCTTAAATGTTTATTTTTACTTTTTATTAAAAAAAAAAAAAAGTTGAAAGAAGAAGTTATACCAGCCAGAGAAGTTATATCAATTTCATAATTGAAGGCAATGGTAATGGGTGACAATTTAATCACTACTAACATGTTCTTTTCTAAATAGTAGACATCATCTTTAGACATGGATAAATCTGTTAATCATCTTTTAAAATGTATGAACTTCTTACTAGCATTTAAACTAATATATTATTCTGGGAAAATGGACTTTTCAAATATCTGATGCTATTATGAATATGGGGGGAAAAGGTAGAAACTGTGGATAATAGTCAATGATCAGGACAATTTAACAGGGATATTGAAATCAACAAGGCAAGAGTAAGACATGAGAGACTAAAAACACAGAGCCTAAAAGAAAAGACAAAGTATTAAGAAATTTGAAACTAGAAATGACCCTGGAAATGATTATAGTTTCCATCTCCTATTTTTTCCAAATGAAGGAACTAAAGATCTGTAAGCTTATAAAATGACTTCACCACAGAAGTAAAATATACTGAGTAAAGATAATAAGGCAGAATGACTACTAATTTCTTTTATCTAGAACATGGAAAGAAAATACAAATTTGAAATAAACATTTAGTGACTGTCTCTCACCCAGATATGTTATTTTTATCAGCAAAATAGATGTTTGATAAAAGAACAATGCATTGGTTTATCTAGAGTGGAGAGTGATTAGCATTTAAACATGATGATTTATGGAATTTTAGAATGGGTAGAGACAAAGAGAAAAAGCTGAAAATTTGACAAAGGAGTCAAGATACTGCTAAACATGTTCAAATAGTTAAAAAAAGTAATGGAGGAATGACAATATGAGTGTCAGAATAATAGGTTTAGGATAGTAGGGTGATAGACTTTAGGGTTTCAGCATTTAAGCGATTCTTGGCGATGTTAAAGTTGAAAATATGGGGATAAGCATAGGTATTCAAAACCATGGTATAAAAATCATTTGGTGTATGGAGACTTTAGAAATTATTGTATTGGAATGCTAAAAACTTCTACGTTCTTAATGGGAAAAATACTCTGTTTTATGTTCCTGGAACATGTAAAGACATGACCTATATATCAGTAGGCAACAGAGCAAGAAGGGTTAAGTTAGACATAATGCTGATTAAAGACAGTGTGGAACAGTATGCACCAGTTTGGAGTTACAGAAAGGATACAACCACTTGCAAATGGCTTTGCCAGTGTTGGGGGAATGGGGGAATGGATCTCTTGAAGAGACTACTAAATTATACTCATGACAAGAGCCAGACATAAATTTAAGCTAGGAAATAAGGGATGAAACATTTGAAGAAGCAATATTTGTAGACGTTCGCTTGAAGACTCAAAGGACCTTATGGAGAAATGTGATGACACTGGTGTGATGTGGAAAATAGGCAGAAAATTAGATTGAGAAGATGGGTGTGTGGAAGCGTAGTGCTTGAAATAGTAAGCCAAAGTAGTGGAAATGAAAAAGAGCAGGTTCCCATCTCAGGGTTTTAAATCTAATTTAATAACATCATTATTGACGAGTCCTTGTTCTGGAGATAGGAAGACCCAGAAGAGACAGACACTTTCTCAGCCCTTACCACCATACCACTGACTGTCCCAATATGTAATTTTAATTATAGAGTTGTATCTAGGTCTCCATGCTATGACAGGAGATTTAAGTATTGGTTTATGAAAGGCAAGTTTAAAAAATTTAGATAGCAATGACAGAATGAAAGTTAACACCAAGGTGAATAAAGCCATAGAAAGCATAGCAAAATGGGCAGTGGTGTGCCGAATATCCTTTACAGGGAGAGGGAGAAATAGTAGAGAGAACTCTACTAGCTAGCCACCTGTGCCAGATGAACTTGTACAAATATTTCAGAACAGCTGAGAGGGTGAGAGGGACAGTTCTATGCATATTGCTAGCATCTTACCTGAAGCACACACTATGGGAGTATTTCTGTTTTTATGCCTTATTTTCTCCAAAGACACAGTCTCTTGTCTTAGAAGTGTGTGTGTGTGTGTGTGTGTGTGTGTGTGTGTGTGTTTTTGTGTAAGAGTAGGTTAATGCTTCCAAAGACTAATAGGGAAGAAAGATCAATAAATACTAGTGGGAAGGAAATCGAAGGAAATCAATGAAATAGCAAAACATTTAAGGGACACAAAAATGAAAAATTACCTGTTGATGCTAACTTGTATGATAATATCTTTATCTGCACTAATATACAGTGCATTCATGCTGGGAAAATTTATTTTGTAAGCTGCAATGATATACAGTGATTGAATATATAAAAATAATAATGATAAATAATTATAAAAAAGTAATTAGCTTTGGATGTTGAAGGTATAATTAATAAATATACTTCATTACTTTCAAAAAAAACAAAAACATTAGTTACTACTTATGTTGCCCTGTCTTTCAGTATGAGCATTCTGAGGTGGATTCTATTCAACATCTCAAAAGGTCTCCAAAGAAATTATTTCCAGTTAACCAGATCAGCAAACCGTTTAGGAGGTCCACTTTACCGGCTTTCACTCTTTCCTCACTATTACTTCTCACACGCTTCCAATTCCTGGAATTAATTCCTAAATAATCTAACTGTACCCGAATCCTCATATTGGTCTTTGCTTTAAGGAAATCCAAACTAAGACAGTCCTTTATTTGTTTTCAGATTAGCAATGCGCTCTTGTGGATAATGAGTAATGTTTGCAGAAGAAAACCAGTGAATGTTATAGGAAACTGATCAGCGATTGGGTTATCATGAGGAGCAGCTTCGTGTATATGTTTATGATTGCTCAATCCTCTGGGTCAATTTTCTTTCACGTGTGATGCTCTTACATTTCATTGTTCTGGAATCATCACTGATGGAATCCATCCTCGTCAAGGCCTGCAGAGAGACGAAGTGCTTGGAAACATTTAGGGTACTAAACTTGAAAGAAAGACAAGGTCTGGCAACTCAATAGCGCAGAGGAAACAGTTTTTAAGAATGACAAGAGGGAGTCTGGGAGGGAGAGACTGTTCTGTGAGCCCATTATCTTTTCCTTACTCCTTTATTCAACCTTTGTTAATGGGTTAATTCACTTTCTTTTTTTCTAAAACCTGATCTGTTGTTCTCCTTGCAAATAATGTGAACTCCCAAGAATTATCAGATGGTTTCTGTGAAGAACACAAAGAACATAAACATAAACATGGCTTTTCCTAGATCTAAGGGTTTGCACATTCAGACTGGAATCACCATAAGAATGGAAGTGAACTGACGGATAGGACATGGTCCTTGGAGGACTAAAACTACCAAATGACCTATGAGGATTGTCTCTGTAAGCCTGAGTTAGTCTTTGTTAAAACTACATGCTCCAAGTTGCACCTAATCTCTACTGCAATAAGTTTTGTCTCGTCCTATCTATAGTACAACTCCGGTTTCTTGCAGGGAAAGGGGCAGGGGATTAGTTTAGACTAAACAGAGTAAAGCCTTATTGTATTTTGCCACCTTTTGCTCTTTTTCTTCAGCTAAATGGTAAGCCTTCATCAAAATCAATACCCCATAGCACCAGTAGACAGCATGATGGTTGAGGTGCTTGATTCTCACGTGGCTGACCATGGTTCAAGACTAGGACCTGGCAATTTGAAAAGCATGCCAGGCATGTGTGTCCAAAATCCCATGAGTAGAATGGAGAAGAAAGGATTGTGGAGTGATCATCCCCCCGGGGGGTGATTTCTCACTTTCCCTCTTTCTTTCTGTCTTTCTCTGATGAGTGCATGCACCCTATCGCAAATAACTAAAAAGAAAAAAAAAAAAATCAATTCCTGAAACTAGAGTCTGACAAGGGATTACAGATTGTACATCTAATGGGGTTACCTAGGACAAAACTGCATAGCTTCAACTACTATTAAAAGAAGTTCTTACTCTAATTAATAATACATAGTTGAGATTTATAACCACAGGAGAGAGAGAATTTGGTTTGTTTTTAATTTTCCAGGGGGGCATGTGCATTTGCTGAGGAGAGAGAGAGAGAAAGAGTAAGAGAGTGAGAGAGTGAGAGAGAGAGAGAGAGAGAGAGAGAGAGGGAGACTGCCTCGATGGGGAATGGTCATACTGCAATCACTTCTCTTTCATTTCTCCCTGCTTTTGGGATTTTCGGCATACATACATGCACGCGTGTGCGCGCGCGCACACACACACACACACACACACACACACAGTGTATTTTTTAAGTCACAGGGACTCTCACCCTATGAGATCCAACCACCTTAAGTGCCACACCACCAGCTAGCCCAGAGGCAGTTTTTATGTGCTGCACGGTACTGCTGTTCTGCAATTCTGAGTATTATACAGAACATGTATTTGTACAAACAAGCAGCCATCAATTGATATAATTCATATAACACTGAATTGAACAGTTACTGCGCATTTTAAACTTACCGTAGTATTGCTTCACACATGAAGATGCTGTGGGGAATGTTCAGAACCAGGCCAACACTCTCTCTCATGTATCCTTGTGATTTATAGGTTCTGTGTTCACAGTCGGTTGCTACCCAAAATTTGATGCACATTAGCGATGTCCTAAAGATCATTTGCATCTCTCCAGTGAGATATTGTGCCTCTTTCCCCCACGGAGACTGTAATTATGCTGAAACCCTTTGTCTGTGACATTGGCAGTTCTCCTGGAGTGCACACATCTCTCGGCATCCCACAGATGTTGCTCAAAGTTAATCTAGTGGCAGAGGAGGCCTGAATTTGTTCACATTTCTGGAAATCACTAGTGAGAATCTCAGGGCCACCACTTTTATCTTTGTCTTTAGAATTTGCACAAGTTATTCAAATCCTCTGTGTGATGCCTGGTGCCAGGGACACCACATGGTCAGTGGCTTATGATGAGACTCTAAGCTGTATTTTTAGGTCTTTCAGATGTTTTGCTTTTCAGGGCTTTCACAGAACAGCTGAGCCCTCATTGGCGGTGGCTAAGCCCCATGGGTTCCCATTTTCAAGTACTTAAGCTCCTATAGTGATTGATGCCATAGATGAAAATACATCAGTAGGCCTGATAGATGAAGTAGAAAATGTACATTTCTCCATTTAATAGCTGTGTAGCAGCGAGTATCTACTTCTGTGTATGATTGATAGCCATGGTCTCTACTCTTAGGAGGCAACAAAGCAACACTTCTCTTTAGAGAATAAAGACTTTGTAAATTTAAAAGGAGATCTCATTTGACATAGGGTCTAAAGTTCAGTCTATTAACGTATCAGTTACTATCACCTTTCAGGCTTGTGCCCAACTTTAAATGCGGTTAAGTATTCTGGCTTCAATTTAGTTTACTTGTTTTTTTTTGTTTTGTTTTTTTCCAAAGCTTTGTCAATACTAAAGTTCATTGCTCTGAGGAGCCTGTAAAATGTTTTGTTATTCACAACCACTGCTGCAGCTCTCTATTTCCCCTTCTGCAATTTCCCTTCAGATTAATTTGAATTATCATGGATGAAGCTATGACTTTACTCAGGGTTGATTACAATGTAAAGAGATCCATTACTAACACTAACATGCTAGTGCATCTATATTAAAACACTCATAACTTGAGACCAGCAGATGGCGTAATGGTTATGTCGCTGGATTCCCATGTAGTTGACTGTAATTTGAGTTCCAGAGCCGGTGGTTTAAACTCACGCAGGACACGTGTGTGCGCATGCCCAAAATCCCTAAAGGAGAGTGGAGAAGGCCATCCCTTCTTGGGGTTGATTTGTTGCTTCCTCTCTGTTACTTCACAACTTGGGGCCAGCAGATGAAGTAGTGTTTAAGGTGCTGGAATCCCATATGGTCATCCGTGGTTCAAGTCGCAAACCCAGCAGCTTGAAACTCAGGTCAGGTACATGTGCACGAGTGCCCAAAACCTCAGGAGGAGAATGGAGAAGGGATTGCCATGTGGCCATCCCCCCCCCCCCCCCCCCGAGGGTGATTTCTCACTTTTCCTCTCATTGTCTGCCTCATTCTGTGGCAAAACCTTTAAACAACAACAACAACAACAACAAACAAGAAAAACTACAGCCAAATAGCACAGTGTTCCTCGTGTAGTACCAAGGGATAAAGAATAAATCGTCAGTATTCATCTCTCTGTGACAAATAAGATAATCTGTTACCGTGACTTCATCTGTTGCTTTGCATCTTCTCCTCTTCTGTATTTTAAAATTTTCCAAGTGTTGGTGGCTCTGTAAGTATTTGTTAGATTTACATTTATTTGAAACAGATCTTTCTGTTACACAATAGTGGTTATTAGAAAAATATACTACATGGAGTCAGCAGATGGTATGGAGGTTAATATGCCGGATTCCAACATGACCGACCATGGTTCAAGTCTCTGGCAGCTTGCTTTCTTATTTCTCTCTCTCTCTCTCTCTCTCTCTCTCTCTCTCTCTCTCTCTCTCTCAGTATGTCTCTCTCTCATGAGTGAATGTGCCCTATACAAAATTTAAAATAATAATAATTTTAAAATATACTAGAAGGAGACATGAACTATTTTATTAGTATGTGAATTTCTTCTTTGTAATATACATATCAGGAAAGAGGGGATGAGGTTTTTTTAGTTCATACTTCAAAGTTGCTCAAGGAATAGTTACTACTATATATTGTTGTAGCATTTGAGAAGGTTCTAAAGAAGTAGTGTTTTTCACTAAGACACTCCAGAACATATAGTATTTCTATATATCTACTCTAGTGCAAAATCTGATGCTAAAATTTTGCAGTTTGGGAAATGAGATTTTAGCAGCTATCAAGAAGTATTTTTTTTTTTTTAATTTCTTGGGCCAGCAGGTGGCTTGGTGGTTAAGGCATTGAATTCCCAAATGGCCTACCGTGGTTCGAGTCCCAGATCAACAGCTTGAAAATTATGTCAGTTGCATGTATGTGAGTACCCAAAATCCCAAAAGGAGAATGAATGAGAAGGAATTGTAGTGTGGCCATTCCCTGATTTCTCACTTTCCCACTCTCTGTCTCTCTCCTCTCTGATGAGTGCATGATCCCTAAGGCAAAAATATAATGAGTAAATAAATTCCTTGGTAGTAACTATTAATTGAAGTATCATTTTATAAATTGAACTTGATACAATTTGTGAAATGATAAATGAGAAGCATTTTCTACTAACAGAAATGTTATAATCCTCTTTCATCTTCCCTATCATCGCTCTTTCACTGATGCTACATATGTTATAGGTTGACTTGAAATAAGAAAGTTGATTTGTTAGCTATATTTACAGAAAGTCTCATATGACCTTTAGGGTTATGATATTGAACTCGACAGAAAATAATCTGCCTCCAATGACAACGTGAGTAATCTCTTGGATGATTTTTAAAGTCTTACCTGGACACAACTGAACATAGTTGGTCAAATTTTGTATCTAGAACTATGATTAACTTCCTTAAAATTACTAGTGATGTGGTCAGTTGTAAAGTCAAACTTTATATCTTTTCCTCTTTTTTCATATATCTGTCTGTCCAATGAACCTTTTGTATGCTGCACAAAATACCATTATCCATATGTGTCTTTTGCAAATAGTACTTAAAATGTTGCCAGAATCCTTTCTGTAAGGCTCAGTTTAATATATTTCTTGACTACCTATTATATTTCATTCACTGAGTTTCTCTGACAAGGATGCAATGCTCAACACAAGTGGATCCTGTCCTAGAGAAGGATGTAATTCTGTCACATTTCGATTCAGGAAGTTGTCAGTATCAACTATGTGCACACTGTATGGTCTCTCCTTGCTTTTATCTGACCATGTCCAGTTTTGTTCTAGGTGTCAATGTGCAAAATTAAAAAGTATCTGTTCCCTAGACTTCTTTGTAGTGTGAGTTTCCATGAGACTCAGCTCTGACCAATAGGCAATAAACTAAAATTTGCTCAGATTTTAAAGAAAAGTTTATTTGGGGGGCCAGCAGGTGAAATAGTGGTTAAGGTGCTGGACTCTCACGTGGCCAACTATGGTTTGAGTCCTGGACCTGTTGGTTAGAAAATCACACTGGGTGTGTATGCGTACATGCCCAAAATCCCAGGTGGAGAAAGGAAAAGGGATTGAAATGTGGCCATCCCCCTGGGGAGTGATTTCATGTTTTCCCTTTCACTGTCTCTCTGTCTCTCCCTCTCTCCCTCTAGTGAGTGCATACACTGTATGGCAAAAATCTAAAAAAAAAGAGAAACAAAAAAAAGGAAAAAAAAAATTTTTAACCTTGGATTTTCTTCTTTCTTTTGCATGGAAAATTGATTTGGTGGCTAGAACTACTGCTTCTATCATGCAAGCATGAGGAAGATGTTAATGCAATGTCACATTCCAAGTCTTTAATATGCATGAGCCTCTGCTCTAAAATGAAGAAAACCCTCTTTTCAGAATTTTTGTTACATAGGAAAAAATAAATACATGCACAAATAATTTGCTTATACGTCTGTTTGTGTTTTCATTTACTCAGAAGCCAGTACTGTCTCTCACTAGATATAGTAATATTTGTCCCAAGGGTTGTTCATAGTTACTACTAGAATGAAGTGAATGTGGAAAAGTCTCATTGCTAAATTAAGAGTTGCTGAATGGGACCAGCGGGTGGTGTAATGGATTCCTACAAAGTCTACAACAGTTCAAGTTCCGGACCCAGCAGTGTAAAACTTACACCAGACACGTCTGTGTGTGTACCCAAAATCCTGAGAGGAGAAAATATTGTGGTGTGGCCATCCTCCAAGGGGGTGCGGGGAAGGGTGCGGGTGTGGTGATGGTGGTGATTTATCACTTTCTGTCTGTCTGTCTCTCTGGCAAGTGCACACACCATACAGCAAAAATCTCTCTCAAAAAAAGTTGCTGAAAATACACTAGATTAGAAACATTATTTTGTTTGCATGACTTGTTAGGTATTCTAATATGTGAAGATAAATTTATATATTAAGGTGGCACTTTGGGGCCATAAGGTGACATGGTGGTTAAGGCACTAGATCCCACATGACTGACTCCATGGTTTGAGTCCTAGACCCAACAGCTTGAAAAAATATGTTGGGTGCTTGTGAGTGCATGCCCAAATCCTGAGGGGGGAAAGGACTGTGGCTTAGTCAACTCTCCTGAAGGGTAGTTTCTCCCTCTCCCTCTCTCTCTGCTTCTCTTAGGTGAATGCACACACCCTATAGCAAGGGAAAAAAAAAAAAAAAAGATGGGTTCTGTTACAATTGTCTATACTAATTTGGTCAGGGAATTCATTTTCTTTTTTTTTTTTTTTTTTTTTTTTTTTTTTGGAGAGGTTTTTGCTACAGAGACAGACAGAGAGAGACAGAGAGATAGAAAGCGAGAAATCACTCTTTTCTCCTCCATTCTCCTCTCGTCTTGGGCACGCATGAGTTTAAGCCGCCGGGTCCGGGACTCGATACTACGTGGGAGGCGACATAGCCATTACGCTAGTGTAGGGAATTCAAAAGAGTTTCTCATGTAAAGGTTCTAGTGTAGAAAAAAACTCATATAATCATATAATATAAATATAAAAGAAAATGATGATGATGAGGTAAATGCAAAGAATTCTGTTGTTAAACAATAAAAGAAAACTTTTCTCAGTGTGGCATTTGGACCTGGAAGAAATGGCTTCTCAGCTGATATTACTTTTTTTTTTTTTAATTTCAGTGATTTATACACATTAGTGACTTTACAGTAATTTGTGAGTCTTTCTTGGTCTATATGTATATGTTATTTTTGAATATTTGTCCAATTAAAAGAGCAAGACTACCTGGATCAAAATAAATAAACAAGGAAACCAACTGGGAATTTTAAAAAAAATGTAATTTTACAAAATATTTGCTGTACCCAACTGAGCTAATTGGCCATTAACTAGATTTTATTAAGGCCTATGTGTATAGTGCAAATAGCTCTTTTCTAAATCATGCTAAAAATATCTAAAAAATAATGACCACTAAGGCTTGAGAACTATATATCTAACTGTATATTCTGCACTTTTCATTTTATTGTGGACTATAGTAGCTGCTGGGAGTCGGGGGAAGAAATTCTTTCCACCTTCACCCCTTAATCAGAACCCTTCAGAATGGAGTCTCGGAAGCTTCTCTGCCAGGCAGCTCCTGAGCTAGCACCATATTCAGGCCCTGTGTGAAGGAGGGACTCTATGGAAATCATATCCTTGTAGGAGTTTGCTCTACATAGCTGTCCCCTAAGCCTGTTCATATTTAAAATGAAATAGTAAAAATATACCTCTTCTGCAGTTCAATTTCTTAGCATTTCTCACTTTTACATGTCCTAAACTTAAACTTTATAGAAAATAGAGATGCAGCCGTTGGCCGAACCAGAAAAAAAGAGTCATACTGTTTTGTGTATCGACGTGTACATTTTCCTCGGTATGTACAGGACAGAATCTGAGTTATGAAATGTGATTATGTATTTTATGTGCATTTTCTTAAAGTAATATATAAATAATTATTTTGTCATTGATAGAAAGGTGAGTCATTTTGCTTATACTCCCTAAAGTGAAATTTATTCATAGTTCTGGTTATTGCTTTCTATTTCCAGGATGCATGTGGTCAGTAGTAAGTAAATTTCCTTTTCAAAAAGAGAATGTTGTCAGATTACATGTCTGGTATGGAGGAATCTTTTAAAATGATTGGCCTGATGAACATTCAAAAGTAGAGACTGGTTTTAGTCCTTCACCCTTTAAATATGTACTGGTTGATGTTTAGCAAATGATGAGTGACATTTTTTTCTTCAGATGTAGTACTAAAGGAAAATTGCTTTATCGTATTAATGGGAAGCATTCGAGTCACACTAGCATTTAAAATGAGTGTTCTATCAATAGTATCAATTAAAAGAGCAAGACTACCTGGATCAAAATAAATAAATAAGGAAACCAACTGGGAATTAAAGACAAAAACAGAAAAAATGAAAATGTGTTTTCTAGTATAGTGGGATAGTGATAAACTCTTGTATCATTTTACTTCTGTTTTAGATGGTAGAATGTTTCATCTCTTCATTTATATGTACTTCCAAAGGTAACATATTTTAAACCATTTTATGACACTCTCTCCATTCCTGTAAAAATTTTATCCTTAGAATTTTATTTTGATAGATAACCATAAATAAATTTTAAAGATCTATTTACAATACTACAAAGACTTATTTATCTCAGGTACTTCACGTGCCAACACACACAAACATTGATGTATAAATGTATTACATATGTGGAAAGAACATACTTATAAAGTAGGGAGGGACAGTTATTCCTAATAATCAATTATTTATGTGTCTAAAATTATTGAGACTATGGTGAAAGACCTTTAAAGGAAGCAATGTGAAAAATGTGCAATATCGGTCAGATCTTGAAGCATGCAATCATGGATCAAACTTTTCTTCATGGTTGACACCCTCCTCCCTCCCCTTTAGTCAGACTGCCCATCCATCAGACTCCTCCATTTTGGCTTTTCTGAACACAAGCTGACTGCTGCACATCTTAGAGCCTGGATATACCTCTGAGCCATGGATCAAATACTGCATATTATATGCTTCTTTAAAGATACTACATTGTGGTTGTATCCGACCATTATTTATGGCAATTGTGCAAGGTCGTTGACAGCAATGCATTAGTGGCTCTTGGCCTTAAAGCCAGCCTTTCCCAGGCCCTAGGGAAGTTCTTTTGCTAAACCCTGGAGTTCATCTTACTTCTAATATCCTTCATCCAAGAAACTAGTTTATCTTGTGCTTATGCACAGTTCCTTAAGATAATGTAATGTCTGAACTTTTTTCTAATAATACTGATAGATGAGGAGCATATATGGTCTTAAAAATATTTTTGACCTCCCCTAAAACCAGGATTCTAATGTTTTCTCACACAAACCCTGTGACCAAATTTTACAACCTGGAAAATATCTCATAAACCAGAATTCGGTGGTTTCATGATATTGTCATGAGGATGTCTTCCAAATCCAACCCTATAAAAAAATTCCATAGTAGTGCATTCAATTACTTTAGCCTCCTTACCCAAATGTGAAACCGTCTTTTAGCCTTATGCTTTCTCTTTTATTACATTGGTTTACAATGCAAATCTATGGTAAATATTTGTCAGATTATTTCATTCTTAAAATACATGTTGCCAATATAATCAATAACTATTATACGCTGAGAAAAAAATAAAGAATACTTATATAGCAAAATAGTCTCAATTCATTGTAGTAACAAAGCAACATTTTTTAGGTATTTAATAGAATTATTAGAAAAAAAAATTTCAAATAAAATACATTTATAAAAATAACGTATTAGAGGCCTGAGTTGGGAGTGACTCTATTTTAATATAGAGTACCTGGCTTTAACTAAAATATTTTAGATTTATGTTGTTTACTTTTCTTTAAAGCCTTACATAGCAATTAAAGCCAAGCAACTACTGGATAGTAAGTAGAAAACCATATTTCAAATCCTTTCAGTGAACTAATAAAAAATTCATGCTGTTTTATAATACAGTATGCGCTGATGCAGAATTACCAGGGATTGGCAGGAGGAGGTTATTCTTAGTACAAAGCAGCTGTGTTTATTAAGTAAAATTTGTCATTATAATGGCAAGTAGATTTTGATCAAATTTATTATAGCAGAAGTATTTTTATTAATCTTTCAAGATAAAAACAAATGATAAAAAGCTACAAGACTTTAGTTCCCATTTTAAGAAACAACTGGTCATGTGTGTTAATTACTCAGTTGGTATGTTTATAAATAGTGTTGGAACCTATTAGAAAAAAAAACACAATAATTATGTCAATTAATTATGCCAGTTAATCATACTTTATTTAGTTTGATTTGTCAGAGGAAAATTAAAATAAAATAAAAATAATTGGTTAAATTTGCCCACTGTCTTATATTTTTGTTAATATAAAAAATCTCACTTTTTATTACTTACATTTTTTACATTTTGAGTGAATTTTTAGTAATATGTGATAGGCTACATATTATAAATACTTATATTACATTCTATGGAAGCTGCATTGCTTTGGGATTTTCTGATCAAAATATCAAAGATAGTACTACCTTTTTTTAAACCTGTGGTGATACATTTGTTCATATAAATTTATAGTTGATAAGACAAAAAAATGTTAGGAGTTACTAAAACACTTCCATTTAAAGTATAGCATTATTTAATATAAACAAGTGCTTTATTGACATAATTTATTATTTATTATATCAAAATACATAAAGATATTAAAAATCAGAACAAAAAACACTTGACATGTATACTCATAATTTTGTTACTTTAATAATCAACAAATAGTAATCAAGAATGCATTTATTTTAAGAACTTATAGCATACACTACTACATATGAAAATTCCTTGCAACTGCACATTACTAAAAATTTATTACACTTTTAATACAAGTTCTGTCAATTGGCTGTGCTCTTCTGGTAAATGGGAGGAACTGTTTTTTTTCTTTTGATTGGCCTATTCTTTCATAGTATGTTTAACCAAGAAAGCATGGGTTGTTACAGTTCTCTCCTTGTCCCAGCATTTATAGAATAAATGTGTCTCCAACTCTTGCAGTATGTTATCATTGAGAATAAATTAGTATAATTAAGTTCTGTTTCATGGCATAAAGTATACAATAAAGGAAGCATATGGAAAATAGTCTCTCTTCCATCCTTGGGTCAATGTGTACTGCACATTAATGTTTAATGGTTTCTTTTTTTACTTGGTTCAATTTTATCGCTCATGAACATGAGCGAGTAATTGCAGGAGCTAGAGCCAGGCGAGCTTTCCCATACACCTCTGCCAGTGCACTGACCTGCAACACCCCTGGTATTTCATTCCTTGGCCTCTGCTAAGTGGAGCCTGCCAGTCATTTTAAATTGTGCCAAACTGCATAGCGGTTTTATGATGTGAAAAACATCCATTAAGTTCTAGTTTGAGTCTACACACCACTTCATATTACTTGTAAACAAAGCCAGATTTTAACCTCAGCCTTGAGAGTTGGATCCTTAAAGAAACAAACACACAAAACTTATTCCAAAAATTCTTTTTTAGCAAGGAAAATGAAAGAGCTTAACAAGTGGGTCTGGAACACCTTGCAGTTTTTAGCCTTGAGCGGTCACTTTTATTGTTTTCAAAGCAATAATGTAGCTGGATTAAACTTGTATCTCAGGCCTCATGGCAAACTCAGAGTAGGAGGTGGTTAGGTAAGGGGCTTGCTCATACTTAATATTTATCCTTCGCCTCCATGTCCTCTGAAATTCCAAAAAAGTCTCTTACAAAAGAATTTTCCTCAAACAAAAAGATACTTCTACCTGGGGATGATAAATAACTTCCCCTCCAACCTCATTATTTTATTTTCTTTGACTAACACTAATATTTTCTTTCTAAATTAAAAAAAAAGAAAATTAAATAGGCTTTCATTTAGTCTTCAGAAGTGTATCTAGGACAAAGCAATGACCACTTATCTATAACACCTCTAAATATAGAAGAAATAATTTTGCTGTTAAGGAACTTAGGGCTGGCCATAGAAGTCATAGGTGAATACATATCACAGAATTGTTTTGAGGGTTAAGATATTAACACAAATTTTTCATGAAAAATTAATTAAACTAGAAAAGATGGCGATTATGTGCTGATGGATAAAAAAATCAAGCCGAAGTGAGGTATTTTTCAGGAATGTCAGTAAAAACTCTGAAACTATTACTTACCAGAGTATCTGTAGGAAAAGGGATAAGAAAACTTAGCATTTATTTTATTTTCATTTTTGTTACTTATCTTCCTCATATAAGACTCCTAAGGATGGCAGGTGTTCTACGAAGACACATTCAAACGAATTGTTGTTAATGGACTTTGAGACTGATGACCCAGAACTACTGACTTTCAAATTGAATCCAAATTTAAAATAACAATATATTTTTACCTGGTTTGGCTAACTGTGCTAAAGTGAATGCTAAGAAGAGTTCCAAAAAAGGATACAAATGATCATTGATAATTAACATACAATGATGGTGTTGATTGTTGTGAATACCACACAGGGACAAGATGACTTTCATCTAAAATTTTGTTGGGATTTCAAGACCAAGGAAGCTACTCATGTACCAAGCAACAGTGGAAGTATCTGTGATTCACTTTATGAGTATTTCTGGAAAAAGGATTGGAGCTTCCAAAGCTTGTCTGAAAATAGCTTGAGAAGTGCAAGGAGAGGCAATAGCTGTGGAATTTAATCGTGGTTAGTGGGTTAAAGCAAGGTGAGATACCTATAAGCTCACAGGCTAGGTCTGTAGTTTAGCTTCAGGTTGTCACCAAAGGAAATAATACCTAGGCTTTCCCATTAGCTAGCCCATATGTGGGGCAGAAGTGGAAGGAAGTGGTGAGATTTCAAAGCAGTTATACATCAAAAATAGTGTTGGGCCAGCCAGTGGCATAGTGCTTAACCTGTTTGGATCCTATATGTCTGACAGCACGGTTCAAATCCTAGACCCAGTGGCTTGAAAAACATGCCACACACATGTGCCTGGGTGCCCAAAAATGAAAGGAGGGAAAGATGGAGGAGTAGAGATTGTGACGTGATCACCACCCCCTCTGCCACGGGGTGTGCTTTCTCACTTTCCCTCTCTCTGTTGCTCTCTAATGAATGCATGTGCTCTCTGGCAAATTCAAAGGAAAAATGGAATTAGAACCAGTTGTAGTAGGGTGCCACTTCACAGTGCTGGTTCCATTTGGAAGGCCACGTGTTTGGATCTTGGGACAGCGTGAGTACACTAGGCATGCCTGTGATCCTGGTTAGCTAGAAGGCTGCTGTGGGGGGAAGGGGGGAGGTGCACCATGACAAGAGCCTGTCAAGGGTGCTTCTCACTCACTCTCAATATCCACTTTTTAAGAAAACCGAATCAGGGACCGGCAGTTAGCGTAATAGCTATGTCTCTGGACTCCCATGTAGTTGACCATGGTTTGCGTCCCATACCCGGTGGCTTAACACTCACGCCGGGCGTGTGTGAGTGTGTGCCCAAGGTTCCAAGAGGAGAATGGAGGAGAAGGGATTGTGGCATGGCCATCCCCCCTGGGGGGTGATTTCTCGCTTTCTGTCTCTCTGTCTCTGGTAAGCGCATGCTCCCTATAGCAAAAACCTCTCCAAAAAAAATAAATAAATAAACAAACAAACAAACAAACAAAAAAACGGAATTAGACTCTATTACAAAGGTAAGCAATAATGATGATTTAAATTATATTCTTCCTTGAAAGGACTGTTTATACCATTAGAAGTGGGTATAATAATGGAATGAAGATAAAGGGATGTTTCTAATGCCCGGGAGCTGTTGCATTAACGTTGGAAGAGAATGATGCTTTGAATCTGGGCAACAGTCAATACTAAAATCAGAGAAGGTCCACAAGGAACCCGCTGATGCCCCAGGAAATGACCGTGTAACTAAGTTTGGTGTTTTGGTTTGGGGAAGTGTAGATGATGAGAATGAAGATAATGTATTAGATCTATTCTTTGAACATATATTATATGCCAAGCAATATACTAAGCACTTTAGGAATAATAGCTCAACTTATCCTCAAAAGAACATGAGGAGAGGTCTCCTGTTTTACAGATGAGCAAATTGGAGCAGAGATTATCAGTATGAACAGTCAAGATTTGAGCCTATATATGACTTACCCAGATTCTAAGCTCAAAAACAGTTGTATAGGTTTTGTTTATTAGCTAGCAGCTGAAAGCTTACTTCCCTTGTTACAATGTTAGTACATCTTATGAAAATGTATTCTTTTCCTCCATATTCACATCATAATTATATTGATATTATACTGACTCTTCGTTGTTATCCAAAAATATAGAATTATTTGAGATTTTGCCCTTGCTATTCTCTAACACTGTTCTAATGGCATGACTACCTTATTCAAAAGTCTTCAACAATGTATTTCCACTTATACAGCTAAGTATAAATTGGTATCTCTAAATTCAAGTAATATTCCTATTCTTAAGATAAAAAATCATCACTCAGTATATTAAGTGCTACTTTATTAGAAGTTTTATATTAATAAACTTAATCTTTGGAGAAAATAAGGTAGAGAAAGCTCATTTGATATATTCTGAGACTATACATCTAGATTCAAAAAAAAAAATCAATCAGGACTTTTAATGATCAGATCTGTATCCTCTAGCATAATTAAAAACTATGTTTGCTATACATTTCAAATACATGTCTGAAGCCTTTTATGATGTGATTTAGATTAGAATCTAAAAGATAAATGGGATTAATAATTTGAAAGCATTTATTAACTATATCCTATGAATGGAGTACTTCATAAAACACAGGGGACAAAAAGAGGGAGAAAGGATTTATGATCCAATCAGGAAACCAATCACACAGGATAACTAACATGGGGATAATCACAAAGGAATGATATGAAATAAAAATGTATTTTCAAATGTTATAAAATTATGTTCAAAAAGAGGTAGATTAACCAAGGAAAGCTCTTAAAATAATTGATTTGGGTTCAAGGTGGAATTAAAGACATGTTTGCGAGCAACATCACTTGAGAAGAACAGAAAAATGTTTCATCTCAGCATTTCCTTCTTCAAGGAACTATTCTGCTACTTTTACTTAAAAAAAAAAAAAAAAAAAAAAAAATTATCCATTTGTTTCTTCCACGCGAGAAAGAACACTATCCAGGGTATTGGTGTCATGATCCACCCCCAGCCTTCATCCGGCCTGGACCACAGGAACACATGTGCCTGTGCACATATATTCAAGGACATCACTGGCCATCTCAAGGTCTCTTTTCTTTGATATTATTCCCACAAATCCTTTTATTTGATTTTTGAAGCAAAAAAACAACTGTTTGTACTAAGATAAACACGTGTGTGAAACTGATGTCTTTATCACTGTGTGTGACAATACAGGCCATAAAAAGGGCAAAGGGCATCTTGGGAGAGATCATACTGGCATGCTTGGATTTATCTACAATATGGAGTGTTGCCGACATAATGTAAGATGTCAATTTTCAACTCACACTGTAACCTTGTGGTATAACCCCACAGAGTATCATCTTTTATCCCTGACCAACTCTCTGGCACCCACTTTATTTTTCTAGTAATTAAGACGTGGCTTTCCTACCTCCCTATCCATAATGCAGCTCATAAACAATGAGTTCATCCTACAATGATTGGTTAGAGAGATGGCCTATGATTCCTGCTGGGCAAATATGAATTTAATTAATTTAAGATCATGTCAGTTGAACCTACACTCAGATTCAGATCTGGTTTACTTCAAAGTCTATGGCTTTCTGTTATCTAAGAGAAGTCCTAAACTCTAAGTTTGGAAGGCTTGTTAAAACACAGAAATCTGGATATCACTCTTAGAACGACTGATTCGGTAGGTCGGGGTTGGAATCTGAGAATCTTTTCCTAGCATGTTTCCAGATAAGAATCTGTTTTAGCGACCACCTTTAGACTCACTGATCTATACAAG
Organism: Tupaia tana; assembly: GCA_026018925.1. Taxonomy (NCBI): domain Eukaryota; kingdom Metazoa; phylum Chordata; class Mammalia; order Scandentia; family Tupaiidae; genus Tupaia; species Tupaia tana. Next base: position 44,052,147 of record JAKSZU010000013.1, on the reverse strand, counting down.
AACACCCGCATAGAAGAATAATGAAGAGTGTGAAAGGCTTGTTGTATAATAGTTTAAGGCACGTAAGACTTAGTTATAAGTAAACTCTTATGAGGTCATAAGAGAGAATTTTAGAGCATTATAATAAGAAATATAAATATGGATATAATCAGAAACTTGAGAAAAATATGTAAAGAAAAGCATGAAAGGTTAATGGATAGGAGAAAGAATATAGAATGAGTTGTCAGTTGAAGAATTAACAATTTGAAGGAGAGTTGAAGCACTGACTAAAAATCATTGGAGTTTCAATTTTGACAATTTTTAGTTTAGATTAATGCCCATTTTTAATATAGCTATCTATTTTCTAGCCAAATATAATTTACATACTTGTTCTCATAAAAGTAAGTACAACAGCACAAATTAACAGCAGCAAAAACAAGTTTAAGTATAAAAATAGGGAGCAAACAGAATGTGGGGTTAAGCTCTTTAACAAAATTTGGAATTAGAGCTGACATTAACAAATCAGTGTGTGAAGAAGGCTGAGCTATGAGAGAGATCATGTCAGCTCTAGAATCAACTCTTTGCAACCACTAAAATTTTAAAAACATATTCTTCACGTAAAAACATGTTGTTAAACCGCATGACCTATGTTAGGAATTGTAATCTGGTCGATTTCTCCATGCAGCTTTATTTATGACCACAGTTTTACACTCTTTGGAGTTCTTTCTTTCTAAAAGAAGACAAAAGTGCTGTGCATCCCACAGAAGGCTATTCCAGAGCTGGAAAAGAAAGGCCCAAGTCTATTACGAGAATTTGAAATTCCTGAGAAGGAAAAGACTTGAAACTTTCATTTAAAATACTTAATAGAGTCACTGCTTTACTCTTAGTTTGTTGCTGGGTTAGGTGAAATTGCAATGGGTGAAAATAAAGCATTGTAAATTACTAATTAGATTTAAAAGAAAATTGGTTGCATCATGAATTTGGGCATATTCCAATTTTAAGATTTAAGCCTCAGGTAGAAGAAGAGGAGTTCTGAGGAACTATCCCCATGTTTAGTGAAACAGCGGACTTTTCTCTTATGTTTTCCATTCACTGTAGTGTACCTTGCAGCCATATTTATGCAAACAATGCTTTCAACCAGAAAAGACGGTGTTTTCCAGTCTGGATTGTACATTCTATACACCCAGAACTGCACAGCTCCAACAAAACATAGCCAGAAAGCTCATTAATTGAGCCAGTCTAACTGTATTTGTATTGGATGCTGGGTGAGTAAGCAAATCCAGCTGGTAGGAGATGGAGGTTTCTTAAAGTTTTTTTTTTTTTTTTTTAAATATCAAATTGTGCATGCGCATGAAGATAAAATGAATTCATGCACTAGTCTAATAATGAATAATACAATGCCTGCTTTTAATTTAAAGCAAGTTATAGTCCCGTAATTAGGGGTCAACAGAATGTTACAGAATGTAAGAAATCTTGAAAGAACAAAAAAGAAAGAGACAAAGTAGGAAAAAAAGAGTAAAGTCCTGTGATTTGCAGGAGAATTTCCCTGAAATCACCATCTTTCTAATGTTTAATATCTTCATCAGTTTAACAACAATGTTATAGTTACTGTCTTTCCTCTCTCTTCAGTAGTTCTCCTACCTGTATGTTTTACAGAAATAGAGTTTGTTAAACAGACAGGTCCAGGATGAACGCCTGGAAAATTCTGATTGTATAGTTTAGGGTTTGGGCCAGAAATCTACGTTACAGTCTAGCACCACGATGGGTTCACTTACAGTTGATCCCATTGGAAGGCGATTGCTAACCACTGGAAACACTCTGTTAAATGTTCTCTTCACTGTTATTCCCACAAATCCTTTTATTTGATGTTTGAAGCCAAAAACCAACTGTTTGAGTACTAAGATAAACACACCTGTGTAAAACTCATGTCTGCTTTCTCTGTGTGTGACAATACAGGCCATAAAAAGGTAAAAGGGTGTCTGGGGACAGATTCTACTGCATGCATGGATTCGCCGACGACATGGACTGTTGCTGACATAATGTTACATATCAGTTTTCAACTTGCACAGTCTCTTAAGACTAAGAGGAGCTGCTGTTCCCTCCTATAGTGAAGTTGTATGCATAATGAAGAAATCAAGTGTATTCTTTTTACTTAGTAGTTACCACCCATGACATCCCAGTAAAATCTCCTTGTGGCTTTAGTTATAGGTTTTTTTTAAAGCTATAAAAATTCTTGCTGTGGTGATTTGATCTCATTTTATGAGAAGAAAGATATGTTGTCCTATGCTCATTAGCAAAACACATCTTTGTTAGGTACTTTTAAAAAGGAATTGGCATATAAGCAGGCTCACCACATCTCAAATAAATGGCATTGTTGAAAAAGCTCACAGCAGTAAATAGATGTAAATTTTCTAATGAATTAGCCCCAAGTCATAAAATATTTAGTTTGCTTAGGGGAGCGAATGAGTATTTAAAAGCGCTTTTCTATGCTGATATGTGAGAGTCCTCAAGATGAAGTAAACAGAAGTGATATAGCATTTGAATTTTTTCCCCTCAATTTTTTACTTGAAGGCCTGACTGAAATCCGGTATTCAACATTAAAGCAGCAATCTGCTGCAGAGTGGATGAATTTGTGATAAATGGTCCCTTGAGGTTTCTAAAACATATTCTCCATAAAACAAGCCACAATATGTTTCTTCACATTAGTCAGTTCCTGACATGCAGGCTGCTGGAGCTCCAGTCCAGGGCTGGTACCTGCCATTCCCCAGCTGTAAACAACTCTTTGTTTATTGCAGCAAAGCTCATACATCCATTTCAAGGTTTTACAGCAATAAAGGGCTGACTGCCTACATAAACTGAAGTGGGCTGCAGTGTTGTTATTTTGTTTATTGCTCTTTTATTGCAGTGGTCAAATAGTTCCTTTGAGACCAGACACCAGTTTTCTGCCATCTGCACAGTCAGTGTCAGAAAACTTGTGTCATCTGAATCACTGCGGAAAATATTTATGATGAGAGCACTAATTAAATGAATGTTGCCTAAGTTAAACAGGAAATACAGATGATTAATAGCAAATTAAAAATAATATGCCATCTTTTTGCTTCTTCTTCTAGATAGTATCATTTGCCATGGGAGCCCTGAAAAGCATGGCTTTTGTCTGCCCTCTAGGCTAGCATCATGAATCAGAACTTATGTCTTAGTTTGAGGTTTTATGAAATTTGTGAAATTCCTGTCTAAAGGCTTCCAAATTATTTTAACCACATATACTTACCAGAAATCTCACGTGAAAACACTTGCTTTTGTCTTTAAATATGTTGTCTGAATTTTAAAAAAAAATCACGGTTTTAAGCAAAACATAAAATTAGTCACACAAAGTTATATTAAAATAAAAATATTTTATCATGAAGGTTAGTAATGGGAGATATGAGATGTTTTCTTCCACATGAAAAATTGTCTTTTAATTTGAAACAAAAGAGGGATTTCTCTCAGAAAATCGAATTATGCTGTATTTTAAGTATTCAACTTTGGAGGATGGTCACCTAGTGTACTTTTGACATCTTTTTAGAACTCTGATTTTAAAGTTTAAAAGAGATACCTCAGTAGAGAAAGAGTATTGTTTTTTTGAATAGTATCACAATACAGAGCTGATACAAACTTTGAGTAGGATTTCCTTTAATAAAATATGCTATAAAAGAGTTCTTGGGATTTTAAATTCAGTGGAATTGGTTACAAATAGAAAGAAACCCCTGTATTTTCAAAATATGGGTGATACATATTTCATATTTATTAAAATAAAATTTCACATAGAAAAGACATATTACAGGGCCAGTAGGTGGCATGGTGGTTAAGGGCCCTGGACTCTCACATGGCCAACATGGTTCGAATCCCGAACTTGGTGGCTTGCTTTCTCTCTTTCTATCTCTCTCTCTTGCTCTGTCCTTCTCTGGTCAAATTAAAATAAGTAAAGAACTAAAGTTAAATAATTCTTAAAAAGATATATTACAAACTTCTAAATGAGTAATTTTAATCTCAAAAAACTTTAAATTGAGCTGCTGGTCCTGAAGACTAAGTGGTTAAAGGAGTGGATCCCACATGACCAACCAACCTCAGTTGGAATTCTGGCCCAAGTGACTTGAGAAACATGCTGGGTTCATTGAAAAACCATGAAACTAGTTACGAATCCTGAAATACTTATAAATCATGGTGTTTTCAAAAGATAAACTCATATTTAGCTGAAGTAGTGCATAAAATGTGACTTTAAAAGCATAGAAAGGATTAAAATATTTTTATTTGATTTTTTTTTTTTTTTTTTTTTTTTTTTTTTGGAGAGGTTTTTTTTTTTTTTTTTTCACTATAGGGCGCGTGCGCTCGCCAGACAGACAGAGAGAGACATAGAGACAGAAAGTGAGAAATCACCCCCCAGGGGGGATGGTCACGCCGCAATCCCTTCTCCTCCAGTCTCCTCTCGGGATCTTGGGCACGCACGCACACGCGCCCGGCGTGAGTTGTAAGCCACCGGGTCCAGGACGTGAACCGCGGTCGACTACGTGGGAGTCCAGCGACATAGCCATTACGCTAACTGCTGGTTCCCAAAATATTTTTATTTGATATTATATTTACACAAGTATATAAATTCTAGGAAATTGCTCTTAAGCTCTGATATTTACATAAGTCCATGCATGGTGAGACAGTTGGAGATGTTAGGGTGCATCATGTTTTGATGTATATAATTATTTATCATTACAAATAATTATTATGTATAAGAATGCAATATGGAGTTTATCATAATATTTAATATATTACTAAAATAATAGATTACTTCTTTATCAAAAAGACTATTTAATTCTACTTATTATTACTCTCTATCTCTCCCTTTCTTTTAAAAATTTTTTATTTGGCACATGGGCTTACAAGAGAGAAAAAGAAAGGGAAAAGTAAGAAACAAAGCCACTAGGTCTGAGACTTGAACAGTAGTCAGCATATGAGAGTCCAGCACCTTAACCACCATGCCATATGCTGGCCCCCCAATAGATTACTCTAAATATAATGGAATTAAATGAAGAAAGTGAGACAGGCAGATAGTTAACTAAGTGACTATACCTACTCCTCAATTATAAGTTCCATCTCAAAAAGATTTTCTCAACTAAAAGTAGAACATAATATGAAGGTTTTACTTATTTATTTATTTATCTTAGGCTCTTGTCATAGGGCACATACACTCGCCAGAGAGACACAGAAGAGAGAGATAGTAAGAGGGAAAGTGAGAAATCTCCCCCTGGGGGGAATAGCCAAGCCACAATCCTTTTTCTTTCATTCTCCTCCTGGGATTTTGGGCATGCGTCTACACATGCCCAGAATGATTTTTCAAGCCACCAGGTTCAGGACTTGAACCATGATCAGCTATGTGGAAGGACAGCACCTTCACCAATACACCACTTGCTGGTCCCAGTATGAGAATTGTTTTTTTTTATGTCAACATGGAATGCATTGCTGATGTGTTGATGAAAGGTCAAATTTCTTTATATTTTCATGAGGTGATATAAAGCTGAGGGATCAGGAAAATAAATGAAAACCAAAGCCTAAGAAATTTATAGTTACAAAGCATTACATTTTGTTATAAGAATCCTCATGCATAAATAAAAATAAAATACTATGTACAGTATTAAAATATTCTTATATTATCTGAGTAGATGAAATCTGTTATTTAGGAAAGCCTTTCTGGAACAAATTATTAAAGAAATACATAATACATCTCCTTATACAAAGGATGTTTACATCACAACATTGTATATCAGCAAAGATCTTACAAAAGGTACATAAACACTGTTTGTGTGAATATTTAGGGAGGGTCATTTAAAATCAGTCATTAAACATGGGGCCAGCAGGTGGCATAATGGTTAAATCAGTTATTAAACAAAAGTAAACATCATCTTGTAATACAATTTTAACCTGTATTACTGATATTTACTCTAGTCACTAAGTTGTGGCAGCATCTGTTGGCTATTGCGAAGTCTGCATTTTCCACTTTACAATTAATATATTTACTTTGGGTATTATGCTTCTTTTGAAAATGCATACTCATTCCATTGAGATCGATAGATCACTGAATCATTTGTGCAAATCTGCAGTTGTGTTTATGTATAATTTTGTCCTAGAGAAACATCAGGTGGCTGTATAAAATCACACCCAGGTTACCAAGTCATGTGGGAAAATACAAAATGCACACCTGCACTTAGCTCGAACTTTGGCCTCTGCTACCTCAGTTGGCCATGTGTGTATTGAGACAAACACACTGACATCTGGTATTACAACTTTGTCCAATTTCAGATTACCTTCCTTTTACTACTTCATAATAACTGACAAACTGCAACTCTGACACTTAGGACGATAAACAAGTTTCAAGCCTTTTTCAAGGTGAAGTGCTGCACTTAGTATAACTTTATGTATTTCTTAACTACTTAAATTGCTACTATTTTATTAAGTCCTTATCTTTATTCTTTTTTAGAGGTTTTTGTCTTAGGGCGTATGTTCTTGCTGGAGAGAGAGACAGAGACAGTGAGAGGAAAAGTGAGAAACCACCCCCCAGAGGGGATGGCCATGTTGCAATCCCTTTTCCTCCATTATCCTCCTGGGATCTTGAGCTCACACATGCCCAATGAGTTTCAAGCCAGTGGGTCTGAGACTTGAACCGCAGTCATCTATGTGGGAGTCCAGCAATGTAACCACTATGCCATCTGCTGACCCCCCTATCTTTTTTTCAAACTGTCACTGATTTCTTTAAGAATTCCTTCTCTAATCCCATTTCCCTCATAATCACAGTTTTTTAATTGTGTACTTTTGCATAGTATCATGATTTAGGGCAGCCCATCCTGTAACAGCAGAACTGGCAGTGATCTGGCTATCTATTTTCCGTCAAGATTTTACTCATCTTTAAACTTCTTGTGAGTTTTAATTTGTACATAATAGTTTTACATATTTATGGGTACAGAATGGTCTTTAAGATGTATATATGCATTGTGTTATGATCAAATAGGGGTAATAAACATATCCACCGTCTCAAATATTTTCTGTGATACTTTTTGTCATTATTGTGTGACTCCTACTTATTAAAAAAAGTTTGTCATAAAGCAATATGCTGGCAGCAGAACCATACATCTTGTTTGCCATGTCTTCTTGATTGCATCATTTTGTCTTCTGCTTGATTAAATATTGCGTTACTTCGTCCCCTTCCAGTGGGACAAGATATGGATGTGGCGGACAGTGGTACAGATCACCAGATCCTGACCCTGTGTAGGCCTGGGATAATCTGTCTAGCTCTTAACAAGAAGGGAAACTAAAAAATAAATTAAAAATAGTAAAATACTTAAAACTTACACAAAGAAAAAATATTTTTGTTTCTGTGTTTGACTTTTACTACAAAAGATGAAAAAGTTTGAAAAAACTTTAAAAATTTCAAAAAGCTTATGAAGTAAAAAGTCACCGGGACCATCAGTTGGAGTAATGGCTATGTCACTTGACTCCCGCTAGTCAAATGTGGTTTGAGTCCCGGACCCGGTGGCTTAAACTCATGCTGGGCACATGTGCATATGCGCCCAAGATCCTGAGAAGAGAATGGAAGATAAGGGATTGTGGCATGGGGGTTGGGGCAGTGATTTCTCACTTTCTGTCTCTCTCTGTCTCTCTGTCTTTCAAGCGAGTGCATGTGCCCTATAGCAAAAACCTCTAAAATAAAAAAAAAAAAAAAATGGTCACCATGGGCTAAGATTAATTTATTATTGAAGAAAGAAAAATCGTTTTTATAAATTTAGTGCAGTTTAAGAATACAATGTTTATAAAATATAAAGTAATATAATGTCCTAGGCCTTTACATTCACTCACAACTTAATTATTGGCTCACGCAGACAAACTTCCAGTCCTGATAGCACCATTCATAGTAAGTGCCATATATAGGTTGGGCCATTTTAATCTTTTATATAGTACTTTTATGATACCTTTTTTATCTTTAGATATGCTTAGATACAGGATTATTTATCATATTTCTGTTGTCTATAGTATTTAGTACAGTAACATGCTATACAAGCTTATATACCATATGGGTGTGTAGGAAATTTTACAATCTCCATTTGTGTAAATATACTCTATTTGCACAATAATGAAATTACCTGGTGACATGTTTTAGAGAGCGAGTTCCATCCTTAAGCATCATATGACTATTTCACTATGGTGGATTAAGCAAGGTAATTTTCTAGCTTCTACATTTAATAGTGATACTCTCCTGTAAAATGAGCTTTTAATTCTCTTTCATTTTATTAATATTATTATTATTATTATTATGTTAGATTTTTCCTATAGGACATGTGTGCCCACTGGAGAGACAGAGAGAGAGAGAGGGAGAGAGAGAGAGAGAACCCCCCCCCCCCACATGGAGTACGACCACACCGTAATCCCTTCTCCTACATTCTCCTCTTAGGATTTTGGGCATGCACACGCACGTGCCTTGCGTGAGCTTCAGGCCACCAGGTCCAGAACTCAAATTGTGGTCAACCATGTGGGAAGTCCAGACAAGTAACCATTATGCCATCTGCTCATCCCACATTTTATTATTTATTTGACAGCAGTGTTAATTTATTGATTATTTTTAATTCAATTCATTATGGTCTGCTATTGTCATTTGTTGATTTTGGTAATCATTTTTTCTAAATTTGTCCTGTGAAATCTTTTTACATGTGTCTCCTATTTCTTTTTACCACAGTGCCATCATTACTTGAGCTTTTTCCTATTTTCTCACACAAGGAGCTATTCCACGTTCACTGTGTGCTTTCCCTGAAACCGGCCTGGAATCAGTGAATTCTGTGTTTGGTTCCCTTTATTGGCCAATGATACTCAAGAACCAAAACCTGTGAAGTGTGCTAATTGCTACTAGGGTAAATAGAGCATTGTGGGAAACACATACTATAAATAAACTAAACTTTTTGAAAGGCAAAAATGAGTTTATAAGAAAAAAATACTCTATTCAATAGGAGTCATAAGTTTTGCATTTCTTAGTTTTTCATAAGTGATAATCATTTTGCACTTACTGTTTCCTATAAAAAGGACGGTGCTTTAGGAGCCAACAAGTGGCGTGGCAGTTAAGGCACTGGACTTCTGTATGGCCAGCCACAATTCAAGTCCCAGACCTGATGGCTGGAAAATTACTCCTGGTGTGTGTTTGCTCATGCCCCAAATCCCGGGAGAATAATGGAGGAGACGAGATTGTGGCATGGCTGTTCCCCCAGGGGGCGATTTCTTTTCTATTTTTTAAAAGGAATTATTTATTTAATTTTATTTATTTATTTATTTATTTATTTATTTATTTATTTATTTATTTATTTATTTAAATTTGACCAAAGAGAAACAGAGAGAGAAAAGGAAAGTAAGAAAGCACGCTGCCAGGTCCAGGACCCAGACCACAGTTGGCCATGTAGGAGTCCAGAACCTTATCCACCATGCCACCTGCAAACTCCAGGGAATATTTCTTTCTTTCTTTCTCGCTAGTTCTCTCCGGTGAGCACACACATTCTATGGCAAAACCTTAAAAAAAAAAAAAAAAAAAAAAAAAAAAAAAAAAGTGCAATTCTGTATACCCATCACCTGGACTTCATTAAATGATGAACTGAGAATGAAACTAATTGTTTAACTCATACATGCATAGAATAATATGGGGTCTAATGGCAGGCAGTAAAAAACGGACTGCTGAGCAAAAAGAATTTCACCATAACTTTACTTTAGAAGTTGTATTATCTAAGTAGTTTTCTAAATATACTTGAATATTAGAACTAACTGAAAAAATAATTTTTAATTGCTATTAGAATTGTTGAGTTTCTGCAGAGAAAAATTTCTAAATATTCCAGGAAAAATAAATCTAAGAGAAAAAAGTTCTGTACTTTTGTCATTTTCAAGAAAACAAATACTTTTTCCCTTTTTATTTTTAAACTGGTTTTGCTATAGGATGTGTGCACTCACCACACAGAGAGAGAGGGGGAGAAATCACAACCCAGGGTGGAATGCCGTACCATAATGTCTTGTCCTCTTGTCTCCACTCAGGTTTTTGGGCACGCATGTACACCTGCTTGGCATGATTCTCACAGTACTGAGTTTGGAAGTAGAACCGTGCAGCTGGCCATGTGGGATCCAGTGCCTTAACCTTCATGCCAGCTGCTAGCCTGAAAATAAATACATTTTAAAGCATGGGCAATTACAAATAAATAAATAAATAAATAAATAAATAAATAAATGTGAGGCTTCACTGGATCTAAACCATCACATTTTTAAGGAGCACATCTGGTTCTTAATTTTAAAGAAAAAAATTTTTATCAGTATCTCTCTCTTCTCCCCACTGTACAAGCAACATTATCCACATAAACCTGTATACATAAAATCTGTTTTAATTACATTTAATGTTTTATTAAAATAACTTGAATAAATAAAGAAATAAAAAAAGTTATAGAAGCATCATTTGATGCTCTGGAAATATTATGGAGGAGCAAGTAATTATTAACAAAATAGTTGATGCCAGTGTTAATTAGTATTTAAATTATGGGAGAAATTATATACTAACTTTTTTTTTTCCCTATACATGTTGATCAGGTGACCAATCATGTATTTATGTAACATTAATTGTTGATATGAGCTAGCTACTGAACTGGGTCTTGAAGACATCAATTTTATATTGTGTGTTTGTTTTAGGATAAAGATACATTCCTTGATCTGATCATGTGGCAAAAGATATCACAATATACCGTAGTATGTTTTGTACCAGATTTGGGCAACACATTAATATTAGTAGCTAACAATATTGCTTGGATCATGTGTTGGGCACTATTTGAAGTGGTCTTGTGTCTGAGCTCAGTTGAACCTAGGAGGTTCATTGCCAGGTATGGAAACTGAATTGTGTGTGTGTGTGGCGGGGGGAGGAGTCTAGAGTGTTTAAATAACTCACATAAAGAGATGCACAGTAAGTAAATGATAAAACTGACTCATACTCAGGAAGTCTGGTGGCAACATCCAGTCTCTTAACAGCTTCTCTTTACAGCCGCATAACAAGAACCAAAAAGAAGAACCATTTCTTCCTGGGAAAACAGAGAAGGGTTTCTGCAGTTATTTGCATCAGGGGCCTGCCCTCACAAAGCTTTTGCTCTATTGTGTGTACACATTGTGGAGTGTTCTTTGAAGGAACTGGTTTCAAGGTTTTTGTGAAGGACATTGAATCAATAGAAGTTTTAGTGCATCATTAATTTTCATTTGTTGTTTTATTATTGCCACTAATTACTATGGATAAGTTAGGATATAGTATATAATAAAAATAAGATAACTATAATCAATGCTAATTCACTCTGGAGCCACATAATTCTCTGTCTCATAATGCTGTAAATATTGAATATCCAAGTATTACCTTGAACTAGACAGAATGAGTCATATCCTAAGTAATTATTTTTCAAAGGAAACCTCTTCCCCTGATGTAATGGCTCTACATTTTATATAAAAAAGCAAATCATTCTAGTTGATGTTAATAAAATTGTCAGTGTGAATTTTCTTATGTTGATTACATTTGTAGGTCTTCAAAGTTGATTGAATTGTTAGGAAAATTATTGAATTAACCTCCTGTTGTTACGTTTTCCAATGGTTTACTTCTCTAGAGTGGTCTATCTTTACAAACTGTTATGAACTTATTAACCTGGATACCCCTTAAATATTATGACAGTGTATAAGCCATTTATGACTTTTATTTGGAATTATGTCTTCTTCCAGTCTGCCTAATGCATATGGAATTAACTTTACTCTTACTCTTCATTTCTTTGTATTAATGGATGCATCATCTGCGTTCGGCAGTTAATGTGTTTTGAAAATAGACTCCTTGGGTGTGTCACTCTTTATGGTTACCTAGGCTGTAGTCTCTCAGCAGTCTTGGAGGGTGTTCTTAATGGCATCAGCAGCGCATTGAGTCATGCCTTTGTAGTAGAAGGCATGAGCAGGCTTGGGAGTACAGTTACCTGTTTTAAAGAGGCACAGCCTGGAATCAATCCAGTTGTTAGGTGATAAATAAGATCTTGCCCAATTGTGTCATCTTTTGTCTAATTTTTTGTTCTGAAGTTAGCGAGAGCTATGTTAAGTAAATAAAGTTGCTTTTTAATTGTGCATTTATATTAAGTAAGAATTTCTTTGGAGTAGGCTTTCGATGAATAGAATAATAGTGGACTAGAGAAACTGTAAAATATAAGAGGCAGAACACACATTTGCTGACCCAGAGTTCTCAGTGTCCTGCCAATATGCAGATCTGGATGAACACAAAGATCATAAGGCTTTCTTATCCCCTCTCTTCCTGAGCTTTGTCTAGTGACTCTATCATTAAGGGTCTACAAGCTAATAAAAGAACTTCCTCCTCCTTTGGGTTAGTATATCCATAAGGAAGCATAATCACTGTTGCAGAAAATAAGAAAAGAAGTTGACGGACTTACAATTTGGGAGATTTGCTATTTTGAAAGACAATTGAATTAATGAACAGTGAGAGTATGGAGGCAGTTTATGGAAATTGACCAGAACTAACTAGAATGAAAGAAATTGGGTGTGAGGGCTTACTGGTGTGAGAATTTTAAAAGAGTTTTAGATAATGTGTTCAAAATATCCTCTTTAGGATCTACAAACATTTAAAATTCCACATGTCCTTGGGCTTACTTAGTCTTAAATCTATCAGTTCCTTCATAAGTTGAAATTGACAATGGACATACTTTTTAGTACTTATATTTATTTAAAAAAATAACCATTATATCTCTCCTTACATGTATCCAATGATATATCCACATTTTATCAATAGGATACATTCATTTATCTTCAAAATATGTGCCATGCTACCTATAATTGTCAGAAATTGTAAAAAATTTTCTCATTTTATTTTTATTTATTTATTTATTTTTCCAAAAGAATTTTATCTGGATGAAATACAATATTTTATTTTTGAAAGTCTTAGTTATCACTGACCCATAGCTGGTAGTATCCCTGAATTTGCCCCTAAAGAATCCTTGTACCTTTTTTTTAGTTGCCAGAGGGCATGTGCACTTTCTAGAGAGTGACAGGAAGACAGAGAGAGAGAGAGAGAGAGAGAGAGAGAGAGAAGCAGCCCCCTCCCCAAAGGTACACGGTTATTCTGCAATCCTTTCTCATGTCTCCATCATGTCAGGATTTGGGGCAGGCATGCACACATGCCTGGTGTGAGTTTTGAAGCCACTGGGGCTAAGAGTGGAATAATGGTTGGGTAGATGGGATCAAGCTTCCTTACCAACTAACATACAGGGCTGGCTTTTTATCACAATGGAAGTAGTCTTTATTGTTTAATGCAGTTGCCACTAGCCACACTCATCTACTGAATGTTTGAAATGTGGGGCAGTAGACTACAGAACAGGAATTTATTTTTTTAAGAGGTGTTTTTGCTATAGGGCACGTATGCTTGCTGGAGAGACAGAGACAGAGACAGAGAGACAGAAAGTGAGAAATTACCCTCTAGGGAAGATGGCCACACTGCAATCCCTTCTCCTCCATTCTCCTCTTGGGATCTTAAGCATGCACATATGTGCATCCAGTGTGCATTTTAAGCCACCAGGTCCTGGACTTGAACCGTGGTCTACTACGTAGGATTCCAGCAATGTAACTATGATACCATCTGCTGGTCCCAGAGAACTGGACTTTTAATATCATTTAATTTTAATTAATTTAAACCTATATAACCCCGTGAGGTTAGCAGCTATGTATCAGATAGGACAGTCTTAGTGAAATCTACTCCTTGCAGGATGTTTGAAAGGGGAGTTTTATTATTTTTTTAAAGATGAGAAAAGAGGTCAAGAGCAAAGATAGAAAGAGAACAATGTGATGACTCCAAGGTATGTGAGTTCTCCAGTATACCATTTTTTTTTAAAGAGAAAAATACATTTAGAAAATCTTCATGGATCCCCGACTTTTGAAAATTACTGGTTCCAGGTCTGTGGACATATTGGAAGAATATTTTAATCCATAATATAGATTTCTATGATTTCTAAAATGTTTTTTTTCCCCTAAGATTCTGAAGTATGATAAAAAAAGACTGCCTAAAGGAAGAAGCAAATAACATCAAAATAAAACTATGTGATTAAAAAGCTGTGAATTAATTACAGTCTTGTAGGTTATGCCCTAAAATCTTCCAAGTTATTGTTAGGTTAATTTCCTGTCATCTACGATTTGAACTGAGTGTGCAATATTGGGGGACTGAGCTTATGCCAACTATTTGGAGCAAGAACAGGATCCCAAATCTAAGCAGTAAAATAGTCTCTGCATCCTTTGCTTTACGGCACTGGAGTAAACCAATAGCCATCATACCAAGAACTGTTTCTGAAACACATTTAGATATTTTAAATGATGTTATTGCTGGTTCTCTTTTGAACTTTATGAGAAGAAATATTAGAAATATTTAGAAGTTCAGTATTTTACTTGGTTTGACAAATCTAACAGCTAGAATCTTGGGAAATTAAATATATTTTGGACTTATATATTTTGTTCTGATGGAATAAAAGAACTGTCAAGAATAGTACCTCTTTGGTCTGGCCATGTAAGCTAGTGGTTCTGGAAACCAAATTCCATCATGGCCTACCGCAGTTGGAATTTTACCCCGGTGGTTTAAAGTACAGGCACCTATGTGTAAATAGGTTCCCTAAATCCTGACAGGATGGAGAAATAGAGCAGAAGGGATTGTGGCATGATTATACTCCATTGGGAATGCTTTATCCCTCTGTCTTTCTGGCAAACCCGTGTGCCCTCCGGCAATTGAAAACAGTAGTACCTGTTCGTTTTGTCAGTTTTCCTTAAAGTAGAAACTCCTACAGTGGAAATAGGAACAGAAGACTTTGCCTATGGAGAAGATTTAGGATGTACTATCTAGTATTCTAAACTTTTTCTTCCATGAATTTACCAGGAATACATTATACTAACTCTGCTTATTTCATGATCACATTATATTATAGTTTGTTTTTTAAGTTTATTTCCATCTTTCAATTTGCCTACAGTTGTAAGATTTAAAAATAATAAGAGGTTAACTTTTTTTAATGCAAAAGGAAAGTAAAATAGCTTATCTAATAATATAAACTTAATTGAAATTGTTTTGTTAGTAATTGTCCATAAATCGGATTCTTCTCATATTGATACTATAGGTTATGAAGGCATAGAAGAATAACTTTTGGGCATGTGGCATGGTGGTTAAGGCACTGGATCCCACATGACCAACTCTGCAGTTCAAGTCCCGGACCGAGTGGTTGAAAAACAAGCCAGGCACTATACATATGTGTGTCCAACATTGAGAGAAAACAGGGGAGAAGGGACTAGGTGTGGTCACCCCCTTCCCCAAGCAGCGATTTCTCACTTTCCCTCCTCTGTCTCTCTTTGGTGAGCACACCCGTGCTCTATGATAAAAATAATAATAATAAAAAAGCCTCTTAACTGGAAAATAATTGCCTGCTTTAATAGGTGCTGAACTCAAATGCTAAATACAGCAGGTATTCTTAAAGGTAACACATAATATCCATTTGAAAAATTTACTTCTTTAAAAGATTTTTGGTAAAATCAAGATATTGACTTCATAGAGAAGCTAGACTATTCATAAAATGTTTCCTTGAAAATATTTTGTTTTATGTATTATGATATTAAGAAAATTTTATGTTCTATTTTATTAAGTTATAGATAGGTAAGGTAGTTTTAGATGTAGTTGTCTAAAACTAAAAAAAATAATTAACATACACCGAAATCCACATTAGGCTTAATACATTTAAGTTCAGAGCATTGTGTAAAGTAAATATTATTATTTTCATTTTATATTTGAGTACAGAGAAACTCATTGATAAAGAACTTATCTCTGTTCTCAGACGTAATAAGAGGGTCAGTCTAATCTCAAACCCAAAATCTCAAGCTTCCAATTTCAGGGAGCTAATCATACCTCCCTGGACTTAGAAACCAGGTCAAGTGCAATTACATCTTAAACTCAGTTGTGATGCATGCAATGTTTATTGATAAAATACTAGACTTGTATCTACCATGTGGTAGGAATAACTAAATCATGGTTTCTACTTCTTGACAGAAGTAGGCTAGGTAGTAAGAATGGAATGAATGCCTGTGGCATGAAATTTGAAAGTTAATTTTGAATGAAGTTCTTCACTCTTGCATCAAAATGTTCATAATATAATCTACATAAATAAGTATATAATTTACTTACATGTATGTTTCACAAAAGCATTAGTTCCCACTTATTTTGTCCAGTAATATGCACCCAGTTTCTAGAGCAGGGTATATTATAGAGTAGTCACCCAGTAGAATTGGCTGTCTAAATTAACTTTTAAATAAATTTTTTCCACATACAAGGACATTATTCTAAGTTTTATCTTATTACAGTTTATATGACCAATTTGTCTTATAAACAATATATAAACAAAGAAATGGAATTTGAAACCAATAAAAATCTATATGAAAGTAAACGAAATCAGAATTTGTACTGCATAATTTATACTCACAGAAAGATGTTCAGTGTTGAATTTAGCTTAGAGTGGATGTTCTTATACTAGTATTTATGTCTTGTAAATGACATACTTTTTAAATACACTGCAAACATTATTATTTATCCCCATGTTTTACAAACAAGTGTAAATTTGGCAGGTTATGGTGTGACACTTGCTGCCTAGTTTCTAGGTTATGTTGACATGCTAAGGATTGAATTGTGTCCTCCCAGAATTCATATATTTGAAGCCTAATCCCCAATGGAACTGTATCGGGTCGTAACATCTTTAGAAGATAATCAAATGATAGCCACCCTTGTAAGAGAAAGAGAGATTTCTGTGGATGCACTGTGAAAAGACTTAGTGAAGGTTTAGTGAGAGGGAGGCCTTCTCTAAACCAGGAAGTGAGCTGTTGCAAGAAACTGACAATGTTGGCACCTTCATCTTGAATTTCTTGCTTCCCAGACTAACAGAACATGAATTTCTGTCCTTGGGCCACCAAGCCTATGGAATTTTTTAAAAATTTCAGCCCAAGAATACCAAGAGAAGGCATTTTACATGTTATTTGTTAAGTTGCAGCATTTATTCCCAACCAGGACATATGGTTAAGCTCCCCTGAAGTCCAAATTAACAGAATGATGTTTGACTTTTAGTTTCTATCAGAAGACATGACATTTTTTTAAAGACAGTAATGATAAAGAGAGGCATTAGTTGCTTACTTAAAATTTCACCTACAAGTGAGTATCTTCTGGCCACTTACTCTGTTTTATTTATGCTCTTAATGATGTATTTATTTATTTTTTATTGAACAGATAACTATATTTGAAAAACATTCAGAGATATTATAAAAAATATTGTACTACGTAGGGTTCTCCTCACTTGTTTATATTAAAGAGTTACAATTTTACTATTGTCAGGAGGATGGATGCCTTCATTATGATTTCAGGGCATGGCTGAACAAAGGAAAGGCTGAAATGGGAACAGTGGGGGAGTTGCTGAGCTAGGAGGAGAAGTGTTCCTTGGGACAGCTGATTTGTCATTGATACCTAATTTATCAAGGCAAGCAGGAAATATGCATGCCTTCCGGAGAATCCAGGCAGCAACATAAGTGTTGATGAAATGAGTCTTGTATGTGGTAGTTTGCGGTGATAAATCAAAGCAATTACTATATGATTCCACAGAGGAGGTTGTCAATCCAGGCATGCTGTGTTTTAGACTAAAATGTCACGAGATGTACTTTAAAAATATTACTATATACTTCCCAAATGTTATAATTTGTAAGACCTACCACTCTGATTTTATTTTTCAACCAGAGAGATTTTGATGAAGCATGTTCATTAGGCTGCATTAATTATACATGCAACAACCACAAAACAGGTGTTTGGCTGTAAGAGGGGTATTTAATCAAAAGAATTGATCCTAAACTAGTATTTTATATTCTATCCTTATTTATGAACTCCCTCACAGAACATTAATAAAAATTATGGTTAAACACGAAGCTCTTCTTTTGGGAAATACCCTTCTGAGACTAAGGTCAGTATATTTGCACTATAAGATAATTAATGTTTATATTTTTTATTTGTTTTTTTTTCTTTTTTAAAAATTTTATGAACATTGTTATATAATCTTAATGTGTTTAAAATAATCAAAGTTAAGAGTTCTTAGACCAAAAAGATCTGAAAATTGTTTGAAATTCATTCAAACATGTACCATGATATAGAAAAATATTCTAAAGTAAAATATTGGGTTTTCAGGAACATCATAATGCATTTTTGCATAGAGAAATACGTTGTGACTTTCTTGACAACCTAATAGTATGTGATAGCTCAGGTCGAGACAGGATTTCTCAATTAGTCATAGTGCTTTCAGAGTTAGAAGGTTCGCTCCCTAAATCCTTTCTCAAGGATTTGGAATCAGTTTTTACTATTATATTTCAGAAGCACAGATTTCAAACATTCTAACCTATGTAAATAATCAGATATTTTTATTTCTTCTAGAAGTTAAAGGTTTTGCAAATTACATCAGGTGATGAGAGGTCTTTAGAAAAGACATCTTTTCTCAGCCTTTAATACAAAAGGACCTCTTCTTAACTTTGAATTAAATTATATATTCTTGTATATAAAAGCAACTGATGAGCATGCTTGTCGATGTCCAGAAACTCATAGCTGAGGGCTTTGTATTGAGAGCTTTACGTTTTACTTCCCAGAGATTTCCCCCAAGTTGGCCCTGGCATTGGTTTAATAATTGTTTCAGAAACCCCTCAGTGTTTGAGTTCCAAAATGGCCTTCTTCCTCCAGTGTCCACAGGTTATGGAGTGGCAATGGGAGGAAGGGAGACTGCATTAAGTCATGAAGAGCAGGTCTGTAGCTAGTGAGATTATACAGCAGCTGAACCTTTTCATCACACCGAATCACCCCCTGTTCCCTCAGTATTATATCTATGAGTGTGTGAATACACACACACATACCCCTCTTTCTAGTATATATACTTAAGGATCAAAAAGACAATATATACTAAGACTTATTCCACTAAGCTTTAAGAGACTATCTACCATGGAATTTGCTTGAATTATATCCTTTTAAATTTTTACCAAGCACTTTGGCTTGTATTAGTTAATTGTTACATGCTTGAAACCTTTGATTTTATTCTATTATGTTATCTTTGCAACATATTTTGCATCAGATTTTTGTAATCTCAGTAACAGTGCACATATACTTGGTGAAAGGCTTAGGGCATGGTACATTCTCCCAAGAGAATTCCCAGGTCATTCGTTTTTGTAGGGTTGCTTTTTTTTTTTTTTTTGCTTTTTTTTTTTTTTTTTTTTTTGTGGAGGAAATGAAAGAGGAGTTCTAATAACTTTTCCTGCTGAATAGAATGACCTAGATTTGTTGTATACTGGCCAAGCTGCTAGAGGATATTTTTACTTTGCCATTTTGTCCTCAAGAGTTATCTAACTGTTTTCACCATATGAAATCCCTTTCAAGTTCCCCCTCTGACAATGTGGATATGCAGTTGGATTTGTAGTATCAGAAAGCTGGATGGCAAGAGGCAAGAGTTAGCTGAAAATAGGAGATAAGAGCTCAGGTTTCTTCTGACCGTTTAAAAAGAAATCTTCCCAGAAAAAGAACATTAGCAAGGTGTCTTTATGTCCCATTCATTATCTTGGAAAAACTGAGTGGGTTTATCTGAATTATTTTAAAATGCTTTTATTTTAAGAAAATGAGTTATTGTGAAAAATGTTGTAAATGCTATCAACATAAATTGTAACCTCAGCCAACCTGTACACATTTGCCTTCTCATTTCTCGTTCAGTCTCTATGGAATAAAATATCTATATTTCACACCCAGTTCCCATTGGACTGCCACACATGGTGATTAATTTCTCCCTGCTTGTACCTAATTAAGTGATAAGATAAGTAAATTCACCAATCTCTGGAAATGAGATGTACAAGAGTAAGAGTCAGACTCCTTGGCTTCCCTAATCAAGTATTACTCATGATTTGCGTATCTAGTAATTCAAAGACATTGAACCTCTTTTCAAAGCATGAAATACTTGTCCTTAATTTTCTCACTATCAATATCAAATATGAATTATTTTTCAGGCAGTCAGTACATGATATTTGATTACAGGGCTCTCATGGTCTATTTAGTAGAATAGAACAATGGATTTCAGTTTGAGGTTGTTGAGTCCAAGAACTTGTCTAAAATTTCTATCCTCTCCTCACTAAGTGGTTATAAAATTTATACCTGTGGTTGTTTAGTAGTAAAGAGCTCAAAAAATTGCACAGTCTCCAATCCTCTCTTATAACTAGTAGACCTGCAATAGTATATAGAAAATTAAAACACTTCAATCTTATTGACATGTATAGTATCTTTAAGGGCATATTTCCAGTAAAAGGGCACACACCAAAAAAAGAATACCAGGGCTGTGAAGAGATACGTTTATTAGGAAAGCTATTACTGACGTTAATATATACAACATGGAAAGCAAAGACCCTGTTTTCTGTTCCTATGGACGAACCTTCACCAAAATCTCTAATGTTATTATACGTAAAAGAGAGGTCATACATAAATTTGTATGCATATAGATATAACTATAGATATAGGGACCACTTTGGTCCCTTTTACTCTGAATCCATGTGCAACAACCTATCTTGCCTACAAGTAAATTTTCCTAATCTGTGTTAAACAATAGGAAGTGAATTTGCTTTGCACTGTGTCTTTTTATTTAAATTTTAAAGAGAAAAAAAAATAACTCTTGGTTAACTAATCAAATAAAATTTTTAAAATTTACTGAATTCAAAGAACACTCCGACCTGTATAACATCACGTTGGATTTGTGTGATATTGTGACTTGTGACTTCCACGCCAGAGACCAGAGAAAACTTGTGATTTCTTTTCTTAGAGCAAGGAAAAGTCATTTATGATGGTGACAGAGAGTGGTGCCAATGCCTGAAGTTTTAGGTCAACCTTTCAAACATTTGAGAGGCTAACCAAAAGGCGGGAAATTATTAAACTAGTCTATTTTGGGACAGAAACAGTCACTGTACTCCCACACTTGGATTCCTATGAATAAGCCGAAAACTTACTTTTTGGGCTGTTTTCTTGAGCTGATTACTAAGTTAAGTCAATCACACTAGCCACACTTCAGTTAATCACAGAAAGCCCACCTTTTAGACTGTTTGTGTAGCCTACCATCCAGCTATAACCAATCCAGAGATTTCTCTACATTACTCTCTTTCATTTTTGTTTGTCCCTTTCCTGCACAAATAACTTTCTCTTTCCACAGATTTATTACTCCGTGACTATGTGGCTAGTCAGAATCTTTTGGAAGTCCTCTTTTGGGAGATTGCCTGATTAAAATCACCCCATTCTTTGTTTAAATGAACTATGTTAAATTTTAAAAATTACTGAATTTCAAAAACAATAAAATAATATGTAAAAAAAGGTATTGGTGAACTGTGTAAAGATTCAAAACATTTATTTATTTGAGAGGTTTTTGCTATAAGGTGCGTGCATTTGCCCGAAAGACAGAGAGAGAGAGAGAGAGAGACAGAAAGTGAGAAATCACACCCACCCCCCCAGGGTGGATGACTATGGTGCAATTCCCTTCTTCTCCATACTTCTCTCAGTATCTTGGGGATGCACGCACACACACCCAGCATGAGTTTAAACCAACGGGTCCGGGACTTAAACTGCAGTCGACTACATGGGAGTCCAGCGACATAGCCATTATGCCAACTGCTGGTACCTTGACATATTTATTTTAATAAAATATAAAATATTTTTTCTAAGAGAAAATCACTTTTATTTATAAAAATGATTCTCATTTTTAAGGTAATTTGTGTGTGTGTGTACACATACACATACACATACACACACACACATATATATATATATATATATATATATATATATATATATATACACACACACATACATACATATACATATGATGGCCATGCTGCAATCCCTTCTTCTCCATTTTCCTACGATTTTGAACACACACACAGTTGCACCTGGTGTGATTTTCAAGGCACTGGGTACAGGACTCGAACCATATGGGAGTCCAGCTCCTTTATCGCCATGCCACCTGCTGGCCTCTAATGTATTTTATTTTTAAGAATCTAAAGTTCCAAATGTTTATACTTCTTAAACTTGTGATTTCATTCCCCAAAGGAGAATATCTCAAAAAAACCCAAAAGAAACAAATAAAAAGTACAGCTTAAAATGATCTAAACTTATACAAACATGAACAAATAAAGTATACACACAAGTATAATTTTTAAAATTGATTTATATGTTGATTTCGTAAACATATTTTCTAAATTATATACTGACATTTACTCATTCTATTTGCATAATTTATAAGAAATGTACATTGACATGTTAGAAAATGTGAATTGACCTTAAATGCAATGTAGTACCGATCTACAGAGCTTACAAACCAACTTACTATAAACATTGTCAAGTTATTGTCATTTGATTCTCTTATATCTTTTTGCATATTACTTTTATTTCCATGGTTTTGCAGTATTTGAAACCCTGAGGATATTATGGCTTATCTTGGTATATCTTGTTCATGTTTTATTCAGGAAGCCCAGTTTGTGCCAAATTTTAAAAGAATCTTAAATTATCGAGATTTGACACACGTTCTTAAAATTTCTTTCCTACACCATATCTAATGTAGGTTGTCAGGGAGGCCCTAATCACTAACCACTGCCCCCTGTGAGATAGGGACATGGTGGCTCATATGCTGAGTCTTCAGGTATTCACTGGAAATAGCACACATCACTTTTCCTCACATAATGTTAGCCACGTCAAATCACTTGGCCATGCCCAGCTTCAAAGGAAATGAAACTACAATCTTCCCATGCGTCCAAAAAGAGCAAAGCTGAATGAATTTGGCAACCAGCAATAATGACTGTCATCCACCTATCCATTATAGCCTGCACTCTTGAAATTGTCATTATTATTTTTTATTTCTTTAATTTTGCCAGAAAGTACATGCACTCACTGGAGGGAGGAAGAGAGAGGGAGAAAGAGTGAAAGCAGTCCCATAGGACACAGTCATACCACAATTCCTTCTCCTCTATTTCTCCCTCCTTTCCAGATTTTGGGCACACATGCATGTGCATGTGAAATGTTTCTCAGACTGCTGAGTCTGAGACTTTAACGGTGCAATCAGTCTCGTGGCGTCCAGCTGCCTTAACCACCACACCACGGGTTGGCCGTGCTGTCGCTATTCTTTGATAAGTCTTTCTATCTCAACGTTCTTCTCTCCTTTCAAAGTAGTTACACTTTCTTTTTGGAATTACGTTCTATTGTAAACAGTCTTCCTCAGCCACATTTTTCTACTCCTTTGTAAACTAAAATCTGAATCTCTCCGAAGAAAGCTAGTATCCTCTTGTCGCCATAGTTATTCACTGCCGTATTGCCTATAACTGTAACTAGAAATACATTTGGCATTATCCTTACATGACTTCCTTATGTGATTTTTTTTTTTTTAAATGAAAAGCTTTATTAAAACATGTGCATATCAGGGCTGGCAGGTGGCGTGGTGATTAAGGGTTCCGGACTCCCACGTAGCTGACCACAGTTCAAGTCCCGGACTTGGCAACTTCCTTTCTCACTCACTCCCCACCCCTCACCCCCTTATTCTGTCCCTTTGTGGTGGGAGAGAGAGAGAGAGATAAATAAATAAATAAATAAATAAATAAATAAAGTTAAATGAATTCTTAAAAAAACAAAACAAGTGCACATGCATACACATAAACGATTAAAAGGTGAAATCATAAACAGTAACAATGACAAAAAGAAAACTAATATTTTGGCACTTTTTATTCTTCACTAATGTCAGCTAAAGATCTTTTATCATCTGGCTCAGTCTTTCTCTCCAACTATCTTTTACTAGGTTGTCTTCAATGGTTCTGATGACGTATAATGCACTATAATGATGCCCATTTCTTTTCCAAAATGTTGGTTTTCTGATCTATTCAGTTCAAGTTTTTTTTACTCTAGATCTTGTGGTATACTCTTTCAATACTCTTGATGCTACAGAATTTATTTTTCTCTTTTTTTTCTTTCTACCTTATGGAAAATCTTTACCCATTGGTGATATAAAGGTTTCATTTCTTCTCATACTCTAGTACTCAGACTGCAGGTTGTTCTTAATATGCCTAATATTCTTTTGCCTGATTGTTTTTTATCAGATGTCTTTCATTTTCTTCCAATTGCTGTTTCAAACTTCACCAGAGTCTTGAGATCACCTACAGACGAACTTCTTGTCATTTATTTCTTATGTTTCAACAAATTGACCTATTTTTTATTTCAGAGGTAAAAGTAGAGGCCTGACTTGCCCTTATTGATGAAACGTTTTTTTTTTACATTCATCTCTGATTCCCATCTTCTCTTAAAGTAGAAATTAAATTAAAAATCGCTTGCTTAAGCTTTATTTTCTCCCTGTACCTTTGGATTCTTTAGCATTCTCTCTCTTTATAAAATAGCATCTTCAAATCTTTCTGATCTTTCATTACCATTTAGTCATCTTCAAGGTCATTTACTTTATGGAAACCCACTTTTGTGGCACTAGCAACTTCAAGGTGAATAAGATGGCAAATTTATCAACTATCTTTGCTTGTCTTTCTCCATTTTAATTTCTTAGAATCATCTGTACATACAAACACATATACTCTCCTTTAGTTTGCAATTTCTGACCTTTCACTACTTTTCATATACTCTGCTATTCCATTCTCTCATTTTACTGATGATATTTTTGCTAAGATGGGCAGTGTCTTAGTTTTTACCAAGTCTAATAGACTTGGTTGTCCTCTATTACCATGTCACCATTGCCTGAGCTGGCAACGTCTTGCCTAATGATTTTCTTGTGTTTCTGTTTTCGGAACCCTCTTTGTAGTTTTTCCTTTGTGAGAGATGCTTTCTCTACATGCTGTTAAATAGGTCCTGTTTCAAGGATGCATTCTTCATTCTCTTGTGTTCTTATTCTGCACTCTTACTGCAACAATGACATCTCATTTTGTACCCTCAAGTATTTATATGTCAGTTTGTTCTAAACATTTCTCGTTCCGACTTCTCTTTTGAAATGCTGATTTATTTGTTCAGAGGTTTACTGGACAGTTTCACTTGTATTTTCTATTGTCATCTCTGACTAATAAACAAAATGGAACTGTCATCTTTCTCCTGTCTCCTCTCTTGGTGAATAGGACCACCATCCTTCAAGCTTGGCTCTTGATTGTTTTTTTTTAGCTTACATATCCAACCAGTTACCCAATACTGGTAAATTCTCTTTATTATGTCATGTATTTGGTTCACTTCCATTCTTCTTTTTTTTTTTTTTTTTTTTTTTTTTGAGAGATTTTCGCTATAGGGTGCGTGCGCTCGCCAGACAGACATAGAGACAGAAAGCGAGAAATCACCCCCCAGGGGGGATGGTCACGCCGCAATCCCTTCTCCTCCATTCTCCTTTTGGGATCTTGGGCACGCACGCACACGCGCCCGGCGTGAGTTTTAAGCCACCGTGTCCAGGACGCGAACCACGGTCGACTATGTGGGAGTCCAGCGACATAGCCATTATGCTAACTGCTGGTTCCCCCCTTCTTCTTCATGGGTACTATCTCGGTTCAAAACTCACCAAATGACCCATCAATCGCATTCCTAGGTATCTATCTAAGGGAAACAGAAACATATTCACATAAATTAACTTCTCTATGAGTGTATGTAGAGATTTACTTCATAACTGTCAAAAAAAAACCTGTAAATAACCTATACATACTTCAAATTCTCATAACAAAAATAATAGAATGTTGATTTACAGAATTTCTTATATGAATCTTAAACATGCTTTGCTAAGTGAAAGAAGCAAGACATTGAAAGCCATGTATTGCATATTTCTGATTATGTGACAATTTTTAAACAGCAAAACTAAGAGATCAGTAGATTACTTATGATGGTGTAGGATGGTGGATGTTCTGAGAAGACAGAATTTTACAATATATGATAGTAATAGTGTACTCTATTTTTTAAGATTATATATGGTCGTATACCACAAAAAGTGAAATTTGAATCTGTGAATTTAAAAATAAATCAAAGTATGAGGGGGAAGATGGAATACAGACTGTGACAAAA
The DNA here is from genome assembly GCA_026018925.1 of Tupaia tana. Classification (NCBI taxonomy): domain Eukaryota; kingdom Metazoa; phylum Chordata; class Mammalia; order Scandentia; family Tupaiidae; genus Tupaia; species Tupaia tana. The sequence goes on along the minus strand of JAKSZU010000013.1, from coordinate 44,025,986 downwards.
ACATCTAACTGTATGAAAATGAATCATAGAACTACACTGAATAAGATGGGAAAGAAAAGAGCTGACCTAAGTAACTTGGGAGGGATGGCAATTGACTCAATGTGCTAAGGCTTGGAAAAAAAAAAAAAGTGTAGGGACCAGTTGGTGGCATTGTTGTTAAGGATGCTGGATTCCACATGACAGAATCTCAGCACTCGTGCTGGCTTGAAAAGCATGCTGGGCATATGTGAATGCATGCCCAGTATCCCAAGAAGAGAATGTGGAGAAGAAAGGACAGTTTGGCCATGCCCTTTGTGGGGTGCGCTCACTCTCACCATCCCCCCCACCCCGTTCGAGTGCGGGGGGGGGGGGGGTTTTTAAAAATAAAATCCATAAAAACTATATGCTGTTTGATGAGTTTTTTTCTCAAAGGAATATAGGTTGGAAATTCTGAAATTAGCAATCATGTAGACTAGAGTAGAACAAATTAATGAATATATTTTCAATGACAATTGTATAAAGAAGCTATAAATAAGGCAATGGGAGAGGCTCTAATGAACCTTGTTGTGCAAGAATGGCACAGGAGGTAGTAAAACCAAATTATATTTCTAAAATTTGCATATAGACAAATAGAGAAATAAATGTGTGTGTATGAGTTGGTACACATGCACATATATCCTAGCTCTATAGACAGGTGTTAAAAGTAGTTTCATTCCATTCACCAGGAGCAAAGCATCCAGATCTGATTTTCTCAATACTCTTCTATATAAAAAGGAATCAGGGCTCTTTGGAACGCTGTTTAATTCTAGGGTTCAACAAAGACAATGAAGCATGAATCAGAGCAAGAATAAAAAGGCATGATGATAAACTTGGAAAACCCTGTGATGCCAGAAAGTAATGAAGTGAAAACTACATACATAGTTCTAGGATGTATTCATATTGAAAGGTCCCAGGAGCCGTGAGTGAGTACTCAATGACTAGAGCTAGAACAACTTAAGCAGGAAAATAAATAACCGTAGCATGGGATTAGAATCCAAAGAATAAAATAAATATCTGTGAGTCCATAGATAGTACAGATTTCTAAAAATAAATGACTGCATGAATAAGTAAATAGAGAAAAGTGAAAATTCTTCCTTAATTAATAACTGGAACAAATGAGGGAAATAGAAAACCGTCACTGTGACACACTTAGAGATCATTGTAGACAAGATCCTCCTATGGATTCTAAGATAAGTAGGTAAAAGTTTACATGCAACCAGGATATTTACATAATCTTACATTGTCTCCCTCTAAAAATTTCATAATTTTAAAGGAAAACAAATAGTAAATACACAGTGGACAATCTTAGTGGATACCATTATTAGCCATAGGATCAAAGTTAACATGACCAGAAACACCACCATTAGAAGGCCTGAATTTATTGCACCAAGAAAGGTTTATTACGTCTATCCAGGCCATCCCCAAAATGCACAATGTCAGTCGAATCATGAGGAAATATCACAGAACTTCACATTGAAGTTCATCTAAACAATAATTAACCTGCTGTTCTTAATAGAGTCAAGGCCAAGAAAAACAAGGAAATGTTGAGAAACTATCACAAATTGGAGGAAACTGGATGTATGAAAACTAACTACAGTGTAGGAGCATGGATTGGACCTTGGAATAACAGTGTCCTGAAAACAAACAAAATATACATTCATGGAAAAACTGTTGAAATCTGAATGAGTTCTCTACTTAGTTTTTTTCCTAGTTTTCATAAATATTTTGGTGTTGTGTAAGAAATATATGAGGAAGTTTGGTGAAAGCTATGTGAGAATTCTATGTAATGATATATGCAATTATTTTAGAATTGTCTCAGCATTTTTAAAAATGAAAATAAAAACCTTGTAGCTTTAAAAGTGCCTACCTTTCTATACCTTCCATTCTCTTAGATTCATACAAAATTTTCACATTCTTCTAGGAAATGTTTATTAGAAAAAATGTTACTGCTAGCAACCAATTATGTTATACTACGTACTTGTTTTTTTGATAGTACTTTCATTCATTGTCATCTATTTATGCTGTCTTGAGAGCAATATGAATAAAATGTTAATTTATAATTTATTTACTTCATGACATGATCGCTGAGTTGGCGCCTTCATATTTTTTGTATACTTCTTATTGATTATTTTCTGCTTATTTATTGATGTCTCTAATTAAAGCATCATTTACATTTTGAGTTAAAGCATTTTAAAAAGTAATTTCATTATGAATCTTTTACTGTTGATTTTTGTAGTAGATGAACATACGTCTTTCCTCAGGATAGCAATGACCCATACTCAATTAAAATAGTATTTGTCTCATAACATGGAACTACAGCTGGGTTGAATCTGCAACTATAGTTTTTTTTCAACTTTCTGTTTGAAGCAGCTTTAGTGTATGTTTGCTTCAAGTCATGGGGTGCCTGGTGACTATAAAAGGGAAAGTTTTATAGCAATCCAATATTTCCTTATACACTTTATCCTCACTTTCCAAAGGTATATCTTTCCGTTGTTTCTTGATTACCCAATGGTGGCAGGTGGGAGCTTCACAGCTGTTTGATTCAGTGGCTGATATGTCTATTCTTTGAGAACACAATTGGCAGTTTGGCAGTCAGCATTCTTAAGTGATCAGTGGAGCTCAAACAAGATCCCTTGTTTTATGTAGTTCCTTCGTGAAGAATTCAATATGTGTGCCAACTGAAAAACATCCTATATAATGAGCCCTAAACTTTAAACCTAGTGAAGTCTAATTGCCTCTCTTTGGAATACTCTTGCCACTGACTATAGCAGCACTTTGGTGGTACCTCACATAAGCTGAACGAATTTGAATTGGACGACCTTAATCATATCGGGAAATCACAGCATGGAAGACATTTATATTCTTCTATCAGCCACATTACTTGCTACTCAGACTTGAATGCCTGTTTCTTTTCAGGTTTCGACTATTTTCCCTTGGCAATACCATAGTTTCGTCAGGACCCTAGCCTCTCTAGCTATGACAGCCCTTGCATTAAGATTAAAATGATGTCTGAACAATTCAAAATGGTTTGATGTGGACATAGAACCTACGCTGTAGCACATACACCAGCACCGCAATCTCAGCTTTGTTAGGCACTCACCAACCCGCTCCCCCTGAGGGCAGAGCACACATCCAGTCCCTGATATAATAGCAAGAGAGTGATTCATTTTGGGATAGAAAGTGGATATGGGAAGGCAGGAAAATGAATTGGAAGGCATGATTAGGAGTAAAAAGATGCAAGTTTTGGTACTCAGTTTCCTGGTACTTAGTTAGCTCTATGTCTGTGGAGAAGTCATTTTAATTTTATGAATCTCAGTTTCTTTCTTTGTAAGATGGAAATAAATTGAAGTATCTTCTTAACCTCAGACAGGTGTGATTAGAAGTATTGTGTTGTGCCAGCAGATGGCATAGTGGTTATGTTGTTGAATCCCCCTATGGCTGACATGGTGGTTAAGGTGTGGTTCTGGTCCTGTACCTGGTGGCTTGAAACTCACACTGGGTGTATGTGTGTGTATGTGCGTGCCAATCTTGGGCACACATATACACACACCTGACATGAGAAGAGATTGTTCTGTGGCCATCCCTCCTGGGGGGGGTGATTTCTCACTTTCCCTCTCATTTTCTTTCTCTTTCTGGTACAATTATGCACCCTAAGACAGAAACTACTTATATATGAAAAAAGAAGTGTTATGTAAAATGTGAATTCTGAACTAATTTATGTTGATATTGCTCTCTGATTTCATAGGTTTGTAACTGCTACTTCAAGTTCTCTTCTTTGGACAATTTTTACCAAATATACCTCAAATTCCAAAGTTTCTGAGGCAATAATACTAAATGATAAACAGATACATTTTTTCTCATTTATTACTGAAATTAAATTTATACAGAAGTCTTACTAATTAGAATAAATCCAACCCTTCTGTCATTTAGAGCTGTAGGAAGATTTTATGTAGATTTTAATTTTTAAATTTTATTTATTATCATCATTTTTTAACTTGCTTAGGGCAAATGCATTCACTAGAGAAAGACAGAGAGAGGGAGAGAGCGAACAAGTGAGTGAGCTGCCAGCATCAGGATTCAAACTGCAATTGGTCATGTCAGAGTTCAGTGCCTCAGCTACCTCGTCACCTGTTGGCCCCATATGCAGATTTTAAAATAGATAGTCTAGAAAGTCGATTTGAGGGCTCAGCAGGTTGTGTAGTGGTTAAGGTGCTGAATTCCCACATGGCTAACCACAGTTCAAGTCTCAGGCCTGGTGACTCGCTTTCTCACATTCCCTTTTTCTCTCTGTCTCTCTCTAGTCAAAATAAAAAACGATAATAACAAACAACATTAAGTAAATAAATAATATTTCAAAAAGGAAAGAAAGTTGATGTGACTATTAAGCATAACCCTGGCTCACAGTGTAGTTATCCTGAGACTTTTTTGTTAAATGTTTAAAGAGAGTTACAGGTACATATCACACTTATTCTAAAAATAATCACCTCTTACTCTGGACTCAAAAATCACTATTTCAACGAGACTTTCCTTGTGTATCTTTTTAAAATTTGCAGTCCTTTTTTTTTTTTTTTTTTTTTTTTTTTTTGAGAGGTTTTTGCTATAGGGCGTGTGCGCTCACCAGACAGACAGAGAGAGACAGAAAGCAAGAAATCACCCCCCAGGGGGGCCACGCTGCAATCCCTTCTCCTCCATTCTCCTCTTGGGATCTTGGGCACGCATGCACACATGCCCGGTGTGAGTTTAAGCCACCAGGTCCGGGACTCAAACCATGGTCGACCACTTGGGAGTCCAGCAACATATCCATCATGCCAACTGCTGCTCCCCAGTCTCTTTTTTTGTGCCACACACTTATTTCTCTTCTGGCTTTATTTTATTCCCAACTATCTCACCTGCTATATGCTCTATATTTATTTATCTTTTTAAATACCTCTTTAGCCTACTAAAATACCAATGCCAAGAGGTAAGATAGATTTGTCTCTTTTCTTTACCTTGACCTTTTTTTAAAAAAAAATTGATATAGAGTGCATGCACTCACTGGAGAGAGAGAAAGAAAGTGAGAAAGTATCTCTTCACAGGGGCATGGCCACACCATCATCCCTTTTCCTCCATTCTCTTCCAGGGATTTTAAGCACACACACACGCACACACACACATGCACATGCACACACACACACCTGACATGTTTTTCAAGCCACCAGGTCCAGGGCTTGAGCCACAGTCAGTTATCTGGGATCTGTTCCCCTTAACCACCACACTCCTCGGCATCTATAATACTGCCTGGCATAGTAGTCTCCAAAATATTTATTAAGTAAATAAAAAGTTCTTTCAATAACTAGATTAAATATATATATATATATATATATATATATATATATATATATATTAGCAACCAACCCTTGCCCCAAATAAAGATTTCGTATTTCATTAGTTGCCATGTAAAATCATTCATTTGTGTCAGCTCCATGGAGCAATAGTAATGTGCTGCTCAAGAGGAGCGGGATCCCACATGATAACACTGTTTGGATCCTTGCCCTTTTGGTCTGAGACACAGTGGGCTCCAGCATGAGTGCCTGAGGTCCAGGAGGTTGGAAGACTGGAGGGAGGGAATCATCGCATGACCTGACCCAGAGGAGAGTGTTCCTTTCTCTCATTTTCTCTCTCTATCTCACTCATGTGTGCACATAGACACTCTATCATAAATAAAGAACAAATGTCTTAAAAAAATCTTAATTTTAAAAATAAAATTTGAATCGGTCTTTCCAGTCTTATTTAATATTTTTGATAAAGAATATTAAACTATGTATTACCTTGGAATGTGCAGTCCTTCTGAATTGTGCACTAATTTACAAACTATAAACCAACTATATCTGTGCATGGTTTATTCCATATTAGTGATGGTCCCAACGATGTGACCAGGATTAATCTACTAAACTTATTAAGTTTGTCCAATCTTCAGAGAGCGAAAGGATTTCTTGTTGTGACCCTGTGTCTCAGTGGAACTCTTCATACTTCACTCTCCAGATTAGTGATCCTCTTAATCCGTACATCATCATATATTGATTAGACCAAAATGGAAGTATTGATGGCAGTTGTGGTCACCAGAGTTCAAATGGAAACTTAACATTTTGAGGAAAAACAAGCATCATCAATGATTAAAGTTTCTAAAACAAACAAAAAATTGAATGGACATCTCATCCATGCAATGAAGCGAATGTGGATACTGAACCTGTAACTGTCCACTATGTATGTTTTAGAAGGAGGATTAAGTAAATATAAATTATCTTCAAACTCTAAGATTCAGTGAATTTATGACTTTATAAAATTATTTTCTGAAAGATACTAAAATAGTAGTGTTACAAATCAAATGCAGTACTTGTTAGATGACTAATCAAGAGTGTAAGATAAACATCTAAATTTTAAAAATAACGACTTGTATTTGTTTTGTTTGTGTATAGGGTGTGTGTATGTGTGTGCACATGATTTCTTTTTGGCCTGATGCAGGTAATAGAAAAATTGAATTTGAAATATAGTATTCATTCTTACTTTTTCCATTAATTTCTTTGCAAAAAATATTTGACGTGGCAGAACCTGTAAGAATATCTGACTTCAGGGCCAGCGGGTGGCATGGTGGTTAAGGTGGCCTCTCAAGGGATTACACATGGCTAGCTTCACGGTTAGAGACTCAGACCAAGTAACTTGAAAAACACTTCAGGCATGTATGCATTCATGCCCAAAATCTCCAGAGGAGCATGGATTGCAGTGTGGCCATAACCCCCGGAAGATGATTTCTCACTTTCTGTCTGTCTGTCTATCTCTTTCCACTAAGCTGATGTGCCCTATAGCAAAAACTTAAACAAAAAGGGAACAGAACAAAAGAAAGAATATCTGACTTTAGTCAAATAGTTGGATCAAAATCATGTCTTATGAAGTTAACATTTGCTATTTTCTTGTGTGGAAAGAGCATATATTACATAAACTTAAATTTGTAAAGTTATGATAAAATATTAATGCTTGAGTTTGACGTAAAGTTCCTCAGCCATAACTCATGTATATTGTTTTAATCTGCATTTAAAAATATATATGTTCTTGCTCCTTATAATTTTCAATCATATTTTTTTTACTTGCATAGTTACAATTTCTTTATAGTGTTAATTTCCTTTAATTTTTTTGGTCATGGTTTGATCTTTGTTTTTCCTTCTTCATGTTTTAAATAAGTTTTGCCTAATTTGACAACACTTATTTGAAACACCTCTCTTTGTCAACTTTAACTCCACCTTAAAATAAAATGATTTTTCCTGTAATGTGGTATCACATTTACAACACCATACGAATTCTTCACCAAAAATTAAGCCCCAAATTCCTTCTTACTGGTTCTTCCAACTTTGTGTGCAGAATCTCCTGAGGAGCTTTCAGAACACAGCAATGTGAACGCTCTGTAATAGACCAATTAAAGCAGTATCTCTCAGGGGATGAGATCCTAGACAAAGGCATTTTTTTTTTTTTAGTACTCCCCAGATAACTCTAATATACTTCTGGGACTGAGAAGTATCAGTCTAGACCTTCCATGATTAATTTGTCAACAAAGCAACTATAGACTATTTCTTTTGTAACTTGAATGTGAAAGATGTCAATACTTAAAAGTCCCATTCCATTAATATATCTGCCCTTCATTTTGCTTCCTAATCAGTATTAGGAAAGCATAATATTTTATCCATTAAGCTGGAAAAAAGTTCATATAATCTCAAAAATGATATCTCTTTTTCTCTCAACTTCTCAAAGTTGTTTTCTTAACTTACTTTCATGTAACCTTCAGTTCTAATAAAAAGCAATATGAACTTTAAGGTTAGTTAACTCTACTGGGTTTAAGCGATTGGGTAGATTAAACTTTCTTAATATAAGAATTTAGGTTATCCATGAATCCTGTGAAACTGTGAGTTTGCATACATTTTCTAAAACTTCTTTTATAAAGAATTATTTTATTTAACTTTATTTATTCATTTTAATTTGACCAGAGAGGGGAGGAGAGAGAAAGAGAGAGAGACAGAGAGAAAGTAAGCTGCCAGGTCTGGGACTGGAACTGCGGTCAGCCATGTAGGAGTCCAGTATCCTTAACCACCATGTCACCTGCCAGTCCTGTATACATTTGTATATATTCATTTTTCCCCCCATGGGAAAATGGACTCTGTATCCTATCGGGTCCAGAATGAGGTTTGTGTCTTTCAAAGGAGTTAACAGTCTCTGGACTACATGATCTTTGAATACAGTTCATTATACAAAGTAGGTTTTCTGACTCACAGAATGCTTGCCAGAACCAAACGAGATAAAATATATGAAAGGAGCTATCCATTACAAGTACTATACAGATACATCATTGAAGCAATAAGTTAATGTGAGAGAGGTCAGTAGGAGTATATATAGTTGGTGACTTGAAATAGAAAAATGAATTTACAAAAATTATAATCCTTAAAAGAGCAGATTGATTTAGGAGTTACAGAAAGGAGATGGGTGTCACGGGCAACGCTCAAAAGATAACGATCAGACTGTTCATTTGTCTTACAGGGAGCTCCACTGCTGAATATACGTTGCAAAATTTGTAAATGTAGTATATTATTTTTTTAATATATAATCTACAACCTGATAGGATGGCTGCTTAAAAAAGTCTACCCTTTTCTATGAGAGAAAATTTTATGAAAGGTTATTTGAGGGCTGGTCCCCTGAATTGGTGGTTAAGAGAGCTCTAGTCTACATATTGATCTTGTGGATCAAATCCTAATTGTTGCAGTTTTAAAACATACCTGGAGTGTGTGCGTGCATGCCAAAAATCCTGACAGGGTAGAGAAATAGAGAATAATGTACTGATGTATTGTAGTGTGACCATGCTCCATAGTGGGGTGCTTTTTTCCACTCCATCTGCCTTTTTCTCTCTGTCTCTCTGATAAGAGCATGTGACCTCTGGGAAGCAAAAAAAAAAAAAAAAAAAAAAAAAATAAAAATAAAAAATATAGAATGTTCTATGATAGTGGAAAACAATGACAAAAGAATTAAGGTAGAACAAGGGGGTCTTAAATCAGGGGATGAGAGGAAACTTTCAGTCTGATTTGAAAAGTAGCACCTCGAGGACCAGCAGATAGCTTAATGGTTATGTCACTGGACTCCCACGTAGTCAGCCATGGTTTAAGTCTTGGACCTGGCAGTTTAAAACTCAAGTAGGGCATGTGTGCATGTAAACTCAAAATCCTGAGAAGAGAATGGAGGAAAAGGGGTTGCAGCCTAGCCACCACCTTCGGGACTGATGGCTTGCTTTCTCTCTCTCTCTGCTTCTCTCTGTCTCTCCAGCAAGCACTCATGCCTCGTAGCAAACATCTCTCTATAAAAAGAGAAAAAAGAAAAGTAGGACCTCAGATTAAATTTGCTGTGGGATTATATTGCACTTTTAATCATGGTGGCTAGTGTGTGAACTTAGAAGTAGGTAAACTCTATTTCGCAATTACAGAGCAGTCACGTGATTTGATTAACTATGCATTTTAAAAAATGCTTTTCGGACCAGCAGTTGGCATAATGGCTATGCCACTGGATTCCCATGTAGTTGAGTGCGATTCAAGTCCCAGACCTGGTGGCTTAAACTCAAGCCAGGCACGGGTATGTGCCCAAGATGCTGAGAGGAGAATGGAGGAGAAGGAATTGCAGCATGGCCATCCTGCCAGAGGCGATTTCTGTCTCTCTGTCTTTCTGTCTTTCTGGTGAGTGCATGTGCCCTATAGCAAAAACTTCTAAAAAAATGTTTTTCATGTTTTTTTTTTTTTTTAATTTTTTAGAGGTTTTTGCCTTAGGGCATGTGCACTCATGGGAGAGAGAGAGACAGACAGAGACAGTGAGAGAGAAAGTGAGGAATAACCCCCAGTGAAGAGGGCCACGGCCACAATCCTTTCTCTTCCATTTTCCATCTGGGATCTTGGGCACTTATGTACATGCATCTGGTGTGACTTGACTTTTAAGCCACCAGGTCCAGGACTTGAACTGTGATTGGCCATATGGGAGTCCAGTGACATAACTGCTATGCTATCTGCTGGTCCCACTTTTCATACATTTTTATTAAGTTTTATTGACAACTGCCTCACAAAACTTTAATAATCTAATGAAAAATATTCACTATGTACGAGAGTAACAGAGATTTTAGGACTTATTGCACAGATTAGGGAAAAAGGTGGAGGCAAGTTGAGTATTTGGTCCTTAGTTATCCCTAATAATCATAATGTAGTTAGCATAGTACGAGTTTCTTCTAATTATAAAGCCTCAAGTTTAATCTGTGTAATGAAAGGTAAAACTGATTTTTATCAGTTTACTATTGTCTGGTAAGCTGTTCAGGATGTATCTATCTAAATTTTGTCAGTAATAGCTGTTTATTAACTGAGATATGTAGTTGACCAAAATTTTGTTGAAGAAATAGACAACAAAGAATTTTAAAAATTTTCTCCCTGTAGGCTTATTGTTGTGGAAATTTTACTTCAATTCTTATTTCTAAGAATTAATACTGATTGTTCTTCCACTTGATTTTCCTTATGTTGCAGGTTACAAATTATCTGTAATATTCAAATGACTGAAAATGTTGGTTCAGGAGTCAGACAGGTGGCCCCTGATAAAATGCAGTGCTCTGTGAAACAATCCATGTGAGAAGGTTCCCAGTTTAAGTCCAGAGTCCTCCCTGAGTATGCTGGCCATGTGCTTGCCCATGATGTGGAGCTGGCTGAAGGCTGGAGGTGGCCACTGGGAAAAGACCCTGATGAGGGTACTGTCTCTGTCTACCTGTCTGTATTTCTCCATCTCGCTTATGGAAAATGTAAATAAATAATTTTTTAAAATGTCGATTGATATGGAAGTATGTATGCTTTAAGGAAAACCTTTATTTTCCTTCTCTTTATGTATTTGAGAAGATATTTAAGATAAAGGAGAAAAGTGATGTGACCTGTTTTGACCCAGAGTCAGGAAAGCCTTCCTTGATTGTGGTGAACAAATTGGCAGGAAACAACTGCCTGGATCATTATTGGGACTGAAATGGATACCTGTCTTATTGGTGCACTAATATAAATGCATTGTTCATGTTGCTTATTATCAATTATAAATTCAGATTATTTTTAAGTTAACCTTTTTTTATCCCTGTGCCTTACTTTCTTTTGTTTACTTCATAGGTTCTTGTGAGGAAATTATTACTTTAATATATTGGGACTCCTTCCTTTCAAAAGCTGAGCATTAGAATCTGTGGTGGTATGTTAGGTATCTACAAAAGATCATGTCTTCCTACTCATCACAAACAGTATCCTAAAGGGAGTTCAACCAAATCCATGGAAGAGCTGAATGTTAACTGTAATATTGCTCTGCAGCTTATTTGGTTCAAATAGATTATAAATTATGCATGAAGCAAGCAAAACACTAGCAATATTTCTGTTAACCGAGGTCATGACCTTCTTTTAGTAATCTTTTAATGCAAAGTTAATAATAAAAAGTCCAGCTATTAACTAACAGACTATGTAAGCAGTCTACTACATGGTACATAATAGTTCCCATACTACATTTTAAATATTGTCTACTGTTAATATTGGGGATTTTTATAATTTATAGTCAGTTAAAATTCTATGGGTATTGGGACCAGCAGTTAGCGTAATGGCTATGTCGCTGAACTCCCATGTAGTTGACTGAAGTTCGAGTCCCGGACCCAGTGGCTTAAACTCACGCTGGGCGCATGTAGAGTGCGTGACCAATATCCCGAGAGGAGAATAGAGGAGAAGGGATTGTGGTGTGGCCATCCCCACTAGGGCGTGATTTCTCACTTTCTGTTTCTCTGTCTTCCTGGCCAGTGCATGCACCTTATAGCAAAAATCCTCTCCAAAAAACTAAATAAATAAATAAATAAAAATTCAGTGGGTATTTTTCTAAAAAAGTTAGTATTCATTTTAGGATAAAGCATAAAATACAGATATTATGGAGGGATAAGCAGTTAGCATAATGGCTATGTCGCTGGAATCCCATGTAGTCGACTGTGGTTTGAGACCTGGTCCCGGTGGCTTAAATTCACACTGGGCGCATGTGCGTACGTGCCCAAGATCCCGAGAGGAGAATGGAGGAGAAGGGATTGCGGCATGGCAAAACACCCCCCTGTGGGGTGATTTCTCACTTTCTGTCTCTATGTCTCTCTCTGTCTTTCTGGTGAGTGCACACGCCCTATAGCAAAAAAAAAAAAAAAAAAAAAAAAAAACTCTCCAAAAAAAAAAAAAAAGAAAGTCTTTCTCTCTCTGTCTCTCACACTCATGGAATAAATAAACTTTTTTTTTTTAAAAAAAAAAAAAAGAAAAAATGCAGATATTATGGAGAAAATTAAATTTCTGGTAATTCTTTTCTTCATGAACAAATACTACATAGTTGATATATGTATACACATATTTATATCTTATATTTCTCCTAAATGTTATAATTTTATGTTTATTTAACAATAAATTTACTTAAAATTTTCAAAGTAATTTTGCATATTCAGCATTATATTTATTATAAAAATGTGAATAATCTTTGCACTATAAGTATTAAAGAATATTCTATGAACTTCAGATTCTTTTTTATGTCTTTTTGCCATAGGGCATGTGCACTCACCAAAGAGACACAGAAATTGAGAGGGGGAAAGTGAGAAATCACTCCCCAAGAGGTATGGCTATGTCACAGTCCCTTCTCCTCTGTCCTCTTCGGATTTTGGGTATACACATGTGCCGCCTGGCATGATATTCAAGCCACTATATCTGGGACTCGAATAGTGGTCGACCATGTGGGAGTCCAGCACCTTAACACATGCTACCTGCTGGTCTCTAAACTGCAGACTTTTTAAATGCCAAAATGGAAAATAGATTTGAACTACATTTATATTTGTTAAAAATGGATGGCTTAATTCATTCAATCATTCATTAAATTAAAATTTCCTAATTAGTTTAGAAATTTTGCTAGAGGTTACATGTGCTTGTAGGAGAGAGACAGAGACAAAAAAGAGTGTAAAAGTGAGAAAGCATGCCATCATGGGCCATGGTCACACTGCAATTCCTTCTCTTTCATTTCTTCTTACTTTCAGGATTTTGGGCATATATGCGCACATGCCCAACATGTTTCTCAAGCAGCTGGGTCCAGGGCTTCAGTCATGTGTGTTACCTTTACTAGGCCACAATCTGTCCCAGAATTAAGATTTCTCAGACATGGGGACCAGCAGTTGGCTATGTCGCTGGACTCCCATGTAATCGACCGCAGTTCAAGTCCCGGACCCGGCGGCTTAAACTCACGCTGGGCGTGTGTGCATGTGTGCCCAAGATTCCGAGAAGAGAATGGAGGAGAAGGGATTGCGGCGTGGCCATCCCCTGTGGGGGGAGGTGATATCTTGCTTTCTGTCTCTCTGTCTCTCTCTGTCTGTCTGGTGAGCGCATGCACCCTATAGCAAAGGCCTCTCAAAAATAAAAAAGAAAAAAAAGATTTCTTAGACATGAACTGTGTCTCAGGCAACGTATCAAAGATTGAGAGTAGAGTGTTAGACGAGATAAACTTGGCCGTTGATTTAGGGAGCTTATTGTCTATTGTAACACATATATCCCATGTGATAAAATATGTAGGAAAGTGTTTAAGATATTAGTGATTTCTACCTCAACTGTGCTTAATACAAAATAAAATGCATTTAATAAATTAGTTGCCTAATAAAGTTAGCATGTGTTTTTCCTGATTTATTGTCTAACACAGGTGTTTTATACTTTCACCTGAGGTCTCATAAAGGCAACAGAGTGTGAATATTATAGTGCATCTTCAAAGAATTTTTTCTTTCAGTACTTAAAGATGTTTTTAACTTACTGGGCATTTTCTGAGAATAGCTTAAAGTGCTTCCAGAATAAATTAGAAATAAAAATATCCTGACATATCTTCATTAAATAATTTTTTATCATAGTTTCATTAAATTATGATTATGATAAAATCAGTGGAAATTATAATTTTAATATTAATATATTAATATGTATTGTACACTAAGGAGAACTATTCTAGACTAAGAATATAATAATTTTAAAAATAATAAATTTCAATCAAACTTTGTTAGAAAATATATGTCACTGATATAACCAAACATCTGCAATACTAATGTAAAAATCTGATGAAATAAAATCTCAGCTAGCCAATTTGTATTCTTTCGATATGGTGCTAAAGACACAAGTTAGTTATTCCTCCTAATCAATGAATTTAACTAATTAAATATTCTGGTTTTAAATAGACATAGCTTCTGTGTGACATTATATGCACTTAAGTAATATTCTTCTACACTTTAAGTGCTTTGCATTTTAAATATTCTACACCACAAATCAAGTTATTTCTTAGCATTCATTATTAACTTACATAATTTTAGTTTATGGAATTCCTTACAGTCTTTGTCTCTGTACTTAGGAATTATATGCATTTCTAAGTTTATTAGAATATTTCTTCTACATTTTTACCAAAATTATATCTCTGCCATAACTTAAAAGAACTAATAAATGTATAACACAACTGTGCCTGATAATATAGTAAAATCTATTAGACTTACAAGATACTGTTGTTGGAGAAGATAATTCCAGATAAACCTGTCTTCTATAGGTGGTTAGTAAGTGGATGGGGATCATTTTAGGTGAGAAATTCCCTTATCACCATAAAACTGACATCTGGAGACCCAGATTGCTCACTTAACCGAACAACTGTGAAATCGGAATGGAATGAAGTAGATTTTTCATTTAAATTTTAGTCTTTCTTTTTTATTTGTAAGTTGCCAGAAGATGTGTGTGTGTGCTTACCATACAAAGATAAAGAGACAGAAAGACAGAGAGGGAGAACGTACTCCCCAGCGGGGTGTAGTCATGCCTTTTCTCTATCCTGTTGCGATTTTGGCAGGCATGCATGACTAATGTGCTTCGTAAGCCCCCTGGGCCTAGGTGAAGACTGCAGTCGGACATGTGGGATCCGGAGCCCTTAACCACTAGGCAACAGAGCTGGCCTCCAGCCATGCTTTCTGTCTTTTAATTCTGGATGATTTCTCACTGGCTTGATAGAAAGAGACATTTCATTGAGAAGGTGCCCTAGTACATTCCATTAACCCTACAATTCTCTTACTGTTTCCTGGTAATCTTACTTCATTTCTCTTTCTTTGCTCTCTTTGTGATTGTATGATTTTAAGAATCTGGGATATAGGTCCCAAATAATCATCTTTTCTACTAAACGATTATAGATGATTTTTTTCCCCTCTGAAAATGTATTCCAGCCTTTAACAAATATTTTAATGTATCATAGACATTTATAAAGTTTGCTAATGAAGACATAACTTTAGTATAATTTTATTAAGAAAAATGGAAGGGCAGATTGCAATAGACAAAAACAATATTAAGTATTTCTATTTCTCATGTGTGTAAAATTTAGTTCACATTGTAGCAATTATTTTTCTTATAGTACAACATAAAATCATTGGTAATCTTTTTAAAAGTAGATTTTTTTGGTGATTATGTAGGTATTAATGCCAAAAATAAAGTTAATGACCAAATCTATATGCTAGCAATATGTCAAATGTGCTTTCTATTAATAGAATTTTTACAGTATTACATTATATGCTATAATTTGTCTTATACTGGAATATTTTAGAAATGAAATTATATATTAGGTAATTGAAAAAGTCATGATGTATCTTTCTATGTTTTTCTATGCAAAATGTGTCCTGACTTTCCCAATGATCCAATAAATGATTTCTCTCTTGTAATGAATAGTATCTAAAACTCACATTAAATATACCATGATTCAGATTTACCTTAGAATACATCAGATCTAAAAAATTTTTTTTGGTTAATCATGTTTTATATTTGTACTGTAATTGGCAAATACTTTGAACATTCATAGTTACTGTTCCTAAAGCCAATTAGTCAGAATGAAAAAAAGGCCTGGACTGGGACAAAGAACTGGCATTTGCACTTAAATAAAAGAGAAAAAACAAAACACTGATAATCCTGGAGTTTAAGTAAACTTTGTCAGCTTATCTAACCTCTTTGAACCTCAGTTTCCTTAGTGGTTAAATGAGAATAATGGTGGAAGGCCAGTACTGGTAAAATGGTTATGAAGTTATGTGTGTGTAAGTGATGAGTTCATGTTGATAGCAATCAGAGTAAATTATCCCAGTTATGGTTTTATATACCTTTTATCAGAATAAAATCACACTTAAAAAAATAAATGCATGTAATCAGAGGATATGATTATATGCTCATGATAAGTGTTTTGACTCGGAAAAAAGGAGAAAGAATTAAATTTCACCTTGATTTACTTTTTAACTATATTTAAAGGATAGTGCTTATAAAAATGTCAGAAGAATGTATAATCTGGGCTTAAATTGAACTGATTATGTAAATATATTGAAACTGAGTTGGAGGTATAAATCACAGATGTCGACTTGATGGAAAGTTTGTTACCAGCAAAATCTACTGCTCCCAAATCCCAGCGTGTTAATTACAAGAAGGCATCTGGTATACAAATTTATGCTAAGCTAAGAAACATACGAATTAATGTTGGATATAGTATGTCAAATAGATATGGCACCATTTACCTTCCCTGGCTGGATGTTTTAAGCCATAATTTTTTAAAAGTGGTTTTTGCCTTAGGGTACTTGCACTTGGTTGGGGGGGGGGGCGGGGAGTGAGAGAGAGAGTGAGAGGTAAAGAGAGGAATCATCCCTTGGGAGATGGTCACACTGCAATCCCTTCTCTTCTATTCTCCTCCCATGATCTTGGGCATGCACACACATGTGCCCTGCTTGAGTTTCAAGCCCCCCACTGTGGACTTGACCAGCGATTGGCCATGTGGAAGTCCAGCCAGTAACTGCTACGCCATCTGCTGGTCACTTAAGCCATAATTGTTACATTAGAATATGTGCCTGAAATAGACCATGGTATTAAGAAAATTAATACATACCCCCATGTATTAATAGGCTTAGTGGTTATGTTGCTGGACTCCCACATAGGTGACATGGTTCAAGTCCCTGGCCCAGCAGCTTAAAACTCACACCAGGGGAATGTATGCGTGTGCCCAAAATCCCGAGAGGAGAATGGAGAAGGGATTGTGGCATGGCCATCCCCCATGGGAGGTGTTTTTTCACTTTCTGTCTCTCTTGGTCTCTCAGGTGAGTGCATTCACCCTGTAACAAAAATCTCTCCCCACCCCAAAAACAATTAATACTACAAGGAGGACTTTAAAAAAGTCATGACAAAATGGAATTAAATAATAAAATTTAAAAGTAATAACCTTTATTTTTCAACATAAGAGTCAAGTTCAAGGCACTTTTGTAAGTGATGATACCAACCGTTTAATCCATCCCTTAAGAATTGAGGGTCCTGGGAATTTATCTATTTTAATACAGTCTTTTCTACATTATTAAATGAAGCAGAATAGGTACCCTTTAAAGATTTTTTAAGATTCGAAAACTAAAAGAAGTCAGAAGGAGCCAAAAGCAGGACTGTCAGGTGGACATCTAATGACTTTCCATTAAAACGTACAAAATTGCACATTTGGAGAGGAAGGAGGAGGAGCATTGTCATGGGAGAGAAGAGCGATCTGTTAAAGCTTTCCCCGGTGATTTTTTTGTTAAAGCTTCAGCTAACTTTCTCCAAACACTCATACCAAGCAGATGTTATCATTCTTTGGCACCTCGAAAGCCCACCAAGCAAAATGCCTTGAACATCCAAAACATTGCTGCCATGACTTTAGCTTGTGATGAGTTCAGTTTTGCTTTTACGGGACCACTCCCACCTCTAGTGAGCCATTGCTGTTTTTATGCTTTGTGTTCAGGTTCATAGTAATAGTCGTGCGTTACCTCCTGTTGTAGTTACTCGAAGAAATACTTCAGGATCTCGATTCTACTTCTTTAAAATTTCCGTTGAAATCTTTGCTCGTATCTGCTGCTGATCTGGTGCAACAGTTTTGGCATCCATCAAGCAGGAAGTTTGCAACTTCGATTTTTCAGTCAGAATAGTGTAAGCTGAACCGATTAAGATGTCTGTGGTGTTGGCTGTTGTTTCTGCTGTTAATCGTCAGTAGTCTTCAAAAAGGACAGGGAAAGATTAATTTTGTTCCTGCAAATTGATGAGAAAAGTCTGCTGTTGCAGGACTTTCTTCAACATGGTTTTGTCCCTTCCTAAAACAAATGATCCATTTGTAAATGGCTGATTTTTTGCAGGCATTATCCTCATAAACTTTTTGTAAAATGTGAACGATTTCACTGTTCATAACTCCAGCTTTAGCCAGCCCTGTGATCACCGTGATGTGAGGATCATGGTCATGCATGTACCTTGTGTACCCAGAGAGATCTCTAGATGTGAACTTGGAACCTTCTTATGTGGGTCAGACCATTGAGTTTCTCTGCTGCATCATCTGACCCCCTTTTATGTCTTATTTGACATAAAATTACAAAAGCATTAGACATGTGCATTCCTCAAAGAGAAAGAAAGTGGTATGATCTATTAAATCTATGAAATAATTAGCTAATAGTGTTTGTATCATGCAACCTCAGATATAAACAGGAACCCTGAGAACCAATAGATGTTGTAATACTTACATTGCTGGAGTCCCCCTGGCTGACTGTGGTTTGAGTCCTGGACCAGGCGGCTTGAATCTCACACTGGGCATGTATGTGAGCATGCCCAAAATCCCGAGAAGAGGATGGAAGAGAGGAGATTGAATCATGACCATCTCTGCCTCGTGGATGATTTCTCTCTTCCTGTCTCTCTTTCTCTGTAGTGAGCACACATGCCCTATACCAAAGATCTCTCTAAAAAAATAAATAAATAACAATTAAAAAATAAAATAAACAGGAATCCTGTAAATATACAATCTTCAACAGATATTTATTGCTGCACATTTTTTTGCACTTATTTATCATTTATCGAGAACAATATATGCTGGGTATGCTTATAGGTGTGGGGTACATAGCAGTGAGTAAGAAAAACTTATATTCAGGATGCTTCCAATCTAGTTAGGATATAAAGACAGCAAAATAATGTAAAGTCATTAAATATGCATAAAGTTAATGGTACTCTCTGTGGAGAGTATCAATACAGAAAATATAAAAATTATTAGTATCTCCATTTTATAATTTATATACTAAGAGAAGTAATGAAATTGTTAATAAATTTTTTTAAATGAAAAGGCTCAGTCAAGGTGGCATTGCAGCATAATGCTTTGCAATGTTGGAAGCCATTTGCAAGATCAGGCGGCCTTGATTCCCGCATTGTCTGAGACCGTAGTGATCCTGACTGGCTGGGAAAGGCTCAGGGGCAGATTGCTTCATGAGATCTTTCTAAGGATGTCCCTCATCATAAAAAAGTTTTTAAAAATGAATAAGCAGGGACCAGCAGTTAGCATAACGGCTATGTCGCTGGACTCCCACGTAGTCGACCGCGGTTCGTGTCCCGGACCCGGTGGCTTAAGCTCACACCGGGCGCGTGTGCGTGCGTGCCCAAGATCCCGAGAGGAGAATGTAGGAGAAGGGATTGCGGCGTGGCCATCCCCCTTGGGGGGGTGATTTCTTGCTTTCTATCTCTCTGTCTCTCTCTGCCTGTCTGGCGAGCGCACGCACCCTATAGCAAAAACCTCTCCAGAAAAAGAAAAAAAAAATGAAAAAGCAAAATATGCTAAGTGACAGATGTTCGTTGTGATGATCAAAGTTCTCCGGGGGATCAAGCCAAGTGCAAAATTCTACCAGAAGTGTATGAGGGACTATTGTAGGAGTGATAGGGCTTAGGTAGAGCCTTTCGTTTGGTCAAACACTGAAGTATCAGATATGATGTAAGGATAGGAGGGACATCATAATTTATATAAAGAGATTATAGAAAAAAATGTAGAAGTGAAGTGGGACTATATTTTGGAATGATTTGACTTGCAGGCAAAACAAATACATGGTGTGTCAAAATGCTTAGGGGTGATTAATCCATTGATTTCATCCAGTCAGATGGATTTGAGGTAGAAAGGAGGGAGGTCTATAAGCAAGCTGTTAAATTAAGTGGTTAATAACAATCTAAGTGCAATATGAAGCCTCTGGTAAGATGATGGCAACAATTATTCTTATAGACTCTTACTTTACAAAATGGGAACCTTTCCTGGTAGGTCATATTGTAAAATAGATGAATGTATTTATGTCAAAATGGTAGGTCATATTGTAAAATAGATGAATGTATTTATGTCAAAAAAATTCAAATCATTCATTAATGTAAAATAAAATCTAAATTTATTATCACACACTGCTTTTACTATTTTATGGAAAGGGTTACTTAGTTCCAAATATTTATTTATTTTTTCTTTTTACCCATTTCAATTTCTATTTAGAAAAGCGGACTGATACTCCCCCGAAAAAACTCAGTAGTTGATTAGTCACTTACTCAATTAAGTTCCTTTAAATGTGACTTCGTACTGAGCAATTAAACAGTAACTTTTCTCCCATAGCATAGATCATTATATCAATTTATTTTGGGGTAAGTAAGAAAAGTGAAATATGTAAAATTGTATTAAAAAATTCATGAAGTAACAATGGTGAAACTGGTAATACTGAAAGCTTTATTTATGTTAAAGTCATTTACAATTATAAATAAAAGTTTAATATGTAGTATTTAATTAAAGGACAAACGACACAGGGCCAGCACGTAGTGTGATAGTCAAGGTGCTGGACTCCCATATAGACAACAGCATTTCAAGCCTCCGACTCAGTGGCTCAAAAATCACACAGGGTCCTGACACCAGCAGATGATATATGGTTACATTGCTGGACTTCCATGTAGAATCGACCGTGGTTTGAGTCCCCAAGCTGGTGGCTTAAACCTCACACCAGGCGCCTGTACATGTGTGCCCAAGATCCTGAGAGGAGAATGGAGGACAAGGGATTGCTGTGTGGTCAGCACCCCCAGGGAGTGATTTCATGCTTGTCTCTCTGTCTCTTTTTGTTTCTCTGGTGATTGCATGTACCCTACAGGAAAAATCTCTCTTAAAAAAAAAATGGAAAAAAAGAAAATCACACCAGGTACATGTGCTTATATGCTCAAAATTCCAAGAGGAGAATGTACAACAAGGTATTATGCTGGCCATCCCCCCCTAGAGAGTGACTTCTCATGTTTCCTCCATCTCTCTCTCTCTCTCTCGCTCTCTGGCAAGTGCATGTGCCCTATGGCAAAAAAAAAAAAAAAAAAAAAAAAAAAAAAGAAACAAGGAAGATGGAAAGACATGTGCTTCAAATAATAATAATTTGGGGGAGTGGCTGATGGCAGAGTGTAGCATCACTGTGTGGGGTTCACTCACACGCAGAGGTACCAAGTTGCCGTCCAAAGACTTCCCTGAACATTCCAAGCAAGTGCTTGATGGCAAAACTTCTTCAGCCTTGGCCAATGCTATATCTCTGCTGTCTAAATGTGTACCTGCTCCTGGCAGAAACTCAGTAAATAATTAATGAAATTTTTGTTGAAATCACCATGTTATGTCAATGTTATATAAAGTAAAATTGTCCCAATATTTTAATTCAATAAGATGAATACGAAGAAGATGAATCATATTACTTAGATTTTGCAGATCTTTTGTGTATAAAATGTTATACTTCTTGCTTCTGGTTTACCTTATTTATTTAAGTTTATTTAGTTATGTGTTCCATGAGAAAGAGGAACAGATATAGAAGCAAGCACCCACCTTCTCAAACAGGCTTCTCATACACCAATCCGCCCCCAGCCCCTCAGCCACCCCAGATAATGGACGGACACACTTCCAGTATGTATAGGGAGAAGCTAGGGCATGAACCTGGGTCCCTCTCAAGGGAGTCCAGTTGCATTATTATTGTAACTCCATCTGGTTCTCTTTCAGTTTTTTAAGTCCAGTCATTACTACTATATTTGATGTCAGATTATTACTGGAGAGAGAGGTTTTATAGTTTTTCTCTTTATTCATAATGAAGTGTAGCACATGAGAGAGGTGAGGGTATCGAGTAAAAGATGAGCACCTCTGCAGGGTCTGCTCATGCCTCAGTCCCTTTCCTTTAGTCCTCCAGCCCATTGCCTCTGTGGCACTGCACACAGGCCCAGGGTGTTTCAGGCTGATCAGTTCAGGAATTCAAACCATGGTCACTATGTCGGATCCAGATTCTCTTGAGCTACACATTTTCCTATTTATTTGTGCCACAGAGCCGGCCCATTTTAATATAGATTTGATTTGATTTGATACATAAAAGCCCATAGCAGTTTTAGTTTCCATTTTTTATAAAGCATTTTTATCACATTTATGTTTCAAATCTTTATATTTATTATTTACATTAACAGAAAGGTATCCTCTTTCTCTCTTTGTATATGTGTGGTACTTAACTGCATCTTTTAGAGTCTTAATTTTCCAATTCACTTTTCTTTTCCTAGTTACCCTTGTATAAAACATATATTTTGTGTGTCTCTTTTCTACTTTATCAGTTCAAGCATTAACATTGTTTTCCCTTTTGTGTTTTGTTTTGATAAGTTAATGCCTTTACAATTATTGTTACAACAGTTATTTTTTATCTTATGGTCTCATTTTACTATTTATTTGTTTACTTCTGTTTTCATACTACTTTGTTCTTTTGTTTATGTCTTCTTTTATTTTACCCATGTCTGGAAATCTGAAAAGGAAAAAGCCTGTCTTTTAAATATAATTTTTAAAATAAACTGATATACCATATTTACACTTAGTTGTCAATTATTGTACTTTAGAAGTAAACAGAATTTGCTGGTTTTACTCTTTATCTCTCGTAAAAAATTAGGTATGAGGGCCAGCGCGTGGCATGGTGATTGAGGTACTGGACTCCCACATGGCTGACAAGCAGTTCAAGTTATGGACCTGGCGGCTTGCTTTCTCATTTTCCCTCCCTCCCTCTCACCCTTCCTTACCCTTTCTCTCTTTCTGTCTGTCTCTGGTGAGTGCAGGAGTCCTATAGTGAACTAAAAAATAATAATTATGATAAATAAAATTTAATAAATAATAATTTTAGTAGAAGTTTTTGCCTCAGGGTGCATACATTTGCCAGAGAGAGACAGACAGTGGGAAATCATTCCTCAGGAGAGATGGCCACTGCAATCCCTTCTTCTCCATTCTTCTCCCAGGATCTTGAGCACGCACGCACACATACCCCGTGTGATTTTCAAGCCACTGCCATCAGCCATGTGCGAGTCCAGCAGCATAACCACTATGTCATCTGCTGGCTCCAATTAAGTAAATAATTCTTAAAAGAAAAAAATAAAGGATGAGGTATATGCAGTTAATACTTACTGTGTCTTCACTTCAGCTCTACTCTCACTGTTCCTCTGTTTTGTCTCTGTGCTCTGGGACTTTTGTCCTAGTTTAATATAATTGAAAGCTATTTCTACTTTCCAGCATACCTATGAGGAATTTTAACACTTAGATTATGAACTGAATATTCACAGTAAGTTCATGGCTGTTATTTCTTTAATCATTTGATTTCTTATTCACTCATTCTTTCAACAAATATATTTTAACTTTTTCCTCACATGTCAGTCACTGGGCTAAGAAATATTGGTAACAGGTGAAGGCAAATCCTTGTCTTCTTGAAGCATGATTATGAGTCCTTTTTGTGATTCAATTCACATTTCTTAGTTACGCTTTTCAGGAAGGATAAATGGATAATATGCTCTCTGAGTCTGTCAAACCTATGAATAGTTTTTTTTTTTTTTTTTTTTTTTTTTTTTTTTTTACATTCAGTGTGAATAACAAATTAGCTGTAATTTGAGGCATTACAATTTCCCCATGAAAAGTCAAGTAGATATTTTTGTTTGTTTGTTCTCCTTTTTATTATGGGCAAATTTATCAACATGCAAAAGTGTATGATAAAATGAAAATTAAACCTCATCCTCATAATATTTTTTGACTGTAAAACATCCTTCTGCCAGGGCCAGCAGATGGCATGGTGGTTAAGGCACTGGACTCTCACATGGCTGACTGTGTGGTTTGAGTCCCGGACCTGGCAGCTTCAAAATCACACAGGGCCCATATGTGTGTGCACCCAAAATCCCAGAAGGAGAATGAAGGAGAAGGGATTGTGGCATGGCTATTGCTCCTGGGAAATAATTTCTCACTTTCCCTCTTGCTGTTTCTCATTGTCTCTCTTCTCTTTGACAAACCCACATGCCTTATGGCAGAAATCTTAAAAAAAAATCTTCTTTATGCCTCTCTGTCCTTACTCAAACCTGCCATCAGATACTTTTTATGAGCAAATCACAGATACCACATTACCTACTGCATATATATATATATATATATATATATATATACTGCATATATATATATGCGCACATAGCTCTCTTTCATTGAAAAACATAGATTTTTAACAAATACCTATATCAAAGAGAACTTCTCGAGAAAAAAAAAAATTGTCCTTAATATGGTCTAGAGTAGAACCTACTTGCCCTTTATACTTGACTTGAATTAGAGCCTCTTGAGTAAGTGAATGGGTCCCTAGGACAAGTTTCAATCTTATTTACTCTGTCAGAGCTGGGCCATTGTGCAGCAGTTAAGTTCTGTGCCCTGGAAACCAGAGCCCACATGACCAACAATGGTGAATCCCACTCCTGGTAGCTTGAACATAATTTATTCTCTATTTCTCCATCTCATCACGATTTAAGGCATACATGTGTGTGCCCCAAATCCTAATGGGATGGAGAAATGGAGAAAGATGGGTTGTGACAGGACCACACCCCATCGGTGGTTGCTTTCGTTCTGCATGTGTGTGAATTCATGTGGCTCCTGGCAGATAGTAATAACTTAAAACATATCCCAGAAAATTTTAAATGTTTTTATTGGGAGTATTAAGGTTTTACAGTAATACTCTGTTTTTCTAGCATCTAAGCATCTAAATAAGGCTTGGAGAAAATACATATAGTTTTTCCCCCCCTATATTGTGAGTAACACAGCTCTTCTCCTTGAGTGTTTGTAGAACCCTTTTTTAAATATGGTATCAGTGAACTGTGTTTCAGCGATAATAGGACGATGTCCTCTATGGAATATCTCTCATTAAATTTCCTGAAATACAGAGTAGGCCTATAAATCTTTAAGTATTCTTTGTATAAAAGGACAATTTTTTATTAATATTACTATTAGTCTTTATTGTAGCTTTGAATTGAATTTTTTTCTTTCACATAATCTACTGTTTGAAATAGATGCAGTAATTATCCACAGTTTAAAATTTTTTAAGGAGGTTTTTTTTTTGTTTGTTTTGTTTTGTTTTGTTTTGCCATAGGACGCATGCAATTGTAGGAAAGAGATAGAAGGAAAGTGAGAAATCAACCCCTCTCCTCCAATTTCCCCTCGGGATTTTGGGCAGTTGTACACATGTGCCCAGCATGATTTCCAAGCACTTGAACCATGGTTGGCCATGTGTGATTCTAGCACCTTGACCACTACACCACCTACTGGCCCCTCCACTGTTTAAATTTAATTTTAAGCTTTCTACATATTTCCAAACTCTCCAAAGTATTAAGGTGTTTATTCTTTTTTCCTATTGCCTCTCATGTTTCCATTCTATGTCATAGTTATTCAGTACAGAATCTGCAATTGAATGTGTTAGATTTAATAACTTCTACAATTGCTTTATTTTTCCTCTTATTTATTTTCTTAGGACCACTAGCTCTCTCTATATTTTGTCCTGTTTACTCATTTTTATCTTGGCTTTTTTAGAGTCCACATTTAAAAAATTGTGTGATATGTGAAATATTATTTATTATTTCCTGTTCTCCTTTGAGAAAATACCTTTCTTTTTGCTTTGGAATTTTTAGCAGTTACTTGTGGTTTCTTTTTTCCTGTTTATTAATCTTCGAATATGACATATGATTTGCCACCAAAATAGTGCTTGCAATGTCACATTGACTTATGTTGTCAGAAATAAGAAATCTCTTATTTCATTCCCTTTTAATACCAGCCAGAGGATAGGAATTTGTTAACAGTCTCTTTGCCCGTTTTTCTCAGAGGCCTGGTAGAGAATCGATAGACCCTGGGACCATAGATGCTATGCTGTAGGAAACTGGATTGTTTCTGCTTGACTTGTGAAACTTTTGTAGTGGGGACAAACTATGTGGACCAGAAATAGGTCATCACATGGTTGTGGCACACTTATCATGTGGAGGTAGAGTTAATTTTTATCTCCTGTTCCCCCCTCTGCTCATCCACCACAGTAAAATAGGGCATAAAAACATTAGCATGGGGAACCAGCAGTTAGCGTAATGGCTATGTCGCTGGACTCCCACGTAGTCGACCGCGGTTCGCGTCCCGGACCCGGTGGCTTAAAACTCACGCCGGGCGCGTGTGCGTGCGTGCCCAAAATCCCGAGAGGAGAATGGAGGAGAAGGGATTGCGGCATGACCATCCCCTCTGGGGGGGTGATTTCTCGCTTTCTGTCTCTATGTCTCTCTCTCTCTCTGGCGAGCGCACGTGCCCTATAGCGAAAAACCTCTCCACAAAAAAAAAACAAAAACAAAAAAAAAGGAAACATTAGCATGAAAGACTCTTATTGAAGTGCATTTCTCAGGATTTGTCTTCCTGCCAAGCCTTTCCTTTCCATTTTTTCCTTCCTATTTGGTTTGGGAAACTTGGCTCCACAAAAAACAAAATCATAAGACCTGAATTTTCTTCAGTATCCCCACCCAACACATAGTCTTTTCAGATTAAAGAGGTTAGAGAGTCTTGAGACAGATCTTAAATTTTTTTCTGCACAACGCCCCACCATGGTGTGTTCCTGACTAGGAGTTGTGGGTTGACTCTTGGTGCCCTCTTCCACATGATTCAGAGTAAATTCTGTCTGCAGGCTGTTCTTCGAAATGTTGGCAAAAGGATGAAAGCATGTCCAGTTAGTGTGCGAGTTAAGTTTTAGTATCTTTTTTGGTTTCCTTTATTTACTTCTTTCCTCCAGTGGCTTTCAAATAGTAGTTTAATATAAGTGTCTCCCTTTGTCTCCATCTTTCATGGAGGATATCTGTTGATATTTAAAAGCCTAATATTTGAAATTTAGCCAGCACTGTGTACATGATAGACAAATAACCCTAAGGTTATTGTTCTACCCTCTGTGTAAATGCCTGGGAAAGGTTTGGAAGATCATGTGACTGGTTAAGACCAAAATAATCTGTGCCATAATTTCTTCATATTTCAAGGACTTTTATGATAATGGGTATTATATTTATTTCTTCTAATTTAGCTTAATTAAACATTCTTTATGCAAAATCATTACCAAGAAAATGTGTTTCTGATTTAATTTCATTATATCTTTAGTGAAGTGCATTTAATAGTAAGTCTTCATTAGTTTTGACGGGCCTCCAAAAATTCTTCAGTCAATATTTTATTTTTGTCCCCCAAACAAAAAATGTTTGGAAAGACATAAAAAAGATTTATATATTAATTTCAGAAATAGAATCTCACTGGAAAATATATACCAATATTTTTCTGAATTTTCTTACTTGTTCCGTTTTAATTACCATAAAGGAAACATAATATTTAGATCTGTAGACCAGTCGTCCCCAACTTTTTTGGCACCAGGTGCCAGTTATGTGGAAGAACATTTTTCCACAGATGGGTGTGGGGGTGGAGGTAGGATGGATGGTTTGGGGACAATTAGAGTGCATTACATTTATTGTGCACTTTATTTCTGTTAGTATTACACTGTAATATACAAGAAATAATTATGCAACTCACCATTATCTTGTCTTTGTAGCCAGCTTCCTATGCTAGGTCACCGCCTCAGCTCCATCCCCAATCATTAGACATTAGATTCTCATGAGGAGCGCATGGCTGAGATCCCTCACATGCACAGCTCACTCTGGGGTCTGTGCTGCTATGAGAATCTAACACCGCTGCTGATCTCACTGGAGGTGGAACTGAGACATGACCTGAGCAGTGAGGAGTGGCTGTGAATATAGACGAAGCTTCACTTGCTTGCCCATGACTCCCCTGCTGCTATGGGGGCTTGGGGCTAGAGATCCCTGATGTAGGCAATAGAATTTATGTCTATAATTTTCTTCAGCTTATGTGAGTGAATGTGGATTTAAAAGATGTAGAAACTTAATTAATGGAGTTTAATAATGGTTTTTAATTAAACACATTAACTAGTTTTGTAGTTAAAACATTATTAAAAGATAGAGAAACTTGGGACCAGAAGATGGCATAATGGTTACATTACTGGACTCCTACATGGTTGACTGCAGTTCAAGTCCCTCATCCAGAGGCTTAAAACTCATGCCGGGCACATGTGCATACCTGCCCAAAATCTTGAGAGGGAATAGAGGAAAAGGGATTGTGGTGTGACCATCACCCTGGGAGTTGGTTTCTTGCTTTCTGTCTCTCTGTTTCTCTGGCAAGCTCACATCTCCTATAGCAACATTTCTCTTAAAGAAAATAATATAGAAGCTTAATGAATGGATTTTGATAATGTTTTTACTTAAAAACATCAGAAATTGTGAAATGAAAAGTTTAGTGTTTCAGGGCCAGCTAGATGGTGTGGTGGTTAAGGCAGCTGGATCCCAAATGGCTGACTTAGTGGTTTGAGTCCTGGATCTGCTGGCTTGAAAAATACACTGGAGGGTGGGGGGTAGGCAGCAGACGGCATAGCTATTACTTCAATAGAATGCCTCATGGCTGACAGTGGATCAAGTCATGTACCCAGTGGCTTGAAAATCACACTGGGCACTTATGCATGTGTGCCCAAGTTCCCAGGAGAAAAATGGAGAAGGGATTGCTTTGAGGCCATCCCCCTTGGGTGGTGATTTCTCACTTTCCCTCTCACTCTCTCTGTATCTCTCTCTCCTTGGCAAGTGCATGGGCCCTAAGTAAAACAAAACAAAACAAAACAAAACAAAACAAAACAAACCCAAAAAACCTTTAAAGAAAAAAAAATAGAAAAACACACTGGGAGTGTGTGTGTGCTCTAAATCCTGAGAGGGGATTGCAGTGTTACTTTCCTCCCTGGGAGGTGCTTTTTGACTTCACCTCTTTCTGTCCTCAGCAAGCACTGGAGCCCTATGGCAAATTTTAAAAAGAGAGAGAGAGAGAGAGAGAGAGAGAGAGAGAGAGAGAGAGAGAGAGAGAGAGAAGATTGAGTGTTTCAGCTGGAGAAAAGCCAGACAGATATACTGAATCAATTCTTTAATTCATTAGTAAAATTTACACAATTTAATCATCTTGGCTACAACTGACTCATCTTTATAATGGGCACAGTAATGAAAGTATCCACCTTGTGGGCAGGAATCTAATTAAAGGGGTGTTATGAATAAAGTCCCTTAAGAGGTTCTAAGCGCTGAATTGATCGTGGCTGTTTTCCCCACTGTTCAGCTATCAATCCTGTGGCTCGGACATTCCGACCATATGCATAAAGTCACACAGTAGGTGGCAAGATTGTATTTAGGACTTTATATTTTACCCAAAAGGAAGTTATATGTTAATAAAAGATGGGCTTCTTGCTATTTTTCTTGTAAATATGGTAATGTTTATTAGGTTTTAAAGGGGAGGTAATAACTCATTGATGTATTGTTGTCTAGTTTCATACACTGTTTTTTTTTTTTTTTTTTTTTTTCCCCCCAGTGGTCTTCTAAATAAAATCTTTAATTTTTAAAACTTTGTCTTTAAGGAGAATCTAATACAAAATGAAATAATTTGCAAGCAAATTCTCAATATGAAGAAGAGCTATTTATTGGACTCTTATTTTGCTAGAAAACATGTGATAGTAGTTTATAATGATTCCTTTTTAGAACTTGCAAGAATATTAGTCTTGGGCCCAGCAAATGGCATAATGGTTACATCTCTGGACTCCCACGTAGCCAACAGCAGTTTGAGTCTCGGACCTGGTGACTTAAAACTCATGCCGGGTGCGTGTGCGTGTGTTCCTGAGATCCCGATAGGAGAATAGAGGAGAAGGGACTGTGGCATGGCCATTCCCCCATGGGGTATGATTTCTCAATTTCTGTCTTTCTACCTAACTCTGTTTCTCTGGCAAGTGTACGTGCTGTATGGCATAAATCACTCTTAAAAAATAAATAAAAATCAAAGGGACCAGCAGTTAGCGTAATGGCTATGTCACTGGACTTCCACATAGTCAACCGCGGTTCGCGTCCCAGACCCGGTGGCTTAAAACACGCCAGGCGCGTGTGCGTGCGTGCCCAAGATCCCGAGAGGAGAACGGAGGAGAAGGGATTGCGGCCTGGCCATCACCCCTGGGGGGTGATTTCTCGCTTTCTATCTCTCTGTCTCTCTCTGTCTGTCTGGAGAGCTCACGCGCCCTAAAGCAAAAAAAACCTCTCCAAAAAAAGAAAAAAAAAGAAATAAAAATAAAATAAAGCAGTATTTATTCTTCACGAATATCTCTTGATTCTTTTCAAATATTAGAATCACTGAAATATGTATGTGTGTATGTGCATATATATTAATTAGCCAGAAGGTGTGTGTACTTGAAGGAGACAGAGAGATCAAGACAGAGACAGAGAAAGTGACAAAGCAAGAAATCACCCTTGTAGGGGAGGGCTATGCCACAATCTCTTCTTCATCTCTCCTTCTCTGGGGAGTTTGGGAATGCATGCATACATGCTGAGCATGTTTTTCAAGCTGCTAGGTCCAGGATTTGTACCACATTGTCAACCATGTGGGATCTAGCAGCTTTAATCACACCACTAGCTGGCCCTGAACACTTCCACATTTTACAGTCTATTCATTTGTTTCCATTTAGAAGCAGTTGAAATCTGGGTAATAGAGAATTCATTAAAAAAAAAAAGAAAATATTGTTAAGAAATTACACTACTACACAAAATAGGCAAATTTTAGCATCCCCTATTTTACTTACAAAATGACTAATTTAATTCACATACAATCACACATATGCACATACATGCATAAGCTTCATTTTACTCATCAGTTTCTCTATTTAGAAAATGAGATTTTTAGATCATCTTTTCTTCGAAGTTCACTACTGTGATTGAATAAGACTGAGATGACTCTAGATAAAAGTGACCTGTGTTAGTAGCTGGAAGTCCCACAAACACAACTAAGCTGTAGCTGGTTTTTCAACCTCATGAACTGGAGAGGAATTTATTAATACATGTACTCTTTAGGATTTTAATGTGAGGGAAACGTTCCTAGTTTCAATTTGGGTTTTTAAAAATCACATCTACCTTTGTTGTTCATTGGAAACTATGGCATATTCTATTCTTTTCTGATTTCTATTTCCTTGATAGACAAAATCATACAAAGTTGTTTAATTTTAATGTAGCTACATGGGTTAGATCACAAAGGATATCAGATTTTATCTGGGGCAGTCTGAATGAATTTTCAGTATTATAGATGATATAACAATTTATGTTCTGTATGGTGACACCCATTGTAATAATCTTTTTTTTTTTTTTTTTTTTTGGAGATGTTTTTGCTATAGGGTGCATGTGCTCGCCAGAAAGACAGAGAAAGACAGAAAGTGAGAAATCATCCCCCGGGGGGGGTGGGGGGGTGGGGGGGGTGGCCACACCACAATCCCTTCTCCCCCATTCTCCTCTCGGGATATTGGGCATGCACGCACATGTGCCCGGCGTTGAGTTTCAGCCGCCGGGTCCGGGACTCGAACTGCTGTCGACTACATGGGAGTCCAGTGACATAGCCATTACGCTAACTGCTGGTCCCATCATCTTAACATATTAAAAGGCTAAGTATTCAATTTATATGTAATATGACCTCTCAATTTATTCACATTTAATTATTCAAAAATGGTATTTAACATTTTCAATTAAAATATCCTTCGTGTTCATTAAAAATATTATAAATAAATTGAGTTTCTATTATATTGATCATTGTTTTCTTAAATAAGAGTTACAGGTTTGATAATAACAGGTGTGTGTTTAAGTTTTCTTGTATGTCCTAAATATTTTCTTTGTGTGTAAGAAAACTGTAGTCATGTAAACACAAAGGAAAAAAAAGCTTATTCTGAACATCTTGTGTTCTCCCCTGCACTGGGGAATGTTTAAAAGAAGGTTGTTAAAGCGTGTAACAGCCCAAGCACTGTGAAGGAGCCTAGCAGCTCCTGCTCAGTTTTGTCAGCAGATCACCAAAGTAGCCTTAGACAGATAGTTCACAGATATTTGCAAACATTCTGGCCAGCCCCCATATACTCCACCCTTCCTCAAAAACAGTTTACCAGGCATCCTGCCTTAAAGAAGCTCAGAGTTTGTTGACTGCACTTACAAGAGATGAATGATAAATTATTGAAAGCCCAATTCCTCCTCTCTGTAAAGTGAATCTTAACACAAATTGAGTAGCACAAACGTTTAATTTCAAGGCGTCATTGTCCTAGATTTTATAGAATAAATGAGTTGCAACATCAGTGACTTAGGAAGTGTTGAAAAACAGATTCATTATGTATGAAGTGCTAAAACCAAACATCGTTTTCACACTTTCTTTGTTCTAAACTTATTCTGACACCTTCTAAATAGGGACTTGGGAAAAATGGTTAATTTACCCTATTCTAATTAAAGTTATCTTATGAATCTTATGATTTTAAATTTATGTTGAATGTCTTACATTTACTAGCATGTGGTAAGAATGTTCTCATTTTGTGATACTTCATAAACCAAATACTATTTTATTTTTAAACTCAAGAGTCTTCTTTTTTTTTTCTTTTCTTGACCTGAGGCATAAGTCAAAAGAATCATAATGAAGATTGTTCTTTGCATATGCTTGTTTTGTGACTTTTTGGTATTCTCTGATGATGTTTTGTTTGCTATATTTGTTTAGATTTTTTCAATTAAGTAATTACTTGATAGGTATAATTTATACTTATACCTTATTTTTAAAGCAAAAATTGAATAATTTTAAATCCGGCCTGTGGTCTGATGGTTTAGGCCCCTGAGTCCCACATGGCTGACCATTTAGCTCAAGTTCCAGACCTGGTGGCTTAAAACACATGCTGGGTACATGAGCATGCGTGCCCCAAATCCAGATAGAAGAGAGAGATGGAAGAGAAAGTGCTGCAGTATACCCATGCCTCATGGCAAGTGTTTTCTTGCTTTTCCTTTCTCTCTGTCTCAGGTGAACACACACACCCTAAGGTAAATTTGAAAAAAATGACAGTAATTTCAGACATCTTTCCATTTTAAGAAGTGAAACAGTTTATGACTATGCCTATAACTATAACAGTAAGTTCTTCAGCAATATATCATGAATGTTCTCATAACTTTAAGAACAAAGTAATATTAATTAAATTTAAAATATGAATTGATTGACTGATTGATTGTGCTAGAGGATGTGTTCTCTTGCCAGAGAGAGAGAGAGGAGAAAGCAACTCCCAAAGGGAAATGGTCACTCTGCAATACCTTCTCCTCCATTTCTCCATCTTGTCAAGATTTGGAACACATACAAACACATGCCTAGAATGTTTCTCAAGCTTTTGGGTTCAGGACTTGAACCGCATGGCCAGCCATGTGGGATTTAGCTGCGTTAACTGCTAGACCTTGGAACCTGCCCAGTCTTTAATATATGACTTCGATTACCTATCAATGTATTCATTGGATGATGTTGAACTAATTTTTGCATTCCCAAGATAAATCTTTCATGATCTTAAAGCATTATTTATATATGTATGCATATATATACATACACAGATGTAGATAGATAGACTTTGAACTTCATCATTGAGAAGAGAATCATCCTTCCAAGGGCTTTGTTTTGTCTTGTTTTAATAAGCCTTTTCTCTCTGGCTAGTTTGTTTTCTTTGCTATTCTGCATTTGCTCCAGGATATGTCAGGGGGAGAGGTTTTGGCTATAGGGCACATGCACTTGCCAGAAAGACAGAGAGAGACAGAGAGATAGAAAGCAAGAAATCACCCTCCAGGGGGATCGCCACACCACTGTTCCTTCTCCATTCTCCTCTGGGGATCTTGGGCATGCACGCACACATGCCTGGCGTGAGTTTAAGCCACTAGGTCCAGGAACTTGAACTACGGTCTACTACATGGGAATCCAGCCACATAGCCATTACACTGACTGCTGGCCCCTGTCAGGGTATATTTCTACTGAACCTTTAGATGATGGTTTGAGAATTCATGTGTTGTCCTGAGTTCAGCAAATGTTCACCCATTATCATTTCTGGCGACTTTTGGTTTTGTTTTGTTTTCTCCTCATCTCTCTGTAGAACATGTTAGACATATTTTTGGTTCTATCTTTCTTTCTAACACAACCATTGTATTTCTGTTCTAGATGAGTTAAACAACTTTATCTCTAAATCCACAAATTCTCTCTTCAAATATAATGACTTTCTACTTTCATTTTTATGTTTCATATTATAAAGTATTTATCATATGGCTTTATTCTTTTGGTCATTAGTTTTGTATTTTACTACCTTTTAGGTTATTGTGTTACTATTTTGAGATTATGGGTTCCTTATTTCGAGAGCATGTGTCAGCTGATGCTCAAGGCTTTTTTTTCCTAATTTTTTAATGCGGTCTTACCTCAGAGGGATTTGTATTTGTTTCTATTTATAAATCTTATGTGGTAAGTTGTAGGATAATTTCTCTAGTGTGTATGTGTTTGCTTCTGCCAGGTATCCTATGAGAATTTCTAGCTCAAGATGAAGCTTTATGTTAAACTCTCGGCATGTTGATTTCCACATCAGAAAACTGTGTCAAGACAAGTAGTGACCGATTTCCAGACTGAGGCTTTCTTTTCTCTGCCTAGAAGCGTTAATCAGTTTGTTTACTTATTTATGTATGGTCTTACTGAGCCAGTGAGCAGATTTTTCTAGTTCACTTTAATGAGACTACCACTTTTAAGTAGGGATTTGTTTTGACATCAAGCCTGTACCTTATCTGTGGTTGTGGAGCCATTCACTTTCAAGACCCAGTCCTGGCTTGACTTCCTCTTCTTTACCTATCCCAGAGCATCAGTTCATGCAATAATTGCTTTTGCTTTCAATCTCTTTGTTTCTCACATCTGGGATTTCTCTTTCTAACTTGTACCTAATAATGTACACTTATAGGTTCTTACATTAATCTTACATTTTTATATGCTTATAGTGAGAGGACCTCTGTCTTACTTTTGTTTGTAAACTTTCTGGAACTCTGTATAATTCAAATGAGGATTACTCTTTCTATCAGATATCATCATTTAATAATATATCAGAATACATGTCTTATTTTAACTAAATAAATTTATTGAAAATAACATGGAGTAATGCCAAGAATTGTCTTAGAAATTAGGACAGCCAAAAATCCATTATTCTAATACATTTATAGTTTAACTTATGACAAGTTTTGTGTAATTTTTTCTACTTACATAAGTAATTTATCAGAATTGCAGATATATTGCCCATGGCACTTGGTAGCATGCTCTTTTTTAACATTATGTAAATTTTTCTGTCCTGCACATGAGTATGTTTTAAAATCAGCATCAAAATCTGCTTTTTGCAATTTGAAGTAATTTATTATATCATTATCCCCTAATATTAACTTATTAGCTTGCTTCCAAATTTTGCTATTACACATAATGCTGCAAAGAACATCTTTTAACATATTATCTTTCCATTGCACTTAAATTTATTACCCTTCCATAAGGTTCTAAAATGAAATTTCCATGTCAAAGCACATAATCATTTTTGTAGTTCTTCTTACACTACATATATTAGATGCCTTTTAAAAAACATTGTGCAGATAGATGCACAATCTATAAATAGGCATGCCAATTGTAATATATTATTTTCAGCACTGGCTTATTTTATGTTTTCTACTTTAATGATTACAAAAATAAGTTCAATTTATTTTTCTTTTGCATGTATTCATTTTGTATAAGCATTTCTTGTGTGTCCTTTTTGAATTTGTTTTCTTTCTTTTTAAATTTATTCTCTCTCTTCTGTCTTTTCTCTCTTTGTTCTTTTTTCTCTGCATTTACAGTTTTGCTTACTATATATCCATATATACATCCTCCATTTATTTTTTTTTGCAGGACCTCCGTTCTTGTTATACACTTATATATTGATATAATTGTCATTTTGAATAACTCCTATCACGTATCCACACTTTATTTTAGTTTTAATTTCTGTATAGGAGATAAATTTGTGTGCATGCATTTTCTCTATTTATTTTTAAAAAATTTATACGTTCAATCACTGTTTATCACTACAACATGTAAAATGAATTTTTCCAGCATGAACATACTGTATATTAGTCCAGTTAAAGATATTATCATGTATGTTATCAGCAGATACTTTTCCATTTTTGTGGCCTTTAAATGTTTTGCTTCTTTATTTTTCTCCTTGATTCTCTTCCTCTCAACCTGCCCCTTTTCCCACCCTTCTCCCACACTGTCACTAGTATTCACAGTTGTTCTCCAGGTGTCTGTTTTATTAAAATCTGTGATCTAGGCCAGTCCTATACTAGTGATTAGGGAAGCCAGATCCCACACAGTTGACTGCAGTTCAGTTCCTGGTTCTGACAGTTTTAAAATCACACCAGGTATGGGCGTGTGTGCATGTATACTCTAACTCCTGAAAATGGAGAAATAATTGAGAAGAAAAGAAGGGACTGTGTCATAACCATGTTCCATTGGGAATTAATCTTTATCTCCCTGTTTCTCTCTGGAAGAGCACATACCCTCTGGCAATTAAAAAAAAAAAACCGGGGGACTAGCTAATGTCATCATGGTTAAAGCATCTGGATTCCATGTGACTGACTTTGCAGTTTGAGTCTCAGGTCAGGAAGCCTGAAAAACAAAACAAAACAAAACAAAACACCAGATGGGACCAGCAGGTGGTGTGGTGGTTAAGGCACTGGACTACCATATGGATGACATTAGTTCAAGTCCCGGACTTGGTAACTTAATATTTCACTTTCCCCCTCCCTCTCTCTGTCTCTCTCTTATAAAATTTAAAAATAAAAATAATAATAAAAAATTAAATAAAATATTTCTTAAAAAGAAGAAAAATACACCAGACACATGTACATTCATGTACAGAATCCCTAAAGGAAAAGTGAAGGGTATCTGCTTTCTCACTGTCTCTCTTTTTCTTTCTCTGACAAATGTACATATCCTCAAGCAAATTAAAAGAGAACAAACAAAATCTATGATCCATTTCAAGTATTGGTAATTTGGGAACGATGTTAATCATGTATGGGAAGACTGTTATGGAGAAAAACAGTTTTTTGTTTTCCATTCTATTGGATTGACAGAAAAGTCATGACATATTTTTTGCATAGAAAAACATAGAATAATATATCATGACTTTTCTGATGACCCAATATTAGTTTTGATCAGCATCATATTAATAGCTAAATGATCATTAAAAACTAAGTGCTACTGCAGGGCTTATATGGAAGTTTTATATACAAATTGTTGCCAGTTCTTTCTTTTTTTTTTTTTTGGAGAGGTTTTTGCTATAGGGCGCGTGCGCTCGCCAGACAGACAGAGAGAGACAGAGAGATAGAAAGCAGGAAATCACCCCCCAGGGGGGATGGCCACGCCGCAATCCCTTCTCCTCCATTCTCCTCTCGGGATCTTGGGCACACACGCACACGCGCCCGGCGTGAGTTTAAGCCGCCGGGTCCGGGACTCGAACCGCGGTCGACTACGTGGGAGTCCAGCGCCATAGCCATTACGCTAACTGCTGGTCCCATTGCCAGTTCTTAAAACAGCACAAATAATTGACAAAGTTGTCCCCTTGTGGCAGGTACTGAATCCAATATCCCTCAATCACTGAGAGTAGATCCAAGTTTCAGTCTGCTTCTGAGCTGCTGAAATCCTGTGCTCTTCACACTGTGGTCTGTTATTGTCATGCCTTTCCTTGCACCTTCTCAGGGTGCTTGTCCATGGCAGGTATCAGAGCAACTGGCCATGTGCTCGGAGTGACAACACCATGTCCAGTCACTGGACAGAGTGGATGAGGCCGAGGTGACTCCATGGTAGAGAGTGAGGTCCCAGGGAAACTGTAGTAGTCATTATTTGTTTGTTTGTTCAGCTTATTTTCTTTTTTCATGAGCAAGAGAGAGAAAGAGAAAGAGATAGAAAGATGGCATCTCCAATGAGACCTGACGTCACGATCCAGCCGGCTCTGGATCGTGGACACACGCATGCCAGTGTACTCAGGGATGTTGTAGGATACAAACCCAGACACTTCTCATGTGGGTTAGCCTTGCAGAGCATCATGTTTTACCACGGTGCTACCATAGTTTTCTACAGTGTCATGCATCTTCAGGACATTCAGCATTCACCTTCCTCATACTCGCTGGATTGTGCATTTTATAGTTCAAGCTGAAAGTTATTTGAAAGCATTGTGTGAATTGTGAATTGTGCCTCTGTCTCTCCTTTTCCCACTGCTATTCAGTTGCTACTATACCATCTAGTAGTAATTTTCCTCTTATTTCAGAAATCTCCTTTTATCATTTAAAAAATATTGTATATGTTATTCAGATGCTTCAAGTCCACATTCTAGGGCCAGCAAGTGCGCGGTGGTTAAGACATTGGATTTTCCATGGTTGTTTCGATTTTCCAACAGGTGGCTTGGAAAACACACTGAGCACATGTGCATGCATGCCCAAAATTAAGAGAGGAGGACAGAGGAGCAGGGATTGAGGCATAGCCATGGCCCCCACCCTGGGGGTGGTGATGGTGGTGATTTCTCACTTTTCCTCCTTCTCTGTCTCTCTCTAGGGAGGGCACGTATCCTGTGACAAAAATCTAAACAAACAAACAGTTTATGTTCTGTTTTACATATTCCATTTTCTACTTTAGAGACTGGCCAAATTATTATAAGAACTGTTTTCTGATAAGATTTATTATTCTCTTTCAAAACTCCAAGAGAGTAACAGTCAATTCTGCCTGCATTCAAACCCTAACTCCTCCATTTAACGAGTATAATTTCAGACAAGAAATTATACTTCTTTAATATTATTTTTTGCATCTAATTAAAAAGAAGTGGCAATGGTAACAAAGTCACAATAGTACCTCTCTCACAATAGTATGTGACTCTTTTGACCGGCAGAGAGTCGCTGAAGCACATACAGAATAACTCCTCAAGACATAGATCTGAGTCAAGATGAAGAGGGAGAGGCCATACCAGGTACGTACCCAGTAAGCCTCTCCCATCCTCCATATTTCTTAGGGCCAAGAAGGACAGAAAGTTATTTTTTAGAGAAGGTATCTTTTCAGGAAATCAGAAAAGAAAGGAATTTCTAGAACAGGTTGGTTTCAGTATTGATTGGGGGTGGGGGATAGAAGAGTAGATGACACCAGAGGCTGGACAGAACACATTGGAATCTGGAAAAATACATTTCTCATATCACACCCCATCTCACTGCCTCTTGTTTTTACAAGCAGGAAGGCCACATTCCGTGAGCATACATTCACTCAGAGTCCATAGATCCATGGTGTTCTAGAAGCATGGTGTTTCTATTGTTCTCTAACAACAGTACCTGTTAGAGAATTAAAATAAGATCTAGGGACCAGCATTTGGCGTAATGGCTATGTCGCTGGATTCCTGTGTAGTTGACCACGGTTTGAGTCCCAGACCTGGTGGCTTAAACTCATGCCAGGCCCATGTGCATGCATGCCTAAGATCCCAAGAAGAGAGTGGAGGAGAAGGGATTGCGGCGTAGCCATCCCCCCTGGGGGATGATTTCTCACTTTCTGTCTCTCTTTCTGGCGAGCGCACATGCCCTATAGCAAAAACTTCTCAAAATTAAATAAATGAATGAATGAATGAATGAATGAATAAATAAATAAATAAATAAGAAAGAAAGAAAGAAAGAAAGAAAGAAAGAAAGAAAGAAAGAAAGAAAGAAAGAAAGAACCCAGAAGGAACAGGTTTGTCCTTCAGCAGATCATTGCTGGAAGCATTGTAGCCGTAGTAGCTTCCATAACACAATGATTTTTTTTTTAAGTTTTATTCACTTGTTTCTTTCCATGTATGCATTTTTCAATCAACTATCATCATTCCAAAAACTCTACTTTGATTATATTTGGAATTGATTTAACCCTATGCATTTATTACTTTCCTGTGGTATTTACTATTTGGAACTATGTAGCGGTTTATAGTATTTAGGCTCTGTAGGTTGTTTTAGTACTTGGAACTTTGTTAAGCCTGTCTATTTACTATAGCGATTCAGTATTAATGGGGTGATACCAAGTCCTTTATTAGTATTTCCATTTAAAATACATCTTCTAAAACTTACTAAAATTGTATTAACTCTTTATTTTAAGGGACTGGGTTAAAGGGTTATTTAGAAGAACTTGTTGCTAGAGTGAGGGCTGGCACAGATTTTGCCATCATGTAGATTTGCTATTGTGATTAAGCATCTGTTAACAGTTGTGCTTTTCTATTAATCTGTGCTGAACAATATGAATGTTGATGAATTTTCTGTCACTTAACAGGATTTATTATTGACTTCCTTGATTATTAGTAGTGGCAATTTACCTGATTCCTTCCAATGTATACAGTGTTATCTATAAATGACAACATTCACCTTTTTGTGAAGCATTTTTATTTGTTCTTCCTCTTGAATTAGTGAGACCATTTATAATATTGAACAGTATGTTGGTAATACTAGATAACCTCAGGCTAGCCCTCTAGTCTAAAGGTTAAGGGGACTGAATCCCACATAGTCAACTGCAGTTCAAATTCCAAATCCCAGTAGATTGAAAAACACTGTCTACACATGTGTGTGCGTGCTCAGTATCCTGAGAAGATGGAGAAATGGAGGAGATTGCAGTGTGATCATGATCCACTGGGAAGTCCTTTCTCCCTCTCCTGTTTCTCTCTGGCAAATTTCTTTTTTAAAATATTATTATTATTATTGACATAGTGTGCATGTGCTGAGAGAGAGAGAGAGAGAGAGAGAGAGAGAGAGAGAAATATCGCCCTTTGTAGGGTTGTCCATGCCCCATGTCGCAGTCCTCTCTCCTCCATTCTCCTCTAGGGATTTTGGTCATACATGCACATGCCTGGTGTGATTCTCAAGCTGCTAGATCCAGTACTCAAACCACATTTAGCCATGCCACCTGCTGGCCCCTTAATTAAATTTTTAACGATCAAAAATTTAATTTTTTTAGCCTATTTGACATATTAACATTGTTACATTGACGTATCCTTTCATCTCAGGGTTAAATGATTAATTTATTTTTTTTATATACTTTTAACATTCAACCAATAAAGTTAATCTTTTATTATATTGAATTTTGGATTTAGAATCATAATTATTGGGTCATTAGAGAAGTTATGATTGCAGGGCTAGCAGGTGGCGTGGTGGTTAAGAGGGCTGAACTCCCACATGGCTGACCATGGTTCAAGTGCTGGACCGGGCAGCTTGCTTTCTTGCTCTCTCTACCCCTCTCTGTTCAAATTAAAATAAGATAAGTAATTAATTAAAAATTCAATAATGTAATTATATTAAAAAGTTGTGATGCATTTTTGCATAGGAAAAAAACAGAAAAATATATCATGACTTTTCCAACAGCACACTAGCTCAAAAAGAATATTATGCATGACTGATACAGGTTTTGTTTCTCCCCCTCTTCCTCTTTGGTACAAGGCTTTCATATTATTCTATATGCTTTTATTTCCCTTCACAGCAGGTGCAAAAGTTAGAACAATTTTTCTATTTCTTAATCTGTAACTTTTAGTGTATTTATAGTTATGGATATTTATACTTCATGCTAAACAAATGTTATTTTTCATTTTTAATGAAGCGTTAAGTCCCATATCTTTTTATACAGAAATCAACTTCCATTCCAAAAGTTTCCTTATTTATTTATTTATTTATTTATTTATTTATTTATTTATTATTTTATCTGCTCAACCTCTGCAGAATAAAAGAGGCATCTTTGTGTTAAATTTTATGAAAGTTCATGGGTGGGAGACTATCTTTCTCTCATCTTTGCATATAAATGATAACTGACTTGGGTAAAGCATAGTGCTTGGATCATACCACTTTTTCTGTAAGACTCTGAAGTTATCCTCCTATTACCTTGTGATGTTGACTGTCACAGAGATTTCTGAAACAGTAATTCTTTGGCTTCTTTGAAAGATTTTGGTTTTGTTCTTCTAAAGACATAGGGAAAAAATTCCTTTTCCCTTGAAACAGAAGACTATTTCCTTGGTAATTTTACCGAGGCCACTGTGAACTCAATCTCAAAGCTTTGTAAAGTTCTGGAAAGTTTTCTTTAATTTTACACTTCTATTTCAAATCCTATTGTAAGCAAAATGAATTGTAATAATTGACTTGTTATTGGTTATTAATTCAGTTCTACGTCTGTGCTCTCAATATCTTTCATTTGCTCTTATATTCTTTTTTGTCATTCTATTAAATTTTTAATATGCATTCAGTATACTTTCTAGTTTACTAATACATACTTTCCAACATAAATTCTACTCTTTACTTCTCCCAATGACTTTTTTTTTTTTTTTTTTGGAGAGGTTTTCGCTATAGGGCGTGTGTGCTCGCCAAATAGACAGAGAGAGACAGAGAGACAGAAAGCGAGAAATCACCCCCCAGGGGGGATGGCCATGCCGCAATCCCTTCTCCTCCATTCTCCTCTTGGGATCTTGGGCACGCATGCACACACGCCCGGCGTGAGTTTTAAACCACTGGGTCCGGGACACGAACCACAGTCGACTACGTGGGAGTCCAGCAACATAGCCATTACACTAACTTCTGGTTCCCTCCCAATGACTTTTTAAGTGAATGTGCTTTTCAATCATGACAACAAAAGACCTTGTAATTCCAGCATGCAAAAGCAATTTATGGTTATCTTACATTCATAAATATATGAGCTTTTAATGATGTCATAACATAACGTATGTCTAACATAATGTGTTAGAGACATTTATCCGTTTTTGATTCATATATCACAGGCATTATATGCAATCTCATAAAAAAAAGTAGACTTTAGAAAAGCAATAGGAAAACACCATTTGTGATGACAATACCCGAAGATAAGACTACTATTCAATTGAATATAACCAATGTGTGTGTGTATGTACATGTATATGTATATACATACATATATATATATAATTTATATAGTTCCTTTATTCTGATTATTGATTTAACATATTTTAATCATTTTTGCAGCCTTGAAAATCTTTGTATTATTTAAATGACTTTGTAATATTAACCTTCTTTATATACTAGTGCCTGTTTATTCTTATATGTATGTATGCATGTGCTTGTATATATACACATGTTTGTATGTATGATACACATGTATGTAATATCACATATATGATTAATCATTTTGTAAGTAACATTGCTGTACAGAAACTCATATAGGCATTGCTAAATGTATTCTTAGAAATAATATTTAGAAATAACAAGATTGATATAGTTCTTGTGGCCTCTATCATAGCTACAATATATTCCTTTATTGATCAGAGAATAGATAATAGTTCTTTGATATAAATATATTGGTGTGTATATTCTGCTTTATCCAGTTACTAGCACATTGAAGAGTAAACTATCTCGACTTGATATTCAGGTGATAATGGACAAGCCTGTTGCTTTATAAACAAAGGCTCTGTCTAACCTGCTTTGCATATTCACCTTATGGGAAGATGAGTACCCCCCTCCCTGGGCCTTTCAGAGTTTATAGCCTCTGTTTGCACATCTGTATAGTAGATGGCAATTACTGGCAATACCTTTTACATTGAGGGAACAGACTGGAGAGGGACTTTTACGCTTTTGTTTATATATCATATCATACTTTGTCATCCTAATAACTACTTACACAGCATAAATTCTAACTAACTACTTTTCTTGAACTAATATCCAAAACATGTATTTTCTGTTAGTATCATTTTCCCTTTCCCATTGGGATGGGACTCAATACTTTCAAGAAACTGAATTTTTTTTTGAAGAGTTATTTCATTTAACATTTATTTATTTATTTATTTATTTTAATTGGGCCAGAGAGGGACAGAGTGAGAGAGAAAGAAAGCCACCAGATCTGGGACTCAAACTGCAGTTGGCTATGTGGAAGTCCAGCACCCTTAACTACCACGCCATCTGCCAGCCCCTATTTCTGAACTTTTAAAAGTAATTTCAGTATATGTTTCATATTCCTGTGCATATGCTAATGTATGTGAATTCAGTGCAGATTGGGAAATAGAAAAAAATTAATAATTAAAAACCTGAGGGTGGGGTGTGGGGAGGTACTTTTCCTGAAAGCTACTCACTTTCTCTTTAGAATTAGGAACTGATGGAACTAAGACCATCTTATATTCTTATTCTAGGGAGAAGTGCTTCTAATATGTTTTTCCTTCAAGGTGGTCTGCCACGTATTCTGGTTATAGCTTATATGCATTGCAGTGTAGGATGCTCGGAAGAGCACAGGCTTGTGAATGAGATGGGGGGAATCCAGCGAGTGCCTCTCTGTCACTTAACTAGATGTGGGATGTTAGGTGAACTATTTTACCTCTGAGGACCTCATTTTTACCTTTCTAAAAAGTTACTGAGTTGGATAATAGACTCATTCCCAGATTATGTAAAATACTTCATTTTTTAAAAGGAGGCTAATTAAATGGCCACTATGCATTTAAAAACATTTTCATTGTGAATGTCTCACTAGAAAAATGCAAATTTAAACCACAGAAAGCTACCACTGAATACCCATAGTATAGTATGGGCTGATAACATGAAGTTTTGGCAATGATAAAGAGAAATGAGAGCACTCATATCTCACTTGTGGAAATGAAAATTGCCACAACCACTTTGGAAAACTTTTGAAAGTTCCTACTAAAGTAAATATTTGACGTTCTTATAACCCAGCAGTTGTTCTAGAGAATTAAA
This sequence comes from Tupaia tana, assembly GCA_026018925.1. NCBI lineage: Eukaryota > Metazoa > Chordata > Mammalia > Scandentia > Tupaiidae > Tupaia > Tupaia tana. The sequence goes on along the minus strand of JAKSZU010000013.1, from coordinate 43,981,116 downwards.
TATTCAAACAACTTTAGCTATAGTAGACCAAAGTGGAAGTAATCTTTGTGTCCATATATAAAAGAAGGGATGAATAAAATGTGGCATGCTCTGGGACCAGCAGTTAGTGTAATGGTTATGTCACTGGACTCCCATGTAGTCGTCGACCGCGGTTCGCGTCCCGGACCTGTGGCTTAAACTCACGCCAGGCACGTGTGCATGTGTGCCCAAGATCCTAAGAGGAGAATGGAGGAGAAGTGGTTGCAGCGTAGCCATCCCCCCCGGGGGGTGATTTCTCGCTTTCTGTCTCCTTGTCTGTCTCTGTTTGGTGAGCGCACGTGCCCTATATCAAAAACCTCTTCAAAAAAAAAAAAATGTGACATGTTCTTAAAATGGAATATTACACTATTCATACAGGTAGACACTTTGAACAGATGTCCCCAGAAAAGGCACAGACATAATAGACTACATGCTTTTTAATTCGTTGATATGAAACTTATGAACAAACAAAGCTCATCTATGGAAATAAAAGATGAAATAAAACAATGTTTACTTTCATAGAATGAGACTGATATGACTGAAAGAGGTAAAAGGAAACTTTCTGAGGCGAAGGAAATATTTGAATCTTGGTTCATGTGGCCATTTATAGGTGTGTGTGTGTGTGTGTGTGTGTGTTTGTCTGTGCACTTACTATTCTTACTCTTTAATATACTTTCTGAGAGGATACATTAGCTCAGTGAAAAATAAAAAGTTGGTCTACCCATGATGGTACACACTAAGACATTGTACTCTGCAGGCTAGGACTCAGTGGAAGATCTGGGTTTGATTCAGGGTCCAACATAAAGGTTGGACGTGGTCACATGAGCCTAAAGTGCAGTGATTCAAGGAGGCTAGAACAGGATGATTTCCAGTTTGAGACTGGCTTGGGGAACAAAATGAGATCCTATAAAGATGGAGCTGGATGTGATGGTACATGTAGTCCCAGCTGGGAGGCTAAGGGCAGGAGGATGGCAACATGGAGAGATGCCATGTTTGAAAAGGAAAAAAGAAAGTTATAATTACAGTGAAACTTATAGCCACTCCTCACTTAATGACCTATCTATTTAATGACAACTCAAACTTATGACCAGGTCTCTGGTGTGGGTAATCCCCTCTCAGTAGTCATCTTCCTCAGTTTTTGTCTCATTCCACAGTAGGTTAGTATTTACCAAAAGAAGCATTTGCAACCACACATGACTACATATTTGTTCATAGATTATACTTTATTGTGCACCCTTACTAGTGTTCAGAATAAATATGAACTATTACAGTAGATTTAGTGGCATGTCTTATCACTTTCCAGCACTTATCTAATATATGCTTATTGTACGGATAGAATGATATTATTCTAGGGTGCTGTCATGTGATATCTACTGAAAAATACATACCAAATGGCACCATAACACACCACAAGACATCCACCTTTAAGTTCCTTGCTTATCGGTGACTGTGCTTAAGGACCTTGTCACAAGACTAGAACTCAGTCATTAGGTGAGGAGTGCCTGTAATGTGTATACTTTGTAATACCTTTGCTGACATTTAGTAGATCCTCAATAAATTAGAGAAGCTTTAGCTTTTCTAAGTCATTCTGAGGCCGGTGTGCTGCATATAAAGTAATTCTGAAGACAAAATGTGCTTTACATTCCTGGTTACTGATATAACAAATGTGTTTTTAGACTACCTGTTATAAGTTGGGACAGCCTATATATATGCAATGAATTTCGTGACAAAGAATGTGCTAGAGACAGAAATGAGTTATATTCTGTATCATCTGCAAGCTGTTACAAGAAAATTAAGGGAGGATAAAATAGACTATAAATTTGATCCCATTATGTTGCTCGCAACAACTGGTTGGTAAGTAAAAAGAAAACTCAAAGAGGGATCTGGCAAATATAGGACATGAATGGTGTTCGAGTCTGCATCAAAACCAATCTTACTGTTTAGGCAGAATTTATGTTCTTTTTCTGATAAAAAGTGCTCCTTGATGACTGTTTTATAAGGGTTCTTAATGAGAACAAGCAAACAAACAAGGAAAAGATAGCTTATTAAGTGATAGTCTTTATCTCTGGGTTCAGTGTGTCTGTGGAGTTAGAGACCCCAGTTTGATCTTTCAAACAAATGATTAACTGAAATTCCACATCTAATGTTGCTAACCAAAACAAGCAGAGGCTTTGATTCACTTGGTAAATGGAGCTTCAAATATTATTATCAGGTTTTTAAACAATGATAGCTATGAAATGCTATTGCAACACAACACTTTACAACTCTGCCCTTGTAATTTGTTCTATTTTTCTATTATATTTTTATAGGTTTCTATTTCTCCTGCTGCTGAAATTGCTTAGGTTTATCACGTTTTATGAATGGAACACAGTCCCAAGTAGTTTATTTAATGAGCCCACTCTATCTCTGCATTTCATCTTTATGTAATAGACAAAGACCATGAGATTTCTTTTCACTTGGTTCTAGTGAGCCTGAGGCGTAAACAATTTTTAGTTCACTTATAACAAAGACTGTTACATAGTAAGAGTATTAAAGCAGAAATAGAGGATCAGAAGGTTAGAACCAAAATTCTAATATGTTTTTATAATTCCACATTAAATTTTACTTGGTGATTTCCTAGTAGTCAAAGCAAAAAAGGAAACACACTTAGTCATGTATTTCTTTCAGCTATTGAAAAGAATCATATTCATTAGGAATCATAGGATTTTTCCTTGTAAGAGAATGCTAAAGAAGGATTTAAACCTTGACAATTTTAAACAATTTGGCAAGCCAAGTTTTCATTAACCATTTTGCACAAGATTGAGAACAAATTTTTATTGGCTTTCTACCAAAAATGACTGCATTCTATGAAATTTCTATCTAAATCCTATGCCAAAGGGAGGAGGGGAAAAGGGAAGCAGCAGGAAAAAGAAACAGAGAGAATGAGGGAGAGACAGTGACTGAGAAAAAGAGAGATGGAAAATGGTAGAACAAACAAGAATTAAAAACTACTGTGGGGACCAGCAGATGGAATAATGGTTACTTCACTGGACTCCCACATAACTGAACGCAGTTGGGTCCCAGACACAGTGGCTTAAAACTCGCTCCGGGTAAGTGTGCTTGCATGCCTAAAATACCGAGAGGAGAATGGAGAAGGAATTGCAGTGTGCAGTGTGACCATCCCCCCCGCAGGGTAGATGATTTCTCACTTTCTGTCTCTTTGCTGAGTGCACATGTCCTATAGCAGAAAGCTCTCTCTTTAAAAACAAACAAACAAACAAAAAACAAAAACAAAAAAGAACCAACCTACTGTGAAGTCAAAGCCTAGGCAATGGCTGGGTTAAAGTATTGATATGATGTATGAGGCGTGGCTGGGGTATCTAGTAAAACATCTTTGTACAGGAAAACATGGATTTAAAGGATGGATCATGCTGAAACATGGAGATAGATGTTTTTGCATAAAGTAATAGTTCAGCATATGATATTTCCAAGTGGAGGACAGTACAGTGAAGAAAACTAAATACTGAAATTAGGGAGGGTAAGAATTTTTAGGGTCCATGAAGAGGAAAGACCTAGAGTAACTAGAAGTAGAGAAATACAAAGAGAGCTGGAAGAATTATTTTACCCAGGTTAAAGAATGAGAGAACTTTTTTTAAGAAAGCTGTGGTCAGCAATGCTACAGAGATTCCAAAGGAGACTGAAAAAATGAAATCGTCAATTTGTGTCAAGAAGATCACTGGTAAGCTTTGAGTGAGCAGTTTTCTTAGAATGTCAGTAGACAGAAAACCAATAACAAGGTGATAAAGGGTTACTTGGGTGATGGGATACGATAGAAAATTTTAAAACATGTTTTTAAAAATCAGATACACTCTCTCAACCTCTCTGAAAAACTTAAAAAAAATACTTCTGTGGTCTCAACTTTTCATTTCTTACATCTTTCTGAGGTTTGGACTGTCTTTATCAGCATGTATTAATTTGATCACATTTATTTCTTTTAATCCTCATCACAACTTTCAAAGCTTTTCTCCTTTTTTTTATAAATACTTGAAGATCTAAATATTTTTAGAATTAAAAAGTGCATACATACTTTGGGTACTGGGAAGCAAATAAATAGAAGAAAGATCTAAAGGCAAGAGGAACTGACTGATGAATTAATCATAAATGAGGCTAGAAATATAAACACAAAGAATAAATTAGACTCAAGATAAACATGTATTCTGACACATGAAATATGGGAGAAGAGAGGTTGAAAAAATACCCAAAAAGTGGAAGAAAGAAGTTTCCATGCAATGGTTGGTATCTTTTTAGTGGACCAGAAAGCATAGCCTACAGTGAGTAACAGTAGTGCAGGCGAAGGAGGTGGATACCGAAGTGGTTGTAATATTTTTGTGATCATAAAAGGAAATCAGTTTTAGATGGAGAAAAGCTTTCTGAGGAGTATCTTTGACCCACAGACCTTAGAGAATATGTATAACGTGATCGGACTATAAAGCTCTGATTTCTTTTTTCCTAAAACCATCAGCAGCTTCAGAATACAAGTGAGAAGGACTGGTTAAACTGGTGTTGGGAACAGGTGGAAAGCGTTAAGACAGTAAGAAAGTATGTGCCCTTTGTGATTGAATGAAACTATAGCTAGCTGAAATAATTAAAAATCCAGGTAACTAGATTATGGGTATCAAATAATGGATTGGGCGGAGCACCAGGTGGAGTGGTGATGAAGGTACTGGATTCCCATGTGACCAACCGTGGTTCTGGATGTGGTAGCTTGAAAATATGCCAGGTACATGTGTATACATGCCCAAGATCCCAGGAGGAGAGGGGAGGAAAAGGGATTTCAGTATGGCCACCCTCCCGCGGGGTGATTTCTCACTTTTCCTCTTTTTCTCACTCTCTTGTAGAGCACACACATGCTATGGCAAGAACCTAAAAAAAGGATTTGGGGTTAGTAGATTTAGTGTGCTACTTTTTCATGAAAATATACTCTGACAGGTGATTTCCCATAGTAGGGGATGCTAAATCCTGGTAGAAATAATCTGCCTTATGCTTGTTTTCTGAAAATATGAGTAGTTCAATCACAAAATACTTTGTATTGCAGCCTATGCCTTCAGGTAATTTATCTTAAAGACAGGTGTAAAACACCCCAAAAACAAAGAAATAAGTAGCCTAAACCCACAGAAATAAAAATGATCATGTACCTTAATCAAATAGGATTTATCCCTGGTTTGCAAAGATGGTTCAACATGTGAAAATAATTAATTGTGATATACCACATTAACATATGGAAGGTAAAAAATCATATGGTCACCTCAATTGATATAAAAAAGTACTTGACAAATTCACCATCTTTTGATAATAACTCTTAACATATTAGGAATTTTCCTCAACATAATAGAGATCATATATGATGAGCACACAGTTGATTCACTTTAGATAGTGAAACACTTAAAGCTATTTTGAAAGAGGACAACGCAAGTGTTCCCACTTATGCCAACCCATATGTTTGCCAGAGAGAGAGAGACAGAGAAAAATAGAGTGAAAGCACCTCACAAATGGGGCAGGGTTACACTGCAACTCGTCCCCCATCTCTTCCTCTTGTTGGGATTTTGAGCTTACACGCACACATGCCCAACATGTTTTTCAAGACTACAAGGTAGGGTTCTTTTTTTTTTTTTTTTCTTTTAGAGAGGTTTTTTCTATAAGGTGTGTTCGCTGCCAGAAAGACAGAGAGAGACAGAGAGACAGAAAGTGAGAAGTCACCCCCCGGGGGGATGGCCACACCACAATCCGTTCTCCTCCATTCTCCTCTCGGGACCTTGGGCACACACGTACAGGCACACAGCGTGAGTTTAAGCCACTGGGTCTGGTACTCAAACCACGGTCGACTACATGGGAGTCCAGCAACACAGCCATTACACCAACCACTGGTCCCACCAGGGTCAGGATTCTGACTGTTGTCAACCATGTAAGATCCAGCTCCTAGGCACAGTGTTCAACCACTCTGCCATGGGTCCAGCCCTGCTCTTGCTACTTCTGTTCAGTATAGTACTGGAAGTCCTAACCAGATAAATTAGGCAAGGAAAAGAAATAAAAGGCATCCATGTCAGGAAGTTGTCTCTGTGAGCAGGTAATGAGATCTTATATAAAGAAACTTTTAAAAGTTTGTGGAAAAGTAGAATTAAAGTATAAATTTATTTTGGTGCAAAACTTTTTGGAAATCCATACATAATTTTTTCATAATATTAATTATATATCAACTTTTAATACCCCTCATATACAGAAAATCATACGACCCCACCAAAAATGGTTACAACTAATGTAAGGTCTTTTTTAAAGTTTTCCCATACAAAAATAAGTCACAACTTTCCTGGCAACACAATAATAAACTTAGTAAACTTGCAAGACATAATTCAGTATACATAGTGTTTCTGTACACTCACAATGAAATATATGAAAAAGAAATTAAGAAAGCACCCCATTTACAATGGCTAAAACAAAATAGGAATAAAGTAAAAAATGTATACACTGAAAACTGTAAAACATTAGGGAAAGAAATTGAAGAAGACACATATAAATGTGAACATGTCCCCTGTTAATGGATGAGGAGTATGTATATTGTTAAAAAAGTCCATACTACCCAATGCGATGGACAGATTCATTGCAGTAACTATCAAACTTCTAGTGGCAATTTTCACGGAAAAATTGTTTGTCTCTATCTTTCTGGTAAGTGTATGAACTGTCAAGAGTGGGAACACTTGTGTTCCTCCTTCTCTTTGAGAAAAAGCTTTTAATGTTTCACCATTGAATATGAATCAACTCTGTGCTTGTCATATATGGTCTTCATTGTGTATGTAATTTATATGAAGCCACTAAAGAACCCAAAAAACAATCTTTTTTTTGTTTGTTTTTTATAGATTTTTGTCATAAAGCATATGTGCTCCCCAGAGAGATTTTAACTTGTAACTCCTACTAATCTCATTGATAAAATTGAAATCATGAATAAGAAATAATAGAAGGAAGAAATGTAAGACATTGTAAATTCAAAAGGTAAAAGGAATATTTTTTTCTCCCTCTGGGGGTATGATTTATATTTGCTTCTTCTTCCCACAGAAAAAATAATTAAGCATTAACTGAAAAAAATACCTTGAATATATACTGTGAAATTCTCATACTATTGAGTATATACAACTAGGGCGAAGTTAAGTGTTAACTCATTTTGACCAGATACAGGTTCTATCTGTTATTCAAAAAATGTCTAGATAGATGATTTTTTTCTTTTAATTTGCAATAGGGTATGTGTGCTTGCCAGAGAGAGAGAGAGAGAAAAAGCATCCTGAGGGCCATGCCACAACTTCTTTCCTTCCCTTCTCCTCTCAGGATTATGGGCACCCTCACAAACGTCTCTGGCATGTTTTCTAAGCCACTGGGTCTGGAACTTGACCAGCCTTGTCAGCCACATGGTGCCCCGCTGCCTTAGCCACCACACTGCCAGCTGCCCGACAACCTTCAAATGGGTGCTCAGAGAGCCTTGGTATTAACTGCAAGTAAATTAAAGTAAATCTAATTTTCAGTTGGAAAATTTATACAAAGTCTTTGCAGATCATTTTTATTGGTGAAAACATTTTGTGAACTTCAATAAAACAAAAATGGCACAGTTTTATAACGCCTGTTTTGTGCCAGACCCTAATCAAGGTGCTGAATTTGTTTGTATAACAGTATCATATAGTATTTTTTTGAGAGTTTTTTTTTTTTTTTTCTATAGGGCGCATGCGCTCGCCAGACAGAGAGAGACAGAGAGACAGAAAGTGAGAAATCACCCCCCAGGGGGGATGGACATGCTGCAATCCCTTCTCCTCCATTCTCCTCTTGGGATCTTGGGCACGCACGCACACGCGCCCGGCGTGAGTTTTAAGCCACTGGGTCCGGGACGCGAACCGTGGTCGACTACGTGGGAGTCCAGCGACATAGCCATTACACTAACTGCTGGTCCCATCAGATAGTATTTTAATCACCAGTTCACAGGTAAGGAACTAGGTAAAGATATGCAAGATTACACAAGTACTAAGTAGAAGAGCCAAGACTCAGACCTAACAGGTCTGGTAAAGGCCCTTGCACAGGTTGCTAAACTCCATTTCCAGATTCAAAAAGTCTTCAATGCCAGGGGGTTGACTTTATTATGTAAAATAGAATAATGACCTTATCTGTTAATCACAGACCACAGTTGTTTCATTTCATAAATTAATTCTCTAGTGAACTAAGAAAATAAGCAAATGCAATTAATCAAGTGGAACAATGATTTATTCCTCTCTTTCACCCTAGAGCACTAAAACAATGTTTTGTTCATATAATAGTCTCAAATTGGTGTTTTCAAATTAATGCGTGTTTTGCCACTTGAGGTATTTTAAACTGTGGAGTAAGCCAAACTGATCAGAACTATCAAAATAACTATACTTAAATACCTTTAAAACCTCTTACATGTGGTGGATTAAAAACAAAATAACCCTGACTTCTTGAATAAAGTGTCAAGATTATTTATCAGAAATTATCGAGTGGACCTTATAAAACCTTCTGATGAATTAAATGTGTGTCAAGAATATGGATTTTGACTTCCCAGAGTACACAGGGATTCGTATACATTAAGTATGTTAAAAACAATTTTAAAAATTTAGAAAACCAAAAAAATAATTTTCCCTCTTGTCTAAGTAGATTAGTGACCAGGAAACAATAATAAAAACTGAATAAGACTTCATGTTGATAGCAGTCAACACTTAACAGCATTGTTTTTTGTGTTCTGTATCAAGCACTTTCATACTAAAAGGCCAATAGAATTGATTTTAATTAATGATGCGCAAAGCGGTCACCATGTAGACTGAGGAAAGCTCATTAGCCAAACAACGTGACAGCAAAATATATGATCAAAAAATTTTTTGAGAGGTTTTTGCTATAGGGCGCGTGTGCTCTCTAGACAGACAGACAGAGAGATAGAGAGACAGAAAGCTAAAAGTCAACCCCTAGGGAGGATGGCATGCCACAATCCCTTCTCCTCCATTCTCTTCTCAGGATCTTGGGCACACACACACACATGCCTGGCTTGAGTTTGAGCCACTGGGTCCAGGACTCAAACCGTGGTCAACTACATGGGAGTCCAGAGACATAGCCATTATGCCACTTGCTGGTCCCTATGATAAAAAATTAATAATAAATTCTTTCCAAGGGCAATAACTTAATTTGTAATAGAACTGAACACTTCTCTAACTTTTTGCATACTTAAGGGTTCATAAATTGTATACTATAGGTTAGGGACTATACATTCTAAAAGACTTTAAATAAAGCAATAAATAATTATGGTATGCCTTCTTGAAAATCTCTCTGAATTAATAACAAATGATATGTAGTCAAAAATACAAATTGCTCATAGTTCCCAACAACAAGCTAATATAACAATTAGGTAAAGAAGTTAAACATATTTTATTATGTGACATATGCATGATTTCTGATTCACGTTGATATTTCTTTCAAGGTTAAGATATAAAAGAGTGGTATTGTCACTATGTAGAAAGATTACTAAGTTAATGAATCATTTGCAAACCCTCCAAATTTGAAAAAGCATAAACTATTAGTAAGAGATAATAATGTGGTAAGTGGATTCCTTCTCCCTTTACTTGGAGAGAATGAACTCTGGGCATTCAAGATGCCCTTGGATATGATTTAACACATTGGACAGTATGTAAGGTTGAGAGAGGGGCAGATATGGACTCTACTTCCCACTCCACTTGTTAGTCTCGCTCCTAGGCCAAATTAAACTGTTTTAGCACTAATATCTTCAGACATAAGCTAGGAATAAATGCAATTCCCCTTTTCATTGATAGTGGTGAAGAGAAAAGCAAGCCATGTGTGTAAAGTTTAAACCACAATGTGAGAGATACTGAGTATCCATTAATATTTGCCATCTTACCCACTTCCTATTATTATTCCTCTCTGTGTTTCAGAAGAAACATAGAGAAGAGTGATACCCTTTACTAACTATTATAATTTGAGCTCATCTAGGTCATATGATCCTCCAGAGAAAACATGATGGAAAAAGACTTCTTAGAGCCATTATGGTTATTCCTATTAAATGTTGTCTGTGCAGAGAAAATCAAAAGCTGCGGCTGTTTATACACACAGAAGCAGACCTCTGTGTTGCCTTCATTCTGCCCTGTGTTTTGAGGGCCAGGCTCTCCACTTTTAATTACAGATTATTTATCATGCAAGGCGTAACAGTTTGCAGGACTTAAGACCTTAAGTTAGGAATTCATCTGTAGCATTTTGTTTAGGGAATGTAGTAGAATTAATGCTGTCGTAAGCCTTCAACAGACTTGAATATGTATCCCCAACTACAAATGTATGGCCACCAGTTGAATTATATTTGGGGCTCAGTCTCAACTGGGAAAAATAGCGATATTTGTATACACTATCACTTAGATACACACATGTTATTTGTATATAAATATGGTACTCAACTTATGATAATTCAATTTAAAATGTTCTGACTTTATAATGGCATGAAAGTGACACATACTCAGTAGAAACCATTACTCAGATCTTGAATTTTGATCATTTCCTGGGCTAGTGATATGCATGATGATAGTCTCTCCTGATGCTGGTCAGTGGGAGCAAGCAATTCTCTTTCATTTTCATATTCAATATGTTATATGAGACATTCACCAGTTTATTATAAAATAGCCTTTGCATTAGGTGATTTTACCCGATTACAGGCTTGTATAAGTGTTCTGAGCATGTTTAAAGTAGTTCAAGCTAAGCTGTGATGTTCAGTGGGTCATTAAATGCATTTTCCATTTACAATGGCTTTATCAGGATGTAATCCATTGTAAGTTGAGCATGTGTGTGCATGTACCAATGTACATGTAGTTATACTGGGGACTGTGTGTGTAAGCCACTGAAACTGCTCTACAGTGAGATCATTCTCACAATTCTCAGTATGTAGATTGAGCCAGATATCAAGCCTTCCCATTATCGTGAAGCCTGAATAGGCTCTTTTGTTGCTTTATGTAAGTCAGCATGTCACTTATACTACTTTACATAGACTAGACTAGAACAGGAAGGGATGTAGAAGGTGAGGAGCACGTAGACACTTGAAGAATGGGGAGCCAATTCTGGATGGTAGATCCAATCCTCTGGTCACATAGGTTCTTACTGGTACAGAACTCTCCTGGGTCCTATGTTTTAAGGGTCCTAGGTTCCTTGTCTTGCATGCTTGTCTATGTTTCTGTTTTCTCTCTGTCCTTAAGAGAATACAAAAAATAAATGTTTGTATATAGTATGATCCATATACTGTCACTTCTCAGTGTTCCCAAACAAGAAATGTAGAGGGTGAAAATGGTGCAAGATAATTTGCTCTGAGGAAGGATTAGATTTTAAAAAACACTGGCCAAAACCCTACCCAATGGCAGAAGTTCAGGTTTTTCTCAAGCCCCGTTGAAGCCCTTGTTTGGAAAGAGCTACTAGTATAGAGGATGGTAACTGAAATAGGAGCGCCTTCTCCTTAACTTCTGTGGCAATGACTTCTGAGCATGCCTCTTGCTCTTTTATAGAGTTAGATCAGCTAACGAAGGGCACTAAACTCCATTACCACACAAGCTCAGATGGACCTCCTCTTGTTATCTTCCAGTGAAGGTCGAACGCCTGGCTTAGCATCAGATCTGAAAAGGAAACTCTTCTTCCTAAAGCTACCTCCACTACAGGCATTACCTCACTGGGATACATGAAATGAAAGTTGGTAAGATTTTTCTCTCTGGACCACTGATCTTAATACCTATCTTGTCAGATTATTGCTGCCTAAGAAATGCTTGGATTTACCAGAGAGTAGTTGGGCACATAGTCTCACTGAGCAGCCTTTGGAATGGCATGAAAACTGTGGTCCATCTCTGCTTGTGCATAATCTACAGAATTGGTGGGGTGTAATTGTGGCCAGTATGTTATGGCACAGACATTAGGCCTCATGATTTCTGCAAATCTTTATGCAGTTCTTTTCAAAGTAATCACTCTCTTCATGGGTTCTGTTTCCCTTTAAATACATGTAATATTGAAACAATTTGTCTCCTTGATATGTTTAAGTCTCCTGAGGCTTAGGGGTAATTAGGGCAGCAGGTTTTCTTGAAGATAAATCAAACATCAAGTGCAATGGCTTCCTGCCATGTACAGAAAATATCTAACAACCTCACTTAGACATACTTAGGTCATATTTTCTTTAATGATGCTTTGCTCTTCCGTTTGGAAATAAATACTTATTTTTTTTATCAAGAGCATGATAATTTTATATTATTTGCTTTTCTTGAAGTTATCAGGGAGCATATTGGGTCTTAAGGTACTTCTTTTAGCACAGTAATGGTTGTCACAGCAAAGGGATTGTTTTAATAAAAAGTTCAGCCAAACCAACACAACTGTTCCCTAGATCTTCTGTTCATCTCTTCCTGACTCTTTTGAATATTCTATTCTCCTCCTGTTCAAGACCTTTTCCACACCCAAATTTCTTCTCTTCCTGTAGCTCATTTACCCAACATATTGGATTGCTGGAAAAGTCATGAGGCATTTTTGTTTAGGAAAAATGTAGAAAAATATGTCATGACTTTTCTCATGACAAGTTTTTAAGAGGTTTTTGCATTAGGGAGCATGTGCTTGCAGGTGCAGGAGAGAGAAAGAGAAAGAGAGAAATCACCCCCTGGGGGAATGGCCATGCTGTGGTCCCTACTCCTCCATTCTCCTCCTGAGATACTGAGCACACATGCATGGGACCCAGCATGATTTTCAAACTGCCAGGTCTGGGACTTGAACTGGGGTTGGCCATGTGAGAGTCTAGCGATGTAACTGCTATACCACCTGCTGGCCCCTCATGGCCAAATATTTAAAACAAGCATTAATAGGTTGAAGATATTAGATGTGACTCTCCATAGCATCCTTTTTTATATTTCAAATGACAGAAAAGAGGGCTTTCCTTATTTATGTTTTTGTTTTTGTCTTTGTTTCAGAGAGAGATTTTTGCTATAGGGCACATGCACTCATCAGAGAGACAGAGACAGAAAGTGAGAAATCACCCCCCAAGGGGATGGCCATGCCACAATCCTTTATCCTCCATTGTACTCTCAGAATCTTTAGCACACACGCAAACACACACACCAGTGTGAGTTTTAAGCCACCAGGTTTGGAACTCAAATCGTGGTTGACTATGTGGGAGTCCAGCAATGTAACCATTATGCCATATGCTGGTTCTGGGCTTTCTTTCTTTTAAAGGCTTAACTTCTGGGAGTAAATTTGCATACCTTTCTCCAGAGAGATTGTGGACATTATGTTGTTAGCAGTCTTTATTGTACTCTTGACATTACCCACTCCATTGGGCCCTTTTCACTTTTGAATAAACACATTTGGTGTACCAGCTTATAAAGAAAAATAAGAAACAAGAAAGACAATTGTGCTCCTACCATCTATCTGAAATATCTTCTTTTTGTTCTTACATTCTTTAATACTAAACTATATGAAATTTTACCTCACTTACTTTTACTTTTTCATACTCTTCAACATTATGCCTGTGCTTCTGGTACTCATGTTCATCAATAGGCCTGCTATTTTATCTGAGTTTAATGTGGAGGGATGAAGGAATTTGCCCTCGGAGTTTTCTGAAAATTATTGGCAATAGGCAGATTAATAAGAGGAGTAAACTGTATATATATTTAATAGATACACTTGAACATGAAAGTCCTCTGTTTGAAGATCCAAAGATATAAGGGAAGCTATACAATTTTATACTTACGTTTCATGGAGCTGGGACAGTGGTTAAGAAATAAGATGAGTGATGGGACACAGATGGTACGAGCTAATGGAAATAGATGGGGTAGGAAATCTTGCAAGGCCTGTCTGTGTAGATGCATGTTGGCCTTTTTATGCAGTCTTTCTTTGGGGGGCAGGACTCTTCTAGAATAAGGGTTTTGTTATCTGATAGCGGACAAAGTAGGTTAGAGAAATTCTCTATTGCCTTATCTTTCAAAGAAAGGTGGTGAGGGGTGGAGGTAGAGTAATATTTTCAGCTTTATGACCGGTTTAGGGGGAAATGTTCTGATTTGTATGATCCACTTTCAGGAATAAGGATTCTAGTTTCTATGACTCGTTATCAAGGAAGGATGAGAGCCAGTAACAGAAAAGCAGGGAAGTGTCAGAGAAAGCCTCTCCTTCTGAGACTTCGACTTTGGAGCATCATCCTCTGAGACCCCATGATATTAGTACTTCCCAAATCAAGTGTTCCATCTGCTCAACCCCTGCTCTCAAGCCAGCCCTTTCCTATGACTCACCCACTCTGTCTTTATGGTCCCGTTGCTCTTCCATTCACATAAATCAAATTCTACATATACTTCAACGTTTAACTCCTACTCTTTCACTAATTGGTTACTAAGTTCTGTATGCATAGATTTTCTCTATATTTTCCCACTGCCTTTCTTTCCCTTTCTGTTGCCATGGAAATAGTTTGACCTTCATTTACTTCATTACTTCTATTGCAGACTTCTAACTAGTTCCTTGTTAGAAGAAACCACTCTGCACCTGCCCCAAACTGTAACTACAGGCATAGTCCTCATTTGCTCAAGTTCTGCAGAGTAAGCAATGACAGCACCACACAGTTCTCACTTGTCCATCACAAGACCCTCTGGGATCTGACTGTGGTTTATCATTGCATAGCTCCTACTGCTTCCTTGTAATTCATCTCTGCTGCCGCTGTACCCATTTCACGGTTCCTGACATGTGTTTTGCTCTCTTCTTTTGCTTCTTTTTTTCATAAGAAATATTTTACCACCAAGGTGTTTACCCTATATAGAATATTGGAAATCCTGTCTTTCTCAACGGAACTCCTCCTTCCTCCAGGTCAGTGGCAACTATTTGTATTTCTTTTAAAAAATTTTGTGTTTTCTGCCTTTCTTTTTGTTTGTCTCTATACAGAAGCAATTTGTTCTACTCTATCATAATTCCTATGAAAAGGACTTTTTCTAGTTGGTGTTTAATATAAAAGGGGGAAAATTCATTTATTGAAGAAAAGAATTAGGTGATTTGAAACAAAAAAGTGTTTCATTCAGGAAGATTGACTCAGCACTGTGCAGCCTGAAATCACCGCATAATTTTATTTTGTTTCATTGTATTGAAATTGAAAGTTTCTTTTAGGCTTTGTTTTGTCCTTTCTGTATTTTATGGACTCATAGGCATTTCCAGATAACATCTGACTTCATTACCTTGTAAAACAACTTTGACATTAATCTTTTCTTGTATTCCTCACAACTGACATGGTAATTATGTATCATGTCTGTAGAGGGATATTCAATCTATAGATATCAGCAAGTTTCCTTGGTTGGTGTGGTTAAAACAAATTTATAGGAGGCAGCAATTGGCTTGGTGGTTAAGGTGCTGGATACCCACATGGTCAACCTAACCCAGCAGCTTGAAAATCATGCCAGGTACAAGTATGTACATACCCAAAATCCTAGGAGGAAAATGAAGTAGAAGGAATTGTGGCATGGCTATTTCCCCTGGGAGGTGATATCTCACTTTACACCTCTCTGTCTCTCTCCAGTGACTTCACATGCCCTGTGGCAAAAAGCTAAAAAAAAAAGTCTACTGGGAGAAAAAATGCTGAATATTCTTCGTTATCTGTATGTACCACATTTTTTTCTTCTTCTTCTTCTTCTTCTTCTTCTTCTTCTTCTTCTTCTTCTTCTTCTTTTTGCTTTGGAGAGGTTTTTTCTATAGGGCACGTGCGCTCGCCAGACAGAGAGAGACAGAGAGGCAGAAAGCGAGAAATCAGTCCCCGGGGGGATGGCCACGCCACAATCCCTTATCTTCCATTCTCCTCTCGGTATCTTGGGCACACACGCACACGGGCTTGGCGTGAGTTTAAACCACCAGGTCTGGAACTCGAACCGTGGTTGACTATGTGGGAGTCCAGCAACATAGCTATTATGCTAACTGCTGGTCCCAATACCACATTTTCTTGACTCAATCTTGGCTGTTGTGAATAATGCTGAAATGAATGTGGAAGTGCAGATATAAAAAATAAATAAATAAAAGATATTTTTTACGTGTCCTATAACCTCAGTGTCAAAAATCATTAACAAATGCCAATTACCAATTACTAAGAATTTGGAAGAGTTGAATAATTCTATTTATTTTTAATATTTATGTCTGTCGAGAGCTTTTTATCTCTTTGCCATTATGGAGCTATGCATTATTCAGTTAGGCCATATTCCTCTTTGTGGCTTATAAGATTATGTCTATTATGTTATTTTAAATTTATATCTTACCTATTTTTGAAAGCACCTTAGTCACATGCAAACTGAAGCTCACAGAAAATAAGATCTTTCAAAATAAAGCAAAACAGGGGACCAGCAGTTAGTGTAATGGTTATGTCGCTGGACTCCCATGTAGTCGACCACAGTTGGCGTCCTGGACCCGGTAGCTTAAAACTCATGCCAGGCGCGTGTGCATGCGTGCCCAAGATCCCGAGAGGAGAATGGAGGAGAAGGGATTGCAGCGTGACCATCCACCCGGGGAGGTGATTTCTCGCTTTCTGTCTCTCTGTCTCTCTCTGTCTGGCAAGCGCAAGCGCCCTATAGCAAAAACGTCTTTAAATAAATAAATAAATAAATAAATAAATAAATAAATAAATAAATAAAGCAAAACAGAAATAATTAAGTGAGAAGTTGGAATAGGTAATTGCATGTACCTATCTGCAAATTTATCAGATCTTTATATGATGTGAACTTGGCAGGAATGTGAATTTCAAGCCACTGGTTTTAAGAAAGCCACAGTCAGAACACTGTTACCTATTAATATAAATAGATAAAGGATCTTGTAGGAGATATGAACAAGTGCATTTATGCTAAATAAATTCTAGGATTTCTCATAGGAGATTGTGGAAATATTATTCATGTGAGCTTGTGGTAAATAGCTCTATCTAGTTTTATATTTTAAGCTTTTTTTATTTTTTAATTCACACCTTGTGAAGTCAGACACTTCATGAAATAGTATTGTATTTAGCAACTAATGGACACTGATATTGAGGAGAAATCCTAAGGGGAAGGGAAATACACCTCAAGGAAAATCTATTTAGTAATAAATCTTGCTTGATGTAAGAATATCTATCTGCATTCCAAGTAAAGAAAAAAATTCACGAGACATCAAGTAATATAACTTGAGGTATAAATGCATATATATTGAAGTAATGGGATGTATTTGAAAGGGAATTTTGATTACTTTATTCAGAATATTTCTTAGCTCAGTGTTTTTGTGAACTCTTTGTGACCTCATATAAAAGAAAATTTTACAGGGAGATACTAGTATGTCAAATTGGGTTTGATTCAAGAGACAGTTGGTGAACACTACACTGACTCTGGCTTGCAGGCTTTGCAAAGTTAGTTTAGAAGATTTACTGCCACAGATTGAATCTAGCAGCCCACCATAAACCCAATTTATCATCAGACATTACTTTATCAGATAGTTCCACAAGGTAGAAAAATTATGCTGCAGGTTTCATTAATTTTTTGGCATATGTGACTAGATTCTAAGAATATATAGCCTTGACATGAACATTTTATTGTGACCTGACTATTTATTATTTCCAGTAGTCCACATGAACACGATGTATCTCTTATAAAAAGCAAAAACATCAACTAGGGTCTTCTTCCCCCCCTCCCTTAAATTGCTCACATTTGAAGATAGACTTGTAGTTCTCTGTTCATTTTCTTATTTATCTTAAAAGACAGAATTGTGTACTAAGAGAGATAATGATCCCTGATGTTTTATATAAAAACAGCAAAAAAGATACATGTGCATACCTTCATTGCTAGTCCACACCACCATCACATAGTACACATAAAGTAGGCTATTTGTCAGTTGTAAAAAAGCATAATAAAATTGTTGACTGTCATGCTATATACTGTATTCTAATAGTGTATCTTTTTTTTCTCAGCAAGCAAAATTAAGTCCATAATACTAACAACTTTAATTGCTTATCATTAGAGACCATTTTACCATTTTTACAAGCAGAAGTAAAGATTTATTCTCACCATGTTTTTTTTTTCTTTCAATTTACTTTTAATCTACCAATTTAAAATAAACTAGCAGTTTTTATAATAATTAAGAAATGTCAGTGACTATTTTTCTATTTGCTCCCAAATCTCTATTTACTCCTACTTTGCTGTTTCACCTATTTAAGAGGAAAATAAGTAAATTAAAGATCCCTTGCTAACTTTCCTCTGGCTATAGAGTAATCCCTTAGAATATTTTGGGTCACCCATTCCATATACCTTTTTGAAAACCAAGAGCAGATGAAATTTATCCTTGTAGGTCTAATTGTTAGTAACATTCTTCTACCCTTCAGACTTGTATAATACTGTAGCTTTGGAACTAATCAAGTAAATTAGAAAGCAGAGGTCAAAATCAATATAACTCATACAGATCTCTTCAGCTCTCTTAAATAGTCCTGTCTCCTTGATCATACCTTTGGTTTCATAGCAATCAAATGGTGACTTTACTGAAGAATGATGACCTCTTGCTAGAAATAGATATCGAAGTAATATTTCTGATGACATTTACTAATAATGTTATTCCATGTGGAAAGTGATTTCACTGAGGTAGACAGGAAGTGCTGCGGTGCTAATACAACTGGACCCACATGGGAAAGGTCTCGGTTCCTACCCTGAGATCTCGGAGCAAGCTGCGTGTGTCTGAATGCCGTGGTTTGGGCCAGCTGAGTCTGGGGGTGGATTGTGGCATGAAGACCCCATTGGAATGCCTGTTTCTTTCCCTTTGTGTTTGTCTGTCTTTCTTATGATAGAAATAAATAAATAAACTTAAATGTATTTTATTTGAGGATTATATGTTCAAGCTGACTATATCTGATCAAGCATAAAAACTGTATTTTTTTTAGAATCTTATCAGAAAGTAACTATACTTGGCAAATGTGTGAGGTTCTCAAACATTTATATTTAGAATTTATCAAAATCAAAAATCTGTTTAAAAAAATCAACTCTGTTCTCCAGTTCTTTCCTAGTTATCAGGCATAATTTAGGTTTTGTCAGCAGGTTAGTCTAAAAACTGATAGCCAGTGATTGGAATTACTAGTAGATAGGGCAATGCATATGCAAACTTAAGTATGTTGAAGAATACTTCTTATACATATAATAGATGCTATGTTACTAGTGCACTTATTTGCCTCATTTGTTTGACTGAAACCACTTATACATTAGTTCATTCTGATTTATTAACTACCTGCTATATGTACAAAGTATAGACTGGCATTGCAAAGCTGTTTAGAATATTCATTGACATGAGATTAACTGAAACTTTTAATTTATGAACAGATAATTATAGGAAAGTGTTAAGCCCAATAATAAGAATGTCAAGGTAAGATGAGAACAGCATAAGGAATGTTTTCTTGGAAAATATTGCAAACTTTTCAGAGAAATTGTGACATTTGAACTGAGGTTTTGAAATACAAATGTTATTAAAATAAAGAAAAGCATTCTAAATAAAATTTGATTTGAGGGACCAGCAGTTAGCATAATGGCTATGTTGTTGGACTCCCATGTAGTCGACCCCAGTTCGAATCCCAGACCCAGTGACTTAAACTCACGCCAGGCACGTGTGTGTGTGTGTACCCAAAATCCCGAGAGGAGAATGGAGGAGAAGGGATTGAGGCATGATCATCCCTTCTGGGAGATGATTTCTTGCTTTCTGTCTCTCTGTCTGTCTATGTCTTCTGGCAAGTGCATGTGCCCTTTTGCAAAAACCTCTCCAAAAAAAAAAAAAAAAAATGATTGGAAAAGTAAAATATAAGGTAGCCAGTGGTGTGGGATTAAGGGACCTGGATCCCACATGGCCAATTGTACAGTTAGAGTTCCAGACATGGCAGCTTCTAAAGCATGGCAGCCACATGTGTGTGCCTTTTTAAAATTGAGAGAAAGGAGAAGGGATGTTGGTGCGGCCATTCCTCCTGGAAAGTGCTTTCTCACTTTTCCTCTCTCTTTCTCTGTCTCTCTCTGTTGAACACATATGCCTAATAGCAAATTAAATTTAATTTAAAAATTGAATGAAATTCTTAGGAAAATTGGAGATCCTGGAGATGGCTGGACTACCTGATGAATAGAAGAGAACAGAAGAAGATCATGCTGGTCACATGCTACTTGCACAGAGGTGAATAGAGAGCACATCAGGAGGGGTCTTTCTATGCTCCACAGAAATAACTTTTTTCGTAGAAAATAATTGAATGATCATAGGGTAACTGACGTGGAAGATTTTCATTTTGAATGCATCCGTCTAGTGGAATTGTGGACAGTAGACTGGGGGGAACAGAATTGAGAACAGAAGACTGACTAGTAGGAAAGGGAAGCCAAAATCTGGGGGAGGGGAAAGGGAAGATAATGAAGTCCTGAACCAGGTTATGGTTTTAGAAAGTTGAAGACGTGAATATTTTCATTCTTTGAGAATAGTTTTGCTCTGTCTTTCCAGTTAAGGGTAAACATTACTTTGATCAAACTAGAAGTATTAAGCATGTGAACATAGCAATTTAGGACTCTAAGAGCATACGGACAGTCCATCTTTCAGAATCTTTGTTCTCAGTGCACTTGGAATAACTCATGGCATTGGAAGTCAGTGCTAAGACAACAGATCTCTACACTGCCAACTTTACCATTAAAACCCTAATTTTCACAATCCTATTCTTATGAAACTTTTTACTAAGTTTAGTCTAATTTGCCCCAGACCTCCTTGGAGATTCCAATAACTACACATCAGCCAACCTACTTAATACCCCACCACATACCAAACCAGAATGGTACTTTTCATTTATGAACGTAATCCTATGATCCATTCCAAATAAACTAAGAGGAGTATTAGCCCTAGTAATATCTACTCTAATCCTAGCCATTGTCCCACTACCCCATACCTCTAAACAATGCAGCATAATATTCCAACCAATTAGCCAATGTCTATTTTGAATTCTAGTAGCCAACTTATTAACATTTACATGAATCAGCAGCCTACCAAACACCCATTTATTATTGAACAAGTAGCATCTATTCTATACTTCTTAATTATTGCTGCACTTATACCCCTAGGAAGCCTTATAGAAAATTACCTTTTGAAATGATAGTCCCTATAATATAAACAATATATGATCTTGTAAACCAGAAATGGAGATTAATCTCTCTGGGATATTCAAGGAAGAAATATGTAACTTCACCATCAACACCCACAGTTGATATTCTACTTAAACTATTCCTTGTAAAAACCCATAATCTGCACCAACTGCCATCCCAGTAACTCTAACAGGAACACAATTCCAAACTAGCTTATTCATATTAATGTCTATGTACTTCATGCATTATATGCTTTCCCACATAATACATGGTACAGTACATTAATATATAACAGTACATAGCACATATATGTATAATCATTCATTAATTTATTTACAGCATGCTTATAAGCATGTACATGTAATGTAGATGTACATAGTACATTTAATATTAATTCAACATAACTGTTATACAGCATGGATATCAAGCCAGTACTATTATTCCTTAATAGTACATAGTACATATTATTATTGATTGTACAGAGCACATAAGTTCTTGAAAATTCTTGACTGCACACAAAACATTTCCTAATGGTGTCCCTTGATTTGACTACCTCTGTAAAATCAGCAACCCACCTAATTTGTGTCCCTCTTCTCACTCCAGGCCCATGAAACTTAGGGGTTTCTAGCCTGAAACTATAACTGGCATCTGGCTCTTACCTCAGGGCCATTAAACTAAGACTGCCTACACAGTTTCCTTAAACCAGACATCTCGATGGACTCAAGACTAATCAGCCCATGCCTAACATAACTGTGGTGTCCTTTAAATTTGGGGGATGGTATCAATCACTGTGGCTGGGAGGCCTTGACGCAGTCAAGCCTTTGTAGCTGAGCTTAAATGGAATATTCTTTCACCTCATATAAACCATAGGGTGCTATCTTTCACGGTTGTCAGACCTAAGAAATTGTTAATACAGACTCAAGCATAAACATATATACACATACACACACATGTGCACGTACGGCACAGTGGTCATTGGGAAAGTCATGATGCATTTTTGTATAGAAAAACTTAGAAAAACACATCATGACTTTTCTGATGACCCAGTAGACAAGTTTTCTGTTCTTTTGTAACTTTAATATTTGTTTTAATTACAGAAACTGTCCACATTTTAGAAAAGGTAATCTCTTACTATTGGCTGGCTGTTCATAATATTGGCCATGGAGGTGGAAAGGTCTACCCAAATATGGTTTCTCTTTGCTTTGGGGTTTGGTATACATTACTGCATTGACTTTTGTGGTGATCCTGATTTTAGCTCCTTCTCACTAGTCCTGCTGCTACTTTCCTGCCCAGTCTTTCTCTACATGGTCTAGTTTTTTCTTCCTTTATTTTATCAATTTCTTCCCATTTCATTCTCCAGATTTTCCTTTCTTGACATATGAATTACTAGCAAGTTTCCAGTTATTAATATATTCTACCAAGTTTTTGAATCTATACTGTCATGATTTACATGGCAATAGTGTATATTTTATAACAAATTATATTTTGAAGAGGTTCTCTTTAATAATTTATAAAAGTAACTTCAAAGCTAACTCAAAGGACAACAAAAATAAATCTTTTGTGGTCTTAGAAAATGTCATTTTAAATTGTTGAGTATTTGAGGGAACACCTGATGTTACAAATCAAAAATAACTATTTGCTAGAGTCTTTTTTTTATTTTTAATTTTTACTCTTTGTTTTATTCATTCAAACACTGAATTGATACATTTTGTTAAGAATGACTTAATGTAAATCCCTGGGTCTCTGTCATTGAGAAATTCAGTTTGTTGGAAGATCACTTGGCTTTTATTTTATTTATATATTTAAAAAATTTGACCAGAAGGACCCAGAATGAAAGAGAGAGAGCGAGAGAGCGAGAGAGCGAGAGAGAGAGAGAGAGAGAGAGAGAAAGAGGATGTGAGAAACCAAACCTCCAGGTCTGGGATTCGAATGATGGTCAGCCCTGTGGGAGTCCGGTGCCTTAATCATTACACCGCCTGCCAGCCTCAAAACACTTGACTTTTAGAAAATACAGAAGAAAAGCCTTTCCTGTTTCTCTAGAAGTTAAACTGGCATTGTTTGGTTACATACACAATGATTTCAGAGACTCACTGAATTTTCATTTGGTAATAACTTTCACAAAAATTACCTGGTCCTGATGGATCTAGTTTATGATTCTACTCTGAACAGCAGCAATTCTGGCAACACTAGGTTTTAAGTTTTTTTAATAACACATTTAAGAGTAGTTATTCTTATCAAAACAGAATTAGTATGGCCCCAATGCAGTTATTATTAGTAATAGTAATAATACCCAATTTTTGACTCTTTTTGTGAAAACATGATTAGAACATTTAACTTACTAGGTCCAGTTTTAATTTTGAAACAATTACTTTATATTTATTACTTTATGCTAAGTTTATTGAAAAGCAAAAGTAAAAATACAAATAACAAATGAATACTTGGAAAATGTCAGCCTAACTTATAGGTTAAAGTAGCTTTAAAATAAATAGCACCATGTAAATACATGTATCAATTCAGAAACATTATTTATGACAAAAATGTGGATTCCCACTCCCACTCACATCACCTACTCCCTTTCTTTTGACCATCATCATCACAGAGAAAATAGAAGAATATGGAGAAAGGAGAGGATAGCCAAGTAGAGAAAATAATTATACATTTCTGATGATCTGTATTTTTCTTTTTGTTTTTTACTTTGTTATTTTCTCTTTTTTGCAGATTTATAGTTTGCACAAAAATGTCCCCCCTTTGGTTTTGCTTCTGATCACATTTAGATTTTGCCTAAGTAGATAGTGACACTTAGCGTTCACAAGTTTTTCATTCAATTCTCCATCGTTTGTTATGCACAAGCTCATTGCATTGTAAATTAATATTTCAATATGTCTTCAGTGTTATCTGTACTGTTATATATATTTCCAGATGACAGGTTTAGTTCAGTTTGATTGATTTTTTTTTTTAAGTTTCCCATGACCAAAAACCAGTTGTTAGCATTGCTCTTGGAGAGCAATGGCAACACTTGGTGTAGACTTTTTCTATCCATCTGGGTCATAAAATATCATCCCAGGGGCAGTGCTATTAAAAACATAACTGACATTAAACATACCTGCATATTGGACAGGATCTCTATATCAGTTGTCCATTGCTGTGAAGCAGACTAAATAGCTTAAAATGTGCTATAAACTGACAATTGAAGCTGGATGGCAGCAGTAAGAGAGAGCAAACTCTAAAGGCAAGCATTTTTAGACCTCTTATTGTATAATCTGTATTAATGTCCCATTGAGCAACTCAGTCACATAGCCTCTGTGGTCAAAGCCAGAATCTAGGATGGAAGGGTTTACAAAAAGCAGGGACGTGGAGAGATCTGACATGCTGGGGACATTCTCTCACATTCTGCAGGACCTCTCTCATACCATCTCTTCTGCCTCAATCAGTGGGTCTGTGGCCAACTATGTAGGTAGTTGACAGCTACCATCAAATGACTAGAAAGTAGATAAACCCTTCCCACAGAAGATGGCAATCAATGCTTTCTATTATAAAGAGACACTCTGAATGAATGAGCTTTATAGTACAATGATTGCGAAAACATTTATCAATATTTTGTCTCCGTCAATTTGACAGCCCCTCTGCTGAATTGTGAGTGTAGAGATCTTCAGAAAGATGAGCGATCTAATATATTGCTAAAATAGAAATTAGTAAAGAAATAGAAATAAAAACTTGTAAACAAACTAACCAAATAAGCTCCCCCTACAAAAACAAAATAGAACAAAACAAAAACACCAAATAAGACCAAATAAGAACTATATCAGTTTGAATGTTGGAATGCAAAATTACCCTGTTGTCAAAAACATGGAAAATAGGTTGACTTGAGCTCCAAAATCTTTTTGATGCCTTAGGGTTGGGTCTCTAATTCTGTTTAGTTTCTTCAATATTCATACTGGAATCTGTTATAATACAGGCACTTGGTAATTATTAAATGAATGATAAATGATCCAAATAAAAGGCAATGCAAAATGATTTTTTTAAGAATGGCTACTTTTTCTGAAGCTTGGCACTCCCACTTAATAAATATGGTTCTTTGAATAAATCATGTTTTTCTGAACTTTGAATTTTGTCTTTAATATCATAGGAAGCTATCTTCACTACATATACCTGGTAAAATAAAAAACAGGGGCTCGTCCCACAGCTCAGTAACTAAGTGTTGTGCAAAGGGAGTTGGATCCCACATGGCCACCTGCGGTTGGACTCTTGGCTCTGACAGCTTAAAAAACATGCCAGGTACATGCTTCCATGCCCAGAATGCCAACAGGATGAAGAAATAAAGGAAAAAGAGATAATGCCATGATCAGTTCTTCCAATGGATGCTGCATGTAACCTCTGGTGAAAAGAAAAGAAGAGAAGAGAGAAGAGAAAAGAAGAGAAGAGAAGAGAAGAGAAGAGAAGAGAAGAGAAGAGAAGAGAAGAGAGAAGAGATAAAAGAGAAGAAAAGAATCCATTTAGTAGATTTACAAGGTGGAATTTGTTTGAGATTAAAACTATCCCACTTTTCTGTGACTAGAACTACTGCTCAGCAGTGTCTTGCACTCTCAATATCCTTGAAAATAGGTATAAGAAAGTAGATTTAAATGCAGATATGCAAATATTTATAGCATTTAGTACACTGTTCCTCACACCTTTAATGAATATCTCAAACTCTGGAGAATAATCAGGTATCATTTACATAAAGAGAAGACTTCAAAAAGTTTGTAGGAAATGAAATTAAAACATGAGTTTATTTTGCTGCTCAAAAATGTGAAAGTCATGTACAGTTTTCCTTTATATGCATTTTCCATGAACTTTTTGAATACCCCTGTTATAACCCAACATCCTTGATGTTTCTTCTGCTATCCAACTGTGTTAATTTTTGGATTAGAAGCTTCATGCTGATTTTGTAGTACATGCTCTGAAAATCAGATTGGAAATACTACATCAGTGCTGATCAGATTTAATTGGCAACGCCTTAAATAGCACCTGAAGTTTAGGGGGAAAAAAAAAACGAATTATCAATTTGGAATAATTTGAATATATTTATTTGTGTAATCTAATTTATATGGAATTTTTGAAGCTGAGTCATTGCTAATTCTTTGGCTCACATTGTTTTTAAAATTAACTTTCTCCTAAAAATGCTTTCTCTGGGTCAACCCCATCCATAGCTGAGTAGTTAGGGCATTGGAAACCATGTGGCTGATTGGTTTGAATCCTAGTTCTAGTGGCTTGAAAAACATGCTGGGTGTGTGTGTATGAGCTTGCCCCTAGTCCTGAAAGATTGGAAAAATGGAGAAGGGATTGTGGATCAACCACACCCCATTGAGGGGAGCTTTCTCCTTCCTCCCTTCTCTCTCTTTCTCTGTCTCTCTTGGCTAGGCATACTCCTTCTGAAAATAAAAAAGAAAAGAAAATAGGTTAAAATAAAAATTCTCTCTTTAAAATGAGATTAAAAGGTGGATTACAAAGTGTATTTCAAGTTTTTCCAAATCTCTTAAGATCACTGATGATGAGAAGAAACAAATATATGGAAATGGTGGGTCTTGTGCATGTGTTAAGTCTTCAGGAGAACCCAGAGGACTTTGAAAGTAGGTCAAGTTGCTGTGCTACTTATCTCAGTAGTTAAGAAACTGTTTCCAAAATGACTACCCAGTTAAGCTCAGCCCACGCATTGAAACTTAACTGACAAGCTGGCGTATGTAAGTGGACATCTTGCGCCCACATTTAGTATATTTTAGCTTCCTGACTATGTTGGCTCTTAAACTCTGTTTCAAGGCCCTACTGAACCAAGCCTCAGGCAATAGCTCTCCTCCATGCCTACCTGGCAATCGTGAGGAGTGTTTGACAAGCTCATAGACAGAAGACCTTGGTGTCAGTATTTCTGACAGAGATTCAGCCAAATAAAACAAAAAATAATGCAGAAAAAGATGAAAAATAAAATTTTTAAATAATTTAATTTTTTTCTTAAAATGGTTGTACTTAGGCAGTAAAAATAAATTACAGTAAGAGTTTGTGCTATATATACACACATATACACGTGTATGTAACAGAATGGGTTTGAAGACTAATTCATAATGATTTAGTCTATTTCAAGAATGATGCAGATTGGGACTAGCAGATAGCCTAATGGTTACATCAGTAGACTCCACGTAGTTGACTGCAGTTTGAGTCCTGGACCTGGCAGCTTAAAACTCACTTGTGCCCAGGATCCTGAGAGGAGAGCGGAGAAGAAGGGAGTGTGGCTTGGCCATCCTTCCTGGGGGTGATTTCTCACTTTCTGTCTCTCTAGTAAACACACACAACCTATAGCAAAACTTTCTCTGTTAAAGAAAAAAGAATGATGCATACTCATTCTTGTCTTACACGTTTTGCCTCTAAGTGTGTTCTATACTTCGACTCAAAGGCCATTGTAATGAGAGAAGAGAGTAGAGTTTCCTTTTCATTTCTGTTACTTTTTAATGTGAATACTGAAAATGGTTTATGTACATGATTTATACATGGGTATATGCACATGTATAAATAGCTGTCTTTCTCTCCATTGAGAAGAATTAATTCTGCATGTTGGCCATAAGCTCTGCCATTTCAGGAGAAACATTACATTCATTCCTTTGACATTTTATCGTCATCTGATGTATCCTAAGGAACAGTTTATTGAAATTGTGTTTCTCCTCAGAAACTTAGCAAATAGTCACCATGGTATTAAATGACTTCCAAGCTTCACTTGCTTTCTGTTACATCCTTTCTAGTATCTGAGAAGGTAGATATTCTAGAAATGGTTTGCTCTTTCTGTACTTCTGTACTTGTGTGCTTATACACATATTAGAAGCAAAATATAGATACTTTGAAAGTTCAGAACACATGGAAAGGAAATCCTTCTCTGTCTACTGTTCCTGTAAGGGCCTAAGTAACACACACACACACACACACACACACACACACAGTCAATTCTGAACACTGAGATACTCATATTTTTCTAATGTACTGTAAACATTTTTTAATCTTCTTCAAGGTTTTTGAGTGAATGAAGCACAATATAAATAAATAAGAGTAATTTGATTTATACTATGGTTCTAATGCAGTGGTGAGCAACTTGATATGCCAAAAAGGGCAAAGCAGCAGAAATAAGGAAAATCACGGACGATACAATTTGGCTCTGTCTCCCCTTAGTCCCAACACCTTGAGTGTGTCACTTCATTATCTCTCAGTTTCTGCAATATTGAAGACTCTAGACAATTGTGAAACTGAGCGTGAAAAGGACCTGAGGAACTGTAGATGCTGTCTAAGTAACCGTGTAAAGTACTCTTACAGTATTTAAAGACAACACTTTGTGGAAGATAAGGATTTCCTGCTGGATCTTGTTCATTTGTACCTATAGCATTGGCTGCAATGGAGGTAACAGTCATTCCTCTTGTTCAGTTTCCATAGATTCCATAGATTGTACTTTTGTACTTTGTTTGTGTATTGCCAACTTGCATAGGCTTCTGTGAGTTCCTGAAGCAATAATGCCTCTTCTGCAGGAAATAACAAACAAAATCGCCTTACAAAAATTTACTTATTTTGGATTCCAGTAAAATAGAAAATCAACACTCCAGAGTTTCACATTTGATCTCTAATTTTTCTTGTCTCAAAGTCTCACTCCCTGTCCAGCATTGAGGGTAGGTAGAAAGTTTGTGCATCACTTACGGATTGCCTGGGTCCAAATATTAAGTACAAGGGGCAACGCCATGCTTACTGTGAATCATAATCTGTCCAGACTCACAAATATGGAAGGAAATAAAGGCTACCTCAGCATACAAAGACGTTCTCATTGTGCAGAATAAAACTTAGATATTTTTTAAAAAAACATTATATGCAGAGGAAAAAAAATCTTCTCTGCTAATAGCAACTATGGGGGAAAGTGTTATTTTTGAAAGAAAAATTACTTGACTCCCGCAGTTTTTTTCTTTTTGTTGCTAGAGGGCACATGTGCTCATGAGAGAGACAGAGACAAGGAGAAAGTTCCCGACAAAAGGACGTGATCATGCCACGGTCCCCTCTCCTCCATTTCTCCAACCTGTCAGGATTTGAGGTGTACATGTGCAGTTGCTTGGCACGTCTTTCAAACCACTGGGGTAGGATTCAAACTTCAGTCACCCATGTAGAACCCTGCTTCCTTAACCATTAGGCTCCTGTGCTGACTCCTGTGGTTTTCAAACAATTATTTTAAGCATAGACTTTGTTATGATTTTGTTAGCATTTACATTGAATCAGGATATTTTAGAGTAAATAATGCCAGTTAGACTTGTCAAATAAAAAGGGTCTTCCTTTCTTAAGAGAATATCTGAAATCCTTGAATATTTAGGTTGCTATAATAACATATAATAAAGGCTAAGTAGGGGCCAGCAGATGATGTAATGGTTACATTGTTGGACTCACACATAGTAGACCTTGGTTTGAGTCCTGGACCCAGGAGCTTAAAACTCAGGATGGGTGGGACCAGCAGTTAGCGTAATGGCTATGTTGCTGGACTCCCACGTAGTTCGACTGTGGTTCGCGTCTCGGACCCGGTGGCTTACAACTCACACCGGGCGCGTGTGCGTGCGTGCCCAAGATCCCGAGAGCAGAATGGAGGAGAGGGGATTGCGGCGTGACCATCCCCCCTGGGGGGTGATTTCTCGCTTTCTGTCTCTATGTCTCTCTCTGTCTGCCTGACGAGCTCACGCGCCCTATAGCGAAAAAAAACCTCTCCAAAAAAACAAAAAAAAAAAACTCAGGACGGGTACATGTGTGTGCATACCCAAGATCCCAAAAGGAGAATGGAGGAGAAGGGATTGCAGCATGGCCATCCCCCTGGGGGATGATTTCTCACTTTCTGTCTCTCTGGCAAATGCATGTGCCCTATAGAAAAATCTCTCTAATTATAAATAAATAAATAAAGACTAAGCAAAGCAAACCAATGATCATTATTTTCTGAGTTGGATTGTATAACTTATTGTCTTAAAAGCTAAATGTTGGGGCTGGCAGTTGGCATGGTGATTAAGGGCACTAGATTCCCACATGGCCAATAATGGTTTGAGTCCTGGACCTGGCAGCTTGCTTTCTCACTTTTCCTCATTCTTTCTCTCACTCTGTCCCTTTCTGGTCAAATTTTAAAAATTAATAGAAATTTATAACTAAACAAAATAGTTCTTTTATTTTTCTTTTGAGTAGTTTTTACTATAAGGTGCATGCGTTCACCAGAAAGACAGAGACAAAGAGACAGAAAGCGAGAAATTGCCTCCCGGGGGGATGGCCATGCTGCAATCCCTTCTCCTTCAGTCTTCTCTCGGGATCTTGGGAATGCATGCACACGTGCCCAGCATGAGTTTAACCCATAGGGTCGGGGACTTGAACCACAGTTGATTATGTGGGAGTCCAGCGACATAGCCAGTACACCAACTGCTGGTCCCAATAAAATAATTCCTTAATAAAAAAGGTAAATGTTTACTTTAGTTATTAATTGAATACTAGCTTTGAATTTCTATAATCTAAAAGCTGTCACCTAATATATTGCATTATGTTTTTTGGTTCAAAAGTGCCATCAAGTATGTGTTGATTATAAAATAAGATAAATATTTGATACTTATATATATATGGGAAAGTGAAAGATGCACAAGGAATTTATTTAAATATATTTTAGGTATATCAAAGACTAGAGAGTAACAGGCCTTTACTAAAGTTTCTTACAATTTATTATGTAATATAATGTACAATTATAACATCTGGAGTACATGATGATATTTATAAAATTATACCTTTTGAAATGAACATGCAGAGTCATCTATTAAATGACATTTAAAAATAATTTTCCTTAATATTATGCATGGACCCTGTATTAGATGTTTAAGTAAGTACAGAAACAGTCAATTAATTAGACATAAAATAAATAATTGTGCTCTCACATTGCAAACACTTTTTTTTGTGGGCTATGTGATCAAGTTATGGATTTTACCATGTCTTTTCTCTGTGTTGACATTTAAAATGAATTATTCAGATTAAAATGTACATATTAATGAGCTATTTTAAATTTTCATCTGAACTACCACAGGTGTCTTTGACATTAAGAATACAATTATTTTTTATATTTAATTGATTTATTACATTGCCAGTGGCACTCCAAATTAGTATGAAATGGTTTAAAATACAGCAATCTTAACAACTGTGAACATAACCCACAGATTGCTTTATTTGTCCTACAAACAGTTTTTTCTTAAATTTCCTAAAAAGAGTTTCAAATATCTAAAGATATTCTTAAATACAAATGGTAACATTACCAACATAGTTGTTATCTTCTGAACATAGATCCTGAAGATCACCCTTTTTTTGCATGTTAAAAAAATGATCATTTTTCATTTATAATGTATTTCCTATCATTATTCTTACCTACTTTCAAGTATTCAAACTGTGAGATTTCACTTTCTGGAGTCTTTCCCTCTAAACTGTTCTCCCTCTTGAATGATGTATTCTCCCCACTACTTTTAAATCTCACTAAACACACTATGTGTTTTAGCCTGTTCTATGCTGTTTAATAAGCAAATATCACAGGTAGGTTAATTTATAGCAAATAAAGACTTATTTAACTCATGCTTCGGGATGTCCAAGGTCAAGAAGTCACATTTGGTTAAGGTCTTATTGTTGGAAAATGCCCTCTGTGAATTTCTGAGGTGGTGCAGGGCATCACCTGGTGAGAGGAAAGAGCGTGTATGTCTGTATCTGTATCTCTGTCTGTTCCATACCTCTGGAACTTCTCCCTCTCATGAATCCCTCAGAATTCAGTCATGGTATCCCAGTGTAATGACTTTATCTAGTACTAATCATCCCCTAAAGGTCCCACGGTTGAGCATAGTCAGATTCCGTTCCTATTCTCTTACTACCTGCACAGTACAAACAAACTTCAGTGTGTGAATTTGGGGTGAGGGGGCACTCAAACCATAGTACTGTCTGAATTAGATGGCAGACATTTTCTATGTGATAGCATTTATCAGAGAGATATGTGACATTATTAGACAGATGGCTTAAAATCATATTCCTATCAAGGTGAAACAAATAATAATTTTGTTGTCTTGCTAGTCAAAATACAAAAAACAGAGGACAGCCCCACCTGGAATTGAGAGATGAGGTTAGACTGGCTTTACGATGAAGAAGATCCTTGGGCAATGTCTGTACACTAATAGGTGGTTTCACATACCTTGATTAACAAAACCAGAAAGCTTCTCTTACAGGATCCATCTAAGACACACATGCTTTTAGCCTCCAGAATATACTTTAAAAGACACTTCAATATTAGTGAAGATATTGCAAATGGTATGAGAGCCTGTATACATAAACTTAGAAATAGGGGCCAGCTCTGTCACAGTGATAAATGCACTGCTCAAGAGAAGTTAGATCCCACCTGGCAACCTTGGTTAAAATCCCTGGCCTGGTCATTCTAAAACACATCATCTCCAAGATCTGAGGGACTGGAGACTGGAAGAAGGGATCATGATGTGACCAGACTCTGTAAGGGGCACTCCTCTCTGTGTCACATGAATTGGCACACACTTTGTAAAGAATAAATAAAAAAGAGGGGACCAGAAGATGGCATAATGGTTACATTGCTGGATTCCCATAGTCAACCATGGTTCAAATCCCAGACCTGGTGGCTTCTAACTCATGCCTAGCAAGTGTGCCAAAAATCCCAAGAGTTGAATAGAGGAGAAGGAATTGTGGTGTGGCCATCCCCCCCGGGGGGGGTGATTTTTCACTTTCTGTCTCTGTTTTTCTCTGCCTCTCCAGTGAGTGCACACACCTTATAGCAAAAATCTCTCTTTAAAAAACAAAGATAACTTTATTGAAATGGGTAAAAATAAAGGAATAGGAAAAAAAAACTGGATATCTCTACGAGCCTTCAAATAAATGCATTTCATGATGGTTGCATTTGTGCAAGCAGCACAGTCCTTGAAGAAAAGGACAAAACATGCACAGTTGTCTGTATACACTTTTGAAATGTAGCAATACTTAATACCATGGTCTTATTAAAAGTAAGACAGAAATAGAAACCAATGGTGGCACAGCAATAAATGCACCACTCTGCAAGGCTGACCCACACAGCAGGCTTCAGGTTCTTTTCTGAACACTGCCCTGAGTAAGCCAGGCAAGTGATGTGGAGCTGAGGCTGGTTTGTGGCATGAAGACTTTGTTAGAAGTATCTGTCTCTCTGTCTCTGTCTCTCTTTCTCTCTGTCTCTACTCATGTAAGAAATAAGTAAGTAAACATTAAAATGATGGTGCTATATTAGTGAGCTGGAGTTTGTGTGGACCTGACAAAAAAGGCCAAGAGAGGAAGGCAGATGCAGTGGTAGATGAAAAGAGTTAGGGGTCAATCCCAATAAAGAAGGCACCATGAGACAAGCTAGTGGTGTGGTGGTTGAGGTGGCTGGATTCCACATGGCCAGCCTCATGGTTCAAGTCCTGGAAATACAACAGGCATGCAAGTGTGCTCCAAATCCGAAAGGACAGGTAGAGGAGAAGGGATTGCAGCCTGATTGTTCTCATGGAGCACTTTCTTGTTTTCCTTCTCCCTTGATCTCTCTGTCACTCTCTAGTGATAGACTTGCCCTTGAGCAAATAAAAAGAGGAAGGCTTCATGACCAAAAAGATGGTATGGTACAGCCTGGCATCTTTGGGAGATGTAAGTATTTAGTCCCATCATTTGTATAGAAAAGTGAGTGTGTCTGAAAGAGGGAGGTTCTGCAATAGAGAAGGCCAGTGAAAGATGAGAAGAGCCTCAAATTCCATTATAATATGTTTTAACATTATCTATATATAGTAGTGGATGGGGAGGGGCATCAATGTTTTAATTAGTACAATAAAAATATTCACTTTAAGGTATAGGAGTGTCAGCATATGGAGATGGATTGGAAGATGGTAAGACTGGGTGGGGGTGGTCACTGATGGGTGGACTGCTCCAGTTCTGTACCGAGGAGCAGTGGGGATGGAAAGGAAACAAAGAATGCGACAGTTGTTAAGGAGCTAGGAATGACAGCACTTGGTGAAGGACTAGTATTGAGGAAAAGGGAGGAAGACTAGGACACAGTAGTTGAGAATTTGATTTTGGAAATAAACCTTTCAAAAGGGAATTGCGAACTGATGAAATTTAGGGTACTAAGGAAAAGAAGGAAATGGAATCAATAAAAGGAGGCTTTTAGAGCTCTCTTGGGAGAATTGTATTGATGGAACTGCAACATTTCTGCACTGTCTACTATTTTAAATATTACTCATTGGTAGTTTTCTATATGCTTATAGTTTAATCTGTGATAGGAATCTAGATGGCATTGAGGCGGTATGTTCTTATTTATGTATTTGAATAAATATGTATTAATTTTGGTAGCAAGTATTGTTTAAATTAGCAAAAGTTTAAAATATTTCTATGTAATCAGAGTTTTCTAATTTTTTTTTTTTTTTTTTATCATTAAGTGTTATCACCTTCTAGTTAATTTCAGGGATAGGCCCAGCCATGGTGGCACATACATAGTGCCACTCCTGGGAAGCTGGAGGCCACATTGGAGGCCTGGGTTTGGTTCCCAAGCTAACCAGAACATACCAGACACAGTAGCATGTTCTGTGATTCTAGTTAATTTGGGGAATGTGTTAATAGAGTCACAACATAGTGATACCCTCTCAAAAATACCTAAATCTCTTTCCTTTGTCTCTCTATTCCTTTCTCTTTCTTTCTCTCTCAGAAAAGACATCAGAAATGAAGGAAACTGTAGTAGCTTTTTTTTCAGTAGTAGTATTTCTGTTGTCCCTTAACATATATTAATCATTATTAAAATAATTAAAAATAGGAAAAGTATATTTTAAGGGTTTCTCTTTTTCACCATTTTCCAATATTAAAAATTATAAATGATTAGCTTGTACTAAATACATTTTAATTAATTTCTAACACCTAGGCATAATTGTAACATTATTATTGTGATAGAAGTAATCATTATTTTATACTTTTTTTTTTTTTTTAAGTTTTTGCTGTAGGATGTAGGCCCTTGCCAGGGGTGGGGGTGGGGAGTGGGGGAAGGTGAGAAATCACCTCCAAGAGGGGTTGGCCATGCTGCAGTCCCTTTTCCTCTAGTCTCCTCTTGGGATTTTTGGGCACACATACACAGAATCCCAGCATGTTTCTCAAGTCACTGGATCTGGTACTCAAACCATTCCAGCTATGTGAATCCCAATGCCTTAACCTTATTTCACTTGCTGATCCTGTTTTATGTATTTATTTGAGTGATAATGTTTTCTAAGTATAAAAGATTAAATCATAGTATTGCATTATATCATATATTGTAATTTCAGATACAAAGATAGTACATTGTTAAGAGCAAAAGTGTTTTCTGATCAATTTTTTATTGTTTTAATATATACATATATATATATATACACACACACACACACATATATACACATCTGTGAGAAAGTAAAAGAGGCATACACAAATAGATTTATAAAGTTATTTAGACCTTCTTTAAATAATTGTAAATGTTGCAAAAACTCATTTGTAGGTTTATATTATATGTAAGTAATATTTGTAGGTAGTGGGTGTTTTAGTGGTGGCCAGCCATTCCATAAAATATTTTTTTGAACATTTTCTACCCCAATGGGTTAATTTGATTGTTTTATTTTGTGGGTTTTTGTTTTTTTGGTTTTGTTTGTTTGTTTGTTTGTTTGTATTTCCAAGGAGAAGTTTGCAGTGGAAGTGATTAATTATATTCAGCATCTAATCAGGACACACAGTACATGTCAGCTCAGGCTTTGATTCCCCTTCTTAGTGAGTGTTTTATGATTGGCATGTAGCTCTAGTGAATTTTGCTTGAATGGCAGTTGTCAACCATCAGTGGACCATATGCCTTGATGGGTAGAATTGCAGTCAGCTGCCAATGGGCCATCTGGAAAAATGCTTACTAAGTAGTCTAAAGATTGCTCAGAAATATAGGCTAGAGCCAGCAGCTGCTGAAGTAGGTCTTATTCCCTCCATCCCCAAACCTGGACATGACCTTAGTAATTAAGTCTGTTAAAGACATAATAAAGGATTATTTTTCTTGACAATGTATGTTGCAATCATATGTACTAAGGCATAGATTTCATGTGATGTGAAGTTCTACATTCTGCTTATTAGGAAAATATCTAGACATATTTTATTGGAAAATACTCATAGATAAAATGATGGTATGAGTGCTAGACAAAAGTGTAGCTACTGGTTTTTATATGCTGTTACAGCTGTTAAAGACGTTGTTATTTAAAATGTAAATTATATTTACTCTATTTTCTTCATTCTTCTCTCAGTATTTTGGGCATCTAGGCACACATGCCAGGTACATTTTTCAAGCTGCTAGGTCTGGGACTCGAACCACACAGTTGGCTATGTGGGATCCAGCTATCTTAACCACCATGCTACCTGGCTGGTCCTTAATCAATCTATTTTTTAAATGCTTCAAAAATAAGTGAGATATAATACAATTAATAAATTAAAGGAAAAGCAATACAAAGAAACCTCACTTTTCAGCAATAATACAGAACTTTTGGGTTGATTCCTCTTGTAAGACTCATGTGATTTTCTTAGTATTGGTAAATTGAAACATCTTTTTCGTCTTTGCTATCTAACCAAGGTTTGATAAATATGTCTAATTTTGACATTTATGACATTTAGAAGAGTCTGAAGACAGACAGACCTTTTCTGTTAACTGTTGGAAATGTAGACAGAGAAGAATAAAAGCTTGGGTGATGCTTTGCTCCATAGTATTCTTAAGGTCAGTACCCCAAAGAAAGAGCAATTTGTGCATTTTTTTTCTCTGTCTCTGAGAAAACTATCCTCTACTTAAGATAGATTCAAAGCTGGCATCTTCAGCATCTGAAAAGTTGGCCCTTACTTTGATTAATGCCCAGTATTAGTTATTTCTGCAGGACAAGAGAGATCTCTTTGTCAGTATCAAGCTGCATTTTGCAACTTCATCTGGTCTCCTCCTTACTCAGAACAGACATCTAAGGCATCTGAGGAAGAGCTGGATATAAAATATGATTCTGAAGTAAAGCAATACTGACCAGTTTTCATAGGAAAAAACTCTAATAGGTGTGCTCTTGTTGAAAACCACCGATTTTTCTTAGTAAAATTATGCAGAATTATACACAGAAGGTACTTTGAAGACTCTTGGGCCTTTGAAGAAATTAAGTGCAAAAAAAACCAACTGATTGAGCAAGAGCTACTGCTTCATAAAAGGGAAAGTAAAATAACTGAGAGCAGTGAAGTTACTTAGGAAATGAGAATTTATTACTTTAAGCTTGGAGTTTTATTCAACATTTTTTCACAACCATGAATTTTGCCATTTAAAGAAAAGAAGAATACTCACTTTATCAGGGATACCAAGTTAAAAAAGAGAAACCAAGCTACATGCAATGGTTATGATTAAGTATTAGCTTTGGTGTTACATCATTACCTGTATAAAATGCAAAGAGTGGAATGATCCATATCTAAAATGCTTACATTTTGATACAGTGTCATTCATAATTGTATATATGTATATTTTATATATATATATGTGTGTGTGTATGTGT
The DNA here is from genome assembly GCA_026018925.1 of Tupaia tana. NCBI lineage: Eukaryota > Metazoa > Chordata > Mammalia > Scandentia > Tupaiidae > Tupaia > Tupaia tana. Next base: position 43,943,336 of record JAKSZU010000013.1, on the reverse strand, counting down.
ATATATATATATATATATATCCTTGTTCATATATATATGTATGTGTATATATATATGCATGTAGGTTTATGTGCATATATATATATCAAATATATACTAAATATCTTCAGTAAAATAGTACACCTTAATAAGATGAGCAAAAAAGTAAATAAATTTGTGTATGAATTATGATTGTAATCACATGTACAGCTTGTGTTTTAATATATTTTAGAATAATTGACTCAGCCTGCTATTAGTTTAATTAAAATTTTTACACCTTCTTGATTAGACTGCTAGTTTAATGACATCTTCCACACTTTGAGCTGTGAAGTGTGGCTCATTTTAAAGTTCTGTAATGAGAAGGAAAATGTAAATCTGATGAACATTTCGACAGACTAGAAAACAATTTTTTAGTTTCACTTGTGGAAAACAGCAGATCCAGAGATGGTTATCACTTTGTTTAAAACGTGTTTGTATGAGCATGATGTAATTGACCATTAAATGGGTAAAAACCCCTAAAAGAGATTGCACTCTATAGGGACATACCTCAGAGCTTGGAGAGCAAAGTATCACATTACTGATGTGATATGATGTGTGTGAGTGTGTGGGTGAGTCAGTTTTTATTTTAGCAAATACCATTATCATGAAAGTAAACAAAGAGAAAATGTTCTGGTGACTTTGGTAGCTAACACAAGAAAGAAATATTCATTTAATGTGTTATGAAGTAGGTGAAAGATGGGATAAAACATGATTGGATTTCCCTTTGCTTAGCACTTTAATACTTCAGTAATTCCATTATAAAGTAAATATTTGAATAACTCTAATGAGCTGACTGTAAGTTGCCAATAAGCTCCACAGCCATTTATATTTACTTGACAATTATCATTGGTCTCTGGAGTTGGCTTTATTTATTTATAGCATGAACCCTGAAACTCTCATCAAATGCTCCTTTTCATATTGTTCTGAATTATAAATTTCCTTGAAGAACTATAAACTCTATATTTAGATGTTCTGTTTTCATTAAGCTAAAAAAAAAGGACGAACTGCATTGACTTTGTACTTGAACATGAAATGCAAGACTCTGGTAACATAACACATGAATCCCTGCGACTGTGTCTAAGGTGAGACTGCTCATTTAATCATTCACATTAGGTTAAAAAGGGGATTATTAGGAAAGCAGAGCCAGCACACTACACAGTAATAACTGCAGAAAACAGAATCTGTTATATTTTATTTATTTCCAGCAGGGTTTTGTTTTAGCTTTTAAAGGGAAATACAGCAGTGAGTATTTAGCACATAAGTCCTACTAGTGGTGGTCATGTACCATTTGTGAACATTAGAAACTGAGTGTGACTCTAGGCATCAAACCCCATCAGAAAAATACGTACATTGTGCCTCTCTTCTGTCATACTGCTTGTGTGTTATTTTTGGACAAATTTATAGTTTTGAACCCCTTCTGTTCCAATGGTGAGTGAAGATTTATATGATGAGTTATTGCCACAGAGGCACATTTATAGACAATGTTGCTGATGTGGGGATTATAACTCTGAAAAGTTAACTAAAACTATAATGAGATCTATTAATAAGAGAGATAGAAGAAAAAGAAAACAATACTATCAACCCTATTTTATGTCCATTTAGATTTTGGTATTTTATAAGTGCCTAATACTTAATTACTATACATGAAGGACTTCTAGCTTAATATGTACAGTTCCTAGCACCTCCATCCAATGTCCATTCATTATTCCTCATAGATTCCATGGGTATGATCGTCATATTGCCATTAGTTCTTCACTATTTTTTTCCAGTATATTCCTTTCTTTCTTCCATAAGCAAAGAGAGAGAGACAACCATCCCCAGTCAACCCAGCTGTGGATTATGGGCATGCATATACACATGCCTGGCCCATTCCGGGAGGTCTCCAGACATGAACCTGGATCCTTTCCATGTGGGTCAGCCTTGCAGAGAGAGCGTGCTACCATTGTACCATCATCTGCTCCCAATTTTTCATGTTGAACTCTTTGATGTAGGCCCTCAATTCAAACAAAATTTGCTTTAATGTTACTTTTATGCTCCTAAAACAAAGAAGACTTCTTTCAATCACCAAAGCAGCTTAATGTAGTTAATTTATCTGTGAGCAACAACGCATATCTACCTGAGACTCAGTGAGAGGTCCAAACAGGGTGATTGAAAATTTCATCAGATTTAAAAGAAAAAAAAAAGAAAGGAATACCTCAAAGAACTCTAGGTTCCAGCTCCTTTCCAAAATCAAGAAGATGAATTTCCAACTCCAAAAACATACAATAGAACTCACCATGTACATGTACTCACTATGAACTGAAACTCTGATTTGAGGAATGATTTTTAAATATTAGTAAACTTACTTTCAAACACTAATTTTTTTTAAAAAAAGGTTTTTGTTTTAGGGCACGTGCGCTCACCAAAAAGACAGAGAGAGACAGAGAGACAGAAAGTGAGAAATCACCCCCCACGGGGGATAGCCACACTGCAATCCCTTTTCCTCCATTCTCCTCTTGGGATCTTAAGCACACATGCACACGTGCCCAGGGTGTTTAAGCCACCAGATCTGGGACTTGAACCACAGACTACATGGGAGTCCAGTGACATAGCCATTATGCCATCTGCTGGTCCCCAGAGACTATTTTTTTTTTAAATTTGCCAGAAAGCACATACATTTGATAGAGAGAGAGATATGAAGAGAAAGAGAAGGGGAAAATACTCGCCAGTGGGGTGTGGTTTTGCTGCAGTTCTTTCTCTTCCATTTCTTCATCCTGTTGGGATTTGGGGTATGCACACACACATGCCTGGTGTGTTTTTCAAGCCACTGGGACTGGGGTTTCAAGTATGTTGTCAACCATATGGGATCTTGCTCACTTAACTACCAGGTCACAGAGTTGTCTCATAGTATCTTGAACAGTTAAATTCCATTTCCTGTATCTTTGGGCATAATATTCCATTCTAAACCATTGCTATCTCTACCTTGAAAAGAGGATCGTTGAAACACCTCTTTACCACCACATGAGATGTTGCTACTTTTATCTCTACTATTATAATTTGCTTTGAATGCAACTGGGTAATATCTTAGAAAATCTGATGAAATGAAGGAAAAGAAGTAATGATGCTAATATATATTTTCATAGTAATGTGACTGTGATCTCCTTTAATAAATAATAATAAACAGGGAACTAATATTCATCATTCAGTCATTCAGTATCAACGTATAGAGCATGGTAGGTACTCTAAACTTTTTATTTTATTTGTTTATTTTTAGAGAGAGATTTTTACTATAGGGCAGAAAGTGAGAAATCAGCCCTTGGGGGATGGCCGGGCTGCAATCCCTTCTCCTCCATTCTTCTCTTCTCTTGGGATTTTGGGCATGCACACACATGCACACAGTGTTGACTTTTAAGCCTTCAGGTCCAGGACTCAAAGTTTAGTCAACTACATGGGAATCCAGTGATGTAACCTTTATGCCATCTGATTGTCCCATATTCTGAATATTTCTGTAATAATAAAATTTTATTCTTAAATCATTCTTCATACTCAATTATAATATTGTGTCTGCATCAAACTTTTTCATTTTCTACTAAAGGAACTCACCTATTAACAAAATATACAAAGTTAGCCAAAGAAAAATTAAAATGAAACACAGTAACCAAGGTTATAGATAAAATGGAGAACCAGGTAAAAAGGGAAACAGGAAAGAAACAGATAAGACAATAAGATTATACAAAATGGACAACCAATGATATTGCTGAGTTGAAGGGTAGTTTAGAAAATAAATCTGTGGGGCCAGTAAGTGGCAAAGAGGTTAAGGCACTGGATTCCACATGACTAGCTTTGTGGTTAGAGTCCTGGACCTGATGGTTTGAGAATCATGCCGGGTGCATGTGCATGAGTGCCCAAAATCCCAAGAGAAGAGAATTGTGTCATGGCCATCTCCCCCCTAGGGGGGTGATTTCTTACTCTTCCCTCCCCTCCCCCCGTGAGTCACATGCCCTATGGCAAAAAACTAAAAAGAAAAGAAGCCTGTGACTATTGACAATGTAAAGATTCCTCTCTGATATATGATATTTAATCTTTGTAGTTGTACATAGAAACTGAACTGAGCAACATACATTGGACAGTTAACTCTATTGTAATAATTTACCGCTATCTCCTTAAAATAGCTAAGTAAAAATAGAAGTAATATTTTTGTTTTCTTTGTTAGTTATTATCGCCAGTAAGAAATGGCCAAAGAATTTACCAAAAATGTAGTTGTTAACTTTTCTATTTGATTGCCATCACAATCAAATCACAATCAAATTCCCAATATTATTGTCAAATGATAAAAGAAGCAAGAATAAACATGGTGGCTGGGTGATAAGTGAAGAAAAGAGACAGGAAGTATAATCGAGCTTATCATTTAGATGTTAACATCTAGGTAGGAGGCTCCTACCTAGGTAACATCCTAAATCCACCTACCTACCTACCTCCTAACATCTAGGTAGGAAATTCCTCCAGTAACACATGGTATAGAAATGACTTCCTGAAGAGTAAATTTTGTTGTAGATAGTAAATGCAAGTTGGCCTTCAAGATGAAGAAGAGAGGAAACACCTTCTGTAACAGTAAAACAAATGTGAAAACCTTAGAAATAATGCTATTCAATGTCATTGACTGATAATGAAAAAGGAAATACTTAACTATGACAGCACAGGAAAACACAGACATTTTCAAAACATATTTAAGTAATAGAAAACCCACAATTTTAAATGAGTAGGAAAATGTAGCTCCAATATATTAAGTATTTGTTGAAGTATAAGACATTATAAATGAAGATATTTGAATCCAACTGGGATAAGGACTATGAGTTCAATTTTGATTTAGAATAAGAAAATAATAGAGAATGTACCCCCTTCTTAGATTACATAGTGCTTTACTCTTGGTATTTTGAGCTAACCCAGTCCACACATAATTTATACAATGAGTGATCATTGAAAACAAAACATAAGGCAAAATAGGGTGTTATGCTGCAGCAAGTGCCTCACAGTCAGTCACTTTTATCCTTAGCCAAGGATTTCTCTGCCTTTCCTAATTTGATTCTAGACTCTAAATCTAGTTGAATTGCATACCATGTGAGTGAAAGGATTTGCAGTATTCCTGAGCCAATATCAATATTCCCCGAGAAACCCCAAAGATTTTAAAAGGTAGGTGTCAGAGGACAAGAGATGACCTGATTTTTGTGTGAATATAAAAGCAGCATAAATTCTGAGATTTAGGCTCCAGGTTTACTTCTGAAAAAAGTGCAGAAGCAATTATGAAATGAATTTTGAAAACTAAAGAAATCATTAGTGATCTATAGAAGCTGATATAGGTTGATTAAAAATATCATGCACATTATTCATCTTATTATTTCTGTTTTTCAGAACCATATTTCGCAGTTATGTTCAGTGCTTGATATGCTACAACAAACTCAGGTTTTTTAATATTTAATTTCTTATTGTGTATATTTAATGTGTGCAATGTGATGTTTGATATAATATGCATACATGATGAAGTGGTTACTACAGTCAAGAAAATTAGCATGTAATACTGTTGTAAGTTGTCAATTTTTATAATGGCGACGATTTCCTTCTTGTAAAGCCTTAGGCATGGACCAAATCCCCATAGCAAGGACTTTCAAATTTAATGCATGTGAAATGCATTAGAATTTAATGTAAGATGTTGATTCCCACATACAGATGTCCATGTCTACCTGTGAGCCAGGCTAGTTGAGACTGCAGGTGGATCATGGCATGAGGACCTTAATGGGGGTGCCTCCTCTCTCTCTCTCTCATGGAACAAATAAGTTACTATACTAGTACAGTTTAAAAAAGAAAAAAAGATGTTGGGATCAACAGATGGCATAATGATTACATTGCTGAACTCCCACGAAGTCGGCAACAGTTTGAGTCTCAGACCCAGTGGCTTAAAACTCATTCTGGGCATGAGCGCGTGTGTGCCCAAGATCCTCAGAGGAGAATGGAGTGGAAGCGACTGAGACATGGCCATCCTCCCAGGGGAGATGGGTGATCTGTCGCTTTCTGTCTCCCTCTGTCTCTCTGGCGAGCACATATACCCTATAGCAAAAATCTCTCTTAAAAAAAAAAAAAAAAAAAAAAAAAAAAAAAAAAAAAAAAACAAGATGTTAATTCTCATTTCTTCCTTTAGACATTCTAATTCAGTACAATTGGAGTGCAGGAAATCTTTATTTTTTTATAAGTATTTCAGGTTTCTGGGATATACAGGGTATTTGGATTTCATTGGATATTCTTTTGCTTTTTGAAGAGGTTTTTGCTATAGGGTGTGTGTGCTCGCCAGAGAGACAGAGAGAGACACAGAAACAGAAAGTGAGAAATCACCCCCTGGGGGGGATGGCCACACCGCAATCCCTTCTCCTCCATTCTCCTCTTGGGATCTTGGGCATGCACACACACACATGCGCATGGCATGAGTTTAAGCCACCGGGGCCCGGACTCAAACCACGGTTGACTACACAGGAGTCCAGTGACATAGCCATTATGCTAACTGCTGGTCCCTCATTGGATATCCTGACCCTACCTAAGTCAGAAAGAAGATCAAAGAGGTAAACTTTAAGGAATATGATGAGAAAATAATCTTCAAATTTAGGAGCCAGCCACAGAGGAAATGTATAGTGCCATTTATTGGGATTTTGGAGAAACATATTTGAACTCATATTTATCTTAGCATGTACCTTGACAAATAAAAAAATTCGCTAATTTTTGAAATTAAGATTTTTCCCCATGAGTAAGAGACAGCTCTCCCATAGTTTTGATGCCTTGATCCCTTCCCAGCTTAGCCAGCCTCTAATCACAGGCATACATATGTCTGGTATACTTGGTAAGGCTTCTGGGCGCAAACTCAGAATCTTTCCACATCAGTCAGCCTTGCAGAATGTTTGGCTTCACTGCTGCACCATCGTCCGGAACTCCCCACGTCCCCAGTAAACCTTGATAGTTATTACTACACAGATCATCACTGACACCTTCCCCAAATCCTATGTTAGACGTTGCAGGCTATGAACTGTCTGAGAAGCTTTGGAGACAGTCTTAGAAGGATAGACTCGAGCCTAGTCTCCAGTATTTGAATTTTGCCTCTATTTACAAGAATGGGCAAGTTCTCTCAGATCCTGTATCTCCTTATTTTTTCATCTATGAGATGGGAATTAGAATTATCACCTACTTTGTGGGGTCAATGTGAATAATATGAGATAATACTTGTGCATTGCTTAAACAATTTCTGAGAGTCATACTCACCAAATAATGGTAGCTCCTGATCTTTCTATTCCCCCTTCCTCCTCCTCCTATTATTTATTTTGTCCCTTTTGTTACTATAGCTTTAATTGTCATTTTTTTTTTTTTTTACATTTGGGGGAATGGGAATTTTAAATGCAAAGATATTGAGAGTGATATCTTCTATCTTTTGTTTGCACTCATACATTGCGATATTAATCAGATCACCTGTGCCTCATGAAGTAAAACAATTAAGGAGCTGCACATTGCAGTGTGGGAGTAGTTGGGAGCCAGCTTGAATCAAATAAATAATAATAAATATTCAAAGTAGGTTTAAATATTGGATTTTCTGGTCTTAACTGAAATATCACTCACTACTTGAATAGACAGCTTTAAAATATCAATGCAAAGATATTTGAAGTTGTACATAACAATGAGTGTACAGAAAATGGCATAGTAGAACATTTTCTGAATCTAATTGGACCTCTTCTTGGCACTTCATAAGATGAAAACAATAAAGAGATCAGGATGAAGTTTTTGTTTATGTATTTGTTTTTGATTATCAAGAAGGATAATGGAAAATGGATTTTTGTTCATTAACATCAACACTATATCTTGATCAATGTGTCTAGTCCGTCCTTTATTTGCAAATAATAATATAAAACCACTGTGATTACACAGAATTTAAAAATATTGCCATTTTATCTTTATCTCATTCCTTTTCATTTTATTTTTGTACAGCAATTGCAGTGTCCATCCTTTGTCATATAATCTCTTGGGAAATTTACTCAATTATTTTGTAATGGAAGGATATTAGGTAAAAATAAATAAAAGATTTATTTCCCACTGATTAATGGCACAAGTAAATAGTAAACATCAATAGAAGTCAAAGATAAAAATAGACTTGTGGGTCAGGAACAAAAATACAGTCTGGTGTCATGGAATTCAAAATCACAAAGACTTAAAAGGAAACATGGTACTCTTTGCAAGAGTCCCTGAATCAAACTTGCAAGAAACTAGCAGCTATAGTTGCCACGGTGCTATCTTCAGCCTGGCCAAAACCGCACAGTATTCTCCAAGTTCAAAGCATTCAGTCAACAATGGCAAGACTGAGCCACCAGAAAGAGACCCTTGATTTTCACAGCAAGTATAGTAATGCTGTATTAGCTAGTGGAACCATTTTCTGTGTTGCCGTATGGACATGTACAGCAACACAAATTGGAATAGAATGGAACCTGTCCCCTGTTGGCAGAGTCACCCCAAAGGAATGGAAAGATCAGTAATCACCTCAGCTCATAACTGCTGCAGTTACTAGTAATGAGAGCCCATTATGTGAGAGAGACTGGACTGGTCCCTGAGAATAAAACAGGGACAAAACTTAGGTTCCTGCTATCATGTTGCTGAACATTCTTGTGTGAGGAAAGGACGGGGAAACCAAATAAATAATAAAAAAATGTTAAATTAACAAGTATGCCAAATGGTTAAGAGTGCTATAGAGAAAAAGATAGAAGAAAAAAGGGCTAGTATTGTGTGTGAGTGTGTGTATGTGTGTGTGTGTGTTTGTAGAGAGAGAGAGAGGAAGGCTGTGTTTTAAATGGTGTGTAGGGGAAGGGCCCACTGAGTGGGTTCTCACAGTTGAATCCTTTCTGTTTAATTCAATAAGGGCAAAAGGACACTTAAAAAAAATTGCCAAGGGCAAAGCATGCATTTTTCATTTATAGACGCTGTTTTAAATTATACCATTGTGAATCATATAATGCTAATATATTTGTCTTGAGCTAGATATGAGCAGTCTTGCTGCATTAGTAAATTTAATGCTTTTCGACACTGAAGAACTTCAAAGATTTATAATTATACCATTATTATGCTTTCTTCATTTTCCAGTGCCTTTTAAAACAATAGCAAGCACTGTGTATTTCATCTTGCCTGTAGTTTTAATAGCGAACAATCTACATTACTTAATCATTTGTCTTTCATGGTTTCTTTCCCATTTCTTCTTTCTTTTTTTTCTCTTTTCCTGCTTTGGAAGGTGTCATTCACTAATCTCTTAAGCTCCATAAATAAGTAAAATGATATATTCACAGTGTAAATGTTTTAAAACTTGAAAAAAAAATAAAAACCACTTAGAGTCATTTAATAGAGTCCTGAAGATGTGTTAAAACTGAAGTGCTGCTGGCAAACTAATGGGAGATTTGAATATGCAAACAGGACAAGAATCTTTCTCTAATTGGGAATCAGTTCATGCTGACTATACTCAGAGCTGCTTGTTTAAGGTCCCAGTAATCCAAGGTTTTCTCATGCAAAGGGGTATTCCACTTTTGTTTTCCTATGTTCATTAGAAAGAGCGGTTATTTTCTATTAACAAGTAGCATGTATTACCAAATATTTCAGAATCTAACTGCATTATTTTTTATCATGATGCACATTATTAAAAGCAACTATAATACTGGGACCAGCAGTTAGCGTAATGGCTATGTCGCTGGACTCCCACGTAGTCGACCGCGGTTCGAGTCCCGGACCCGGCGGCTTAAACTCACGCCGGGCGCGTGTGCGTGCGTGCCCGAGATCCCGAGAGGAGAATGGAGGAGAAGGGATTGCGGCGTGGCCATCCCCCCTGGGGGGTGATTTCCTGCTTTCTATCTCTCTGTCTCTCTCTGTCTGTCTGGCGAGCGCACGCGCCCTATAGCAAAAACCTCTCCAAAAAAAAAAAAAAAAAAGAAAAAAAAAGAAAAGCAACTATAATACTTACTTTTAAGTGAAAATGTGTAAATCATAATCATTTGGAAATATAATACCATACTTGGTATATTTATTATTATACTCACAAAGAGAATGTGTTAAGATTACAAAGAAAGGGCAAAGGGTTAGGGGTGCCAGGTCAAGATAAGGGATCCTCAAAAATTGCTTTGAGATTTGAAAGACAAGGAAAATTGCAAAATCCAAATAAAATGACAAGGACTGTTTTTTGTTTTTGTTTTTGTTTTAGATTTTTACTATAGGGTATGTGTGTTGGCCAGAGACAGAGAAAAATAGATAGTGAGAACTCACCCCCCATGGGAATGGCCATGCTGTAATCCCTTCACCTCCATTTTCCTCTCAGGATTTTTGGTATGACACTCTCGCACGCATGCCCGGCATGTTTTTCAAGCTGCCAGTTCTAGGATTCAAACCTCAATCAGCCATGTGGGATCCAGTACCTTAACCACCTTGCCACCTCCTGGTCTGACAGGGAACTTTTAAAATCATTAAATGCAAATCTTCAACTTTTTATAGGAAGATGGCATACTGATGGATTAACAGAATGTAGTAAGTTTTGAAGATTTTGAATATTTTTCTTAAAGTTTGGTTGATTAGAGCTGAACTACCTGTGATCTCTCAACACTTCCTTCTTAGGATAGGAATTTTTGCTATATATAGAAAACATTTCTAGAACAAAAAATAAAATAAGAAAAGGAACAAGAGCAAAAACATCTAAATCCACCCAGTTTACTGTCTTCACTAACACAAGTTTATTACCTACTCCCTTCCTCAACACCGCTTTACTATTCAAGGAAATTTTCCAGGAAGATAAACCATTTTAATGATCACCAAGGTGTGTAACTTTTCAGTAGCATCAAACAGTAGTTTAGAATCCTTTCCTCTGAACCCTCTCCTCAATGTGTACATCAATCCTAAACTGTATATTCACCCAATCTGAATTTAGCCTCTGCGTGGAGAGATCCACCTTAAGCCAGATCTCTTAACCTTACAAACATATTGGCACTGCTTTCTCTGCTGAGATCCCCTTAGTTTCTGTCAAGGTAGTGGTCTGCTTTAGCACTAAGAATAAAGTCACCTTTACTGTACTGAGAGAGAGAGACATGGGACTCTGAACGGCTTCTCCCTGACACAGTCCACCCCTAGCCTCAGCAGCCTGGATCATGGGCACTGTGTGTATGCTCAGCACATAGAGGGAGGCCTCGGGGTGTGAAGCAGGGACCTTCCTGTGTGAGTTACTGCTGCGTACCATCTGGATCTTCTGGAAGCTTGTCTTTTCAGGGATGGATTTGAATCATTTGCTCATTAGCCTCTTGAACTTACACTGTACTTTTTCCTCGTCACTTTCTCTTTAGTAAGAACATATGCTTTACATTATTTTTCCAGTAAAAGCTCTTCTCTTCTCTAGATACTTTTTGGTTTTTATTCCATTCCCTTCCTCAACTTCTTTCAAATTTTTATCTTAATATTGCTCATCTGGAACATTTCAATTTTAAAAGTGTCATATATTTTAAACATTCTTTTTCTTGTCTTTGGGGAAAAAAAGGGGGGAGGCTCTGTTATCTGTCAAGATTATTCTTGGCATTATATCTCAAAAAAAAACTGTTTTGAAAATTTCCAACTAGCCAGTGGCACTGGATCTACATGGCCAAATCCAAGTTTGAGTCCCAGACCCAGCGGCTTAAAAAGCATACTGGGCACGTGTGTGTGCATGCCCAAAATCCAGAGAGGAGAATGGAAAAGGGTTTGCAGTGTGGCCATGCCCACTGGGCAGTGATCTCTCACTTTCCCTCTTTTTCTTTCTGTCTCTGTCTCTCTCTGGTGAGCATACACCCCCTATAGCATTAACTAAAAACAACAAAAGAAAAGAGTAATTTTAGGCCAGCCTGTGGCTTGTTGGTTTAGGGAGCTGGATCCCACATGGACATCAAGATGCAGACTCAGTCACTAGAGGAACACCCTTGACGTGTGTGGATACATGCCCAGAAGGAGAGGAGAGAGACATGGTGGAGAAGGGGTTGAAGTGTGACCATACCTATCTCTCATGCTCTCTTCCTCTCTTTGTGGTGAGCACACATGCTCTATGGCAAATACAAAAAACAGCAAACAAAAAAGTGATTCATTTGGATCTCCTGTAAATGCTTTTCTTGCCTTTCTTTCCCTCAGTTCTTTCTTCTTACTCCATGCATTTTCTCTATCACAGTTGCTTTAGTTTTACTAGTAATATCCCGATACCTTCCTTTCTTATAAAAATAACTGCTTGTCTCTTCTCTTAACCCTTCTCTTTCTTAGATCATGATCTAGTCGACATTATTATTGCTCTGTCCTCTTTCCCACCAGAGACTTGAAGAAGAAAAAAAAAAGACCTGCAAATTTTGCTTCCCCCTCTTCACCAAAGATTAACTTTTTAATACTTTGCAAATGGGCTTCAAGTTATTTCATCCTACCAAAACACTTTGAAAGACAATTGATGGGTTTTTAATTGCCTAAATCTAGGAATTTTTTTTTTTTTTTTTTTTTTTTTTTTTTTTTTGTTATCTGTAATAATAGCAGGAATCAGAACACAAAAAGTTGGTGCCGGACATGACTTGTTTAAAAATTAAGGCACAAAGTAGCAGACGAACAAACAGCTCGGATTTCAGGGGTCATTTAGGAATCCAGGGTAATGATTACTTTGCCAACTGTGACAGTTTCCTAAGTCACTCTGAATATTGTCATTCTTGGCATCAAAGAGCAGAGTCAAAGATTTCCTCTTAGGCAAGTGATGTTGATGTTAACAATTACATTTCATCTACAAGAGGTTAGCTGTACTGTTGTGTCTTTTCAAGATGGACTGGAACATTCTCTTCCTAACTGAGAAGCCACATACAGGTTATAGCTACTATACTATATAAAAAATAAAGAATTTTGGTGGCTGGCTAGCAGAATCCTTCAAAAAAGGTCTATGGTACAATTGCTTCTCATTTTGTTATTTAAAGACCTATTAGAAATACAAAAATATTTCAGTGTAGGGTGCTCAAAAGTGCATTTAAAATATGCATTACTCACTTTACCTTTGTCATGAGTGTCTGTTGTTAATCTTATTCTGAGTGATATAAATAATAAAAAATAAAAAGACAAGATGACAATTATTGAACTCGTAGTATGTGCTGTGCATTGTTCTAATGCTAGACGCACATTTTCTCATTTAGTCCTTAATGAAAGTGGTAAAAAATACTCAGCCCCAGGGCCAGAGTGGCATAGTGGTTAAGGTGCTGGACTCCCACATGGCTTCAAACTCACACTGCGTACATGTGCGTGCCTGCCGAAAATCACAAAAGGAGAATAGAAGGGAATAGAGTGTGACCATCCCCTCTGGGGAGGGGAGGTGATTTCTCAGTTTCTCTCTCTCTGTCTCTGTCTCTCCAGGGAGTGCACATATCTTATAACAAAAATCTTTCTTTTGGGGCCGGCAGATGGTGTGGTGGCTAAGAGTGCTGGACTCCCGTATGGCCAACAGTGGTTCAAGTCCCAAACCTGATGGCTCGCTCTTTCTCTCTCCTTCTCTCTGGTCGACATTGAAAAGTAAAAGATGATAAAGAAATAATTCTTTTAAAAATGTCTCTCTCCCATACTATCATACTATATGTATAAGAAACTGATACTTGGAAAAGCTGAGTAACTTCCAAGGTAATTCATCTGGTAAATACAGCTGTGATTTAACCTCAGGAAGACTGTTGCAGAAACTACACTTGTGGTTTTTTTTGTCTTTTTTTTCGTTTTTTTGTTTGTTTGTTTTTAAAGCATATTTGTGTGTATGTGAGAGAGGGGATGAGGTAAAGAGAGGTAAAATATTCTCAATAGTACAGTCTTCTTTTATCCAGACTTCTAGCTCCTCAGAACCCTTAGAGCCCATGCACACACCCCATGTGCTTTTCAAACTTACCCAGAATCCAAATCATGATTGCCCTGTGGCTTCCAGCACTAAAGGTGATAGTATTACCACTGTACCACAGTGGCTGGGCCAAAAACCACATCTAAACCACTCATTCATGTAGTCAGTAAAACAATATGTGAAATTTAGTTAGGTTTTGCATTTCAAATAAGCAAACTCTTACATTATCTTACCTTCCTACACATTAATCATATTTCTTTTTTTTTTTTTTAAAGGTTTTTGCTATAGGGCATGTGCACTCGCCAGACAGACAGAGACAGAGAGACAGAAAGCGAGAAATCACCCCCTAGGGGGGGATGGCCACGCCACAATCCCTTCTCCTCCATTCTCCTCTCAGGATCTTGGACACGCACACTCAGGCGCCTGGAGTGAGTTTTAAGCCACCGGGTCTGGGACAGTTGACTACGTGGGAGTCCAGCGACATAGCCATTATGCTAACTGCTGGTCCCTATATTAATCATATTTCTAATGTTTGGAAGAAGTGGTTTTATTTGAAGTCACACATTGGCCTGAATCAATGTTGTTATTATTTAGGAGTATCAGTTATGGTTCCTTTTTTTGTTATCTGGTACAGGAACATTTTTATTCAGTTATTTCTATAAATCTGATGTGGTAAGAAACAATGAACAGAAAAGAAATGACCTAACAATTTTTACTATCTTTATACAAATATCTCTAAATTTTGGAGACGTTCACTTTGTCAGTAGTTTATCACTATCTTGGAAAGTATCATTTACAACATAGGGTCTGGCTGGTGGTACAACAGTAACAACTAGAGCCGCCTGAGGAGGTCCTGGTATGCACAAGGCTGATTCACATGCCCATAATTGACGCTGGCTGCAGAGGGGGGTGAATTGTGGGTGGAGAAAACTTGAGGGTGCCTTCGCTCTCTTATATGCCTCTGTCTGTCTCAGAAGAAACAAATACATAAATTTAAAAATAATTTTAAAATATTTTTTAAATTATTTAATTTTATTTATAATTATTATTTTTTTTTATTTTGCTATAGAGCATGTGTGTCTACCAGAGAGAGATGGAGAGAGGGACTGGGAGAGAAAGTGAGAAAACAAGCCACTAGATCCTGGACTCAAATTGTAGTTGGTCATGTGGGAGTTCAACATTCTAACCATCATACAACTTGCTGGCCCCATTAAAATAATTTTTTAAATAATTATCAAAAGCAGATACTGAACAAAGATTTTACCTTGTTGCTAAGATTCATATAATGTAAGCTTCTGCCCTTTTGAGATTGTTTTATCTGAACACTCAGGATATACAGAGCTAAAATAAGTAAATTATAGATACCTATACATAAAATATGACATTTTTAGTCAGCTACTTGGTTATTAGCATGTTTGCTGAATAGAAACTTTAAAAAATGGGATTTATTTGAACTATGGCCAAATCACTGAGAATTTCTGATAATTTTCTAATAAAGTATAAATGCTCTGAGCATATGAGCTTTTCTATCTAAAGAAAACTCTGGTGAGCAGAAAGGATATTGAAGTTGTTTGCAACTAACATATCTAATAGGAATGGTACAAACCAGTCAGCTATTATAATAAGCTTTATAGTTTTACTCACTTTTGTTCTCATTCTTAGAATACATAAAGGGTTACTTCTACTAAAAGGAAACTCAAGAACATGTGAATCATGAAGAAAATGAAGATATTGTAACTAATAGATCTGTGTGTGACATTTGCTTACTTATATCACATTCATTTAATTATCATGCCATATGTATTTTATTTTATTTTATTTTATTTTTATTTTATTTTATTTTATTTTATTTTATTTTATTTTATTTTATTCATCCCTTCTTAAAGATAGGATGGTCATGCCTCAATCTCTTCTCCTTTAGTCTCCTCTTGAGATTTTGGGCATGCAAACACATGTGTCCAGTGTGAGCTTCAAACTTCCAAGTCCAGGACTAAAACTGTGTTTGGCCATGTTGGAGTCCAGTCATGTAACAAATACACCATCTGCTGGTCCCTCCATATATATTTTAAATTCACAGCCCAAGACCTTACTGGGTATAATATCATGATTGTATAGAAAATGATTTTTATTTTTATGGGACCAGCAGTTAGCGTAATGGCTATGTCGCTGGACTCCCACATAGTCGACTGTGGTTAAAGTCCCAGACCCTGTGGCTTTTAACTCGCGCCGGGCGCATGTGTGTGCGTGCCCAAGATCCTGAGAGGAGAATGGAAGAGAAGGGATTGCGGTGTGGCCATCCCCCCTGGGGGGTGATTTTTCGCTTTCTGTCTCTCTGTCTCTGTCTGGCGAGTGCACGTGCCCTATAAAAAAAAATGATTTTTATTTTAAATTTATGATTATAAACTAAAACTCTGAACTATTTTCAATAATGAATCATCCACATATCTATACAAATGTGCTATATAGCACCTCATTTTTTGTTGGGTGGCTGGGTATTAAAATATTTATTTGACAGGTATTCTAAATAAACATAAAGAAAAATATTAATAGATAATAGTTACTATGGTCTGATGATTTTATTTATTTATTTATTTTGCTATAGGGTGTGTGCACTCACCAGAAAGAAAGATAGAAAGTGAGAAATCACACCCCGGGGGGATGGCCACACCACAATCCCTTCTCCTCCATTTTCCTCTCAGGATCTTGGGCATGCATGCACACCTACCCAGCATGAGTTTAAGCCACCTGGTCCAGGACTTGAACCGTGGTTGACTACATGGGAGTCCAGCAACATAGCCAGTATGCCAACTGCTGGTCCCTGGTCTGATGATTTTAGTAAAAGGTAATGGGATATTATCAATTTACTTTATTTTACTACTATTATTATTTTTTGTCTGTTTGTTTAGTTTTACTGTAGGGCATATGTACTCACCAGAGACAGAGCAAGAGGAAGAGAGAGGGAAATTGAGAAATCAGTCCCTAGAGGAGATGGTCATCCCACAATCCATTCTATTCCAGACTCTTCTTGGGCTTTGGATCATGTACACATATGTGCTTGGTGTGATTTTTCAAGCTGCCAGATCTGGGATTACAGCAAGTCAGCCTTATGGGATCCAGTGCCTTAACTTCCATGCCACCTGCTAGCCTGTCAGTTTGTTTTTTTTTTCTGAGACCACTGAAGAGGATTACTTTTCTTTCTTCTTCTTTTCCTTCTTCCCTTTTTTTTTTTCCTCTGTAATTGGCCAGAGAATGTGTATGCTTGCCACCTTCCAGAGAGAAAGTGAGAGCACCCTCCATAGGGGATGATCATGGTACAATCCCATCTCCTCCATCTTTCCCTCTTTTTTGGATTTTGGGCAAGCAAGTGCAAGCACGTGCACACAGTATGTATTTCAAGCCACTGGCTCTGGGTCTGAAACCACACCAGCCACCTTTACCATCACACCGACAGCTGGCCTGAAGATGGCTATTTTTCTAAGAAAGCAGTAGCAAGTGACACAATCTGTCTTTTGCCATTCCTACTCACTGTGGGGATTCCTTCAGACTGTGAGATTTAATGGATTCTTTGAATTTCTTTAGTCTAATAATTTTCAAAATCTTTCTGCCATCTTTTTCTTGCTCACCCATGCTGATGTGTGAAAGTTGGCTCTCACCTTTGATTTCGTGCTGATTAAACTGAAACCACCCTTAGAGAAAATTGAAACACACATGCTAAGAGTGAAAATTCTCCTGTCATAGATATTTATAGCTGGAGTTACGTGTAGACCTCCATGCACCAGCGCATGTCTCATGGAGGTTGAGAAGGTGATGTTTTGTATTTCCTTTTTTCTCTCTATTGTATTAGAGCAGATAATGCTGAGAAGTAAATTTCCCTATAGGATATAGGTGGATTTTTCAGTTTTCTAAAGTCAGAATGTTGCCAGGATTATGGTCAGGATACATACTGGTCACTTTTATTGTGTTCACAAAGATAAAGATTGTGAAACTTAAATAGATATGACAGAAATATTCTTATTATGTCTCAACTGTTCTTTTTTGATTCCAGTATAATATTAGGTATTTTGTACAAACAAGATACATCTAGCTTTTAACTAAGTCAGGTTATATGGCAACTTAAAGGGCCACTTATCAGATCAAGCAAATACATATTAAGTTTTCTTTTTATATATCATTATGTCCACTGCTGAAATTATAGCTCTCTTTACCATATATAAATACCAACTACTTTTCTTATTTCAATTTTTGTCTTCATGACTTTTCGGCGAGGGGAAACAGTAACATCAGTAATATCTGATGAATATGTATTAGTATATCTCATCTATTTACGATAAGCATTGACCTGAGGTAATACATCTTAAAGTGGATAGTTTTCAAGCACACTCCATGGTTAAGTCTTCTAAAATTTGCATATTAATATATGTTGATATGGTTTCCATTTGATTGCATTTATTCACAGATATGAGCCTGCTATTGTACGTTTATAAATATTCTGTTACATACACTTTATTCTTTTTGAGTATGTGTTTAATTATTTTATGAGAGTGTATGTATGTGAATGGGAGAAGGAGGAATGGAGAACCCACTGCCCCCAACACAGTCCAGACCTGTCAAAATCCTTCCCCACGCCTTCCAGCCAGCCAGGATCTTGAGAATACCCACAGGCACATCTGCACTCTCCAGGCTGGCTTTGGAACCAAACCCAGGACCTTTAGCACACCTTCAACTAAACCACTCTGACTGGAACTCTCTTAATCTTCACACATAGTTGTAAGTTTCTCACTAGTATGATAAGATTCTAAACAAGACAATCATAAGAGAATAAAAGTTATCAGTTATACTTACTTCATTTTCTTGTTGAGTAAATTTTTTTTTTTTTTTTTTTTTTTGTGGAGAGGTTTTTGCTATAGGGCATGTACGCTTGCCAGAAAGACAGAGAGATAGAAAGCGAGAAATCATCCCCCAGGGGGGATGGCCATGCTGCAATCCCTTGTCCTCCATTCTCCTCTCGGGATCTTGGGCACACATACACACGCGCCCAGTGTGAGTTTAAGCCACCGGGTCCAGGACTCGAACTGTGGTCGACTACATGGGAGTCCAACAACATAGCCATTACACTAACTGCTGGTCCCTTGTTGAGTAAATTAATCCTAGTTGATATACTTTATGCTGTGGCAGCTATTCTGCTGTCAGTATTATCTGTTTCATTTTCTCCCAGTTCATGAGCATTTACTTTTCTTGGTAATAGATATTTTTTTTTTAAGTAAAAGCAAAAATTTTAAATAACTTTCTTTTAAAGGAAAGGGTTATTTTAAGCTAATAAATTGCTTTTTACAGTGCCATTATGCAGTAGAGACTTATGACAGATTTTGAAGGCCTGAGATAACTACTCATCCTTATCAAGATATCATGACACCTTGTTGTGGGAATCTTTTTTTTTTTTCTTTTTGGGAGAGGTTTTTGCTATAGGGTGCGTGCGCTCGCCAGACAGACAGCGAGAGACAGAGAGACAGAAAGCAAGAAATCACCCCCTGGGGGGGATGGCCACGCCGCTATCCCTTCTCCTCCATTCTCCTCTTGGGATCTTGGGCACGCACGCACATGCACCTGGCGTGAGTTTAAGCCACCGGGTCCAGGACTCAAACCGCGGTTGACTACGTGGAGTCCAGCGACATAGCCATTACGCTAACTGCTGGTCCCCCCTTGTTGTGGGAATCTGAGGGCTGACCCTAACTACTTCCTTGGAAATTTGATTTTATAGTTTCTTCAGTGTTTACCTGCAAGCATGTGCCCAGATCTAGTTAATCTTTGGTTAATCTAAGCATGTGGATTTCTCTCTCGGTTATTCACAAACGAGCAAGGAATGACGTGAGATCAGTCTGACACTGGCTCTTGCAATTGCCACAGGGTTTGATGAAGTTCACATGCTGGTGTGGAAAATGACATTGAGGGTCACCTCACCATTACTTTTCTCTCGTTTTTGCCAGCCAACTCTGTAGTGACATAGTGTGAGGAAGAAAGTCAAGTCCTAGCTCACTTCGGCAAAGGACAGTGTAGACTTGTCTTCACACACACACACATATTAGTAGGTGTATATTTGACAGGGATAAGAGTCTGAAATTGACGTGGAACCCATGGAGCATTCTCTCTTTCCTGGTATTAAAATGTCTTTTTATGAGAACCAGCAGTTAGCATAATGGCTATGTCACTGGACTCCCACGTAGTCCACCACGGTTCGCGTCCCGGACCCGGTGGCTTAAAACTCACGCCGGGCGCGTGTGCGTGTGTGCCCAAGATCCCGAGAGGAGAATGGAGGAGAAGGGATTGCGGCGTGGCCATCCCCCCTGGGGGGTGATTTCTCGCTTTCTGTCTCTATGTCTCTCTCTGTCTGTCTGGCGAGCGCATGCGCCCTATAGTGAAAACCTCTCCCAAAAACAAAAACAAAAAAAATGTCTTTTTATTAAGATTTAATGTTTCACAGTGATTTTTTTTTATTAATGTAGCTTGATTTTCTAAATGATAAGTTATAACATAACAATTTCTATCATTTTATCTCAAAAATTCTATCATTTTATCTCATTATTCCTATTTTGGTCAATTTTTGATGTATTCTAAAGATGGATTAAGTTTAAAGTAAACTGCATACATAAATATCATTTAAGTACAGTGATGATCTAAAGTATTAAATTTACATAATTGAGCAGGCAAAAAATACATACTTTTGAGAAAATATAGATTAAAAATGAAATAATTGGGACCAGCAGTTGGCTTAATGGCTATGTTGCTGGACTCCCTCGTAGTTAACCGCGGTTCAAGTCCCTGACCTGGTGGCTTAAACTCATGCCAGGCGCATATGTGTGTGTGTGTGCCCAAGACCCCAAGAGGAAAATGGAGAAGAAGGGATTGCGACGTGGCCATCCTCCCTGGGGAGTGATTTCTCACTTTTGGTCTCTCTGTTTTTCTGGCAAGCGCATGCACCTTATAGAAAAAACTCTCTCTAAAGAAAAAAAATAAAATAAAAATAAAAATAATCAAAAGTATAAAAGCATCCAGTAAATATAGATTATTCTCTCCTACTAGTTTGTAAAATTTTTGTGAAAATATGTATGAAAGCTTGTTTGTTTTGTTTTCTATTAGGTTTTTGTCATAACATGCATGCTCTTGCCAGAGAGAGACAGAGAGAGACATGAAAGGGAAAGAGAGAAATTGCCCCACTGGGGGGATGGCCATACCATAGTCTCTTCCTGGGATTCTGGGCATGCATGCTCACATGCCCTTTGTGACTTTCAATCCACTGGGTTCAGGAGTTGAACTGTGGTTGGCTGTATGGAAGTCCAGTGCCTTAACCACTCTGCTACCTGCTCTCTCCTGTATGAAAATTTTGAACTTTCTCTGGAAAAGGTAAAAAAATATTCACCTATGCATATATTACACAGTTTCACAAAGAATATACTGGTAACTGGAACCTAAAAACTGATTTTCTAGAAACCTATAACCACTCTCTCTTTTCAACATCTGGATGAAAATCTCAGTTCCTCCTATCCCCCTTTCTCTGCTCTCTTCCTTTCCTCCCTCCCTCCTTTCTTCTTTCCTTCTACCTTTCATTGTTCCTTCCTTCCTTCCTTCTTTTAGCCTTTTTAAATACACTTTATTGTTTAGAGTGGTTTTTGGGTCCACAGTAAAATAGACCAAAAGTAGAGTTTCAGTATACGCTGCCTCCGCTCCTGCGTGGCCTCCCCTGCTGTCAGCATTCTGTACCAGAGAATGTTTGTTCTTAATGGATGAGCCTACGTTTATATATCATCATCACCAAAGTCCATGATTTTGCATTAGGATTCGTTTTTAGTTTGATACATACTGAGGGTTTGGATGAATATACAAGGGGTCTTCAGAAATTCTTGGCAGTATTTATTATGAAAAAGCTATGCTGGAGTTTCAAAAATTTTTGTACCAAAATACACTGGTATTTTAATCTCATTTTTTCCACAAATGTTTTGAAGTTTCTTTGTAAAATATTAAAGATGCCTCTTCCTTAAAGTTTATTTTATTTATGATATAGGTCATATATGAGTAGCCTAGAGAGACAGAGAGAGAGAGAGAGACAGAGAGAGAGAAAGCACTCTCAATAGGCTCTCAGCATGCCACAATCCCCTTTCCTCAGCCCTCTAAATATTCAGGATCTTGGGCATGCGTGCATGTGTCCAGCATGCTTCCAGGCTGACACAGGGGTCTCAATCCCGTCAGCCGTATGCCGTGCAGTACTGCAGTTTGGTTCACTACCTCTGGCACCACAAGACAGAGTTACATCCTCCTTTACAGTGTAGGGTAGTTTCACTGCCCTAAAATTCCTGTGTTCCCATCTAGCCTGTGTCAACCACTGTCTTTTTACTGTCTCCATAGGATGTAGCCTTTTCAGATTGCCTTTCACTTAGTCATGTGCATTTCCTTTTCTCCCATGCCTTTCCATGGCTTGACCACTTATTTCTTTTTAATACTGAGTAATATGTCATAGTCCATATGTACTATAGTTTATATATTCATCTATCAAGAAACATCTTTGGGGACCAGTAGATGGCATAATGGTATGTTGTCCCACTTAGTCAACTGCGGTTCAAGTCCTGGACACAGTGGTTTAAAACTAGCTGAGTGTGAGTTTGTGTGTGCCAAAAATCCTGAGAGGAGAATGGAGGAGAAGGGATTACAGTGTGCCATCCCCCCCGAAGTATGATTTCTTGCTCTCTGTCTCTCTGTCTTCTGGCAAGTGCACACACCCTGTAGCAAAAACCTCAAAGAAAGAAAGAAAGAAAGAAAGAAAGAAAGAAAGAAAGAAAGAAAGAAAGAAAGAAAGGAAGGAAGAAAGATTGTTGCTTCCAAGTTGTGGCAGTTATGAATAAAAATCATACAAACATCTGTGTGTTGTTTTTGGTGTGGGCATGTTTTCAACTGCTTTGGTAAATACTAAATAGCTAACTTCCTAGATCACATGGTAAGAGTGAGTTTAGTTTGGTAAGAAACTACCAAACTGTACAATTGTGGACTCCCACCAGCAATGAAGGCGAGTTCCTATTGCTCCACATCCCATCCAGCAGTAGGTGTTGTCAGTGTTCTGTATTTCGGCCATTCTAATAGGTGTGAAGTGATGTCTGCTCTGAAAAATTATTTCAAATTGTAAAAGCTTTTAAATTATTTAAGAAGACTACACTTTTCAAGTAGTAAACTTTTGATTTAGCTTTGAATATGCGTATATTTTCATTGGCTCTTTTCAGCTCTGCTATTGAAAATATAAAGATTGACTTTTTTACCAAATTAGCCTTTCAGAATATTCTTTCTGATGCTGTGTGTATTTGTAACATATATATATATATAAACATAATATATATATTATGTTATATAATATATAATATATGTTATATTATATATACATATAATATATATAATATGTATAATATATGTAATATATAATATATATATATGTTATTTCATTAACAGAAAAACAAACGCTAATACAAAATAAGCCAACTTTGGCTTCATTTGTATGTTTACTTTTGAATTTCAACTATTAAAATATATCTTTATTTTTATACCTTGTCTATGACAGTAAATGTTGACATGGCTGGGTTGAAAATATATAGGTTGATATGAGGAACTTAGGCCTAAGCATTTCATTTCAGAATAATTTCCTCTGTAGTTTCTAAGGACTGAATAATTGATCTGCTGTGAGAAAGTGGGCCATTAATATTGTGAAAGAAGCACACCAATTCAAATGGCCACATTGAGGCATAATTAATATCAGAAACCTGTTTCTCTTGCTATAAGGCAAAAACACATTCAGTTTTGAAGCAAAGCAAGACCTTGGTATTCTCCTCACATTAGGGGACTAGAAATCTTAGAAAATTCCATTTCAATCAAATGAGATGAGTTTAAGGTAGATTGGAAGCTGTCAGGGATAGACTAAATAAGGTTGGGGAAAAACAATTTATTCAAGCGAATAAGATATTTCATTCATTTGGTTTACTTTATGTCAATCAAGGAAGGTAATAACTGTACTTTTGTCAGGGGTACCATATTTGCAACATTTATGTTTATGTGTACTGCAGCTAATAGAAAAATATTTTAGAGTGAACATTCCCACAAGGCATTTTTCAAAAATCTGTAGATACTGAGGAAATTTTTTACTTTGCTCTATGGATCTGCTATTTTCTCATCTTAAAAGGTATAATCTGATGCCCAGTAGATATGAAAACATATTTCTGAATGTGTTCGTGTTGGGATCACAGAGTAAATTCACCCTTTAAAATACAGCTTAGGAGTTGTGATACGATTCCCTTTGGAGTCCCGGGGAACTTTTATGAGAAGTATGGTAGTTATAAATAATTTTCATCAGTTCTGCAATCTCATGATATTTTCACGTGTTCCCGTACAATTATGCATTACATGAGTTTATCTGTTAGTCAGTCTGAAGATATATTTCAGTATTTTCTGCTTTATGAAATAGCACCTAACCAGTTATCTGCTTTGTAAGCACATGGAAACACATTTTAAATTTTAACCCTCTTTTCTCTGATTTTTTTTTTTCTCTTCCAAACCACAGTCATTTTGTCACTCTGGATTTAAACTTAATGAATATTTTTGAAATCTCACTTTAGATCTGGATTTCTTATAGGTTAGTTCTTTTCAGTGTTATATCTTTGGAATATGCTCAGTTTCTACATTTAAACTTTGTATTTTGGGCAAATAGATAAACTGGCAAATAAGATTGTTAAGTGTAAACATATTAAAGTGAGAATTTGGTTCCAACTCAAGGATCTAGAGAAACTTGGGGAAAGTCTGATACTTAGATATGCCCTAATTACAGTAAGACACATGAACTTTTTATTCTGTAAATTGCTTGAAATATCCCTCTGTATGCAGCAACAAGACAAATTATGCATGGCAAATTATCCAAGACCAGTGTTTCTCACTCATTTTTCCTTATCACCCACCTGAAAAGTTGTTTTTTTCCTTAGTTCTTCTCATAGCCATGATATTTTAGCAATATCAATTTACTGTTGTATCACAAATATACTGTATACATTTGTTAGTTACTGTGACTTTTTGGAGACAAATTTTTTTCTTTCTCTCAATTTTACTATAGGGTAAACAGAGAGAGAAATAAAGAAAGAACCCTCCATGAGGGGATAGCCACCCCACATTCCCTTTTCTTCTGTTCTTATAGGATTTGGGGTATACACACACACACACACACACACACACACACACACAGTGTTTTTCAAGCTGCTGGGCCTGAGACTCGAACCACACTACTGGCTACCTTGAATCCAGTTGTCTTAACTGCCACACCACCAGCTGGCCCCAAACCATTTTCAAATCTAAGATTTTGTTTGCCCCTAAACACAAATTGTATCCCCTGTGGGTGGTACTGTCCCCATATAGAAGGCATGTACTGAATTATCAAGAAACTTTTTTCAATTAATGTCTACCTTACAGGCTTACTATTTAGAGATCACTGATTAATTACTGCAGGTAAAAGGTAAAATAGAACCCAAAACCTATCTTTGAGAAATATATTATTTCCAGAGATTATATGGCCACATTACATAAAATTAAATAGCATAGCTTCAAGTACAAAGTAAGATAGGTCAGACAATTTTGAACAAAGGGGGTACTGAGAAGGGTAGTTTCTAGACAGAAATATAAAGCATCCTGAAATATGAAAATCTGAAGTTGGATTTCAGAGTATGTGGTAGGCTCAAAATTGCTAATGATGTGACTCCTCGGAGGGAGGAATGGCAAACACAATGTGATAGGAATTAAGCAGGATAAAGCAGCCAGTACCTTGGCAGGGAAGTGTAAGAGCGACAAGGTGAGAAGTTGGTATCTAGAGTAAGATACCTGATTGATGATTAACCTTAAATGCTAAGCAGGATGTTTTATATTTTATATAAGTTCAATATCTAGGCCAAAGAAAAAGGGCAATGATGTTTCTCTTGGATTTCGATTCAGTTGGAAGTTTTAGGGGAGGGAATAATTATAACTGCAGTGAATTGACTTTGGGTATGCATACATGTGTATGTGGAGTGAAGGCAGAAATGGGAGGAAGGAAAGAGAATACAAGGCGATTGAAGCACAAAAAGAAATCTTAGTCCCTTAATAACCTAACAGATAACTAGTTATGAGGGACAAAAGTGCATATAACATTCTTAAATAAAATATCAGTGAAAACTGAAAAGGAAATAAGAAAAGACTTTTTCCCAATTATTTTACTAAGAATAAGTTTAAAATTAATTTGATTTAGAAATTCAATTGAATTTGAGTTCAGGGAAGTTTCGACTAATCCTTTCAAACTAGCTAAATTTTCATCAGTATTCCATTTGATGTTTCTTCATGTGCCTGGAGTGATGCAAATTCAAAAGCTGATTTTTACAGATTTATTTCATTTTTTACTTTGATCCCCTATGAATGCATTTTGAAGTAACTTTATGACTTATGGTGGTAGCTTTGGCTTACCTGTTATCAATTTGCAAAAACAAGGAATTACACTATTAAAAAGAAAAATAATTCAACCAAATACATCAGAAATCATATTTATTTTAAAATTTAAAGTCCTCATAGATTAGAAAAAAATGATAATAATAATGAACATTTATTAAAGACTTTTCTAAGTATATATATACATTATCTCAGTTACTCCTTACAGTAGTACTATGAGTGAGAACTATTAGTACTCTTCTTTTGGTAATGAGAAGACTGAATCACAGCCTTTAATTGACTTGCCCAAGGACACAGCTCGCTTATAAGAGGAGGTGAGAAGATGCACACTTGTTCCCTCTGGCTTCCATGAGCACATGCTTACCCATTATATTGGACTTCTCTCTGTAATAGGAAATAGCTCTATTTTTCCTCTAGAGTGTAATTTTGAAAGAATGATATTTTTAAAAATAAAAAAATCTGGGACCAGCAGTTAGCGTAATGGCTATGTCGCTGGACTCCCACGTAGTTGACCGCGGTTCGAGTCCCGGACCCGGCAGCTTAAACTCACGCCGGGCACGTGTGCGTGTGTGCCCAAGATCCCGAGAGGAGAATGGAGGAGAAGGGATTGCAGCGTGGCCATCCCCCCTGGGGGGTGATTTCCTGCTTTCTATCTCTCTGTCTCTCTCTGTCTGTCTGGCGAGCGCACGTGCCCTATAGCAAAAACCTCTCCAAAAAAAGAAAAAATAAATAAATAAAATAAAATAAATAAAAATAAAAATAAAAAAATAAAAAAATCTTATATTTTTCTTCTACTTGTAATAATTTCAGGTCTCTCATTGCTGAAAGGATTAATCAAAGCTCCTTCAAATGGCCCGCAGGCTCATAGGGCTCCATCCTGTCTGTTTCTACAGCTATCCTTCTGCTCAAGTACTCTTCCTCCTGCCACTTGTAGGTCTCACTATAGAAACAATGGGTTATTTTCAGTTCCTTGAACATACCATCCTATTTCTTACCTTCTCACTGCCTAGAATATCTTTATCCCACAGACAGTCTGCTCAGATATTCCTGATAGATTTTCAAAACTGGTTCAGATGCCACCTCATCTCTGAAATCTCTCTGAACAAATCTCCCCCCAGGATTAATGAATCCCTCCCTCTTATGTCCCTTGTATCTTTTTATGGTGAATTATACCATCATAGATAGTGTTACTTAAGAACCTACAATCTTGTGATGCCTCTTAAGACTGGTGTTATGTACAACAATTCTTTGTATTGACAGCTACAGCATTGTCTGAGTACATTCTAGACATACAGTAGTGTTTGTTGTGATGAGTAACATATAAAATGAAAAAAATTCACTTTAATTTTAATGTCCTGCTTTTGTTTAAGATCACTATCATGATAAATCCTCTCAATGAAAACGTGTAAATTTTTAAAACAGTGATATGTGGGGACCGGCAGATGGCATAATAATTGCATAACTGTACCCCCACATGGCGGACCACAGTTTGTGTTCCAGACCCGGCGGCTTGAAACTCACTGGGCACCTGTGCCAGTGTGCTCAAAATCCTGAAAGGAGAATGGAGGAGAAGAGATTGCAGCATGGCCATCCTTCCCGGGGAATGATTTCTCACTTTCTGTCTCTCTGTCTCTCTCTTGCAAACGCACACACCCTATAGCAAAAAATTCAAAAAAAAAATCCAGTGATATAAAAATATTTAATAGTGGAAATTTTTTGAAATGAAAAAAAAAAAAGCAATTGAGTTGTTGGGAAATTCATGACATAGTTTCACATAGAAAAGTATGTCATGACTTTCCCAACCACCCATTGCACTCTGCTAAATAGAGTTCAATTGTCTCATATTTACATGCCCTTTGACTGGAAATCTCTGACTCTTTCCCTCTCTTAATTGTATGGGCCTTGATGAGTATATCTGATTTTATGGTATCACATTTTTGACAGTCACCCTATATATTGTTTAACTTTTAAAAGTTTATTTCATGAGAGAGAGAGCATGGCAGGGAGTATGTGTGTTTGCATGCAGTGTGCTTGTGAATCCCAGTGAGAGGGACAGGCACTCCTGACAAGGTCTCATCATGCCAGGATCCTTTTGTACCAGCCTAGTATCTAGTCAGGATTTGGGGCAGGTGCATTCCAGGATTTTAGTTTAGGTAGGAATCTGAATTATAGTCAGCCATATGGTTTCCAGCACTGCAGATCAATATGCTACCCCTGTGCCACCATGACTGAGCCCGATTCTGGAATTAAACAAATACATCATTGTCTCTCAGCCTCACTGGAGAAATATTCAGAGGGATACCCTGAAGAAGAGAGGGAGCCTGATTCTTACTGAGCTCTTTCATTGCTCCAGACACGTTGTCAGGAGACTTTCATTTGGGAGATAATAAAGTTCTGTGAGTAAGAGGACAACGTTTGCTCAGACTATCTAAAGTCTCAGGGCTTTTTTGTTTTTTTTATTTTTTTGTGTTTTCCTAGCATCGTGATGTGAGATGAGCTACTTAGTTCTTTTATGACTCATGTTCCTCATCTCTAAAGTGAATATAACGTCTCTTAGAACTTCTGTGATAATTCTATGGCAACACTTTGACAAGGTCTTCCATAATAGGCATGTGACTACCACTGGCATCATCGTTATCATCACATCACTACTAACACAGATTGCTCTCTCTACTCCTCATAACAACACTGTAAAGTTGGTGGCCAATAAGCTTTTACACTGAATTATAAATAGCATCAGGAAAGAAAATGTTTTTCGTTTGTCTTTATAGCCATAGTGACAAGGTCAATATCTAACACATAGATGCTTATAAAGTTTGGGAGTCCCCAAGGCAAGCCTTACTTCTGACACCAACTGCAGATTCAGAGGTTCCTGTAATCACACATACATCTGACATCAATTGCATACTCAGGAATTTCCAAGACTTCCCTCTGATTTGGTAATACATGAGAGGATTGGCAGAACTTGTTGAATGCTATTATTTTTATGATTATGGTTTATTACAGTCAAAAGATACATATTAAAATCAGCCTAGGGAAGGAAGGAAGCACATGGGGCAGAGACCAGGCGAATTCCAGGTACAAAACTTCCATTTGCTGTCCTGTCCCAGTGGAGCTGTGGGCAGCACTAACTCCTCCTGTTGTTACGTATACTGCGATACACAAAGTATCACCAACTGGGAAAGTTCATCCAGGCCTTATGTTCTGATATTTTACTGAGGCCTGGTCACGTGGATGTGGTTGACTGCACACGTGGCTGAGTTTAGTTTCCAGCCACTGTGGAGGCTGAGTTTAGTTTCCAGCCACTGTGGAGGCTGAACTGAGAGTCCTCTCATAAATCATGATGTTAACATGGACTGTCCAGTGCCATCCAAAGACCCAAGATAAATAAAGGTGTTTTTCAGGCTGGACATTCCGAGACTTAGAGGTTACCTCCTACAGGCCAACAGTAAAGCCCAGACTAAGTCACTTTACATCAGGTTAATGCTGTACCACGCAGTGCTCCAAGGTATTTTGAATTAATCAATTAGATATTGAATCCAGATAATCAGAAAAAGAAATAACAAGATCCTCTCAATGCTTAGTGCTTGGGATGCTTAAAGTTGAATTGATCTTGATTGTTTTTTTTTTTGTTTTTTGTTTTTTTTTTTTTATGATTTGCCAGATGGTGCATATGCTCACCAAAGGAAAGAGACAGAGACACAGAGAGAAAAAGGGAAAGTGAGAAAACATCTCCTAAGGGGGGATGCCTATGCCACCATTCCTTCTTTATTTTTCCTTTCAGGAGTTTGGGCATGCACACACATGCCTGTCATATTTTTTAAGCTTGCAGGTCCAGGAATTGGACTGCACAATCAGCCATGCAGGATCCTGCTCTCTTAACCATCATGCCACTGGCTGGCCTGATCTAAAGAAAAATTATAAGGAGGATAGAGTAGGGTGGTGAATAGCAGATTTTCTATTTGTATATTGTGTCTATAATTCTGATAATGAACTTTGTACTAATTAATTAAAAGTGGTTATCACAGATTGATAGATTAATCACGCCCGGTATACATTTCTTTCTCATCGAAATCACTAGGCTGATATATCTAAAATATAGAAAATATACACAAACATGCCTGGTTCCAATTCTCCTTCTCAGGAATCAAGAAGAAAATGACAGGGACAAAATTGGAATTATGAATTCTGGCTATACCTTAATTTTTCCACCTTAAAGCAAAAGAGTCTATGAGCCATTCTTAAAACTGAAATCTATTGTAACTTCTCTGAGAAAATGTTTTTTAGGAACCTCTCTTTTTTATCCTTAACCAGTTTCCTGCAAAACAGCCACAGAGAGGCCCAGCTGCAGTGGGCAGCACCAGCACAATGTGCTGGAGGCCACGAGGAAAATCAGGGTTCAAGTCCTGGATGAATGTGTGCAACTGAACGCACACATGCCTGTGGGGATCCTGACTGGCTAGGCAAGGCTTGGAAATCACAGCCCGACATCCTATTGAGGGTGCTTATCTTCCTCTATTTCTCTCTCTCATGAAAATACATAAATAAGCTAAACTTTCAACAAAAAACAAAAATAGCATCAGAGGGAATTGGAAATGACAATCCTTAGATATCTTACTGACTAGATTCTTCTGTCATAAGCCCCCAGTACTTATTTTGGGTAACTATAATGTACACAAATGTATGTCTGTTAATATATTCTGAATGTTTCTCAACAAGCAAGCAGAGGAAGGCCAGAAAATATTCTTTCGACTTGAGAGATATTGGAACAATGGAAAATGTGTTCTTGTTATTGTATAATTTTTTCCCTAGTGCTAATGAATCTATATAAAAAATTCAAAACTGTGCCAATTATGATTATTCAATTATTATTTCCCTTTTTGCCTTGGTCCCTCTCCAACAGCAAAAGGATTGAGGTCAAAATTATAATAGCTTGGGGCCTGCAGGTAGCATGGTTGTTAAGGGTGCTAGAGCCCCATATGGCTGACCATGGTTTGAGTCCCAGACGTGGTGGCTTTCTCTCTCTCTTTCTCTTGCATTTTGTTCCTTTCTGGTCAAATTTAAATAAATAAATAAAGTTACATAAAATCTTTTAAAAAATTATAATAGCTTGACAGTTATACCATCAACAATAATAACACCAAGACACAAATACAAGGCATCTGTGACTTTGTGATGCAGGGACATTTACATCTTGTTAGTCGGGCACCACACACGTGTCGGGCATCCTGTTACCATGTCCATTGTACTGCTAAGGAAATGGCAACACCGATAGGGTAATCAACTTGTCTCAAGTTACATTTGTATTAGCCGATAGATTTGGTTACTCTTTACTGTACTTTAATTTTTTCCACATTAGCTTGGTAGCCTGGTAGAGAGCAAGAAGATATTCTTAAAAATGAGGGACATTCAGATGGGATTGGGGGTAAGTGAAATATATTCCTAAGCTACTTTCGAGATAGCCCCAAACCTGCTCATGGTTTCCGTAGACTGTGTAGCTAGGTATGTAGGTATGTGACTGTAATTATGATAGAGATTGTTTGGCTGCATGTATCAAGAGCCCGATCCAGGGCTTCAAGTATGGGGGGAGGTGCCCACAGAGTCAGCTATGTAATTTTGTTCACAGTTCCCTTCAATCTATGCCTGCCTCCCCACTGGGCCAATTTATACTGCAGTGTAAAGTAATGAACAGTTACAGTGTCCCTGGGGAAAATCAGCAAGTTTTACTCGTATTGCATTACAGACAATTGTTATGTACACTTCCCCATTAGTCAGGTTGAGCAGACATAAATGAAATCCACAGTTATTTCCCAAATCTCATTAAGACATCACTTTACCCTTATTTCCACAAAATCTTTTACTAGGTGGCTAAGAGGTAACCAGATAGATTGATTTCTGTTTCACTGTCTCTGTAATTCTTTTCCCAGAATCTGGCAGAGGGATTAATAGGATTAAAACTAGTTTTGAAAGAATTGGCAGCAGAATAGAACTAGGAAGGAAAAAAAAAAAGGATGATTAATAATTTAGATAATTAGGTCCCAAATAATCAACATGTTTTACAACCCTCCACAACAGTTTGATTCCAATAAACCAATAGATCTTGAAGAATTATATGGTCTATTGCCCAGCCAGCTCCCTCAGCTTTCCCCAGCATGCTCCCCCTCAAAGAACAGCTCATTCTTCCACCTCCCCTGTGATCATAAGATTTCAGAGAAATAAAAATAACATTGCTATTTCTGAGATAAAAGTTTAGAGCCTCTTACTTTAGTCCTTAGATGAGATTTGGTTTTAATTGAAATTATTTTTGTAAGTAAAAAAAAATTATCTAAAAAGACTGTAACAATTTGAAGATTTCTCTATGAGCAGAACTGGGATATACCCAGGCTCATGGAAGATTGGAACCAGATACTAGAACATTCTGAAAGGGCCCAGGAAATTATACACCCTTCTCTGCCTGTCTGTCTTCTTGTCTTCCTCTTCCTTATCAGGACTACAGTGTTTCTAGGTCTTGTTTCTCTTTGCACATCCAGTTCATTGGTTTGTCATGGGCATTGGATGGTTTTCACTGCAAAGGCACAGATGGAGGGCTTACTTGGTTCTCTTGTCAGCTCAAGTATAGAGTATCAGGAACTTGACTAAAAAAGGCCAACTGAAAATCTGTGGGATGGCAACAACCGTTTGTAATAAGTTATACACATATCTGTTTCTCAAAAAACATGAATATCCTCTTGGATAATATCCCATTTTATTTTCATTGTTTCTTCTAAAACCTGACACAGTGCCTTATATTGAGAAAGCAATTGTTTATGTGATTTTAAGTGATGATGGTATTTTGAATGAAATAGCATGGTCATTACACTTAGAAAGTATGCATAATTAGTGGTTCTCAAAAAGATATTTCTCAGTGTTCACCGCATTGGAGGAGAGCGGGAACACAGGGGAGAGGTGTGGGCAGCAGCCCCCAGTGTTACAGCCGTCCAACGAAAATGGAACATGCTTCTTCATGCTCCCAAAAGCACATTTAAAATATTTATGTATGTTCTGTATAGATATAAAATTTTGAATTAAGCAAAAACAAAAATCACCTGCAGCCCCAACAAAAAGAAAATAGAGGCAACACATACATGGACTCAGTAAGTGTCCAGTTGTGTGCATTAATGCCACCCTCCATCAGCCATAGAAACGTTATGTCTCTGAAGTAATCATTTTGATCCCAAACAGCCTACATCACTCAAGTTTTAAATTTCATTTTAAAGTCTTGTTGGCAGTTTATTCTATATAACTAACAAAATATCAGTCTAAAATTAGTTTCAACTGTTCATTTAAAATAATTATACACTTATTTTTAAAAAGGTAGATGCAGTTGAACTTTTGGTATCACAAAAAGGCTATTTTGATAAAGGCTATTGATCACATGACCCTGAGTCACTACTGGTTGATGGACTGCATGGTTTTGGAAATTGATTTGTGCCATAGTAGTTTGCATGTACATGCTCTCCAATGAAGGCTCACTTGATTCATGTGGCAATGAACTGAGATATACCCAGGTTCATGGGAGAGTGGATGAGGATTTATTGATGAGGATGGGTAAGGTCAGAGGCAGCAGGTGACTTTCCCAAGATCATACGACTACTAAATGGTAGTGTTATTCTGTGTAAGCTCTTAAAATAAATTATTCATTTGTTGCCCAATTATTCAGGTTAAGAGTCTGTGCCAATTCTTAAAAACTTAAACAATAGCTAATTAATTAAAGCTGGCTTTCAGTTTTTCAATAGAAGGCATGCTGAAACAAAAGAGAAGTTTACTTACATGAGATAATGTCCAAAAAAATCTAATCAAGAGTGTGCTGTAGCCAAGTGAACTGATCAGATTTGTTTTCATAATAAATGTTCTGAAAACAGAAATCCCAAGATTACAATATTAGTGAAGAAAAGGAGCCATGGAAAAGAGGAACTTAACTAGAAAGTATATCAATACCAGATCTCCATTTTGGGCCAACCAGATGGTGTGGTAGTTAACGCAGCAGAACCCCATTGGCCAACTGTGTACAATCCTAGAAATGGTTAGTCTCAGAGACTAAATGTTTTTTGTGCTTTATTTTCCTGATCCTGAGTAGAAAATTATTTTGTTATCTCAGATACCATGGCCAAAAAATAAAAACTAATTAATTATCATTCTTCTAAGAAATTCCCTTAAGTTTCTAGTCAGGCATTCACCATTCTGTGGAGATAATCACAGGTTTCACACACAGTGTGTGCTTTCTTTAGAGGATGCCTCTTGTGGCAAACTCATGGGCAGAGATGAACCTCCTTTTAACAATTTCTCCAAATGGTGCTCTTCAGCCTCTTTTACCCCCAAGTAAGCATAATTTCTGTGGGTTAGTGTTAGTCCTAAGAAAAACGAACTAAATTTGCCCAGTTGAGCCTAGTATAAATTTCAAATATGTCTACAGTGTGGTGTATTGATTATAGTGAAATTAAGGTGGTGTGTTGAATGGCAAGAGTGAAATAGAGTCTAAGAATACATGCTATGATTTTGGGTGTAAGTCTTTTAGCCATTATGAATATAGATATCCTTATCTGTACTACAGAGGTAAATAAAATGCATACTTTATGAAATTATACTATATCAAAACTACCCTGTATATAAATGCCCTGTACAGGTAAAACTCTATTTATTTTCCATAGTTGCTCCTAATAGGTCATTTATCTAACATTAACTTTTAATTGTGAGGCACATAAATCATCTAAAGGAAAAAAGAGAAAATTAGCTCAAGCTTATTAAATATTATTTGCCCACTGACTGTACAACCGGTGGATCCTCTGAGTACCCCGAATCATTAGTTCAAAATTGCCCTTGTCAGCAATGGTAAGCTCCACCTGTTCCTCCAAAGCTGTCCTCAAAGATGAACAAGATGAGAAAATGAGAAGATGACTGCCTAACATTTAGTTACATGGAGAAACAGAGAAAGTACTATGAACATATGATTTGGCAACATGTTTTATGGTGTGTTCATTATAAATGTGATGGAGACAAGGATGCATGCTACATAAAAAGTCACGGAGGGAAGAGTCAAAACAGGCTTAGGCCCTGTGCAGTGATTCTGGTTCCAAGTCTTTTAACTATCTGAATGTGGATATCTTTACCTGTGCTACAGAAGTAATTAAATATGACACAGAGCATGTGAAATAACATAAATGAACTATTTTTTCCATTATAAACATTATGTAAGTATTTATAAGCTCTTGGCTGTCTGAATAAAAAGGTGCAGTAAAAGGCGATGTGAAATTGCTATGCGTGAATTTGACCAGTGCAAATGTTTACTTGAATAGCTATCAGTTGAACTGAAAAATAGTTTGTCAACTAATACTAACATAGCACTCTCATAAGAGATTATCTAATTTCCAGAATGCCAGATCTGTTCCTAGGGACTAATTCTCACATTGGGAGAATCTCATTGTGTCAATAATATTTAAATGAGTCACTGTTATTTGTAAACCTTTCATTGAGATAGCACAAAATAATATGTGAAAAACATGATTATATGGTTATCACTGTTTAATAGGGTTTGCAGCCTTCATGTACAAATAACAGCTGCTGGAGCAAGCCCTCAATTAATTTTACATAACAGGAGCAATTTTACACAATTACTTGAAAATATCTGGCCATGTTCCATTTTTTCTGACATAAACATATGGGCCAAAATCACAAGAAACAATTACTTCAAAGAGATCTCTTATAATCATAGTTATATAGGAGTTAATATCATTTCATATTAACTATTTCAACTTCTATGCAATCAAATTTGATGTTAAAAGTTGTTTTCCTATGGATCATGATGATTCTTAGTTGCTATGAGAGCTAACTTTTACTGAATATTTACTAAATTGCAGGCTTCTGCTAAATATTTGAAATGCATTACCTTCTTTAATCTCAGACTTCATAGAAAACAGATTTCCAATGTTGTTGGTTTTTTTTCTTATAGGCGAAGGAACTAGCTGAGCAAGGTTAAGTAATGTGACCAAGAGCACAGTGACCAATGAGCAGAATAGGAAAGCCTTAAACCCAGGTTGGCATGTATCTCAAGCCAATTTTCTTTAGCACAAAGACTCTGGTTTCTTTTTTCACTATTCAGCATGTTATTTTCCAAAGCTAAATTCAATATAAGATTTGTATTTCTAACTATAATTATAAATTTCTTCAAAATGCATGTGTTTATTAGCAGAGGTAATTAGTAACATCATTTAGGCACCATCAGCTATTTTTTCTTTGCTAATTATCCATTTAAACATTCATTTCACATGTATTCATTAAGCATCTACTAGAGTCAAGCCTCTGCTTGAGTTGACATATTTAGTCACTCATTCTGCCAAGAAATGCAGATGTATATTCCCTAGTCAGGAAGCATATTTCTTTCTAATCATTTTTATCTCAGGATCTGCTTCCTTCCCATTTGGGAAGAGAATAATTATGACTGGGTCCAGATTCTATATATAGCTAATATCTTTTAATCACACTTCTCTCCATTATTTTCCTTTACCCTACAGACACCGTATTATATAATCTGTCATTATTGCATAATTTGTAATTATGCACCCATTTTCTCTTGCTGTTTTTATTTATTTATTCATTTTGCTGGAAGTTATATGTGCTTGCTGGGGGTGAGAGAGAGAGAGAGAGAGAAAAAGAGAGAAGAAGAAGAAGAAGAAGAAGAAGAAGAAGAAGAAGAAGAAGAAGAAGAAGAAAAGGAGGAGGAGGAGGAGGAGGAGGAG
Source organism: Tupaia tana (assembly GCA_026018925.1). NCBI lineage: Eukaryota > Metazoa > Chordata > Mammalia > Scandentia > Tupaiidae > Tupaia > Tupaia tana. The sequence goes on along the minus strand of JAKSZU010000013.1, from coordinate 43,906,175 downwards.
GAGGAGAAGAGAAAGCATCCCCCCCCCCCCCACACACACACACAGGGGCATGATCAAGTCACAATTCCTTGTCCTCCCTTTTTCCCTACTTTTAGAATTTTGGACTCATACACATATACACTCCACATACGTTTTTTTTTTTTTTTGAAGAGGTTTTTGCTATAGGGCGCATGCGCTCACCAGACAAAGACAGAGAGATAGAAAGTGAGAAAGCACAAAATCACCCCCCGGGGGGGAGATAGCCATGCCGCAATCCCTTCTCCTCCATTCGCCTCTCAGGATCTTGGGAACGCCGGCACACGTGCCCAGCGTGAGTTTTAAGCCACCAGGTCCGGGACGCAAACTGCGGTCGACTACATGGGAGTCCAGCGACATAGCCATTATGCTAACTGCTAGTCCCTCCACATATGTTTTTTAAGCCACCAAGTCCAGGACTTGAACCACTTATCTGACCAAGTAGAATCCAACTACCTTAACCACCAACTCACACTGTTCTATTTTCTTTTACTCTGTAGACTCTATAAGGAGAGAAAGGATATCTTACTAATCATGCTTTCATCTCTCATATTATAATCTTGTGAGTAATGAATTGTATTGTCTGAATGAGCGAATGAATCCTTCAGTACTCCAGAGAATTCAGTATCAATGTCTGAGATAATTCTAGAAAGAAGACAAATCCTTTTTTACTGTATTCACAAGGTATCAGTAATGACTAGCTCAGTGGAATAACAGAAATGGCTGGAAATGTCCTTTAGCTCTCATTGAAAGCAAGGTTTTTTGAGGCTTTTACCTGTCATGTGCCAACTTCTCAGGGTGAATTACACAATTGTACAATCCTATTATTAGTATGTAAAAATCTTAATTTCTTTTTTAATCATAAAATGTGGTATCCTATGCTTTACTTTAAAATAATAAATAACTAGAAGTCACCTTTTTGGCTACTTATCACCCTCTGTAAGAGACTCTCATAATGTTTATCATTTTGTGATAACCATCTTTGTATCAGGCACTAAGCTGAACACTTATATATTTGCAAGTTGCCCCTTACAATCAAACATAAGTATTATCTATATTTTATATTTAAAAAATGGAGCCAAAGCTTAAGGAGATTAATTTGCTCAAGACCACTTAGTATGTAAGTGTAAGCCTGGTCTCTTAGAGAAAACCCTCTGTATTCTGCAATAATAATATCCTCTTATTTTAGGGAAACAGAGTAAATGCAACCTTAGACTTTATATTCTTCTAACTAACATTCACAGTCACTAAAATGTGCCCTCTTTTTAGTTCTTCTAAGCTTATAAGCACTATTTTTTTTAATTTACTTTTTTTTTTTTTTTTTGGAGAGGTTTTTGCTATAGAGAGCCTGCGCTCACCAGACAGAGAGAGACAGAGAGACAGAAAGCAAGAAATCACCCCCCCAGGGGGATGGCCATGTCGCAATCCCTTCTCCTCCATTATCCTCTCAGGATCTTGGGCATGCATGCACACGCACCCAACGTGAGATTAAGCCACTGGATCTGGTACTTGAACCGCGTTCGACTACATGGGAGTTCAGTGACATAGCCATTATGCTAACTTCTGGTGCCAGCAGTATTATTTTTTAGAAGTTTTTGCTTTAAGGTGCATGTGTTCACTGGAAAGACAGAGAGAGAGACAGTGAGATGGAAAGTCAGAAAGCATACTTGAGGGGATGGCCCAACCCAATCCCTTCTACTCCATTCTCTTCCTGGGATTTTGGGCATGCACCCACAAGCAGTCGGTGTGATTTTGAAGGCACTAGGTCTGGGACTTGAACTGTTGTCATCCATGTGGGAGTCCAGAAATGTAACCACTATGCCATGTACTAGTACTTTTAAAAAAATGTTTTGGCAGGACTAGCAGATGACATAATGGTTGCATAGCTGGACTCCTACATGACTGATTATGGTTCCAGTTCCAGATCCAGCAGTTTGAAACTTATGCCAGGTGCATGTGCATCTGTGCTCAAAATACCTGGAGGAGAAGGGATTGAGATATGGCCATTTCCCCTGGGGGAGTGTCATTTCTCACTTTCGTTTCTCTGTCTCTGTTTCTCTGGCGAGCACACATACCCTATAGCAAAAATCTCTGTAGAAAAAAATTTTATAAGAGTTAAAGTGAGAAAGTACCTCCCTTCCATGGGGAATGGTTGTATTTATAATGCCTGCTCCTCCATTTCTCCCTCCTTTCAGGATTTTGCGCACATTTCTCAAGCCATTGAGTACAAGACTTGACCCACATAGTCGACTATGTGAGATCCACCTGCTTTAACCACCACGCCACCAACTGTCTCTGTAGATACATTTCTGTTGAACAAATGAATGAGATCTATTTCTATCATTCAACAGATTTTAGCACCCTACTGTGAAGAACACATGCTAGACCCTGAGGAAGAAATAACCCTTGATTAGACCTAATTCTTCTTAAGAAGCTTAATGTTTAGTAAAGAGATAAGATATACATACATACAGACTGCACATGTAACTAGAATATAAAAATGTGTTATATTTTTCCCAGTGAGAAGCACACATTTTAAAAAGAAAAAAAAGTACACCTGCTTTTAGCTAGAATGATAAGGTTTTTAAAGAAAATGGTTAAGTGGACCAGCAAGTGGTGTGGGGGTTAAGGCACTCAACGGAGTGGATCTCACTTGTCTTACTTCATGGTTCATGTCTCAGATTCCTTGACTTGAAAATCACACTGGGCACATGTGGGTGCTTGCCCAAATCCTGAGAGGAGAATGGAGGAGAAGGGACTATGACATGGTCATCCCCACTGGTGGGGGTGACTTTTCACATTCCTTCTCTCTTTCTGTCCCTCTCTCACAAGTATACACACCCTATAGAAAAACTAAAAATAAATAAATAAATAAATAAACCCCCCCAAATGTGATTAGTTTTCAATGACACTTATAAAATGACACTTAGAATTAAAATGTGTAGAGACCCAGCCTGGTGGTGCTATAGATAGCAAACCAAACTGCAGTGCTAGAGGCCACGTGGCCAACTGGAGGTTTCAAGCAGGTCATCTTGAAAATACAGTAGGTGTGCCAGTTAATGGCATGATGGTTGAGTCAGCTGGATCCCACATGGCTGACTTCACAGTCTACATCCCAGACTCAGTGACTTGAAAGACATGTGGCACATCTGTGCAGGTGTGCCTAGAATCTAGAAGGAAGGAGAAAGAGAGAGGAGAGAGGCTTGTGACATGACCATTTCCCATGGGAGTGTGCTTTCCCCCTCTCAACACCCCTCTTCAGCAAGGACACAGGTCCTCTGGCAAAATTTAGGGGGAAAGAAGCATGCTAAGCATGCATGTGCATAGCTATGATCCTGACAAGCTGGAGAGGTAGGAAAAAGAGATCTTACTGGGACAGGACCCTGTCAGGACTGTCAGGGTACTTCTCTCTCTCTTGTGCATGTGTGTACATATACTCTCCACCATGAATAAAATAAACTTGAAAGAATAGTCCAATGTGTAGAAATAGGTAAGGGCACTTTGCTTGATTAAAAATTAACCCACAGGATTAAGAACAGCAAGCTGGTGACACAGTTGGGGAAATGGAAAAGTAACACTGTGAGCCATGCATATGTAAACAGAGAGCAGAGAAGCCAGGAAAATGGATCTTTTGGTTAAGGCTGAAGTTAGAATCCTGGTGACAGTTCCCATTTAGGATTTAGAATGAAAGTTTATTTTATGGTTTAAGAAATAAGAACAGCAATTTAACACTCCATGAAAAAGATTATCCTTTGGAATGCTTCTAGTTCAAACTATCCTTTTTATTTATTTATTTATTTTGGCAAGTTTAGTCTTTTTCTCCCCAGGGTGATAAATTTGCATCACGTATACTTATGGGATTTTTGCTTTCAAATATAACAAACTTTCTTTTCTTAAAAAACACTATTTTTAGCTCATTTCTCTGTTTTTAAATTCTCTTTCTCTTTTTTTTTTTCTCTTTTCAGCAAATAGTGTGATGCTTTGTTTCTTTTGACTATAATTGAGGCCATAATTTCCACCATCTTAATTTTATAAAGATGTGAAATTCTTGGTGTTTTTCTTCTAATTGTACGTCAGAGTGTTTATGAAGTCCTGATTTTGCTCAGAATATATATTACTGATTCAATGGACATTTTTTTCTGTCCTTATTATCACATTTAATGAGAAAGCTGTAATGAATCCTAGGAAGTTATGGGGTCCAGACAAATGACTGACAAAGACATCTTTTTTTCGTTAATGAAAGTTTTGAAATGATATTTAAAAACCTTGGTTGGCTAAACCTGTGGTGGATAAATTTAAGATAGATAAAATGTCTATTTTGCTTATGCTATAATTATCATTTGTTGATGTTCCCATTCCAAAATGATAATAGCTGAGGCCTCCTCCCCTAGTACCATTTTTCTATTATACTAACTTCTGACTAGAGCCAGACTTTTGAATGCTTGTGTATCTTTTGAAGTCTGTAGGATGTCTGTGACCCAAAATCTTATTACTAAAGATTTTATCTTGTCATTTGCGATGAATTGTGACTCATAAATGGCATGGATGAAACACGGTAACTCTGTTAATATTGTGCTTTGATAATCTGATAAGATGTCATCCATTTTCAACATGGGACTGAAAAGGAAAAGTAAAACTGAGAACAGCTGAAGATGTGAACCAAATTGTGTTTCACGAACTAAGCCCTTCCAACTTGAAATAAAGCATAAGCTTATCATCATATAATTTACCTGGTATTTACTGTGGCAAGGAGCTGTAGAGGAAAGGATGAAATATAGTCACAGTCCTTGAAATGTGTTATAACTGAGACAAGAACATTAGGGCATAAGAGGCCAGACAGGTGTCCTTCAGTGGAAGACCAGATAGGTGTCCTTCAGTGGAAGGCAACACTGTGAGGTGGACGCGCATGGGGAAGTTCCAGATAATATCATGAGCACACATGTGCCCATGGTCCTGGGTTGGTGGAGGTGGGGAGGTGGATCACAGCACTGTCTTTCTGTCTTTCTCTGGCTCTCTTGCTCATGAAGAGTAAATAAATAAACTTTACAAAGAGAAAAAGAGAACTCAGTACAATGAGGGTAGCTTTTCTGGATTCTTCCTGCACTCATACAACCCTACTCATTCTGCCCTTCATATGGAAATCTGCAGTGATGTTGTCCGGGCACTACAGGCTCTGAGCTGTATTAATTCCAGCAGTCATGGAATGGGCTGAGTTGTTTTTGTGGAAACATGTACCTGCAATTAAGCTCCCAAATCTTCCCCTCTGGTGCAGGAACTAGCAGCAGTGAAAGGAGGCGACTACATGTCAGACTTCTCACTGTGTTCTGCCCATCAGATGTGTCTTGGGCCACCTTCTCCCATGACCCTATGCCATTAAGCCCCCGAGTCTTCCCCATGGTTCGGGAACCAGTGGCAGCAAGAGAGAAGGACTGACTGCAATGGGACCACATATCTCAGACTTCTGGCTGCTGTATTTTTTCTTACCCAAATGTATTTCGAGATTTCATAGTTTGCTGAATCATGTACGTGTGCCATGTGACTTCTGTGTCTTCCTCCAGTCGAATCTCTCCAGCTCAGCACCCAGGTGCACCTGGGAAAAGAACCAACACCTAAAGCTGCTTACACATACCCTTCTCTGATTGGAAGACAAGGCCCTCTCCTAAAAACATGCCTGAGAAGTAGAGAACTTCTACACTACAGAAGCAACTCAAAAAATGTAAGAAGTGTATAAATCATCAGATGACCAGAAACCAGTGCAGAAGCACAAGAAATATGACAAACAAGGAAATATCTCTCCCACAAGGGAACAGAACTAAGTTTGTAGCAATGAGAACTCATAAGAAAAAAATGGAAAGGTGGCAGATAGAAAACCTAACAACGCACCTCAGGGAACTGGAAAAACAACAACTAAAAGACTACAATTGCCAAGAGAATAGAAATAATAAGAGATTAGAGCAGAAATAAATTAAATAAATAATAAACTGCGCAGGAAATAAATGAAACCAAAATCTGATTCTTTGAGAAGATAAACAAAACTGACACACCATTAGCTAGACTAATTAAGAAGAGAGAGAAGACCCACATAAATCCAATCAACAGTGAAACAGGTGATATTACAACAGACCTAACAGAAATACAAAAGATTATTGGAGAATATTATGAGCGACTACATGCTAACAAAAAAGAAAACTGGGATGAGATGGAAAATTTTTGGACACATATAATCCATCAGGATTGAATCAGGAAGATACAGAAAGCCTGACTAGACCAATAACAAGCAACGAGATGGAATCAGTAATAAATAGCCTTCCAACAAAGAAAAGTCTAGGTCTGATGGCTTCACTTGTGAATTCTACAAAAGCTTCTTAAAAATTGATAATCTTCATTCTACTCAAACTATTTCTGAAGATCCAAAGGGAATTAATCCTCCCAAATTTACTTTATGATGCCTCCACCACCCTGATTCCCGAAACCGCCAAGAACACAACACACACACACACAAAAGAAAACTAAAGACCAATTTCTCTGATGAATATAGATGCAAAAATTGTCAACAAGATACAAGCAAACTGTATCCAACAACACATTAAAAAGTTTATATACCACAACCAGGTAGGCTTCATTACAATGATGTAAGTGTGGTTCAACATATGCAAAACAATAAGTGTAATCAATCATATTATCTGAAGGAAAGATAAAAAGTGTATGTTATCAATTGATGCAGAGAAAGCATTTGATAAAATGCAACAAACTTTATTATTAAGATGCAGCAAAATCAATATTGAAAGTACATTTCTCAACACAATAAAATATATATATGAAAAACACAGTTAACATGCAATTTTTTCATAAAGATTTAAGCTTTGCCTCTAAAAATAAGCCTGGCCATTTTCTACGTTTTTTTTTTTTTTTTTTTTTTTTTTTTTTTTTTTTTTTTAAGAAGAAGATTTTTTGCTATAGGGCATGCGTGCTTGCCAGAGAGACAGAGTGAGACAGAAAGGCAGGGGATATGGCCATGCCACAGTCCTTTCTCCTTCATTCTCCTTTTGGGACCTTGGGCACAAATACACATGCTCCTGGCATGAGGTTAAGCCACTGGGTCCACAACTCAAACTGTGGTCTACTACATAGGCGTCCCACAATGTAACCATTATCCCATCTTTACCTCATCTTCTGGTCCCTCTCCACTTTTTTCCAATATAGTACTAAAAGCTCTAGCCAATGCAATCAGACAAGAGAATAAAATAGAAGGCCTTCAAATAGGGAAAGAAGTGAAATTATCTCTATTTGCAAAAGACATGACTATGTACGTAAAAAGCCCCAAAGAGCCTACAAAAACCTCCTGGCAGTGAAAAATGAATAAAGTAAAGTGGCAGGATACAAAATCAATTTTGTATAGCATTTCTATAAACCAACAGTGAACAGACTGAGGTAGAATTGAAGAAAACAATCCCATTTACGATAGCCACAAAAAAAATTTAAGATACCTAGGAACAAACCTAACCAAAGAAGTCAGAGACCTCTATAGAAAAATTTGGAAAAACTAAAAATATGAAATTTAAACTGACACAAAAATGTGGAAAGACATCCCATGTTCTTGGATTGGATGATTTAATATAATCAAAATGTTAATTCTACCCAAATTAATCTACAAATTTAATGCATTCCCAGTTGAATTACCAGATATATTCTTCATAGAACTAGGAGAAAAAATATAAAATTCATCGAATTATAAAAGACCCTGTATCACCAAAACAATATTGCACAAAAAAGAATAAGGTAGGAAGCATCTCACTCCCTGACCCCAAAATATATTATAAAGTTGTGGTAATCAAAATAACATGGTACTGGCATAAAACCAGACATGTATGCCAAATGGAATAGAATAGAGAATCCAGAAATAAACCCTAATGCATACAGCCAACTGATTTTTGACAAGCAGAAGACAATCCAGTGGGGAAAAGAAAAATCTCGTCAGCAAATGGTGCTGGAAAAATTGAATATCAACCTGCAGAAAAATGAAATGGAATCCCCTTCTCTCACTATTAGCAAAAATCAACTCGGAATGGATCATAGATCTAAACATAAGACCTCAAATTTTAAAACTACTGGTGAAAAATACAGGGAAACTTGGGGGAGATGGGAGTAGGCAAAGACTTTTAAAATAAGACCCCCAGCCCCCAAAACGCAGACAGTAATCCCCAAAATAAACAAGTGGGATTACATCAAGTTAAAAAGATCATATATGGCAAAAGAATTAATAATTAGAATGAAGAGACAACCCTTGGAATGGGAAACTCTTGCAAACTCTCCCTCAGATAAAGAACTGATAACAAAAGTATAAGGGAACTCAAGCATCTTACGCATTAAAAAAAAAAAATAGTCCAATTGAAAGATAGACAAATGAGCTTAACAGACAACTCTCCAAGGAAAACATACAAATTGTTAAAAAGTATATTAAAAAAAAAAAAAAGCTCAACATCCCTGATTATAAGGGAGCTCCGAGCTCCAACTCAAAACCCTAACACCAGTCAGATGGCTGAGATTTTAAAAAAAATGATTATTGGTGCTGGCAAGGCTGTGGTTAAAAGGGAACCCTCCAGAACTGTTGGTGGGAGTGTAAATTGGTACAGCCACTTGGAGAACAATATTGGAGGTTCCTCAAAGACCTACAAATAGAACTACCATATATGATCCAGCAATTCTACTGTTGGATATCTACCCAAATGACAGGGATAGTCTCAGGAAAGCGCTTTTACATCTACGTAAATGGAGCATTATTCACAATTGCTAAGACATGGAATCAACCCAAATGTCCAAGAACAGAGGAATTAATTGACAAAGTTTGGCACATATATACACTGTGGAATACTACTCAGCTATAAAAAAACAATAAGCCCCTGGCTTGATAAAAAGTGGACAAATATAGAAGATTGAATGCTGAACAAAGCAAGCCAGACTATGAAAGAGAGACAGTGTATGTACCCACTGAACATATGTGGAATGTCTGCACTCCAAGGTAGAAACTGAAAGAATGGAAGGTATAGAAATACGGAGAGCAATTGTGGATACTAGAGGGAGTGTGAGAGGAGGGTGGGAGATGAGGTGTGTGACAGGGAGGGAATCAAGAGAAAAGAAGCACAGCCTTTATCAGACACAAAAATGGAAAATTATCTTTGATAATGTGTATGGTATATCTTTGGACTCATATACAATGTATTCATACTGGGGAAGCTCATTTTGTATGCCGTAAAGATGTACAGTGATTGAATGTAAAAAATTGAATAAATAAATAAAATAAAGAAGAAAAGGAAAAAAATAAATACCTGCATGGATACAGGGAAATTTGTCATTAAAAAATGTTAGTGGGGGGAACCAGCAGTTAGCGTAATGGCTATGTCGCTGGACTCCCAGGTAGTCGACCGCAGTTCGTGTCCCGGATCCGGTGGCTTAAAACTCACGTCAGGCGCATGTGCGTGCATGCCCAAGATCCCGAGAGGAGAATGGAGAAGGGATTGCGGTGTGACCATCCCCCCGGGGGGTGATTTCTCGCTTTCTGTCTCTATGTCTCTCTCTGTCTGTCTGGCGAGCGCATGCACCCTATAGCGAAAAAACCTCTCCAAAAAGAAAAAAAAATGTTAGTGGAAACATGTACTTTAATAAATACACAGGATGTCCGTGTTTTCCTATACGATCATGGACCTGAAGTGTTGGGTTGCAGGATGCATACCATCTACGGGGGTTAAACACATTAATGCATGAAGTAAGTGTCCTAGAGGAAGCACTAATATGAAGTCCTGGTTGGTATGTCTGTATTAATAGGAATACAGTTCATACTGACCAAATTTTTTCTGTAATATAAATTTTAGTGAGTGACAGCAAATTTTTTTTCTTTTGGGGTACAGTAACATCAGTCCTTAAAATTGTTCATTATATTTCACAGTAACATTTTTATTAAGTCAGCACGACATACATATTTTTATTTTATAAAAATAACATTAGAACATAAGGATATGATCATTAACTAATAAAAGTAAATTCAATAAAAAATATTCCCTTTCCCTAAAAATTGCTGGGTTATTAAGTAGTATATATAGACCTTGATGTTTGTATGATAGTAACAGACATTTTCCCTGTTAAGAATTTTTTTTTTTTTTTGAGAGAGGTTTTTGCTATAAGACACGTGCGCTCGCCAGAAAAACAGAGAGATAGAAAGCGAGAAATCATCACCCAGGGGGGATGGCCACGCCGCAATCCCTTCTCCTCCATTCTCCTCTCGGGATCTTGGGCATGCATGCACATGCGCCCAGCGTGAGTTTAAGCTACTGGGTCCAGGACTCGAACCACGGTCGACTACATGAGAGTCCAGTGACACAGCTATTACACCAACCACTGGTCCCAGGGATGTTTTTAATAATAACTGAACCTGAGATACTTAAATTGAGGATAATGCCTGACAGGCAATCCTTGAAAGTTAATAGTTTCTATCATTTGTAAAGTAAATAAATATAAAGGCAAGCTAAGTAAATGTGTCCACATTATGTTTACATGTCTCTCTTTGTATGATGATTATTACAAAATATAACCCCTATCTTGAGGCCTTAGTAGGCCATGCATACAAATGTGGTCATATTAACAGAATAACCAACTTACCAGTACCACTTTCCCTCTCTACCTCATTCAGAAACTCATTCCTGGGAGAACTGAAGGGAAGGTTCTCCTCACATCACACCACACACGTCTATGCCATAGGTCCATGGAAAATTCAAAGTCTTTTATTTAAAAAAAAAAATTGCACTTAGCATTTTGTTCAAAAAGCATCATTCTTAATACATGCCATTTTTCTTCTTTTAGTTACACCAGTTAAGGGATAAAAATAGATACCTTGGCTTGTCCATTTCAGCAAATTTTTCAGACATACTTGTCTCAATTTTGGTTCAATATGAAATTTCCTCTGTAGTATATCCTGGTATAATGATTAAGAAATTTATTTTCAGCAAACAAAATGTTCACTTTGTATTACATGGAATACTAAACTTGGGTTTACGTTAGTGAATAAGTCATAATCTCTATCTTATTTTACTGCATGAGGCAGGAATTCCCAAGTCAAATTGTATTCCAAGAATTGTTTAAAGACTAGATAATATTTCTATTGCAGAAATAAAAATGGTCAATGGCTGGTCAGTTATTCTAGCATCTAGAAGTTCTAGGCACACGATTCTAATGTAGAGGTACTGGAGAAGATAAAATGTAGAATATTAAGGTAACTAGAAACAATTCAGTTTAGCCTGGTTGATGTGTGCATATTTCTGATTTTCTTTTTTTTTTTTTTCCTTTTGAGAGATTTTTGCTATAGGGTGGATTCACTTGCCATAAAGACAGAGACAGAGAGAGAAAAAGCAAGAAATCAACAGGAAGGATGGCCATACCACAGTCCTTTATCCATTTTTCTCTCAGAAATTTGAGCGCACACACACACACACACACACAGGAGCCTGGCATGAGTTTCAAGCTACTAGGTCTGAGACTCAAACTATAGTCAGTCATGTGGGAGTCCAGCACTTTAACAACCATGCCACCTGTTGACCTATATGTGCATATTTCTAAGATTGTAGGAAGAAGGTGATGGCCTGGAGTTTAGGAAATTGCTAGAATTGTGAAGAGTTACGTGGAATCACTGAAAATAAATGACAGAGTCAGATTTTAGGTACTAGGAAAATCTTTCTTGCATAATTGTAGAAAATTTCAATAGCTCAAACTAAGACTTAGGAACCAAAAAACAATGATAGTGGACTAGAGAGATTAGGTAGTTTACTGGTTTTAAAAGAGAAGGAGGAGGAAAATACAAGAAATGTTTAGGTGTCTTATTTGTTAGCCAAGAAAATGGTGGTATTATTCTCCGAGATGAGAAACATGGAGTTATAGTTTTACATAAATATATCACAATAACTTTTTTTGGCTTGTTTTATTGCTGCAAAGGGTACATGCACCAACCATAGAGAAAGGGAAAGAGAAAATACCTTCCACAGGGCATGGCTACCCCACAATCCCTTCTCCTTCATTTCTCCCTCCTTTTGGGATTTTGAGCATGCACATCCATGCCCCTGGCATGTTTCTCAAGCTGCAGGGACTGGAACTCAATCTGTGTAGTCAGCCATATAGGACCAGCTGCCTTAACCAAGTCATCTCCTGGCCTTCACAGTAACCTTTGAATTTAGATATTATTATCATCATCCTTTAAATTGGGGAAGACTGAGTGCTACAAAGATTATTTAAGTTATCCCCAATAACTTCATTGGTAAGATGTCTAGTGACCATAATAAATCATTATGTATAAACTAAAGCCTATGGTGATTTTCTCTACACCAATGTTATGCAAATATAGTATATAAAAATCACATGTAGCCCAAGTAACCATAGACGATCACTTTTAATGTAATAAACAATCACCTCCTTTCCCAAAAGGTTTATTGTATTTATAAAAAGTAAGGGGAGCATAAAGTGATCCCTCTCCAGTGCTAATGTGTGCTGGTGTTTGCAGCCAGATTACAGATTACATTAACAGGATTGGAAACAGGAACCTTCCCTCCAGACTTTAGCATCTCCAGGAAATTATACTCAGATCATACTGAGAGGACCATAACTCTGTGCTTAAGCTCTCTGAAAATTTTCTTTGGCCCATTTCACTGCAATGAAAGTGTGATACAGTAACAAGCTGATTGGCTGCAGTCAAGTGTTCTGTAGAAGATTTCTGTAATACAGAATTGATGAATTTAGTTTACGAAGAGAATCTGGTGGTTAAATGAATTCCTGCTATTGCAGCAAAACTCTTGTATGTTTCCTAGGCAACAAAAGCACTCCTGAAATGGTGGCAGTTTAAGAAGAGTATGCTTTACAACTACAGGGAAAGAAAAAAAAATTGAAGAATGATGTGTGGTCAGACAATATGAAAATAAAAAAGAAATGAGTAGGTAATTGTTCGTAAGACACAAATGGAAGGTTAGGGTAACCGTGTGTGTCTGTATTTTATATATATATGTGTGTGTATCTGTGTGTGTGTGTGTGTGTATAGTTGATTTAATAATTTAATATTCTGCGCTTTAAATCATCAAATTGAAATTCCTACTAATCTTTTTCTATTTTAAGCATCCTGTGAATTTTTAAAAATCTCTACCATATGTCAATTCTCTTTGGAGTAACTGTCAAAGTGTGAAACCTACCTGTGAAAAACTATTTCCAATGTGTTAAGTGCATTTTTCAAGCTGGTAAAAATGATAGCACTATTCTGATCATGGCATAATGGACCTACCACAATTGAACCCAATTATACTTGGCACAGAATATCTGAAAATCAAAGAAGGAAAAAAATGCAAGTTTGTTGGCATATGCTTCTAAGCTGGGGTGATGAGGGTTGTAGAAATAATTCCACTGTGTTTATGTTGATATGTCCATCTTCAAAATGTTTTTCTTAGTAATTACTAGTGCATTTTGTTTGATTGGACTTTAGAACACTCCACCGATTTCTCCATTTCATCAAATACCTAAGTTAAATGGAAGGAAATAGGACTTCCCTTTGAAATAACAGCAATGAGGCACAACAATTGCACTTTTCCTTCCAGTCACGTGAAAGTGGAGACACACCTTGGTGACTGGTAAAAAATATTTTTGTAAGGTGCTCAGTTTTCAGAGGTCTGCTAAATAAACATTTTTTTAATGCAAGGGAGCTTTTAAAAGTATTGCTAAAATTCAAGAAGATACAACTGCAGTGGTAAACTATGTTCAAAACAACCTAGTTCTCATTTTTTATTCTTTGGTATTTGTATTGACCCAGAACCCAGTGTGCATGCTGTGCTCTCATGGATCATTGATTTCCAGAAAGTGTCCACAAAATCTCTAGTTTGTAGCAAAGCTTTCTAGGAAAGGCAGTGTTTTCCTTATTGATATGATGTTTTCAACAAATGCAACGTTTCTGTGTGGCTTTTTCTAGTTGTCTTTGAAACATGGTTAAAAAATCAAATTGGCAATCTAGTTTTACTGAAAGGAAGGATGGAATTAAGGAAGGAAATAACTTATCTTTTCAATTAAAATTTTACCTGTATCAACATAGACTGAAAAGGAATAAGGCGTAAACTAGGTTCTCTGAAACACCGCATAGATATTTGGAAATTTCTAGATTAATTCATACATTGATGATGTAGTTTAACTACATTATTTTCTTCTAATATTATCAATAATGAAAAAACTAGAGAGATGGAAAAGTTTTAATGTACACCCCTTAAGTAATATAGAAAATGTTATTTATAGTTGTTTGTGTGTTTGTTTTTTGCTATGGGGATGTACAGTCACCAAAGAGAAATGGAGGGAAGTGAGAAATCACCCCCTGCCCCAGGGATGATGGTCATGCTGCAGTCTCTTCTGCTCCACTGTCCTCTTGGGATTTTGTACATACACTCACATATACGCAGTGTGATTTTCAAGCTACTAGGTCTGGGACTCAAACTGTAGTTGGTTGGCCACATGGGAGTCCAGAGCTTTAACCGCCCCCATCTGTGGGCTCGAATTTATAATTTTTTAAATCAATTTTTGTCTTTTATTATTATCTTTTCCCTTTTTTTTTCTTTTTTTTTTTTTTGAGAGGTTTTTTTCGCTATAGGGCGCGTGCGCTCGCCAGACAGACAGAGAGAGACATAGAGACAGAAAGCGAGAAATCACCCCCCAGGGGGGATGGTCACGCCGCAATCCCTTCTCCTCCATTCTCCTCTCGGGATCTTGGGCACGCACGCACACGCACCCGGCGTGAGTTGTAAGCCACCGGGTCCGAGACGCGAACCGCGGTCGACTACGTGGGAGTCCAACGACATAGCCATTACGCTAATTGCTGGTTCCCAATTATCTTTTAAATATCATATAATGGCCTTAGAAATTGTCCAGCTTGTTATTGTAGCTGGAGAATTTTTAAAGAAATGTTCTTATTTGAAGTCAGTTACACTTTTAACTCAACACAAATTGACCGGATATAAAAATATACTAATTTCTATAAGCACTTCAAGTAGAATTCCATGCACATAGTATAATGTGTTTAAATGTTAGAATATATGCATGATGTTGACAAGCTCTTATCAAATAAGTGAAAAATGAAACCTGACCTAACTCAGCCTTGAGTATCATCTATTTTGAGGATTTACATAAAGTAAATTTGAGAATTATCTCCTCTGACTGTAAAAGTGCATGGCTCTGCATTTAAGTATCATTAAAAAATAAATAGGTTAATTTAGGTCATGTTACCTTGTCTATGAAGATACAAGGAGAATTTTCTTCTTTTGTAATTACCAGAGAGTGCATACACTTGCCAGAAAGAGAGAGAGAAGGGAAAAACACCTCCCAATCAGGTGCAATCACACCACAATCCCTTCTCCTCCAGTTCTCCTTGCCAGGATTTTGGCCACATGCACCTGTTCTTATTTTATTATTATTTTTTTTTCAAACCATGGAGTCTGGGATTTGAACCATGGCCAATCATGTAGGATTGGCTCCTTTAATCACTAGGTTACAGAGTTAGTCCTCTTTTTTTTAAGAATTATTTCCTTTTGATTTATTATTATTATTTTAATTTGACCACAGAGAGACAGCAAGAGAAAGGGAAAGTAAGAAAACAAGCCACCAGGGCCAGGACTTGAACCATGGTTGACCTTGTGAGAGTCCAGCACCCTAATTACTATGCTACCTACTGGCCCTCGGTTAGCTCTTTTTGTCTTAATACCAGTAACAGGTGTTTTTCCCCAATCACTTCATTTATTTTTGTCATTGGATAACAAGTAACCAACTATGTTTTCTTTAAATACATTTTTACTGCTTACAAACTTAGAATGAGTTTTGAGGTCTCCCTCTAGCAAAAAAGTAATATTTCCAGGCCTGTATGTAATGTATTAACATCATTTCTAAACTGATCTTATTTTTCTATAATTTTCCCTTTGGTCCAAATATCTTATTCTGTCTATATCAATTTCTGTGTTAATCAGTATAGTCCATAGTTGCTGCACTGTCCAGACGAGCACAGATGAATTGAGCAAGGTGAGAAAGAACATCTGGGGCAAGCCAGTTGTATAGTGGTTAAGGCAGCTGGATCCCACATGGCTGACTGTGAGGTTTGAGTCCTGGACCCCAGCAGACTGAAAAACACAGCAGATGTGTCTGTGTGCATGCCTAAAAGAAGAGAATGGAGGAGAAGGAATTGTAACATGCCTATCCTTCCGGAGGGTGATTTCTCTCTCTCTTCAGTGAGTGCATGTGCCCTATAAGAAGGAAAGTGCATGTGCCCTATAAAAAGGAAAGAAGGAAAGAAGGAAGGACGGAAGGAGAAGCAAGAGAGCAAGTGAGCAAGTAAATGAACACACAAGCATTCAGGTGGCCTATTGGCACTTAATACTGATAAGAATGACAGTGACCTCATTCATTTTAGCTCATTACACATTATCTGTAACTAGCCCCATAGCCCCTACCAAAAGAAAAGTATTCTGATAAATGCTGGGAAGCACATGAACCGATAGGCGAGTACCACGTTCTCTGCCATAGTCCTTTATACCTAGTAAGTACTCAGTAAAGTATCTTTGATAAAAATATTGTATGAATAAGACTGCATGACATTATAACAAAAGACAGAGACACAATGTTAATGAAGAAATCCTAGAGACTTAAAAGAAGGCTAATTAGTATGCAACAGATTTGAAACAACTGAAAGGATAAAATGCAAATTCAGAAGAGGGCACCATAAGCTAATCTCAATATTTAGAAAAACTTGACAAATAATTGCTCCACATTGTGAACATTATCTCTTAATATTCTGAAGAGAATACTGAAGATTTTCAGAGTCACTTGGTAAGAAATCTCCAAGGTTTCCCAGAGATTCTATCACCACATATTATAACTTCAAGTACTCTTCTCATCGAAGGGAAAGTAACAAAGCAGAATTATTCATTGGGGATTATGGTGATAAAATATTCACAGTTCCTATTAAAGCAATAATGTGCCAGTTTTTAAATTACTGAACTATTCTGTTTGTTATTTCCAAGGGAATCTTATTAGCAAAGATAGAACACACTAACATAGTTTTGCTTTGGGATTCATTGCATGTCTGATTAGAGAGTATTTAAAAATACATTTTAGAGATCTTCTCCTCTCTTGCTATAAACAGGTTGAAATGGCAATTAAGTAGTCTCAGGGTTATTAAATTCAGAGGACATGAAGGAACATTGTAACTAGTGAAATTGTACCAGCAATGCACATAATAATGTAGATGATAAAAGGATCAGAGTTATAGATTTAAAATAGATCTAATTCCGTAGGTATAGAATTACCCCCAAAACATTCTAGATATAATTTTTAGCATGCAGCATCACCTTGGTCAAGAAATATAGCAATGCAAGTACAAAGCTCTTTTTAGAAGCTTAGCTACTTGCCTATTGAATGCCCCAATTAGCATTGATCTGGAAATACCTCTATTGCTGAATAGTGAAAGTCAGTAGTCTGCCATTTTAAAAAAAAAAAAAATTTCAGATGGTTTTGAATTCCCCTTATTGGTTTAACCAGTGAACATAAAGGAAACATGCTGATTCAAACCAACTCTGTAAATCTGTCATTAGTAATTCAAATTATATTTTATTTAGTTTCTTAATATGTCTTTAGCTTACCAATATTTCTTTAGTTTAACGTAATAATGTAAAATAACTGTACATGCTGTTTAGCCCAGTATTTTACCGCATTTTCAAGTGGTTGGGCACAGAATGAATGTTTGAAAATTTTAATGGCTGTTTAATAGTGTTTTTTTTTTTTTTTTTTTTTTTTTTGGAGAGATTTTCGCTATAGGGCGCATGCACTCGCCAGACAGACAGAGAGAGACATAGAGACAGAAAGCGAGAAATCACCCCCCAGGGGGGATGGCCACGCCGCAATCCCTTCTCCTCCATTCTCCTCTCGGGATCTTGGGTATGCACGCACACGCGCCCGGCGTGAGTTTTAAGCCACCGGGTCAGGGACGCGAATGCAGTCGACTACATGGGAGTCCAGCGACATAGCCCTTACGCTAACTGCTGGTTCCCAATAGTGTTTTCAAATAGTCATCAATACTAAGGAAATAAAAACAACTGTAAAAAAGTGGGTATCCTAGTTATGAGTTAGAAGGTGTTCATTTTTTTTGTAATTAAGTGGGGTCTTTCGAATTACAGGGAGCAGAGAACTTGCAGATGTATAAAAATCAAATCACACATTATATATTCTTCTCTCTCTCAAAATGGAAATGGGACCCATCTGATAATCTGGATTTCCTGAGGAGTATGGGTGTGGTCTTCGATGAGGGACAGTCACCTCATGGGCAGGGTTCTACAGGGGGAGCAGCAGAAGCATAGGCCAGCCTGCTTGTCTTGTTGTCTGGGCCTTTGTCTGAAAGACTGTCAGAGGAAGGGCCTTTTATGTAGCCAACTGGTGTAGTCATGATGTGTACAAAGAGCAGCCAAGTATTTATATGCACAATTAACCTTTGAGCAAAACAACATCACTGAAACCAACCACACTCATAATTGTTCCATTGTGCTTAGCCACAAATTTAAACTTGTGTGTTTTAAGACAATTACATCTGCTTGTTTATGACCAAGGCCAATAGAGTAAACTAATTTAAGGGTCTTTCTCATGGCCAGAAAAAGAAAATTGTTTCTAAAAATATATTTGATTTCAGGACATAGGCCCTTTAGAGAGGGATTTTCTTGAGGATTCCTACTTACACATAACTATTTTTAAATGTCTCACAGCTAAAGAGACATAGAAAATATGTGTACTAAATAAGGGCATGCAACTGTTGATATAAACAAAGATGTCTGTGGGGATGAGCAGGCCGAACACCAGCCTCGTAGATACGCTGGGATTGGTGCAAACTCAACAACCTAGAGAAAGACGGTGATAATGTCAATGTATGGAGAGGTTCAAGAACAAAAGGTAGCAAAATGTACCACCTGGCTCCGGGGGTCACTTTCTACTTAGCTTTTGTCAGTAGTACACTGTGGAAACATGGGTTTGGTATTGCCATATATGCTGATTTGCATGTGAACAGAGAAATCTGGCAAGGCCAGCAAAGCTGCTATATCTGAAGAGTAAAGGGAATAAATACTGAAAAGGCAGAGAGTGAGAAAGGAGAAATGAAGCAAAAATTAAAGTACATACCGAGTTGGGAGAAGATCCCGGATTCCTGTAACAGGAAGCACATGTTTCTGTTCTTCCCTTGGCCCCACATAGTAGATCGAAAGGCGTTATCTTACCTAAGGATCCAGCATCCAGCTTGTGCTGCTTATTTCGTACCCTTGTATTTGTACACTATCTCTCAGGGTCAAGTGATGACCCAATGGATGATGGACAAATATGTAGGCGAGGTTGCTGATACCAGCTCGTGTACTGAAAGTCTAGTCGTATTAAAATACATGTAAATCTGATGCCAAGAGCTATGACAGCATAGAGCACAAGGATGGTTATTTGAAAATGTGAGAGGTTTTAGGTGGAAACTATTGTGTTGTCAGAAAAGTCATGATGTACTTTTTAAGTTTTTCTGTGCAAGAATATGTCATGACTTTTCCGACAGCCTAATAAATTCAAATCAATTCACCAAACAAAATCTTACATTTAAGTCTATAAGCTTGAGAGCTTTTATTGGATTCATTTACAACCAAAGTTGGATAGCCTTATTTTTGACACAGTAGATGCTGAATTTTTATAGACTTCTTCCATTTCATAGTATAATGACAAGTATTATATGCATGTTGATTTCTACCTTTAGGCTTATAGGCTAGTCACTTTTTAATATTTTATTCATATAAAAATGATCAGGGACACTAGCTCAGTAAAAATAAATAAATAAAATGGGGGCCAACAACTGGCATGGTGGTTAAGGCACGGGAATTCCCATATGGCTGACTGTGTTTCGAGTCCTAGACCTGGCAGTTTGCTTTCTCTCTCTCTCTCTTTCTCTTTCTCTGGTAAAACTCATGTGAAAAAATAATAATAAATGAATTAAATAAATCTAAAAAAGTAACAAAATAAAATTAATGAAGTGACGGAAATTTACGTTTGTCCACCTGGTAACATATTGACTGTGTACTGCCCTGAGCTCAACACTGTGGTAGACGCGGAGGACCCAATGGAACTCGGAAAGATGTAGAGTGAAAGGCTAGGTAGCAATGTAAAAGCAAATAAATAAATAAATTTTAAAAATTAAATGTCCAGTGTTCATAGGCAGGGCCTTGCAGGTGACATAGTGTTAGAAGTGGTGGACTCCCACATGGCAAACTGTGGACTGAGTCCCGAATCTGAGGGCTTGAAACTCATGCTGGGTATGTGTGCATGTGTGCTCAAAATCCCAAGAGAGGAATGAAGCAGGAGGGATTGTAGTGTGGCCACCACCCCTGGGGGGTTATTTCTCACTTTCCTTCTCACTGTTTCTCTCTGTCCATCTGGGAACACATGCACCCTATGGTAAAAGCCTTAAAAAAATGGATTCATTGGAGACAAAGTTAAATTCAAGGTAAAGAATACAAACAGAGACCAGAGGGATCGTTTTCCCAATAACTGGTGTGAGCTACAACCCAGATGTGTCAGGAACTATTTGAACTGTTAAATTCTATAGCCAAAATATCTAAGCAAAAATTTCTAGGAATGAAAGGAAAAAATTGACAAAAATATAACAACAGGTGCTATAGTTAGTTTTCTCACTACTAGTTAAATAATGCAAATAAAAGGGCTGAAGACAATGAGATGAATAACTTAAAATGTAATTGCATATTACTTATAAGTGCACATGGAAATGTAGAAGGAAGGAGATTTTAACAAGGCAGATATGGAGAACACCTGAATAAATTGTACTGCGATTGGTTTTTCAAATTGTTCTCCTGCTCCTACTTTCTTTCCATTTATCAATATTTGCTTCTGATTTTTGTGTTGGTCCCATTTTCTCCTGCAACCATTGACTTCCAAACTCTTCTTTATGTTCCTCTTCCCACTCCTCACCATAATTATGGTTGATAAAATGGCTGTTAGTTATAAACATTTCAGACTCCACCTAAGAGATGGTTGGGTCATGCTATGACTAAAGAAATAAAACACATCTGGATTTGGGGCCAGCAGATTGCATAGTGGTTAGGGATGCTGGACTCCCACATGGTCGACAGCGATTCAAGTCCCAGACCTGGCGACTTGCTTTCTCACTTTTTCTCTCTCTTGCTCTGTCCCTCTCTGGTCAAGTTAAATAAATAAATCAAGTTAAATAAAATAATTACTTTAAATGAAAACAAAACAGATCAGAAATAAAGTTGGAATCATCAACAACCCTCAAAAGTGTAGACGGAAGGTGTATAAATCTAGGGTGTACATCATATGCTCCCAAAATATTTCAGGGCAGTGCTTTTTGTGCTGAAGTTATATTACCAGCCAACTTTCTATTCATGGACAAAGATCTATTTTCTTTATGCTGTTTTTTCTAAATTTACCTAATATTTATCTTTCTCAAGAAGAAATTCTGAGATGTCCTATATTAAAACAAAGTAATAAGCCAAGAAAGAGGAAGAAGTGGATTCAGGATAGGGGGCACCCATCCCAGAAGAGAAGAGAATTCCAAGATAATAATGAGAAATCCCAAGAGGAATTCAATAGATCTGGAGCAGTAGATAGATCTTGATCAAGATCAATAGATCTTGACTAGAGCAGTAGCATAAAGTGCTCCAAAGGTATCTAAGAAAAAGAAGAAGATAGATACTAACCAAGGGCATTTTAAGTGATCTCAGAAAGTCTGGGACCACATTATTTTTAAAAATAACATATAGAAAACAGGGCTAACCAGGGAAGGAAAAGTTGCAGGAAGAGAAATGTAATCCTATTAGGCAGTCCTGGTTAGTTAGAAGTGAAATTTGGCCAACTGAAATAGTAAAAGTACTCAGTCCTTCCTTGACCTTATTATAGCACTGTACCGTATTGCTGAATGGAGAAGGAGAAATACTTGTGGGTGAGAGGATGTATGATATTTGACTACTTCTCTTTCATATGAAGCATCTGTAAGACAATATCTAATGTTCAAATTTGTAAGTAAGAGTCTAACTTCGAGATATGAAGATATATAATAAGCGATAAAAGCTAAAAAGCATAAATAAGGTCACTGAGAAGATGAACTGGGCTGGTTAGGGAAGCTGCTGATTTCCATTAAACCTTCAACTTTTAAATTTTATCAAGGTATTTTTATAAAGGTATTTAAATTGATTAGTGCATTCTGCTAGCTCCATCAAAAAGAAATACTTCAGGTGATCATCACATGCCCAACTCCTCTGAATGCTCACTCGGACCAGGGGTAGGATGTTATTGATCTGAGAGAAACTCATTATTCCTCTGTGTCTGTGAGCGTAGGGGCGAGAGCCTAAATCAGAGAAAGCAGTAAGGTGGGAAGTGAGACCACCACACTGACCTTTTACAGGAATTCAAGAAAAGGATGTAAATAGAATATGTTTAATATTTAGGAGAACATACTGGCTTCTTAATATAAATATTATTTAAATGTATTTTTGAGATTTTCTAATTATGGCTAGATGAATAAATTCTATTATCTACAGAAATTTTATAGACAGATCTCAATGCAAAATTCAGTCTCATTTAATTCTTGTTTCAATTAATCCGATTGGAACATGTTTCAAAAGTTTACACAAATGTTTTGCAGGCTTAACATGTAAGCATTTAATAGATAACCATTTGATTTTCAGTTTGACAGGAAACAGCACGTTTTATACTATGTCAGGAAATTTTTACACTAAAAATAGAATAGCCCCAAGAAAGTGAAATCCTTTACAGTGTTAGAGGTTTCCACGGAAAATTAATTGAATGTGTTCATTCTCAGCTGTAATTTTTAGTGTGGACGGTTAAGTGGCCTGCTAGGGAGCATGTGTTATAATACTTCCTTTCATTGATGAGTTTTATTAAATCTTTTAATGAGAAGGAAAAAATTAGAGGCTACAGAACATATGAAGAACAATGAAAATAAAAAATGTTTTGAAATATGTGACTTGACAACACTCTGCTGCTTCTCAGCGTGGTGTGAGGGTTGAGTCTCCAGTGAAAGTCCTGGGCGTGTTATTCTGAGCTATAGGAACTTGGTTAGTGTGCTTGATCCTTCCTGCCTCAGTTTCAACAGCTACAGCTGGAGAATACCGGGAGAATAGGAGTGCTTGAATCAAAGTATGGCTATGAGTATTTGCTGAAAGTATAGCGTTAGAACGATGCCTTGCACATAATTAAGCACTAGCTCACTACTTTCATTAATGTACTTTTCTTAACCTTATGTTTACTTTTGATATATGTTACATATTTCTTTTCTTTTTCTTTTTCCTTTCTTTTTCTTCTTTCTTTTTTTTTTTCCAGATTTTTGGCACAGAGTGTGTGCACTTGCTTAAGACAGACAGAGAAAGCCAGTGAGAGAGAAAGTGACAAATTACCCCCCAGAGGGATGACCACACAGCCATCCTTCCTCCTCCATTCTTCTCTCAGAATTTTGGACACACACATACACATACCTGACATGATATTTAAGCTGCCAGGTCCAAGACTTGAACCACATGCTAGAGAGGGAAGGCCATGCCGCCTTTTGGTCCCACATATAATTTCTTAAAATTTAACTGAGGGGTGTATGTCTTTTGTGTATTTTTCCCCCTTAATTCTGAAAGACTATGTAGCTTCATGCTATTCTTTCAGAAGTTCTTAAAGATTTTTTCATGGTTACTGTCTCATATCAGTTTCTTTATTCCAGTGAAATATTCATGTCATATAAAAAGAGGATGGGATAGTAGGGAGCAGTAAATAATTAGCGGTTAAGTAAGTGAATTACAGGACCTGAGAGTCAAAAGAGAGGTTTTCCTACTAAGCTGTTTTTTAAAATATCTTTATTGATAGTTTCATTTCCATATTCTAACACATGTAACAAATGCTTGCTTTACAAAGGTGTTTATTGGTGCTTGTTTGTGACTATTCATAGAAATAGAGTCAGATTCAGGTTTCCATCTGCTTTCTTTGTTCTCTTTCTTTCTTTTTTTTTTTTTTTTTTTGAAGAGTTTTTTTTTTTTTCCCCTATAGGCGCGTGTGCTCGCCAGACAGAGAGAGACAGAGAGACAGGAAGCGAGAAATCACCCCCCAGGGGGGATGGTCATGCCGCAATCCCTTCTCCTCCATTCTCCTCTCGGGATCTTGGGCACGCACGCACACGTGCCCAGCATGAGTTTAAGCCACCGGGTCCGGGACGCGGACCGCGGTCGACTCTGTGGGAGTCCAGCGACATAGCCATTATGCTAACTGCTGGTTCCCTCTTTGTTCTCTTTCTGTCTCCCCCTACCTCTCTCACAACCCAGTTATTGCCAGGACAAAGACACTAGGTTTCTGGGTATTAGAATTGGAGCACTTTAGTCATTTCATGTTTTATCCTTTTGAAAAATAGATACAATGTTTGTTGAATAGACTACAAAGACTACTGGGGTCTTAAACCATTAAAACTGATAAGAATTTTAGAAAATGTTTGCTGAGGGACCAGCAGAGGGCCTAATGGTTACATCACTGGACTCCCATGCAGTTGACTGTGGTTTGAGTCCCAGACTGGGCAGCTTCAAATCCATGCCAGGTGCATGTGTGTACTTGTCCAAAGTCCTGAGAGGAGAATGTAGGAGAAGGGATTGAAGCATGGCCATCTCCCCCCACCCCCAGGGGCTGGGAATGATTTCTTTCCTTCTGTCTCTCTGGGGAGCACACTCACCCTATAGCAAAAATCTCTCTAGAAAAGAAAAGAAAAGAAAAGAAAAGAAAAGAAAAGAAAAGAAGAAGAGAAGAGAAGAGAAGAGAAGAGAAGAGAAGAGAAGAGAAGAGAAGAGAAGAGAAGAGAAGAGAAAAGGAAATAAGAGAAAATATTTGCTGAGATCTAAATGCCTTATTTTATGATGAACCAAATGGATTCCAAAAGGCAAAATGGTTTTCACAAGTTTAAGTAGCTAATAAGTGGCAAAACAAAAATTAGTCTGTGGGTCTCTGAATCTAGCACAGTGTTTTTTCATCACGGTGTATAGTAAGTTGAGACATTTGGTACTGTGGTCTTAATTTTTTTGTTCAATGTCTTTCAAACATAATTTTGAAAATACACACATTCTACAACAAATACTACTGAAGTCGCAAACACGGGTAAGATAACCCTGTCCTGTTGTGTTTAGTGCTTAACCATGTTTTCTAGATACTTACTCTCTCTGTGCTCAAGAAAATCCCTGATTAGGTAACTTACGGTTGGTGATCTGTCTTTTCATGATGTAGTGTGATGGGCCATATGTCCTTTCATTATCATCCCAAGATAGATCTGAATTATGCCCAGGCTGAGTTTTATAACATTAACATGATCAAATGTCTGAGGAAAGATTAGGCTAAGCTTGATTGTAATAGTCCTTTTAGTTCCTTCCTATAAGTAAAATTAAAGTCTAATGATCATAACCTCACTTTAAGAGAGCAAAAATAGCCTAATTCTACTTAACTACAACTGTATTCTTTCTAATATCTCTCTATCCTGCATTAAAACTCTATTACTTTAGCCATATCACTTTCAGATAAGTAGCTCTAATTGATCGGTTTAAAAAAATCTTTTGGATTGAATTTATTTCTGAGAAGGGTGAGAGGTCATTTTTCCATTCAATCATGGGTTATTTCATTTTAGTAGCTGAACTTAGAGCAAAAATAGGAAGAAAATGTATATATGATGAATTGAATTATATTATTGTATCCAGAAGCAATAAGCCATTGCCACCTCTCCCATTAGATATTTATAGAAGACATGGTAGCATTTTATATTGATGAGTTAGATACCTTCTTTTTACACTACACATGCCTTTCTTCATTTTTAGTACATTTCAGGTTAAATCATGATTAATTATATACACTAATGTAAATACCATATGAAGAAGCAAACTCGGGACCAGCAGTTAGCATAATGGCTATGTCTCTGATTTCCCATGTAGTCGACTGCGGTTCAAGTCCCGGACCCAGTGGTTTAAACTCACACTGGGCGCATGTGCATGTGTGCCAAAGATCCCGAGAGGAGAATGAAGGAGAAGGGATTGTGGCATGGCCATCCACCCTGGGGGGGGGGGGGGATTTATTGCTTTCTGTCTCTCTCTCTCTGTCTTTCTGGTGTAGCACATGTGCCCTATAGCAAAAACCTCTACAGGAAAAAAAAAAAAAAAAAAAAAAAAAAAAAAAAAAGAAGCAGCAAACTCATTTGTTTTATCATACATAGTTTTTAAAAAAATTTTTTTTTAAATCTTACCAATATGTGTCAAAGGCAGTTCATGTAGTCCCTAGTGTTATTTCTGCTTGCTTTCAAGCCTTGCTTGTCTATCAGGTTGAAACTATTCATTAACATCGCTATTGCTTGTCTGGCTTTTAATACTCATATTAGAAAATACAAAAACGAAAATAGTAATGATAGCTGTCACTAATTAATCATCAACAATGTAGGTGCATTATATATCTTGTCTCTAAAAATCAAAATATTCCCCAAAACAACCCCCTTTAACAGAAAAGGGAACTGAAATGTAAGAGGCCAAGTATTTTCCTCAAGTTTTCAGTCAAGCTGTGTACAAATGCAAAGCAACACTCTTTGTACCTTGCTATATGCCTTTCTTGACATAAAATAATATGTTGAAAACTTTAGGCATTTACAGGAGAGGAGAACCAACTGATTGGTAAAGGAGGACTCCTGAGACAAATGAAAACAGCTTTTTATTTAACTCCGTTCTCACTTTCTCATTTTCCTCTTTTGAACCTATTGATCTATTGCTTTTATCTCTTTTTACTTTGACAGTTACTGTTCTTTTCTTTCCCTCTGGATTATTCCTTATCCTCCCTTTGGACTTCTAAGAGGTGGGACTTCCACCATTATCTCAGGTAAAATATCTGTGGGTCTTGCATTCCTATGAAGCTGTGTATCACCCTAGTGGCAGAGGCTGACTTGAAGGGTATTAATAGTAGGTAAAGGTGTAGGCAAGGGGGTGGGTCTACCTCTTCCCCTTTTGCTTATATCTCCCATTGCAGACCCATCAAGTGATGACTTTTTGAGTTAAGAGGGTTTCATAAAGGAAAAAAGTCAAGGATCTCTTTATTATCTTCTGGGTTAGAAAGACAATCCACGTCTTTGGCGCAATTGAAGTTACTCTTTAATTTCTCTTCATATTTTTGTTTTTTATCATTATTCTACATGATTCCAATTGTCAAGAATGTAGAACTACTCTGTACTGTAATAGTATTTCAGTCAAGAGGCTTGGACATATAAAGCTCATGTCCCTTTTTCTGCCTTTTTTTTCTTTCCTTTTTGTGAAAGTGAAACATACCCACAGAAGAGTACACGAATTATAAATCTATAACCAAGTGAACCTACTAATGTATTTACCACCAAGGACAAGAAATAAGACAAGAAAGTTCTTCTGTCTTGCTCCCGGCTAGTCATTATACACTTAGTCTCTTTCCCTCCAAGGTTAATATCAAATACAATCATTTTTACAAAGTCATTTTTGTTAAGGAGAACTATGTGGCGTTCAGTGCATTTGTACATGGTATTAAAACATGTTGCAAGGAAGTGGGAGTAAATATGAACGAGATAGATCACATGTTGATAAGTGCTCATGCAGAGTTATGAGCATATGGGAAATCATTGTATCACTCATTCTACTTTTGGATACATTTGAAGATTCCCATGATTATGATTATTAAAATATCAAAAACATAAAAGATAGCAATTTTATCTTTTGTCTCTACATACATCAGTAAATACATGACTCAGTATTAAGTAGAGCCATTCACTACTCTATGGCTCTGTACTTTGCTTATCTTAAGAAGCTTCCTAGGGGCCGGCAGGTGGCGTAGTGGTTAAGGCAGCTAGACTCTCACATGACCAACAGTGGTTCAAGTCCCAGACCTGGCAGCTTGCTTTCTTACTTTCCTTTTCTCTCTCTCTCTCTCTCTCTCTCTCTCTCTCTCTGGTCAACTTAAAAATAATAATAATAATAAAATAAAATGACAATGAATGAAATTCAAAAAAAGAGGCAGCAGCAGCTACCTAATAAATTCTCTTTCACTCTGGAATAGGATGCTCATTCCACAGTTTCTGGCTGTCCTGGAACAATGTAGTGGAACTCCAACCATGTGAGTTCAAGGAATACAAATGTCAAACTAGCCCAGCATCACCATCTAGAGGTTGAAATGATAACTGCAAGATTCCTCACCTTAATGAGCCTTCTTTAAAGCAGCTTTCAAATCTGAATATAAATAGCAGTTTGTGAGAATGAGGAGACAATAATCCTTGC
The DNA here is from genome assembly GCA_026018925.1 of Tupaia tana. Taxonomy (NCBI): domain Eukaryota; kingdom Metazoa; phylum Chordata; class Mammalia; order Scandentia; family Tupaiidae; genus Tupaia; species Tupaia tana. The sequence goes on along the minus strand of JAKSZU010000013.1, from coordinate 43,877,766 downwards.
TATTGTTTTCTCTCCAGTTGGGTTTCCACAAAGAGATCATAGCATAAAGCAAGAACCACCTGTATTTACAGATGGCATAAGGAAGCATAAATCATTGAGTCATATACATCGGCAGCCCTGTGCAGTGCTTCCACCAAACATGAGCCTCCCACATGTCAGACACCCCACCTACAGCAGGACCGCAGCAGTGACAGTGTTTTTTAGCACATTCCTGATAATGAAATCTATGTTGAACTCAACACAAGTGGCTTTTCTTTTCTCTTGGCAGTCAACAGCCTACACTCTTCTGCATTTGACTGTTTAGTTTATTCTCCTCTCTATGCAGACATGACTATGGTAACAGAGTAACAGATACCTAGGGGATTTATAGAGCTATGGGTATATTTTTACTCAATGCTGGCTCCAAATAAGACCTGTGCTCATCCAAAATGAAGAAATCATCAACATAGAGGTGTATGAGATGACCTATAATTACTTAATTATCTGATTAATATTATTTTTAGTATTAACTACTATTCTACTATTTAAGTCTAAAAATGTATGCAGTAGGTTCTTAATGCAAAACCATTGGTTAAGCCTGTTTGTTCTCACTTCCTTTTTTATTCCTTAAATGTTTCCTGAGCTCCTCCTATGTGTCCCAACTATGAGAGGCTTTCTTACCTGTTAGACTTCCACAATCTGGGGTAACCCCCAGGAAGTACATTCAGAGTGGGTTAGGAAATCAGAGTGATAAAGTTTATTCTTCCTGAGGCAATAGAAAAATGCTTTATGCATAAGGAATCACTTTGAAGGATGAATAAAAACTGTCAAGCTAAAAATATGGACAAGATCATTCTAGATAGAACAAAAAAGGATATGCTAAGAAGATTTTAAAAGGCATGGTGGGGTGAAGTAAGAAATTTATGTAGTGCTTGTAAAATAAATAGGTGAGGTCACAGCTGGAAACGTTGCTGGGGTTGAATTAGAATTATACCTTACTAAGTAGTTTGGGCTTCAATCTTGAGGAGGGAGAAAATGCCATAAGTTGTTCTTTGTATTGTTTTTGTTTTGTTTTGAATTAGTAAGGGGTGAACACATATATATGTTTTAGAAGTGCCAGTCTGTGGGCCAGCAGGTGGAGTGGAGGTTAAGGGCGTTGGACTCCCATATGGCCAACCACGGTTCAAATCCCAGACCTGGCAGCTTGCTTTCTCACTTAACTTCTCTCTCTCACTCTCTTGCTCTCTCTCTCTCTGCCACTCTGTCCCTCTCTGGTCACATCTAAATAAATAAAATTAAATAAAATAATTCTTAAAAAAAAGAAGAAGAAAGAAATTCAGATCTGAGGTGAGTATCAAAGACTATTTGGATATGTGAGATTCATTGGAGGCCAAGAGGGTACTGCAATAGTCCCAGGGAAAACGATGAGTGGTTCAACTGATGTGGTGTGCCTGAAGCATAATTAATATTGATTGGTGTACAATTTAATGTAAGATGGATAAAGGAAAAATTGCAATGTCTCTGAGGGTCGTAATTAGATTAATGAGCAGATGGTAACATCATCATCCAACACAGTAGTCCAGAGGGAAGGAACATGCTTGTGGAGGATTTTGATCTGTTTGCCCTGCCTTTCTATTATACAAAGGTGGATGAGGATGCCTAATGGACCACTGGAAATATATTTCTGAAATTTTGGAGAGCTACAAAAATATAGATGTCTTTTGTAGGTAGAGGCAGTAGATTAGCATATTGTAGCAGAGTGTACTCAGTGAGAATTAATGAGAACCCTGGATCCTGTGCTGGAGGAGAAAGACCATACCCCACTTCCCTTGGCACTTGTATCACCCTGGTAATCTTAATTATTTGTTTGTTGCTATTCTGTTTTTTAAGCCATAAATTACTAAGGGAAATCTGATTCCTGAGATTAATTGAAAATATATTTGGATATATTCCAAGTCTTTGGAAATTGCAAATATATTTTTCCCTTACAAAGTCAAGAGAGCTAGCATAAGCACAATGACAAAGAGTACAGACTCTGAAGCCAAATTGCCTGGGTTCAAATCCCAGTTACTCCATCCAACAGATGTGAGACCTTCAGTGATATGTTGAACTTTTGTATGCCTTGGGGTTTGTCACCTATAAATTAGAGATAATAATCATACCTATATATTGGGCTGCTACACATATAAAGCAAATTAATGTTAAGATAACATTTAAAACAGTGTCTGGAACAAATCAAATATTGTAAAAGTATTTGCTAACCAATTAGTGGCTACTTTAGCTAAAGGTTTCCCATAACCCTGTCCACATCTGTGAAATGAAGAGAATTGACCTGATCTGTTCATTGCAAAAAATATAAAATCACTTTTTTGTTGGCTAATTCTGCATGCTTACCTATTTAAATTGGGAAAGAATGAATCTAGAAGATGTTGGTGTGGATGTTTTGCATTTTTCCATTCTGATCTTAACTGTTAGAGAACCTGACTTTTTAAATTGTTAAATATATGTTTATTTGTGTTAATCCATAGGAAAGGACATAGAAAAAACATTGACAGTTGGAGACACCCAAACAAAACATCAAGCATGTCCTCAAGTAAAGTTTGAAGAATCTAACATCCCATGTGACAATCATTCCAGTAAGAGGGAGAAATGTCACTTTTCAGTTTGTCTTAAAATAATGGCAATCATATAAGTGAGTTGCTGGAAAGTAAGAATCAAAACAAACAGCCTCACCCTCCAGCTCTACTTGAGGGAATTTCTGAAATATGCCTACTTTATAAACATTAAGCTTCTGACTATTCAAAATTATTAAGAATTGATTCTGTGCTAGTCTCTGTTCTAGGTTCTATATGTGCAGTAATGAACAAAATAGCACAAGTTCTTTCATTTGAAGTGTTATCACTCAAATGTATTCTGAGAGTGCTAGAGGAAATTCTTGGTGATTTTTCTTTTAAGTTTTTTTCTTTCATGAAAGAGTGTGTGTGTGTGTGTGTGTGTGTGTGTGTGAGAGAGAGAGAGAGAGAGAGAGAGAGCAAGCACCCTTAAAAAGGCCTCGCACTGCCGTTACCCCCACCCCCTGCCCAGCCTCCTCAGCCAGTCAGGATAATGGGTTTACTTGCCTGGTATGTACATATTGACCAGGAATGGAACCCACAGTCTTCCATATGGGTCCAGCGTTGCTTGAGCGGGCGTTACCATTGTGCCACTGTACCACCATTCCACTTCAGAAATTCCTATTTCAGAGCAAGTATTTAAAGGAGTAGACTTCACTAGACATTTGGACTTTTCTCTTGAAAATAATCATATACCCAGTTATTGTATGGCTTTGCTCAGGTTAGTCATCCTCACTTCTTGCTCAGATTCTGGGTCCAGACTGACTGGGCTTCAAAGCTAGATTCCTGATTTTAAAGAAAGGATTCAACCATTCTTTACCTCTTCTGAGAAATGGGGTACATAATAATGGGTACAGTAGTGCATTGAGGGGATGAATTAGACTGATAAACACAAAATGTTCCGGGCAATCCCTTATATATTATAAGCACTAAATAAGAGAGAGAGACACTATTACTCTTGTTACTGAAAAACCATTAGTGGTACTCTTCCCTGAATATGATTTCTGAGGAGTTAGCTCAGACTCTGGAATGTGTGGCTGTCTGTGACGAGCCTGTCCACCAATAGTGGTTAAGTTGTGGGAGATGCTAGGTAAATGTTGATGAAGAAGACCAGCTTCTCAGGATTCTATTCTGGACTGAAAACCTGAACAAGAAGACACTGATTGTCATCCCAAATGCATTTCCTGCACCTTGCATAATCAAATATATATTTTATTTTTAATCCTCTGCACAAAGAAAATATGTGTGCCTAACTAATATGCTTTGAGCCTTGAGTTTGTTGGTATATGAGTATGAACTGAATCCTTGATTCTCACCTTGTTTTTTTTCCTAACCTTTCCATATGTTTTAGAAAAGGTGATAATGCTTTCTCTTTTAAATAATGAATTGTTGGGAGAGTTATCATGCATTTTTGCATAGAAAAACAGAAAGATGCATCATGTCTTTCCTGATGATCTCATAGTAGAGTCTACTCAAAACTTTACAAGAACAGTGAAACCATGTAAACAACTACATAGCAATAAATGTTCTCAAGTGTTCTCAGTAGTGATTTGATTCATAGAATTTTTTTCTTCATATACAAATGGAAATGGATTTCTATTAATGTACATTGTTTCCGAACTCTCCATACATTTTGAATGGTCGTTCTTGAAACTTTTGTTGAAAATAAGAACTCAACCAATAATATAAACCAGGTTCGTAGTAGACACATTATGTACAAGCACGTATGCTTGAGAATTAGCCTCCTGTCTCCCTCCTTTTCTGTCCTACTGCCATTTTACCACTCTGCTTGTGAAAGCACAGTATTTTCTAGTTACCCCCATGGCTTTGTCTACATCTGTGACTGAAAGTTTGGTTGATGGACAAAACCATTTTAGGGGATTGGCGAGGTCTGATTCTTATTAATTCTAGTGAGTTATTTGCCTTTTTCGCACTCATTCTCTGGAGAGTCTACAAGGAAGTTTTCAAGAGGCTACATGGGATGTGAGACCACAGTAGACTGAAAGCAGATAGGAGAATCCACATGTCTTCGATTAAGCCCGATAATACTGAGTCTTTCCTTGGTGGAAAAAATTGCCACTCTTATCAATATTTTGTTTTTCTCTTGAAAAATAAAGTTCTTTCTAATGAAAAATACATTTTATCTGGAATTAAACAAGATTATTTTTAATGAGTTAAGAGAAATTGAATCCATTCAAAGGTTTTAGTTGTAATTTCTAATGTAATAAGAATTGTTAAATATAAGTCATGTTTCGAGAGTTTTGAGTGCCCAGTAATGATTAAAAAATGTAAAGGAGCCCCAAACTGCGAACTTTCTTGCCTTAGCTGGGATGAGTGAAGTGAGAGGGTGGTCCTTGCAATTTAGTTATTTGTCTCTTAGACACTCTGACAGGTCTGTACCCTTCCCAAAGTTGTGCCTCTATGACGTGGAAGAGAATGATAGAAGGAATAGAAGAATGTATGAGCTGCCATGTAATAGATTAGCCTCTTTTCTAGACAACTAGATGCTTACTGAATGGCAGGTAATGGTATGACATCATTTCTCTTTTCTTTTTATACTAGTGGACACACAGACAAAGATGGGGAGTTTGGAGAGGAAGAGAGAGAGGGAGGGAATGAATGCACTCTCCAGTGGGATCTGGTCACACTAAAATCCTTTTTTTCTCTATCCAGCCCATCAGGATCCTGGACATGTGTGTTTTTCCAGCCACTGAGGCCAAGTCCCAAACTCCCCCGTTGGCCATGTGGGATCCAGCTTTCTCTGCACAGCACCTAACTACTGTGCTACAGGACTGGCCCAACATTTTGTTTTGTTTTTAATTTAGTAAACTAAGTAGACAACAAATAAACAAATGAGTCTGGTACATTTTGTGAAGTACTTGAAAAATCCTCTCTGAACTTCAGTAAAGGTACAAGTCCATCATGTGTTATAGACAAAAAAGCAATTATAAGGTTGATGATAAGACTTGCTCTGAGTCCCTGGCCTCTTAGTGACCAAACTGAGAGTCTGAACTCAAGTTTCCAACTCCTGCTTTTATTATGATACCATGTATCACACAAAATTGAATAGCCTTGTTTTCAATTAGGGCAAATTCTGACTGTACTTATACAGAACTCTGTGGGTAATAATTCTTCTTTGGTAAAAGCCCAGCATGTGAACTAACAAATCTGGGAAGGAATATTGAGAAAATGTAAATCCATGGCTGATATTTGGCAAAAGACTAGGTATAGAGGTTCAACTGTAGCTTTTAAAACTGATACAATTCTCCCTGCAATTTGGTAAATTATTCCAATAGCCTGTAACAGTCTTGATTTGAGAGTTTACGGGGGTTATAATTATATATCAAAATTTAAAACCATATCATTATCCATTCAGTTAATAGAGTGCATTGATAAAATTCACAGTATCCTCTAGTGTACACTAAAATTGTTAAGCAGAATAATTTATGCAAATTACTTATAGAGTTAATATATGTTAAATATGTTTAATTATACTGCAGAACTTAGTTTGCTACAGCACACACAATTCTTTTTAATTATAAAAACAGATATTTTGGAGATTTATGTTCGACCAGTTACACTGCTATTTAATGCTGCTTTTCTTCCTTGTTTCCAGAAATAAAGAAAATAGATTAATAATTTGTGCCAAAATCATCTCATTACTGAAAAGCTTATGTATATTTTAATATTAGCATTCTCTGAGATTTAAAGGCAACCAAAAGCTTTCTGGGTCCTATTTAAAATACATATTTATTACCATGAGATGGTGAAGAAACTGACAGAAGACATGGTTTGAAGATGTAATAATATTTAACACTGGGAAGAAAAACTGGAGGAATGAAAAAGGGATAGCAACTTTCATTTTTATTACAAGCTTTTCTCTATTACTTGATTTTTTAATCACACACATATATGTGTGTGATTAAAAATAAAATATGAGAAAATGCACACATACCTATACAATATACATCTACAATTTTTCTGCTATTTTGATATTTGATACATGTAGAAAGAATGGCTGAACAATGTTCAAATGTTAATGACAGAGATCATGATATAAAGAAAACTCAGAATTTCCACCTTTTAGAAAAAGATACATACTTTTGTCCTGGCAACTTTTTATCACATTGTGATATAATACTCTAAATATATAAAATATATGCACAAGCATGGCCATTGATGTCACATTTTAGTAATAATACTGCAGCAATGATTGATTTTTATGGCAAAGTGTGAAGGTGCACATGACCTTTGCATCTGCCTGCTGTATACCCACCCTCCTCGCCCTGGGAGGATGCAGGTATTAGTTTTAATACAGTAATTTTAAAGAGAGTAAGGTAGTATATGACAACAAAATACATTAGCTAGTAAAGTTCAACAGTACAGAATCTGGGGCAGTTTCAGAAACCTGGTGATTTAAAGAGCTGAATACCATATGGCTGACTGTGCATGTGGGTCTCAGCAGGGTGGAGAAGGGATTGCAGCATGGCCACGCCTCATTGAGAGAGAGGTGTTTCTTCTCTCCTCCTTTTCCTGATGAGTTCATGTACTCTTTGGCAAAATGATATATAATATAGAATTTTGGGCCGGCAGGTGGCATGGTGGTTAAGGGTGCTGGATTCCCACATGGCCGACTGCAGTTTGAGTCCTTAGACCTGGCGGCTTGCTTTCTCACTTTCCCTTTCTCTCTGTCTCTCTCTGGTCAAATTAAAAAAAAATAATACTAATAACAAATGGAACTAAATAAATATTTTTAAAATAATATATAATTGTTGTGGACTGACTCATTTAATGATTTTATCCTATTATTAAATGAACAATTTTACTGAGCATAGAATGCATTTATGTTACTGTTAACAATTTCACATGTATCTGTGTGCATTTTTCATGGTAATATATACTCTACTAATGGTGAGACATATTAAGTAAATACAGGATTTTTTTTAACTCTAAGTGTTTTAAGATGGAATGATATTTTGAGCATGATGCTGATCTACATAAATCTTTCAATGTTCACCCATGAACATAACAGCTATTAACTAAGGAGTTTTTATTTTTTTTTATTTTTATTTTTTTATTTATTATTTTTTTTGGGGAGAGATTTTTCACTATAGGGCGCGTGCGCTCGCCAGACAGACAGAGACAGACAGAGAGATAGAAAGCGAGAAATCACCCCCCGGGGGGATGGTCACGCCGCAATCCCTTCTCCTCCATTCTCCTCTCGGGATCTTGGGCACGCACGCACACGCGCCCGGCGTGAGTTTTAAGCCACCGGGTCCGGGATGCGAACCGCGGTCGACTACGTGGGAGTCCAGCGACATAGCCATTACGCTAACTGCTGGTTCCCAACTAAGGAGTTTTTATAAATAAAAGATTGCTAAACTAAATATGCAATCTGTTATTTTTAATGTTCTGTCAAAGTAGCTAAAGATTGTTTCATTGGTCAATTAAATTATATCCTACAAGATAGAGATGATAAAAATCAATAAAATTAGTACATTACCTTTTACTATCTTTATTCCCAAATAGGTTTACCATGTCCTATATTTATTCTACTTTGCCTGATTAAAGAGAGTTAATTTTTCTATATAAAGAACTTTTGGGCAAAAATACGATCTTTTGATGAAGACGAACCTGTTAGTTCATTATGTTGAATCTCATTATCTTGCTATTCTCCTTTGTCTTCTTGCCCATACATTACTTTCTTGCATTTTAAATATTTGAGGTTTTCTCGTCTGTTTCCAGCACCATAGCTGGGGCTTCTGATGACAGAACATTTTGAAATACATCATTATTGTTATTGTATCACTTTAGTCAGCATTGCTGTGTCAGTGGTTTTAGTGTGAAAATACCTTCTGAGTTCTGTTCACTTAATTATTAATCTCTCTTTCTTTAATGTAGTTAAGCACTAAATACTAATATTTGATGAATGGGAAGTGTTCCCAGTGACTTCATGGGCTTCTAATACCTTACAACTATTTTAATGTCAAGGAATATTCGTTTCACCTTTTCATATTCTCAGTGCCTCTCTCAGTGCTGTGTGCATCGCAGGTGTTTTCTTAAGTGATTTGAAAAATTAATCTTTATTACTGTCACAAAAAAGATGTAATAATGCCCTGATGGGAACCAAAACATTTCTGGCACTTCCTATGTGCCAAATTCTGTTTCAAATTTTTTTGCATGTGTATTAGCCGTTTTAATCTTTGTAACTTCAGGATATAGGTGTTAATCTTCTTCCCATTTTACAGGAATTAAGCAGAGGTTAAGTCATTTGCTCTGAACCATAAAGCAAGTAAAGCAAAATTTGGAAATCAGGCCATGGGATATTAGAATGCATTCTATAAAATGTTGCCAGTTACCATTAATGAAAGAATCCAACTGACAATGTGTTCTTCTGATACACAGTTCTCAAATAATATGGTGTTATTCGGCTTAAATCAAATCAAACACATGCCCTTAAGCAGTGTTCTTAGAAGTCACAAGTATACAATGGAGGAAGGAGCATAGAAGATCTGTTGGAGGCTAGGAGAAATGTGTGAGGATTTCTGTTTCTATTATATTTGTTAGCTCTTAATTTTTATATTTTCTGGTTTTTTACATGCAAATATTAATGTAGTATATTGCTCATGTAGTAATATGTTACTTATGAATGAATAGAATGCAAATAATAGTAGTGCCCGTATACTTTAAAAATATTTTTATACATGAGCAATGAAGTTCTGAAGTCACGATTTGAAGAAACTACCAACAATTTTTATCCGAAACAATTCAGACAAAAATAAGATTTAAGATAACATGACGCGTTCTTTTCTGATGGGAAAACGTTATGGTAGTTATATATTCTTTTTTCTCTGTCTCCATTTCTCATTTTAATATTCAGTACCTATATAGTTTTATTGCAGTGAGTTAAATGTCTGTGAATTTAAGAAGCATACATTTCTACAGAACCAGTAATTATTCAGATTATCACTCACCAACAATTTCAAATGGGATTTTGAGTATTTGGAACAAGCCCATGTGAGGAATATTTATATGGAGAGTCTGTTGGTCTTCTTTATGGTGAGGTTATCGGTTGACCTTTGGCATGGCTGGCAAGGAACCTGCAATTCCTGGGAGAGAAATAACCTCACTGGGGGCACTGTCTCCACCACTTGGCTTCCTGCTGCTGCTATTTCTGAACCACATTAATAGGCTTTTAGGAAGTCATTCTAGCCTCTGGCCAAGTAGATCTGAACTTGATTCATACAAACAGATAAACAAAAAACAGCTAGAAAGGAATGAGGCAATCTTCTCTTGTCTTTAAAGCCTCTTCAACTCTGAAATCAAAAAGAAAAGTCAAATGAATCAATGTTAGGTCACCTGGAAAGTTGTGACCTATTTTTCTGTTTTTCTATGCAAAAATGCATCATGTCTTTCCCAGCGACCCAGTAATGACGTGAATATATCCAGTTAATATATATGAATATTTTTCCTAAGTGTGTCCACATCATTCCCAGTACACATCTCAATGTGGTCTCTAGTACCACTTTAGATTTCAGCTTAATAAATGCAATTATTAAAATTCAACTGACAATATTAATCTACTTCTTCTTTTTTTTTTTCTTTTTAATTTGCCAGAAGCCATGTGTGCTCACCAGAGAGAGAGAAAGGGAAAATGAGAAAGCACCTCCCATGGCATGGTCACACTGCAATCCCTTCTCCTCCATTTCTCACTGTTTTCAAGATGCTTAGATTCTGGCCATGCATGCACAAGTGCCTGGTGTGTTTTTCAAGCCTCAGGGTACAGGACTCAAAGATCATGGTCAGCCATGTGGACTAGCTGCCTTAATCCACGCAGACATGGGCTGGCTCTAACCTACATTTTAATATTTCAAATAGGTATATTATTTAAAGGCAGTATAGCATATATTTTTTTTCATACTCTACACTTTCTATATTTGAAGTATTAAAATACAGCACTATTGGGGGCAGCAAGTGTTGTGGTGGTTAAGGTTTGGGAGTCCTGCATGGCAGACCATGGTTCGAGTCCCAGCCTGGTGACTTGAAAATCATACCAGGCACTTGAGACGGGTGAGAGCATAATGTAATTTGGACATGCAATATTGGGTTTCAATTTTATTGATACGGTTCTATTTTTAAGCTGGATTGTTAATACAGAAAATTTCATTTTATTATTATTTATTTCAAATGTTTAATAATAAATAAATTATTGACTTGTATCATTATAGGTGGACCCCTTGGGAGATTCCTAATAGTTTATTTAGTTTTAGAAGTCATTGCTTTTGTTTTAGTGATAACTTTCCAGTGTAATATAGAAAATAAATTTACTAAGTTGTATTTTCTTTTTCAAAAAATTTGCTAGAAGGCATTGGCATTCAACAGTGAGAGAGAAGGAAAGTGAGAAAACGCCCTCTGGGGAGCATGGCCTCACAACATTCCCGTCTTTACTCTCCCCTCTGGATTTTGGGCACAGACACACATGTACCCAGTGTGTTTTCCAGTGCCAGGTCCAGGCCTTGAAGTGCACCGTCAGACATGAAAGATACAGCCATCTTAACCGCCATACCACTAGCTGGCTCTCAAATCCTATTTTCTAATAAATGATGCAAATTTTCTTTTTTGAATATATGTTTAAAGTTATGATTTGAGTTTGGCATAAAGTTGTCACTAACTTTAAATTGCTTATTGCTGTAATTTGGTGAGAAGTAAAGAAAATTCTTGATTTTTAAAGAGCATGAGGTTATTCCTAACCGTAGGGTTTTGTTTTTGTTTTGTTTTTTTTCCAAGGTTTTTGCCATAGGGTGTATGTGCTTGCCAGGGACAGTGAGAGGGAAAATGAGAAATCATCTCCCTCCCCAGGGGGCATAGCTACACCACAGCTCCTTTTCCTCCATTCTTTCCCTAGGATTTTCTGCATGCACACACATACCTGGTGTGATTTTCAAGCCACCACTGCAACTGGAAGCATGGTCAGCTGTATGGGAGTCCAATACCTCAACCACTACGCCACCTTCTGACCCCCTTAGTTTTATTCTTTAAGAAGTTCTGTATTGGGGCTGGCAGGTGGCTTGGTGGTTAAGGGTGCTGGACTCTCACGTGGCTGACTATGGTTCAAGTCCTGGACCTGGCAGCTCGCTCTCTCTCTCTCTCTCTCTCTCTCTCTCTATCCCTCTCTGGTCAAATTGAAATAAATAAATAAATGAATAAATAAAGTTAAATAAAATAATTAAAAAAAAAGAAGTTCTGTATTATGTTAGAATGCTTCTTAATGTTTTTAGTCCTCCTTCCTTGTCCCTCCACATTTTTTTTCTGCTCCCATAAAGAGGTTGGCAGGAATGGCGAGAGAGGTTGTTGTATTGTTGTTGATAGAATATATCATAATGATGTAAGCAAAGTGTTCAGTTAGCATTGATGACCAAAAAATTGCTTTAGGAAGTGGAGTAACATGTTCTGGGATAGTCAAATACCTGGGAAAGGGAAAACATTAGATTTCATCCTTAGTGGCTCCATCATTATCACAGGGCCATTACTTCCAGTTTTTTGTTTTGGTTTTATATATATCTATATATATACACATAGATAGATATACATCTATCTATCTATCTATCTATCTATCTATATATATATATATATACACACATATATATAGATATACATACACATATATCATTTTAATTTCTTTTACATGTTCAATCCCATACATCACTTAGCTTGTAAAGTGAATGTTCCAATATGAATGCATTTCTCACCAGTCCAGTTGGGGATACTAAACACATTATCATCAACAGATAATAACCCATTTCTGTGTCCCATAAACGTCTTGCCTCTCTATTTTTCTCCTTGATGTCTTTCCTCAGACTTTCCTCCTTCTCCCACTCTCTTCCCACACTGTCAGTTGTTCACAGAGACTGTGTTTGTGCAGATACTAGGACAACTTCAACTTGAACACAAAAGCAGGCCTCCATTCAAGTCCTGACTTTATAGGGAGAGAATTTCAAAGATAAAGTTGTATTACAGTTGAGCGTATTGGAAATGATTATTTTAAAGATGATTTTGTTTTGGATTTAGGTAAACTAGGTGATAAATTGTCTGAAAATTGGATTTTCTGGTAATTGTAAAGTTTTGTTGCGGGAAAATTACCATATATACCTTGCCTCACATGCATAGCATATCAATTTTCTGAGGTTTTCGCTCAATTATGAACTGTTGGGTGTTAAGTTACTCTTTCGTGATCTGAAAGCCACCAAAATATATTGTAGTATCTAAAGATCTGTATTATGGATTTTTTACCCAAGAAATAGAAATGTGAGAGTTAATATAGATTTCTCTGGATAAAATCCTGCATAAAGTAGATTATATCCTATTTTGTAAACTCTATACTTAACTACTATACTTAAGTCACTTCGATAACTTATTAGATTTAAATGTTATAGCAGCTAGATAGAGTAAAAGAAATATGACATTTCATTATTGAATAATCAAATATCAATAGATGAAGGGGTTTATATCCAACACCTCAAAATGCTTAAACAAGCAATACATTCAATTACATGTGCTCTTGGAATTATAAATACACACATTCACACGTATATAGCTGTGACTCCTGGTGATCCATATTTCATTACTTTAACCCTACGTGTAAGACAATTGTCTGTTTTATATGCAGGACCTCAGCTGCTCTGTCTGCAGAGGTGATGTAAAATTTCTACTTGAATAGCAATAAATCATGTTAATTCAGCCCCAGTCAACAAAATGTTGTAGTGAGGATGGAAGAAGAATAGGAATGAGAATGGTCCAAACAAACTTTTGAGTCTAAGAATCTGCCCTGTTGAAATGATGCACTAATATTGGGTCAAGTACTTCCAGCTATGAAACAACAACGCCTATCAGCAGGAGTTTTTTGTGTAATTATGAAAATCTATTGATAGTAAAACAGGATAAAATAATCACATGCATTTTGATGTTTGAACAGTGTTTTCTTACAAATTCAGTGAACACAACACAAGTAGTTTAAGAAATGAGGCGAAAATGGACTCCCTGCCAAAGGTTGATGTGGTGAGCTAGTTTGCATGGGAACCACAGGCACAGTCCACACACTGATGACATGAGAACTCCTCTTACCCAGTCCTTTATCCACCATATTCTGTTCTTGAAATGAAGCTTGATGAAGTGGGATGTACTTAATTAACAGTGCTTCCTAAATTATTAACAAAACTCATAACTCAGTCTCTCGCGTAAACCACATTTTCCTGAAGAGACTTGCTGACTCATTTATACTGGCCTTAGAGAATTGCTGACTCATTTATACCAGTCTCCATTTGAACTCTTTTTCCTTTTCTTTTAGGGTTTGTTTTTTTTTTTTTTTTTTTTTTTTTTTTTTTTTTTTTTTTTTTTTTGCCATGGGCATGTGTGTTAACTGGAGAGAGACAGAGATGAACAGTGAGAGAGAGAAAGTGAGAAATAATCCCCTAGAGAGGATTGACTCACTACAATCCCTTTTCCTACATTCTCCTTTCCAGATTTTGGGCACACATGCACACAAACCCGGAGTGTTTTTCAAGCCTTGTGTTTGGCCATGTGGGATCCAGTGCCTTAGACACAACACCAGCTGAAATTCATTTACTTTCACTAGTGAAGTGCCATCCAGGAACACATCTATTATTTCCTTTATCTCTGCATTTTTCCTGCATCTCCAAATATTCCTTCCTAAAAAAAGCTAAGAAATGGGGCTGGCAGGTGCCGTGGTGGTTAGGGGTGCTGGACTCCCACATGGCTGACCGTGGTTTGAGTCCTGGACCTGGCAGCTTGTTTTCTCACTTTCTCTTTCTCTCTCTCTCACTCACTCACTCCGTTCCTCTCTGGCCAAGTTAAAATAAATAAATAAATAAATAAAGTTAAATAAAATAATTCCAAAAAAAGTATTCTAGTGTCTACGGCCCCATTAAAACAAATGAACAAACAAAACTACGAAATAAAGAAAGAGAAAGGTTAAATTTTTCTTCCGCAAATTTTTTTGGTAAAAATGTGAAACAAGATTGTAGGAATCTTCTACATCATAAAGAAGTTAGAAGTCAAGTATAGGAGATGCCAACCCCCAATTATCCAGTATTCTTTTTAAATAAGTTATAGCTTATTCCCCTAGCCTTTTCACAGTTAAAGGCTAAGGGTCAGAGCTATGATTAAATCTGATTTAACAGTCTAAAATCATTTCACCACTCCACCGTGATATCCTCAGTGGTGACTAAGTGGTTCTGTTTGAGCAAATTGATTCCTTTTTTTCAGAGAGGTTTGTATGTGATGCTTAATTTCCATAAAAGTATAATTGGGTGCTGAAGGAAACAGACTGGTTACTGTTGACTGTGTGATAGATACTGCAGAGAGCCAGGAAAAGACATGATTTGATGATTTTAACCATGTTCAAACTTAGTCCACTCAGTACTCCCATAAATGGAGGGCAAGAGTAATTTACATAATCCATGAGAGCAGATGATTCAAAATAATACAATTGAGTTTGTAATGCATATCTTTCTTTAACACTTTCGTTACAACTGTCTTTTAATGTGGAACGTCTCATACAATTATTTAGCACTTTGAATTATGAAGTCGTTTTAGGTACAGTAAATTCTCCCTTTGATATTGGCCTAGTAAAATTTATTTTCTGTACCTAAGTTAAAATGTCACCTCCTTAGAACTGATTCTTGGCTCTTTCCTTCAAGTTTGTACCCATCTCTTCTCTGCTGTAATCATAGCTTACCGTACTTTCTTTTCCTACTGATTGTCACCATTTCATGAATCCAAAAAATTATGTCTCTTCACCTAGCCTATAAACTCCATGAGGCTGAACACCTGTCTACATTGTTCATAATTGAATCCCAATGCACTTAGTACCTAGTGAGCACATCCTAAGTGCACAATAACCATTAGTTTAATGAGTGACTGTAGGAATGAATGGATTAATTTAATTCTAATTACTACTTTGAGAGATTGGTCAGAAACTTTTATTATCCTTTCAGAGATGATGTCGTACAGTACAAATTACGTTGGCAAATGGCCCTTCAGCCACCACCTAGCATCTTGATCGTGGCATATGATTTCCTCTTGGCATTTGTATTTCATCATCTGTGAAATAGGAATAATAATAATTTTTTTTCATATTGTACTGAGAATAACATAATATATATATATGAAGAGTTTAGCCTTGGACTTGAAACAAAATGAAGACACATTTTAAATTTTACAAAATAATGTTATGTTGCTATTACTATTATTGCTATTGTTTCTTGAAAGAGAGAGTGTAAAAAAGAAAAATGAGAGATAGGTTTTGTTTTGTTTTGTTTTGTTTTGTTTTGTTTAGGACATGTGTACTTTTTGGAGAGAGACAGAGAGAAAGTGAGAAATCACTCCATCACTTCCCAGGGGGATGGCAACACTACACCCCCTTCTCCCCTATTCTCTTGGCGTTTGGGGCACAAACATGTGCCTGGTGTTATTTTCAACCTGCTGGTTCCAGGACTTGAACCATGTTGGCCACATGAGAATCCAAAGCCTTAACCACCATGCCAGCCTGCTGGCCCCAAGATAGATATTTTTGTCAGGGCTGCCTCCTGACCCTGCATCCATCACCTAAGACATATACACGTGCTACCACCTCCTGGCCTGTTCAGACTGGGAAAGTAACTGAACTTGGGTCTTACAGTGGCCCAGACATGGCACAGCACATCTTCCTATGACACCTCCATGGCTGGTTGATATTATCATTAATAAGTGAATTGAGATCTAGAAATACTAGATGGACCTCTCCAAAGGATGTCATATAAAATGTTATGTTAGATCCAGGCAATATTTTACATAATAGAATTGTTCAGAATGCGACTTCCAAGAGAAAATGATTTGATTCTGAATGTTTCTTCATGGCTTATTTGAAAATGTTCTGAGAATAAAAAGATTTTTTTTTTTTTGCTGTTTCATTACTGGAATATTTTTAAAATGATAAGGCTTTTATGCTCTATCTTCCCTATGATATCATTCAGGGGTTCTGGAGATGGGGAGGGAACACATATGCTGTATACATTCAATGAAATATTGAGTCATCAGAAAAGTCATGACCATTTTTGCATAGAAAAACATTAGAAAAGATACATCATGACTTTTCTGATGACCTAATAGGTCTATGTACTAATCCATAAAATATTGTCTAATTCTTAATACCGTAACCTTGTCTAATCTGGGAGTTTGTATCTCTCCACAAGTTGGTTGGATCCATTTATTTGCCTTGGTAGGTGTCACTAACATTTCTTTTTATGCTACTGAAAAAGAATGAATGAATGAATGAATGAAAGAGAAAAGAAGGAAAGAAAAAGAAAAAAAGAAAGAAAAAGAAAACAAGAAAAGAAAGAATCAGAATGCTGAGTATTTTTGTAGGAAAATGATTCTGAAAATTTTCTCATCTTATGAAGGTAATTTCTGGTGGCATCCAAATCACATCCGCTACCTTTTCTTTTCTGTTCAAGTCTTTATCACATTAAAGACCTACGGGTCTGATCTTTTTAAGTGAGACAACCCCATTACATAATAGTCCCTTGAAGAGAAAATAGGCCTACTTTATTAACTACATTAAAAATATACTGAAAATGGACAAGGGCTTTGAATAGACTTCTCTCCATTGAAGATAAACAAATGGCCAATACACATAAAAAGATGCTCACTGTGACTAGCAGGTAGTGTGGTGGTTAAGGCTCTGGGGTCCCACATGGCCAGATGTTGTTCTAGTCCCAGACTGGGCAGACTGAAAATCAAAACAAATAAAATAAATAAATACATAAATGGTATAATAAAAGGACTCTTGCACAGTCATTAGAGAAATGAAAATCAAAACAGCAGTTAAAGACCACTTGAGACCCACTAAGGAGGTTAAAACAAAGAGAGATGACAACAACTAGCTACAAGGATGTAGATAAATTGGAATTCTCATATATCGTTATTGGAAAAATAAATGGTGCATTCATTTTGGAAAACAGATTGGCAGTTTCTCTAACTGTTAATTAAACATAGAGCTATGATGTGGTCCAGCAGCCTCACTTTTAGATATATACCCATGAGGAATGAGAACATATGTCCACGAAACCTACATGCCGTGTGCAGGGGCAGCGTTTTAGCACTTGGCATGCCTGTTTTAAATCATAACTCTAATTTGTACCTTCAAACACTATTTTCTGACACTCATTTTACCTGAAAATTAAATGGTGCTCTTAAAAATCTAAAGAAAATTTCATGTTAAGAAAGTGTATTGAGCCCATTGAGGATACTTCTCTTTCTCTCTCTCAAAATACACTTACAGGGGCCAGTGGATGGTGGAGTGGTTAAAGGTGCTGGACTCCCACATGGCTGACCCCATGGTTCCAGTCCTGCACCTGGTGACTTACTTTCTCACTTTCCCTCTTTCTCTCTCTTTCAGCCTGTCTCTGGTCACATTAAAATGATGATAATAATAATAAATTAAATAAGATAATTCTTTTAAAAAATACACTTATAAGGATCAGCAGGTGGCATGGTGGTTAAGGTGCCAGATATTCCCATGTGGCCAACCAAGGTTTGAGTCCTGGACCTAATGACTTGCTTTCTCACTTTATCTCTCTCTCTCTGATCAAATTAAAAAATAAATGCATGAATAAATAAAATTAAATAAAAAATACACTTAGAGAAAAGCAGGTGGATCACTGGCATAGGTTAGTGGAGATTTTAGGTATTTATACTTAGAAGCTCAGACCAATCTTAATATTGCCTTAGAAAAGTTAACCTGAGAGAAAATAATATTTGGAGGGAAATCACAGTGTACTCACAGAGGCAGGGCTGGTTCTGGACTAGCCCAACTGGAAAGGAGTGGCAGGAAACGGAGTGTGAGGAAAGGAAGGAGCAAGCAAGAGCAGTGAAGATACCTGATAGTGTAAGGTGGCAGTGGGCATGTGCCGGGGTGTTTGTGGCTGACAGGTGTGAAAATGGAGGGAGACTGGAGCGTGGATATGTCTTGTGGTGAAGAGAGAAAAACAATTGTTTTTCCTTCATGGCCTAGTGTCCTCCCCCCGAGATCGTATTTAAGTATCTGCTTTATTTTAATGCTTTATCTTTATACAGCTTATAAAACAATAACTCCTTATTGCACGATTTCAAACTAATTGAAATTCAGGCAGATGGACAGCCCCAAGATCAGTCAGAGCTGTGACAATTGCTATAAAGCCTATGCTAGCGCACACATTCTGTGGCACTGCTCTGGAATTCCATTACCCTTGCTTCAGATCCACGACTGTGCCTCCTCCGCCGCCTTCGGCGCTTGTAACACAAAAAACGGGAAAGCAACAGGCTCTCTTCCCTTAGCAGGTCAGTTTACTAGCATGGGAAAAAAAGAGTTCTCCAGTATGATCTCTGGCTCTAATCTTAAAGTCACTATTTTTTTAAACCTTTCCATGCAGACACATTTTATTTTTCTAGTATCACTTGCTGTTTAAAAAAAAAAAACTATAAATTGATAAAACTATAGCATATGTAGAATCTGTCCTACATTCATTCATTAATTAGATTCCTGTACCATATATTCTTACATTTTTCCAATCTTTATTTTGTTCTCATATTTTATGAATCTTTTTCAATTCTTAGACATTCGGGACCAGGTAATTGATTGATTGGTTCATTAATGCACTCACAGTGTGGACTGAGTCCTCACAATGACTCACAAATCAACCACTGGCATATCAAGGTCAATAAGACGTGGTATATTTGTTTTGAAGGAGCACAGACTCTTCTTTTGGATGGCAGTAAGAGCTAGAGAAAGGGTTTTACTTCTAATTCATCTTTTGTTAGACTTCTACCAATGTTTTCATTGAAACATTTATTTCAGCATTTTGATCTTAGGATCCTATTTTGTTCTTTTAAAAACTATCATTGATTGTATTATTTTAAAATTTTTATTGGTATAGTCGCTTATAGTCGATACATGCTTATGTCATCAAACATATAAAAGATTACTATAAAATTTTCAAAATAAATTCCATGTTTAAATTGAAGTTTTTAGAAATATATTATCTTCTATAATTCAGTCTTTTTTAATTACTTCAAATTTTGATAATTATAAATTTACCCAACTAATATTTATTGAGCACTTGCTGTGAGTCAGATACTATGGTGGGTGACTTGAATTCATCAGTGCACAAATTAGTTTGTTTTTAAAAGAATTTTTAAAATTTTATTTTACTTAGTGTTATTCATATTATTTTTAAAATTGCTATAAGGCATGCACACTCACCAGTGAGAGAGAAAAAGAGAGGGAGAAAGGAAGTAAGAAAGCAAACTGCCAGGTCTGGAACTCGAACCATAGTTGCCCATAGGGGAGTCCAGCACCTTAACCACCATACCACCTGCTGGCCCAAGAGTAGTAATTTTTAACATTCACAAAGCTTCTTTCTTAGAAGAGGTTAGGGGAACAACATAAAGCTCAGAAATATAGTGTTACATTCTTACAGTATAATAAGTAAGATTTACAGTGTACTACAATAATATATAAGATAAATATCTGAGACAAATATGGGACAACAGAAAAGGCATAGCTTGAGGTAATTTTTTATGTGATTTTTACATTTTTTTTTCTAAAAAAATGTTAGTTACAAAGAGGTGGATACAGGACTATTTATATGACTACGATACTTTATTTTAAAGCAATTATCCATTTTGAGGAGATTTTATTTTTTCATTTGTTCATTCAATAAGTATTTATTTAACCTCAACTAGGAAAAATGCTAGGAAGTAAATAAAATATATAGTGAAGAAAACATACAAATACATTTTATATCTTTAATGGAATTATACAATCAAAGGACCTCTTAGATTATTTTGTTGTAGTCTGAGTGTCCCATATTCACTAGGTAATTTATTCAGATAAGTGTTGGAGTTTAATTATATATAAAATAAATATCATATTGAATAGAATGTGCTAAAAATTAAGAATATCCAAATAAAATTATACTTTGGGTAAGAACATTTCTTTATTTTGGGACTACAATTTAGCTGGTTATTGTTTCTTTGTTTAAAGTTATCTTAATAACTTACTGTAAAATACCTATTCTGTTATGTTTTCTAGCCTACAAATTAATCCCTTATCTGTATATGTCTATTGCTGCAAAGATCCAGTGGCAATTCTTTGCTCATGTCTTTGTCATTTCTAAACTAAACATATTTTTATCTGAAACATAGAAATGATGAAAGGTTTATGGCCATACTGAGAATTTAGAACAATTTGAGTATTTATTTACAAACATGTTAAATTTCTTCTATATTCTATTTGATTAAAAATCATGATTATAATCTTGAATAAGCAAAGCAAGCAAGCAGAGAGGACTTGTTACTTGTAAGGGACACAGGACAAAGTCAAGGGCATACTATGATTTGGACAGGAGTCAATATGATCTGATGGTCTCCCAATGAAATGCACGTGAAGTCCATACTAATTAGCTTATACATCAGACTGATACTCAAGTTTATTTGGGCCAGAAAGACTGCCTACTGACAAGCAATCAAGCACTACCCCTTTAATTGCAATTTATTCCAACAACCACAATTTATTGATCCTAGCATACACTTACACCACAGCAGTATCATTATTTGACTTTATTTTAACAGCTTCAAAAGGTTACAAAGTTAGAAACCACTGTGAAAGAGACCATTAAAAAGTTGAATTGCTAACATTACTTCATACTCTATGCTGAACAATGTTAAATATATATATATAAAATTACATAAAAGGAGAGAAAATGGAACCAATATCACATAGGCAATACAAGCTAGTGTTTTCTTATAACTAATATTATGTATTAATTACAAACATACAAACAAGAGCAAGGAGGATCAATATTATTATTTGCTTTTTACAGATAGGTGGCATGTTAGAGAATTTAAATAAATTTATCAGAAATATAATATTAAAATGTTAAAACCAGGGCTAGCAATGGTATGGCGGTTAAGGTGCTGGACTTCCACATGGCCAACCATGGTTCAAGTCCTGAACCTGGTGGCTTGCTTTCTCACTTTTTCTTTCTTTTTCTCTGTCTCACTTTGATCAAATTAAAAAATAATAATAATAACAAGTAGAATTAAGTAAATAAATATTCTTTAAAAAATTCAAAAAATGTTAAACCATCTATCCGACTACAAAGCACATATGGTTGTATTCACAGAATAAATTAGTCAATTATTTTTAAAAGATAATTGGAAATCATAGATCTAGTCCAATGTCCTCATTTTTGCAGGTGAAGAAATGAAGAGTCAAAGAAGTAAAGGACCTGCCTCAAAGTGACGCTACTAGTAAGTAATATCTGTGGATCTAGAGTCAGATCTTTGGGCTGTTTGACCTGAGTTCTATTTACTACGTAATAACAGTTTTTCATTTCAGATATGGTGGGGGGAAAAAAATAAACAACATATATATCTCTGTCTGTATCCCTGTTT
Organism: Tupaia tana; assembly: GCA_026018925.1. Classification (NCBI taxonomy): domain Eukaryota; kingdom Metazoa; phylum Chordata; class Mammalia; order Scandentia; family Tupaiidae; genus Tupaia; species Tupaia tana. The sequence goes on along the minus strand of JAKSZU010000013.1, from coordinate 43,855,684 downwards.
ATACCCATATGGTAGTGCATTAATTGTATGCCACCTGGGTTCAGTCTTGCTAATTCACTACTTCAGAAAATTCCTATAAAGTAAATTATGGGATGTTCTTTTTAAAAAGAGACAATGTTGGGACGAGCAGTCGGTGTAATGGCTATGTTGCTGGACTCCCATGTAGTCGACCATGGTTTGAGTCCTGGACCTGGTGGCTTAAACTCACGCCGAGTGCATGTGCGTGCGTGCCCAAGATCCCAAGAGGAGAATGGAGAAGAAGGAATTGTGGTGTGACCATCCCCCCTGGGGGGTGATTTCTCACTTTCTGTCTCTCTGTCTCTCTCTGTCTTTCTGGCGAGCACATGTGCCCTATAGCAAAACCCTCTCCCCCACCCCCCCCCCCAAAAAAAGACGGTGTAACTCATGAGATGTTGTAAATGACAAAGCTTCACATCCACTTGAGGGCTTTTCATGTCCTATGTTCTTACCATGAATCATCTCATTTAGCCCTTACAGAAGTATTGTGAGGAAGATGGTTTCATTTTATGTTTGAAATAAACTAAGGCTCTAAGATGGTTGATAGTTCGTCCAAGTATATGGAGCTGCTTAGCATCAAGAGCTCCCTTTTAATCCTCAGTCTTTTTGACTTGGCAAATGCGTACTTTTGGTAACATATATTAGGTGGTTAGGAAAGCCATGGCACATTTTGCATAGGAAAACAGTAAAATACGTCATGTCTTTGCCAGCAACCTAATAATTCAGTACTTAAACAACAACAACAAAACACCAGAGATCAGTGCACATAGAACATAAATCCAGACTTGTGTGATATAAACCAGTCTGTGATGCAGTGCAGAGTTCAAGGTGCTGAGAGAAAACTAAATAATGAAAAACCAACTTGGGCTGACAGCGTGTATATGTGCTGTGACAGTAGATATGCTTTTGCTGTGGACTCGCAACGAGCTATTCTTTGACGGCTTATTCCTATGAAGACATTAGATACAATAATGTCTGTGAACAAGGAGAAACATATTGATAGCACATGTACATAACCATATTAGCAGTAGAGATTGATAACTTGTCAAGATAAAGTGGAATGAACACTTATGGAATATGAAATAATTGTTCTTTTTAAAAAGTAATTGGCATTTATTTTGAGCTAGATGACACAGGTATGTGGAATTAGATAAAAGCATTATTTTTCAAGAGTAGAGTAGGAACAGAGTATAGAGGTGGAAATGAGAAGGGTCATTCCAACAAAAGAGAATACGGTAAATCACGCAATATGACAAGAGTGAAGCATTGTTTGCAAATGTTTGGGCTTGGAATTCATTGTTGGAACTCTTGAACTAATTCTTACAAAAATATTTTATCTTATAGACAATAAGGAGTCATTGAAGTTACTGATTGTTATCACTGTTAACCACTGTAATCAGAGTTATACCTTGGGTAAAAATGATAGTAATATAATGGATGAACTAAGTGAGAGGAAAATCAAAAGTGAGACCCAGGTAGTTGAGGGTGAAAAAATAATAAGATCAAGTATTTCTATTTACTTTATATCTGTTAAAAACAATAAGACATTGTCCTGCCCCAGTAGCCATAATTACTCAGATTTCTATGGTACTTCGAGGAGGATCCATTTTCATCACAATTGCCCTTTTTAAAATATATATTTGTTCGGGGACCAGCAGTTAACGTAAAGGTTATGTCGCTGGACTCCCACATAGTCGACCGTGGTTCACGTCCCAGACCCGGTGGCTTAAAACTCATGCCAGGTGCATGTGCGTGCATGCCCAAGATCCCAAGAGGAGAATGGAGGAGAAGGGATTGCAGCGTGACCATCCCCCGGGGGGGTAATTTCTCGCTTTCTGTCTCTATGTCTCTCTCTGTCTGTCTGGCGAGCGCACGCGCCCTATAGCAAAAACCTCTCAGAAAAAAAAAAAAAAAAAAAAAAAAAAATATATATATATGTATATATATATATATATTTATATATTTATTTGTTCAGTGAATAAAAAAATCTGTTTCCTTTTTTAAAAAAAGTTAATTTCTTTCTTTCCTGAGAGTGAGAGACAGAGAGAGAAACACAATCGCCCCTTACAGGTAAGGCCAAGCAGCATGATGAACTAGCATGTATGCCTAGTGTGGACATGTGGACCAGGGAACTGAGCCAGTAACCTTCCACGTGGATCCAGCACTAAAGAGCAGTATGTCCCCGCTGTGTCACTTAACCAGCCCAAGGAATCCCCTTCCTATCTTGCTCTTTGACCTTGAAAATCCTGTTGCATAAGGGAGTAACTAGATATCATGATACTTCTTTATTATCCTGAAATCTTAGTCTTGTCTAGGTGGGAAATCTTTCACAGAGAGAATTTTCCTTAGGCTTTGAAGATCCCTGTTAGTTAAAACTTGCACTTCAGATGAAGGGAAGGAAGAGTAAGGGATGCTTACATTTCTACTGAGGGGCAAAACATACCAACAAGCTGAGTTATCTGAAAATCTTTCATTGGATAAAAAAGGAAGAATGGTGGAAAATACTTTATGCAAATTAGAAATCATTTAGCTTTTAAAAGTTAACACCCAGGTAGGGAAAGAAGAGCCATGAACATTTTTTGCCTCTGTGCTAGGTAACCAAGCCTAGATGATGTCTGCTCCTAATTAGGGATTTTTTAAACCCTCAGTATTCTCCTCCTATTAGAGCCCCTCTTCCAGGACTTACATTCATCATTACTGAAGCTGAACAGCCCTACCCCAATACCCTGTTGCTTCCTAACTGTAATCTGACAAGTAATGGAAACTACATGCTGAACCATTCACACCATTCTTGCTCAGTTGAATTTATACTACATGAATCTTTTTTCAGAGTTTTTTTTTCTTTCTTTCTTTCTTTTTTTATTTTTTTCTGTCTCCATTATATTTTTGAGGCCAGTATCCCTTCAGGATTATACTTCATTTAATTTATATGGATTTCCCCTATAAGATATATGTCTACTGAATTTATCTATTTTATATTGAATCTTTGCTCTGCTTGCCTAGAGAAAAATGTGCATTATTTTTCCTTCTGCTCCTAACACGGATGGCTGCTAGTAGAAGCAATACCTTGGGCCCAATTGCAGTGGTGCCGGTGATGGGGCACCACCATGCTGGAGTCATTAGCAAGGACTGAAACCCAGGGCAACCTGAATATACTGGGTGGGCCAGAAACCCTGGCTGGATGGGAGGTTGGGGCAGGAGGATCACTGTGTGGTGGAACTCTGGAGTCTCCCTCTCTCAATAAATAAACTTAAAAAGAAAAGGCATTACTTTTGCCACTAGAGAACTTTTTTACTAAGTCAATACACATTAGCAGTTCTTAGCTTCTAAGAAAGCAGCACTTTGATGTCAGGGCTATTCGAGTAAATTCTATATATAAGATTTGACATTTTGTTTGGCCAGGTATTTGTAATAAGATGAGTTAGAGTTTGGGGTGAGAAGGAAAACAGTGTGTCTTTATCTATAGTTGTAATGAAAGTCAGAATAGGGCAACCTTGTGAAGGTTTGATGTGGACATTGAATACCCACAGAGTATGTGCCTGGCATCCAAAAATTATTTGTTGAAATGTATTATTGAGTCATAACTGACATTCTTTTGTCTGTTGTATTTGTCTGTTTGTGAAGATACTATCAGTTAAAGGTTACTTTGGTATGGTTAGAAATTTAGCATTACATTCTAGGTAACTGTCTTAAGACTCTATCCTCTGTTTGCTTGGATGTCACTTGTTAGCCGAAAAAGATAATTTTGTGCAGAAGTTTAGCTATAGTGCTTACTCCATGACTCCTTGTAGCCAATTGTGCTGAGAACTGGAGTTGAACATGGCATTCTCAGCATTGTTTCCTGGTATAATTTTGATACTGCCAGCAAGACAGTGGTATTCCATTTATAGCTTTCTGCTTATGCACTCCCAATTTGTCTTTGGACACAGAATGAGGTTTATGTGGTAGAAATAAACTTATTTTTATGGCTTTTTAATATATGAAGAAATGAGTGAAAATATTTTCTGCAATAAGATATATTAATACATTTTCTAGTACTATGAAAATTTTAAGAAAATAGGATTATTGAAAACATTATAACATAAAAGATATAATATGAGACAATTTGGCACTAAGATCAAGAGCATTGATTCTGGTAATATTAAGAGTTAAAATGAGCGTCTCACTGTTTGCTATTTGTGTGACTCTGAAAAAGTTTCTAAATATTTCAGTGCCTTACTTGCTGCATCTGCAAGAAATATCTACGTCATAGAGTTGCTCCGAGTATTAAGTAAGTTAATTCATGTAAAATGTCTTACATAAAAGCATCAAGATTGGAAACACTGATTCAGTTTTGAGTATTATTAAAAAGTTTTCTGATTGTAGATTATTTTAATTACATCTAAAACTTTTGTTGTCTTGAACTTCTCACATTATAATGAAAAAGAAATGGCAGCATGAGTGAATATACAAAGTCTTATTTTATATTTAAATGGCAAGGTTGTCTTTTATCAGTACAAATAGTCTTGAGTGCTATAGTTTACAGTAAGCCTCATTTCAGTTTTCTCCATCTATATTGGATTGGCTATGCTGGATCTTTTGTCTGCCCATATAAGCTTTAGAATCAATGTATTGATATCCACAATGTAACCACCTGGGATTTTGATTGGGATTGCATTGAAGGTATATATCAGTTTTGAAACTGACACCTTGACAGTATTGAGTTTTCCTATCTATGAACATGGACTATCTGTCCATTTATTTAGTTCTTTGCTCTCTTTTATCAGAGTTTCATAGTTTTCATCATATAGATCTTGTGTAAATTTTGTGAGATTTATAGCTTAGTATTTCATTTTGCTAGCACTAATGTAAATGCTTCACGTTTTTCATTTCAAATTTCATTTGTTCATTTTTGGTACATAGAACAGTGATTGGCATTAGCTGTGGAGCCTAAAATCTTGCTGTCATTGCATATTAGTTCCAGGAAGGTTTTATGTATGTATGTATGTATGTATATATGTATTTATTTATTTATTTGTTGCAGTTATTTTTCTATCTTCTATATGGTTGATCCTGTAATCTGTGAGTGAGGACATTTTTATTATTATTTATTTTTTTTTGTAGAGGTTTTTGCTATAGGGTGCATGCGCTTGCCAGAAAGACAGACAGAAAGCGAGAAATCACCCCCCAGGGGGATGGCAACACCGCATTTCCTTCTCTTCCATTCTCCTCTTGAGATCTTGGGCATGCATGCACACGTGCCTGGAGTGAGTTTAAGCCACGGGGTCCAGGACTTGAACCACGGTCAACTACATGGGAGTCCAGTGACATAGCCATTGCACCAACTGCTGGTCCCTATTATTATTTTTTAATCTGTGTAATTTCTGCTATTTTCTTGCCTTAGTGCATTAGTTAGGACTTCTAGTATGATATTGAAACGGAGTGGTAGGAGTGAACATCCTTCACTTACTTGTTCTTAGCTGGAAAACCTCATTTTTCAACATTGAGTATAATGTTAGCTGTAGGTTTTGTAGAAATTTTTATCAAGATGAGGAAATTTCCCTCTATTTCCAGTTTACTGAGAGGCGGTGTTTTTTTTTTTTTTTTTTTGGGTAATAATTGGTGTTAGATTTTGTTAAATGCTTTTTCTAAATCTATTAATTAATTTGACCATGTGATTTTTCTTCTTTAGCCTGCTTATATAATGGATTGGGTTTATCTTTTAACTTTTGATTTAACATAAAGGTATATGGCCTTTCATCTTATAATCTCTTTCTATAGCCCTCTTTTGTTAACTAAATTGAAGAGCTATTTTCAGGCCTTTATGAGTCATTAATTTCTATTTACTTTGTGTCTAATATTTATCTTTAGTACTGGGCATCAACATAATAATTTTGTGTACGTGATGTGGTAACCATATATTTTTCATAATGTAAACTGGCTTGGTTAGAAATTCAGTATTGCATGTTGTATGTTAAGAATGAGAAGGAAGGAAACTTGAGACAACTTTAATATCATTTCTGTAACATATGGCAGAAGGAGGAAAATTTTCTTTAAAAATAGCAGGTATAAATGTCACTGTATTTAATGCATTAAACACTGAGAAGGCAGCAAGGCGCATCAAATGTACAGTTGCAGAAGCTGGTTCCACACCAGTTCTAAAGACCTGCATAGAGTAACCCCAAACTGTGCAGGAGACGGGATCACACTCTCGTAAGAGTTGTGCTTTTTGCTATGATTTATTTAGATGAGAAAATCACTTCAAAGTACATTCAACATAACATAATATAGACTTTCTATGAAAAGAAGAATTTCATTGACCTAAGGGCAAGCTGAATTGGAAGATAAATAATTTTAGTAATGCTTTTGCAGAGAGTAAGTGGAGTCTTCATAAGTATCCTAGCATGTGCCATGGAAGTAGCAGGCCTTAATTAGGTAGGCTGAATTGACAATTCCTCCCTTAGATTGTACCTTTTTAAATGCAAGTTAATATTATCTTTCTCCCTGCTTTTTCACCTCCCCACCCCCTCCAAAAATGAAATTAGAAAACAGCAGATTCCACTTCGTCAGGGCAGCCAATTAAATGGCCAAGGGTGTCTGTTTCTGTGTCGTTTTCAGAAACAATTGTATCATTAAGGCTCCAAAATTGTAGTGTCAGCAGGAAATAGAGCAAATAGCTGCCAAAGGGAGAAAAACTATATATGAACAATACAGCTACTTTGATGTCTTCCTGCCCTCCTTTCCTGTGTCTATTGCTGAACAAGCTATAAACAAAATGTGAGGGAGCAAAGGCTTGTGTGTGTGAGCCCGGGCAACTCCAACTTCCTTTTGTGGGAGGCTGGCTTACTGATTTCCTCAAGCCCCAATTGATGCCGTGGGCAAACTGCACCAATCAGTGTGGCAGAACGTAGTTCCTACTTCCTTGCCTCTGTTTTTCTCCAGCTACTCCTTACTCACTGAATACCCTCTTTCATCTCCCTTTTTGAAGATCATTAAGTGTATTTATTTATCTATTTCATGAGACAGAGAAATAGTTATCCCTAATAGGATCTTCATGCTGTGATCGATTCCCCAGACTGAGCCAGCCGAAACCATAGGCACAGGTGTGTATGGCCAGTACACTCAGGGAGGTCCTTGGATGTGAACCCAGGATCTTTCTCATGTGGGGCCAGTTGTGTTACTGCTGCACCACGATCTGAACTCTTAATGTGTTTGTTTATTCACTCCACAAAGATCTGTTGAATTCCAGCTATGTGTCAGACAGAATTCTAGGCTTCTAGAATTTTATCAGTGAGCAAAACAGGTAAGAATTCCTGCCTTAGAGGAGTTTACTTGACAGTAATAAACACAGACAATAAATTATAAGCATATAAAATCTAACAATGAACATAACATGATAAAAGGTGAGTTGTAAAGTTGGGAAAGGGAAATCCAGAGGAAGGGGTTGCATTTTTTAATCTGGTAGTTAGAGACTTAGTGGAGAGTTTTATGCTGTCTTGAAGGGCTCATGGCAGAGTGGTTATAGGTATAGATGCATCTACTGGGGTTCTCGATTGAGTAGAACCATCTCAGTAGTTGTGTAGCTTTGGGAAACTGACTTTATTTTTATAGGTCTCAGTTTTCTCATCTGTAAAGTAGTGGGTAATGTTAGTACCTACCCATTCATATTTTATGTGCAGGGCTTAGAAAATGGGATGTAGTGCACATTACATAGTATGTGGTGTGTAGTGCTCTGTGCATTCTCTCAATATTGTTCTTCGTGAAAAGACTGTGTATAGCAACATAGAGACGCCTGAGTTTAAAAACTCAGATACGTTCCTTATGTCTTACTAATATGCTCAGAGAAGTGAAGATTAATCTCTATTATTTAGTGATGTTGTGAGGATTATAAGAAAATTTATACCGTATATTCATAAGAGATCACTGTTAAATATCATGCCTTTTTGCTCTCCTCTTCTAAACCAGCTGAAATGCTTTAAAGTTTTTTCATAATATCACGGCTGGTAAAACATTACATCTCCTGGCATCTCTCATGGTATTCGTTATATTCTACCTTGTACAATATTGTGTTTCCTCCATTTAAGGCATGATTAGAAGCACATTGTTGATTTAAAAGCAATCTTCCAAGGAGAAAAGAGAAGCATTCTCATATTGAATGCACCCGTGAATTATATGATATAGCCTGATTTGAAAACGATTTAAATGTGAAAAAATTACATTGTAGACTCAAAGAAATATGTTGGCTTCTGTTTACATGTCTCATTGATACTAATATGTTAGTAACTATACAAAAACTGAGTAATGCTTTATATTCATTTCCTGGCGTAACCACCTGCCTTGCACAATGGAAGGGCTTGGTGAATATTTCCTAGATAATTGAATGAGTAACCACATAATTTCTTGAATAAAAAGACTAATTTAAGTTTATATTCAAATGTTGAATGAATATGACTTTTCATCTAGGAGGCATTTCTTCATGAAAAATTGCATAGAAATAGTCAAGAGATAGTGAAGTAATATTTTTTTGATATTAATACACACAGTCAAATCTATATATGTTTACTTTTGATGACTGTATGATTAATTAGAGCTCTTTGTGAGTTATGAAAACTCAATTTAAACTAATGAGCAAAAAAGGGATTTTCTATAAGCATACAGGATTCTAGAAGCATAGTATAGAATTTAAGAGTCAGAAAGCAGATGCAACTCTGATTGTTTCACTTTCAGCCCCCATTTCTTGAATAATCTCTTACTACACAACACATCACTCTAAACAGAATGGCATACAACAAGCTACAGTTCAGGAATATGGATAAGGATTAATATGCTATGGTTTGCTTCTTCTCTGTAGTGTCTGGGCTCTCAGATGGAAGACTTAGTTATGAGCTGGCCTCTCTTCTTTAAATCTTCACTGACAGCCACCTTCAAGCTGGGCAGGATTCTGTTAACAGTCTTCTCAAGGCCATTTGAGCTTCTTTTTTTTTTTTTTCTTTTTTTTAAGAGAGGTTTTTTGCTATAGGGCGCGTGCGCTTGCCAGACAGACAGAGAGAAATATAGAGACAGAAAGCGAGAAATCACCCCCCAGGGGGGATGGTCACACCGCAATCCCTTCTCCTCCATTCTCCTCTCGGGATCTTGGGCACGCACGCACACGCACCCGGTGTGAGTTTAAGCCACCGGGTCTGGGACACGAACCGCGGTCGACTACGTGGGAATCCAGCGACATAGCCATTACGCTAACTGCTGGTTCCCATTTGAGCTTCTTTATATTGTCTGAGCCCAAAGACATTGACACATGGTTTTGGCTGCTCCAAACAATACTGATTTTTATTTCAGTAGCACTGAAATACAGATACTCTCCTATAGCAGTATCTGGATTAGTCAGCTTTTAGTAACAGAAGCAGAGTCTGTATGAGGGTACAGAATAAGGGATTTATTATAGAGATTAAGCCCATGGAATTGTGGGAGCTGATGGGCTGGTTTAAGCTAGGCTGTTGCCTCTGCATCTGATTTTGAGTTGAAGTTACTGTAAGTTGGCTGGACTAATAGGAAGGAAAAATGATTATGAAGTGGAGAAGATTAGGGTGAAACTGGAACCTACAAGGACAAAATGGAACCCATGAGGATTAACTGGGAATTATATTTCTCTCACCGTCACTAATATTAATATAAATGACTTGAGAAGTCGGCAAGCTTCATCAATGAACCACGCATACTTACAAAAGCTTAAGGATGTCAGTCAGCAGAAGCCTAAGAACCTACATGCCTCAGTGCAGACCTACACCAATATATTGAGTCAGCAGGCCAGGCTCATATACCAACTTCCTCAGAGCCTGACATCCTACATCTGCCTTTAGAGAATAAACCGTATTATCACTTCTCTACTTACTTAATCATGTGTGAATTTCTCTTGTGGCCAAGTCTAACTTGAAACTATATAGGAAATAAAGTAATGGAAAATGTAGTTCCAGCTCATCTGAGGTGACAAAATAAAAGACATCTCAAGGAAATGTATAAAGAACTTATTTATTGGGGACCAGTAAGTGGCATGGTGGTTAAGGTGCTGGACTCCCACATCATGGACCATAGTTCAAGTCCTGAATCTGGCGACTTGCTTTCTCACTCTCCCTCCCTCTCTCTCTCTGGTCAAATTAAAAAATAGTAATAATAATGATAAATAAAATTAAATATATTTTTTAAAAAATAACTTTATTTATGAAAGGTTTTTGCTATAGGGTGTGTGCTCACTGGAGAAACAAAGAGACAGAAACTGAGAAATCACCCCAGGGGGATGGCCATGCCACAATCCCTTTTCCTCTTGAGATTTGAGGCATGAATACACACGTACTCAGCATGAGTTTAGCATCTGGGTCCAGGACTTGAACTGTGATCAACTATGTGGGAGTCCAGTGACATAACCATTATATCATCTGCTGGTCCTGCATTATAAACTTTTAAAACATTGATTTCCAGGGCCAACAAGTGGAGTGGTGGTTAAAATGCTGGACTCCCACATGGACAATAGTGGTTTAAGTACTGGACCTGGTGGTTTGCCTTCTCACCTTTTCTCTTTGTCTCTTTCCCCCTCTCTCTTGGACAAATGCTCATACCCTATAGCAAATTTAAAAAGAATAATAATAAGATGAAATAAATCATTCTTAACATTGATTTGCATTGACTATATAAGTTATCAAAGTTATAGAAAATCAGTATAGACAGTGACTTTAAAAAAAAATCCCTGTGAAAAGTGGAGAGAGGGGATTATTATAAAGATCCAAGGTTTCTGACATTTTAAAATATTTATTTAATTTTATTTATTATCATTATTATTTTTATTTGACCAGAGAGGGCAGACTGAGAGAGAGGGAATGTGAGAAAGTAAGCCATCAGGTCCAGGACACGAACCACAATTGGCCATGTAGGAGGAGTCCAGCGCCTTCACTACCATGACACCTGCCAGCTCCATTTCTGACCTTAAAAAAAAAAAAAATTCAAGTTTAGGTATGCAAATTTGCCTCAAAAATAGATTGCTATGAGAATCTGCAGTGTGCTTTTTTCTCTCTGTCCCTTGCTGATGCTTCTCTCTGTATCCTTGTTTTATTTTTTTCCCTGTAACACCACATACATTTTCATCGTACACTTAATTCAAATGTTGGAACATGCCACAGTTAGCTCTTGAGATTTATATAGTGAAACCACACAGAGCAGAATAAGGTCACTCTCTCAGTCCTAATTAAAATTTCTCAGAGAAGTATTTAAGTTTACTGTGACAGGGGACAAGTTCATGTTATACAAACTGACAGTTGCCACCTCAAAGATGTGGATAAAATAATGAAAGAACAACTTTCAGAAAAAGGGTATAGAGGCACAGTTCAATGTTCTGACTAGAGTTCAACCTTCAACTAGAGTTCAACTAAATCAGTGATTTGAATTATAAATGCATATGCATGAAGGCAAATCTTCCGTGTATCAAAAATGTGAAAAATGTGAATAGGGAAACTTAGGGAAATTATTATACCATATTGCAAAGCACCTCATGCACATCAAAATGGTTATATAACTGTAAATATAGAAAAATGCATTTTGTATCACTTTAATGGAAAGTGAATACAAAGTGTATATGTATCATATAGACTCAAATGTAAGAATATGAGGTTCAGTCAGTATTGTGTGTGTACACATTGTAGGATTACAGGTGTCATTCTCTCTCTTGTTCTTTTCCTATATTTATATAAAAATGTATGCTTTTATAATCTTTAAAATGGATATTCATACGAAAATGGCTTACCCACCAGACATGAAGCATGTGTTGTACTTATTAAGCTGTTTTTAAGACAGAAAACCCATCAGCTTATTCTGCCCATCAGAAGTATGACTAGGCCCCACTGGAGGGTGCTTTTACTTTGTTTCTCTCACACATGGACATGTGCTATCTGTCAGGAATAAAAGTAAGTTTAGCTCTGGTCTAATAGCCTGATGTGTAAGGAGCCCGGTCCCACATGGCTGACTATGGTTTAAATCCTGACCTTGCTAGCTTGAGAAGTACACTGGGAGTGTGTGTAAGCATGCCCCAAACCCTAACAGGACGGAAAATGGAGGAGAAGGGATTATAGTATGACCGTTCTTCATTGAGTGGCGCTTTCTTCCTTCCTTCTCTGTCTAACTTTGGCAAGTACATGCAGCCCTTGACAATTAAAAAGTAAATTAATTTTAAAATATTTTGGAATATTGGAGAAAATAACTAGAAAGAAAAAGAAAGTTTATTGGCATTTTCTTTCTTCTAAAATAACCCAAGAAACCTATCAATTTTCAACTTATTTTGCTAGTATCCTATATTTATTTTGTGTAAAACAGTAGTGAGATTAAGAAACTATAGGTTAGTTTCATTATCAAAAAAGCAGGAATATGACTCTGAAAACCTAATAAAGCATACATTTTCTATAATGAAATCATATCTATAGAGGCCACAAAAGAACACGGGCCATGTTAATAAGGATTCAAAAGAACTTGGCTATTGCTTTTTTGTCCGCATGACATTTCAACATCTCAAAGTGTATAGTCAAGTATTTTTCCAGGTGTGTACTGTTCTAAAGCATTACTTCCAGCGAGTCATTCAAAATCTCAGAAAAACTCTTGACAATGGCTATGTTGACTTGATTCCAAGAGATAAAGTAGCTTTGTGTGAAAGGATGTTTTTTCTTGCTATGCACTTGTCTAAGTTGCTAACAAGTTCCTATGGGCAGAGAGAAGTTTGTAGTGTGTGTGTATGTGTGTGTGTGTGTGTGTGTGCTGTGCATTTTTGAAAATGAATTTCTTAAACACTCAGATGTTGAAAAACTGTAAAAAGCTGTTCTTCCCCCTTTTCTTCTTTCTTCTGGTACTACAGTCTCTCGTGCAAATGCATTTCAAAGTACCAGGTGTAATTCAATAGCAGCATCATGAAAAACAAGAAAATGAAAAGCTGATTTGTCTCAAGAGCTACTAATACAGTATTCTGAAACTGCCCCCCGGCTAGACATGAGTCACTGGGAAAAAAAAAAAAATAAAATGTATGACTTTCAACATTCCGTAGGATTTCTAAATCTTTCCTTATCTAGATAGGGTCAGTAGAATCAAGATTTTATTGTTTCATACCATTTTGCTTTTAAGATAGGAGCTATTCGACTGGGGCAGAAAGCTTCTATCGGGAAACACAGAGGCGCTTTCTCTTTATTGTTCATCTCAACTTAGAGGCTAAAGACTTTTTATAACCTAGAAACTGTGGCTGCAAAGTAGTATTTTTCCTGTTGTACGGACTTCATGTTTGTTCTTTCAAAAAGAGATCAAAGAGTGGGTCTGGGTCTCTGCAGGAGCTCTAGGCTACCAGGCAGCCCTTGCAGTGTACCCTCTTGACAAGCGTGGTCTTGCTTTGAGCTCTAGAATTTCATGTAGGCAAGTAAAGGACAGGAAAATGATTGATTTCCCCCTTGTATTTCCTTCCTGAGGAGACACGGAAAGGGGAAAATAGTTTCCAATAGCACCTCTTGTAAATATCTTATGGTCTTGCCAATGGCATGCTTTACTTTTCCTCCAAATACCTCTAAGAAATGCTTCAATATTCCTTTAAAATAAGAACTCTAGATTTAGTTATGTTTGTATAGCAAAGGGTCTTCAATGCATTGTTGTGATACAGGACATTTCAGAGATTAGTAAAATATTTGTAGTTGATTTTATAGAATCTATCTAGTACATGTAAATATAAGACCTGAAAATAATTCCAGTTATTATCAATTACTAGGAAATGATAGAGAATAATATGTTGAAATGTTTATTATATGATCATTTTATCTAAAGACACCTGTAAGTCCCACAAATGATAAATGACCTGGTTGTTTTTCTCAGATAAATCAACTGTCACGAGAGCAGTATTTTATGTAAGGGGAAAGGGTCATAATAGCTCTAAATAATAATTATTGTCTTTATTTATCTTTGCCTACAGAACTGTGATATTTAGAGACTAGGAAAATGCTATCATATATAATGAGTACATATACACACTTATCTGTAATATATTTAAATAACATATGTAATGTATATGATATAAGCATATGTGTGAGTTGTCTTCAGTGCCTAGCTAATTAATGTAGAAAAACAGTTAAGTCATCATTCAAATGAATTAAATGTTATCTACAACTATAACAAAACTCTGGAGTTGCCTCAACATAGGTATTCAGGTTTACAGATGTTTCCTATCCAAATGTGTATTGTTGTTTTGATTTCCATAGTTTTACTGTATTCCAGAGAATTTTAGATTCAAGGAATGTACATTGCTTTAGAAACTTTGTCTTACTGGGAACCAGCAGTTAGCATAATGGCTATGTCACTGGACTCCCATGTAGTCGACCGCGGTTCGTGTCCGGGACTCGGTGGCTTAAAACACGCCAGGTGCGTGTGCGTGCGTGCCCAAGATCCCGAGAGGAGAATGGAGGAGAAGGGATTGCGGCGTGACCATCCCCCCTGGGGGGTGATTTCTTGCTTTCTGTCTCTATGTCTCTCTCTGTCTGTCTGGCAAGCGCATGCACCCTATAGCGAAAACCTCTCCAAAAAAAAAAAAAAAGAAACTTTGTCTTATTGATGGTCTAGTCAAAATCATAAATGGGAATGGATCAGACTACATTTTTAAAGGTTAAGAAAAAAGAAAAAAGAACTTAAGCAGTATAAATTATATGGTTCTATTTAGGACTATTATGCATAATATTATGATAAACTTAAAAATATATAAAAAGCATGAAAGGTGTTTTTCTGATAATAGAATTTACAGGTGATTTTCCTCATATTTTTTCATGATTTCTAAAGTCTCAGAATTATTATGTAGTTCTTACTTTCATAATTAATATGTTAATAAAAGAGTGAGTGAGAAGTCCATTGTAAATCTTAAGGAATGGATTTAATCAAAGCCAATCTAAGTTAAGATAGTTTCAATGATGGGGACCAGCAGACATGGTGTTTGAGACACGGGCCTCCCACATGGCTGACAGTGATTCAAGTCCCAGACCTGGCAGTTTGCTTTTTCTCTCTCTGATGAGCACATGTAAGCTATAGCAAATTAAATAATAATAATAATTAATATAAAAATTAAAGAATTAAAAAATATAGTTTCAATTATATGAAGTTCAATTTCTCCTTAATGACTGATATTTAAAACAAATGGGGCGGGGGGGGGGGGGGGACCAGCAGTTGGCGTAATGGCTTTGTTGCTAGACTCCCATGTAGTATACTGTGGTTCGAGTTCCAGACCCAGGGGCTTAAACTCACGCTGGGCACATATGCCTGTGTGCCCAAGACCCCAAGAAGAGAAGGGCTTGTGGTGTGGCCATCCTACCCGGGGGGGGGGGGGGTGTGATTTCTCACAGTCTGTCTCTCTCTCTCTCTCTCTCTCTGTCTTCCTGGTGAGCGCACGCCTATAGCAAAAACCTCTCTCAAAAAAAAAAAAAAAAAAAAAAAAGAAAATACGAGGGAACTTAGGTTCTAAAAATAATTCATACCAGGATTTTGATAGTAACCAAAAAATTACTATTCTAAAAGACAAATACTGAAACTTGACACAGTATTGGGACCAGCAGTTAGCGTAATGGCTATGTCGCTGGACTCCCATGGAGTTGACCATGGTTTGAGTCCCAGACCCAGTGGCTTAAACTCACGCTGGGCACGTGTGCATGCATGCCCAAGATCCCAAGAGGAGAATGGAGAAGAAGGGGTTGTGGTGTGGCCATTCCCCCTTGGGGGTGATTTCTCATTTTCTCTCTCTCTGTCTTTCTGGCAAGCGCACATGCCCTATAGCAAAAACCTCTCCCCCCCCCTCAAAAAAAACCCCAGCAATTTGGTTTAGCTTCATTAACTTATTTCATCATATCCATTATTTTCATTATATTTAAAGTTTTGTATTATGAGAATACTTTAATGTTTTCTTAGTTAATAAGTTTGTTTACATGAAGAACATCAGGGCTTTGCAAATATAATACACTTAACTATCTGTGTATAAATAGATTTCAAAAGAGACCAAGTCAGCATAGAGAAGCCTCCTTTTTGGACATTAGCATTTTACCTGAATTGTTTTGCAGCTTTTTATTAAGGAATAGAGAAATTGCTGAGTCTAGCTGATAGCTTTCCTCATATAGACCAACATTTTTGAGAAATTTTTAAACATGGTAGAGTACATTTTTTTTTGGTATTTATATTTGATTTTTTTTTCTTAATAAAAGATGAACAAATTTTTAAACTAAGGAAAAATTATACCTATCTTAGAATTAATTAGTAGTTCAAAATCTGGATTTGGATAAACTTTAAACATAGATATTACACCATGCAGATGTTTTCGACCAAAATACTTACTGATGTTGGATATTTGCTCTGATGTATTTCTCAACATGAAATGAAATTACTTGAAAATACTTCCTGTTTGTTACAGAAAACTATTACATACTAGTGTGTGAATTTCATATTCACTTTTCCAAGTTAAACTAATGAAAAACTATAAATATTGTGTTTATGAGAATATTGCTATGTATCAAGTCTGTCCCATGATCAATTTTCAACTGAGATCGAATTCTTCTTTTTTTTCTAAAGGTGATAACTAACTAATTATTATTGAGTAGGGTATTATTTCATATATGGAAAAAAATTATAGTGCTTGGAGTTTGTTTCAAAAGTTCTGATTATGGGACTGGCATGTGTCATGGTGATTAGGGTTCTGGACTCCCACATGGCCCACTGCGATTTGAGTCCTAGACCTTATGGCTTGCTCTCTCATCTTCCTTTTCTCTCTGTCTTTGTCTTTCAAATTAAAATAATAACAATAACAATAATAATAATAATAGCAAATAAAATTAAATAATTCTTTTTAAAAAGTTTTGATTGTCATTTGATTTATTAAAAAATAAGTTTTTTGTTTTTTGGTTTTTTTTTTTTTTTTGGAGAGGTTTTTGCTATAGGACGCGTGCGCTCGCCAGACAGACAGAAAGAGACAGAGAGATAGAAAGCAGGAAATCACCCCCCAGGGGGGATGGCCACGCCGCAATCCCTTCTCCTCCATTCTCCTCTCGGGATCTTGGGCACACACGCACACGCGCCCGGCGTGAGTTTAAGCCGCCGGGTCCGGGACTCGAACCACGGTCGACTACGTGGGAGTCCAGCGACATAGCCATTACGCTAACTGCTGGTCCCCAAAAATAAGTATTTTGAGGGGCCAGCAGGTGGCATGGTGGTTAGGGTGCTGGACTCCCCATGGCAACTGGAGTTTAAGTCCAGGGCTTGATGGTTTATTTTCTCACTTTCTCTCTCTCTCTCTCTGTCTCTGTCTCTCTTTGGTGAATGCATGTGCCCTATAGCAGATTTAAAAAAATAATAATGAATACAATGAAATTATTCTTTAGAAAAATAAGCATATCTCAATGCATCATGACTTTGAGTCTTTTATAATAAAATAAACTTTCAAAGTAGTAAAGAATTTCAGCAAATTAAAAATGAATTGGGGCCAAGAGATGAAGTAGTACTTAAGGTACTAGACACCCACATGGCCCACTGCAGTTCAGGTCTCTGTCCCAGCTGTGTGAAAATCACATCAGGTACTTGTGTGTGTGTGCCCCAAATCCCAAGAGGAGAATGGAGGAAAAGAGAGAGTGGTGTGATCATCCCCCCGAGGGAGAGATTTATCACTTTCTCTCTCTCAGCTCTATGTGTCTCTCCCTCCAGCACACATGCCCTATGGCAAAAATCTAAAGAAAAACAAAAGGTTCAAAGTCATTGTTTAGGAGTTTGTAGTTCTCACTTATTGACACCTCTCTTTTCTTTTAAATAATGGGATTTACCTAATTTAGTGCTTATAAAGGTGATGCGTTAAAGATTGTGTATAATATAAAAAGTAGCTTGTAGTAGTGTGGATTTCTCAAAATTCAACTTCCTAAAAGTCAAAACCAAGTTTGACTAGGATTGGATATTTGCAATGTTGTGTTAGTATAATATAAACTTGAAAAAAAATAGTCTAATATTCATCTAGAGCCCTTTATCTCAGTGTGACCTGTGGTCTATGAGGTTCCTTATCACCTGAGAAATTGTTAGAAATTCAGAATCTTAAGTCCCACCCAAAACTACTAAATCATAATCTGCATTTTAATAAGGCTTCAATGGTTTGATATACATTTGAGAAGCACTGCACTACAACACTTTACTTTAGACTGAGTAGTAGCTTGGGGAGGAGAAAGGGGAAGAGGTAGTCTGGAGCCCTGAGCTTTAACACATGCTAGTGAAAGGGCATGTCATTTAACAAATATGAATAAACTATATTAAGAACAATACACACTACAAAAGAATTTTATGATTCTCATTCTGGTAAATTGCAAAAAGATAGTTTACATATTCATTAAGATCATATATTTGCTAGTAAAATTTGAAAACTGGATTTGTCTTGTTGAGTTGGACATTTTGCTATTAAATTAGTTCTAAATATATGTGCCACAGTTTTTCTAACCATTCATCAGTTCGTGGGCATTTGGGTTGCTTCCATGACTTAGCAATTGTGAAAAGTGCCACAATAAACATCAATGTGTAAGCACTTTTCCGATAAAGTATTCTTCTGTCCTTTGGGTAGAGAATGTATGGAAGAAAATGAAATGAAAAAAGAAAAAAAAAGAAAAAAAAAAAAAAGAAAACATTAGGGGTTGGCCTTATAGTGCAGTAATTAAGCACTGTGCAGAAAGAACCAGACCCCACATGGCTGAATGTAGTTTGAATCTCAACCCTGGTGGCTAGAAAACCACACTGGGCATGTACTTGCATGCACAGAATCCTGACAGGATGGAGAAGTGGAAGTAAAAAAGGATTGTAGCATGACCAGGCCCTACTGGGTAGTATTTGTGGGCTTGCTCTCTCTCTTATGCATATGTGCCTCTGACATTAAAAAAAGTAATAAATAAAAGTAAGGAAAAAAATTTCTAAAAATTTGAGAAGACTATGCAGCTGTTTCTGGTTGCAAATCTTGTATTTACTAAGGCATTATTAATTATTAGTACTTTGTTGTATCACTAGAGGGTATATATGTGGGAAAGAGAGTGAGAGAGAAGGGAAGGGGAAGGGAGGGGAGAGGAGGGAAAGAGGAGTGACAGCTGTGTCAGGTGGATACTCTGCATATCCTTTCAGTAGTGCTAATGTTAGCAATACTGACACTGCTCACTATGGTCAAGCAGAAAATAAACGTGCCTTTGAATTTTTTTTCCTCCTAAAAAGTCATAGCCACTTAATTATATTGATTAGTTTGTATTAAAAATGAATGAAATTTCCTAAACCTGGCATGTTCAAAATCTTTGTTCAAACTGCCATCAAAAAGAATTGTAAGGCATTATTAAAATCTACGTTGATATTATTGGCTTAAAAGTTTGTTTTGCTTTTATTCTCACCTAAGAGAAGGGCCTACTGGGGTATCTAATAATTGAACTTTCTTCCTATAAGTGTTTGTGCATTATTGAACTCCATTTGCGAATGTTGTATTCCCTCTCTTTAAAGGAAAACCAATCAATTTCCAGGTTTACAAAAGGCTCTCTTACATTATAACTCCAAGAGTGTGAGAGAAAGGGCACTGTAATTTCTGAAGGGCTGGTTTTCTTTAAAGAAAGACATGAATCACTATGTCAACCCATTTTAAAGTTTCTTTCTTACTGTAATCAGAGAGAGAGAGACAGAGACAAGTACCCTTGACAGTCTTGCAAGCTGCATTTCCCTCCCCTCCCTTTGCCCCTCCCCAGGACTTCCAGCCAGCCAGTCAGGATCATAGATACACCCAGCCCATTCAGGGCAATTTAAGATTCTAATCTAAGCCTTCCCATGTGGCTCCAGCAGAGTGCAGTGGGGTCCTAGCACTGAGCCATCACACCTGAGCATAGCCCATTTTTTAAATGTTTCCAGATTCTGTTAACGTAATTCAGAGAAAGGCAGCCGGCCAATTTCTTTTGAATTTCTCTAGAAAGTTCACACAATTGCATTCTCAGGACTATTCCTTTTAAACTTTTTATATGTAGATGTTTTTCTATGAGAAACACAGAGTCTGAGAGAGACCAAACTGGGTCTTCATGCTGTGCTCTAACCAGAATCACAGCTGGCCCAGATCATGGCTCAAATGCACATTTCCAGCATTCCTAAGCAACCCTGGGATGTAAATCCAAGACCTTTCCCATGTGGGTTCAGTTGTGCCAGATACTTTTTTTTCTTAGAAAACAGATGGTCTTCTGATTTGCCCCTCGACATGCAATCTTTTTTCTTTTTTTTTTTTCTTTTTTTTTTTTTTTTTTCCTGTAGGGCAAGCCACCTGCACTCTTCAGAGAAAGAGATGGGAAGAGGGAAAGTGAGAAATCATCCCTGGGGGGGTCGTCATGCATCAGTCTCATGTCTTCCATTCTCCTCCTGGGATTTTGAGCATACATGGACATGTACCCAGTGTGATTTTCAAGTCACCAGTTCCAAGGCTTAAATAGCAGTCAACCATGTGGGAGTCTAGTGCCTTAACCACCATCTACCTCTGGCTCCTCTATACATAGTCTTAAAACAATTTTGTTCAGCTGCATTAGTCACTTATAAACCTGCCTTTTTCTTTCCCTTCTACTAATTCTTTATTTTTTATTTATTTATTTTTTTAGTGATATTGTTGCTATAGGGAATATGCTCTTGCCAGAGAGACAGAGAGACAGAAAGTGAGCCATCACCCCTCAGAGGGCAATGGCCATACGGCAATGCCTTCTTCTCCATTCTCTTGGGATTTGGGAGCACACATGCACATGCCACCGACGTGAGTTTCAAGTCACTGGTTCCAGGACTCTAACTGTGGTCAGCTATGTGGGAGCCCATCAAAGTAACCATTATCCCATCCACTGGTCCCTCTCTTCGTTTAATACAATATGAGATAAACAAATGTTATTCTATAGTCCTATATTTAAAATCATCTTCAGCTATAAATGTACAGGTCATCTTTCAACAGACAGAATTGAAGAGCAGAATTATCAATAAATAGCTACTACTTATTGACCTGCTAACATTTATTATCAATATTAAATAATAGTTTAAATTACTCAGTGGATTCTCTCCTCCCTCATTTCTGCTCCTCCATCTTCGCTCAAATGTAGAAAGAACTATAGTTTAAATTCAAATTTTAAGTAAAGAGTTGAAATGTTCATTATTTCCTCTTAATCTGTTCCAATAAATTTCTTCAACAGCTTAAATGTAACCATGAATAAAATTATTTTGTAGTAATGTTTATTTTTTGAAAGTATACTAACCCTACCCATAATTACTTCTACAACTGAACACTTATTTTTGCATTTTAATTGTTTTCCCACCACCACTTAAGTAACCCACATCAACATTTTACTGCAAGCTCCTAGGTGAGGAGCCCTTTCCTGTATTCCAAGTTGGTGCTTGGATAGCTTATCTTTCCCAGGTATAAATGTGTCTATTTCTTAGTCTTTTAGAATGAACCATTTCCTACTGACTGCTGAATGAAGTCTCAGCTATAAAACCAAGTGATACCAGCTAGCAAATTGGTTGATGTGTTTTTGCTGTCTTCCCTCTTTTTAAATATGTCTGTGTTTTTTAATTAATTTCTGAATATGTGAACACAAAGAGAAGCCTCATAAGTGGGGATTACAAGTGTAGTACCATTATAGATTAAGGTTTGAGAGAGAAAAATGCATTGAGATTTATTTAATTAAAGTTCAGTTGCAGATTCAAATTTATAAACTTGTCTTGGATATTTATTCCTAAAATCATGCTTTATTCTAAGTCTGATATATTGGCCCAGCACAATAGAGAAATCCTTAGGTTTAGATGTGAAATAGTCTGATTTGGGATTTAGCCTGTAATCTCCTGATTCTGCAATGATGACTCTCAACCACAGTTTAGATTTTTGTTTGTTTTGTTTTTCAATCTTATTTATTATCATCATCATCATCATCATCATCATCATCATCCAGTTTGATCAGAGAGAGAGAGAACGTGAGAAAGCAAGCAACCAGGCTCGGTACTTGAACCACAGTCAGCCACGTGGGAGTCCAGTGCCTTAACCACCACACCACCTGCCAGCCCAACACCACTTAATTTATAACTAACTTTAGCTCACATTTGTTGTCCTGTGGTTATCTTCACTCTTACTTTGCACGCAGTTAGAATGTGCCAACATTATGCTATTTTAACATACATCATCTTTTTTATGAGTCTGTCATGTCTTAAACTGTATACAAAATGTCATATTCATGGTCGTTTAAGAGTAATTTCTGGTCTTTCACAAACAGTTCAAATATTTAATGGGGTTTTTGGTTTGAGCTTGTTGGAAACTCTAATGTAATTACCTTCACACAGATTGCTCAGAGCATACATTTTTTTCATTTTGTCTTTTCATGTGAATATGTTTTGAATTCTTGGGAATTGATTTTTCACATATTGTAATTTCCACCATTAAATGTAAGATTCAGTTACATTAATATGCATATATAGCTGATAAATCCTTTTTGTTATTTTTTTTGATACACATATTTCAAAACCAAAATGTTTAAGAGAGTGAAGTGACTTTCTATTCAGGAAAAATAGGAGCATTTAACTTATGATATTGTGTAATATTTTTTCAGTGATCCTGTGAATACCTTAAAGCCAACCATTTTAGTCAACTGGTTCTTGATTTTACATATTTTAATCTGCTTGATTGGCAGTCTCAAATTAAAATATTTTATACACAAATTTCATCCTGCCATTGTTACTTCTAAATTTTTACATATGCAAAAAAATAAAGTAATTGAGTCCATTTTAATAGCTAAATATTATGTCCCTACCCATCCCACCCAAAACTTTTAAGCTCCTTCCAAGTCCTCTCATTGCTCTGATTTGCAATGAAGTCTGTACTCTAGCAATCCACAGATTTTGTTTGATCTTGTTTCTGTCTGCACAATAATCTTATTTCTCCTCTTTTCCAAGCCATATTAAGCTTCTCTCAGTTTCTTTGATTTGATATCTTAAGTTTCTTTCTTCTTCTTTTTTTTTTTTTTCTTCTTTTTTTTTTAGGTTTTGGCCATTAGGCATGTGGGCTCACTGCGGATAAATAGAAACACAGAGAAGGAAAGTGAGAAATCACGAGGAATGACTATGCCACCATCCCTTTTCCTCCCTTCTCTTCTCAGTATTATGGGCGCGCTTGTGCACACACACACACATACACACACACACAGTGTGATTTTGACCCACACTCCTGGTATGGGTCTTGAACTGTTGTTAGACATGTGGGAAGCCAGCATCTTAACCACCATGCCACCTGCTGGCCCCTTCTCTAATTTACTTTCATTTTCTTTGTAATCCTATTTTGTCTGTTTGTAGCACCTGACGTTCACTCTGCATTTATAATTCTCTCTTCAACCCTGTATTTGTCCAATATTTTTCCTAATCTTTTTTTAATATATATATTTTTGGGAGAGGTTTTTGCTATAGGGCACAGACAGAGACAGAGAGACAGAAAGCGAGAAATCACCCCTCAGGGGTGATGGCCACACCACAATCCCTTCTCCTCCATTCTCCTCGTGGGATCTTGGGCACGCACGCACAAGCGCCCGGCATGAGTTTTAAGCCACCAGGTCCAGGACGCGAATCACGATCGACTACATGGGAGTCCAGAGACATCGCCATTACACTAACTGCTGGTCCCCCTAATCTTAATGTATCTTCTTAAGTGTTATTTCCTCAGAGAAGTTTTCTGTCACTCTACTGTTCATTACTCTTAGGTATCACTGCTATTTTGGCTTTGGAACTATTACTATAATTTTAATTGGTTGCTGAAATGATTATTAGTATCATTATGATTATTATTATAAAGTTGCTCACTTTACTAAAGGTGCATGAAGACTGAGACTGCCTTTCTGGTTTTCTATCAAATGCACAGTTTAATATTTTCTATATATTTGTTGAATGAATAATAGTAGAATCTTCCAACTGATAATCTCAGTAGTAGTTTCTAAGAGCCCATTGCATTTTAACATTGTTATTAAGATGTGGGGGCTCTGTGGGTTTTAGGGTTGAATGCTTTGGTTGATAATACCCTGAATTTTTATGTTAATGAGAGAGATGTTACAATATCAGAAGATACATTAGTTTTTGCAAAAGGTGTCTGCTAAGCAAATGACAAAGCAGTTGCCTGAAAAAATTATGATGCTTTTTCCTAACCTTTTAGGGGAAAACCTGGCCAAGCTCTGCTAAATTTTTTATTCTTATATTAATAAAGCTTAGTGTGATTAAGAGAGAGGATTTTCAACCTTATGTAGTCAGCTGTTTTTTCCTCAGCTATAGGCATTGCTGACTTAAGCAGGTCTGAGACTTTATTTATCAATATTAAGAGCAAAATCTCTTCAGTTGCTAGTTCTTCATCATGCAATGTACATGTTTAACTAGAACCATTATTTATAATTGAACCTGATTTTAGATATCTCTTGCTAAATAGCTGCATTGAGATATAAATTATTCTGTAAAAAGTCAAGAGTTAGAACATAAAGTAGAAATCTATACTACGTAAAGATTTTAGAATCTCAATTGACAAGCTACTTACTGATCCACTAAAATGTCAGATAATGCATTTTAGGCAATTTTATTAGAATTTTCACAAGAAATGACATTTGGCAGCTGGAAATAATTCTCTGAAAAATACATTTTTTTAGATTGGCACTGATTGAAATGAGTAGGTTGATGATACTATGAACTAAATAGTATAAGGAAAGGAAAAAATAGCATTATCAAGCATTTTTTCTCGAACCCCTACTCTCATATCCTGCTATCGTTCTGAGCTTTTGCACATGGTTAGCTATTCTTCTTTGATCTCTCTTTAAATATTTTTCTTGTTATACCCTTTATCATTATAAATAAAGATGTGAAAGCTTAGGTTGAGAAATAGTACAAAATTAGTTATATTCACTAAATGTATTTGCCATCCTATATATCCATTGACTTAAGAAAAGCTTAGTAGTTAAAAATCGATTTTATGTTAAGTATGACTTTTTAAGCAGAGAATATTTGAGAGGAAGAGAAGATATATCTGCTTCAATTCCTCAACTTGTTTTGCTTTGCAAAAGATATAATCCAGAGACTTTCAAAATTAGTTTGATAATTGAGTCTGTAAAGTGAGGTTTCAGATAATAACCCACAGACTCTGTCTGCCATGTGTATAGTGGGGAAGATAGTGCCTTGCGCATATAATGAATTTCAGATGTACTTATTAGTTAAGTGAATTTCTGATACAACATCTAAAGCAATATGACTGTAAAGCACAGTGTGGAACGATCACTAATTCATCTGCAGAGAAGAATGTTAAATGCAGTTGTTTGCAAGCCTGACGATAGAGAATCAGAAAGTAATTACAGTTTCAGAGATGGATTAATAATGCATTACAGGTTAGGTAGGCGCTGTCCCCTACCTATTCTCTTGAATCATCATAGAGTAGCTCACACTGGTGGCTTGCCAATAGACAATGGTGTGCTTTGCCACATTTATTTCTATATTTCTTCAGTGAAAGAATTCTTAAGAATTGGAAATTGGATCTTTAAAAAGAAGAAAGGAGGAGAAGAAGCAGAAAACAGCAGCAGCCACGTGTTTTTAGCCTGACCCATTGATTTTTGAGGTTGTCTTGCAATCTGAGGCTCTACTTTGAGACATGATCATAATTGCCATGGCAGGCAGATTTAGCTACATGCCTGACAGGAAACATTCTCTCAGTACAGAGTTAATCTAATTTGGGGCAGCAGTAGCCCCAGTTAAAAATCCACTCCCATCCCTAGACCCCCATAAAGTTATCAATGGCGCTATAGCACAGTTCTGGCTGGTGAGAGATAGAGGAACATACACTGACTAAAGGTATGAGAACACTATTGATTTGACAACTGAATGGGACTGATAAGGCTGGCAGAAACCTTATGCCCTTCGATATGCTGTTCATCTTCCTGACATCTTGATTCCATACCCAGAAGTTGAGTAGCTATATTGAAATTATAGGGATAAAACCCCCAAATTAATGGTGCCCAAGGAAGACTCAGCCTAGACTCCTGGTGATTTCCAGAGCAAACTATGACTTCCCATCTGATTTTTATGTGATAAAGTTAATCTCTTTTATTATTATACCACTTTGGCTGGCTTAACCCAAAACAGCCACATGCAGTCTTTATGGAAGCAAACAGGAGGAATTCAGGAATAGCAGAATCCCTTCATTTCACAGTAGTCATGCCTTATAAGTAGGTATCTGTCAAAATGTAGGCCAAACTTCATTTGCATGGAGAAAAACCATAGCAACAGAACAGGTACCAGACATATGTAAAATGACTAAAGACTTACATTCTACATAAAACAGTGCATTCAAGCGGAGTTTTTAAGTGATTCAAATGCTGTTCTCTCTCTCCTTTTTTATTTTTATTTTTTTTTTAGTTTGCCAGAGGGCATATGTGCTTCTCAGAGAGAAACAAAGGGGTGAGAGAAAGAGAAACTGAGAAAGTACTCTTCATAAGAAATGGGGACCAGCAGTTAGTGTAATGGCTATGTCGCTGGACTCCCATGTAGTCAACCGCGGTTCGAGTCCCGGACCCGGTGGCTTAAACTCACGCCGGGCACGTGTGCGTGCGTGCCCAAGATCCCGAGAGGAGAAGGGAGGAAAAGGGATTGCGGCGTGGCCATCCCCCCTGGGGGGTAATTTCCTGCTTTCTGTCTCTCTGTCTCTCTCTGTCTGTCTGGCGAGCGCACGCGCCCTATAGCAAAAACCTCTCAAAAAAAAAAAAAAAAAAGAAAGAAAAAAGAAATGGTCATACTATCCCTTATCCTCCATGTCTCTCTCCTTTCAGGATTTTTTGCATACATACACACACGCCCAGCCTGTTTCTCAAGCCAGTAGGTCTAACACTTCAGTAAGCCACGTGGGATTCAGCTGCCTTAACCACCTTGCCACCGGCTGAACTGCAATTCTATCTTGATATTTAGATAAGTGAAGCTAAAATTTAGAATACGTTAACTACCAACCATTAAAAATCATTAGATACATATGTACCCATACATGAGCCAAAGGAGATTTGCAAGTATAAATGGTATAGTCAGAGGTTGTCCATGTTCACCTTGAAGGTTACAGTGGGGCTGAATTGGAATAATTCAAAATGATTTATTTTTAAACTTTTTCGGCTGGGTCCAGCAGGTATCATGATGATTGACACTGCATTCCCACAGTTAAGGTTCAAGTCCTCAGGCCCTTTGGCTTGAAAATCATGCCAAGTGCATGTGTGTGCATGTCCAAAATCTTGAAAGGTATAGGAAGAGAAGGGATTGCAGCATGCCCATCCCCAATGGGGGGTGTTTCCTCACTTTTTCTCTCTTTGCCTCTCTCTCTCTGTCTCTCTCTCCAGAGCACACATGCCCTATGGCAAAAACTTCAAAAAGAAAAATAATTTTTTTGCTTTTTTTTTTTTTATTTTTGGATCTGTTTGTTACTTTAAATTTATGTTAGTAAATTGCATCATTTTAAAATCAAGATATTTTTTTCTTTTTTTTTTTGGAGACGTTTTTGCTATAGGGCGCGTGCGCTCGCCACAAAGACAGAGAGAGACAGAGAGACAGAAAGCGAGAAATGACCCCCCAGGGGGGATGGCCACGCCACAATCCCTTCTCCTCCATTATCCTCCCGGGATTCTGGGCACGCACGCACACGCGCCTGGCGTGAGTTTTAAGCCGCTAGGTCTGGGACTTGAACCGCGGTAGACTACATGGGAGTCCGGCGACACATCCATTACGCTAACTGCTGGTCCCAAAATCAAGATATTTTGTTGAGGAGCCAAAGAGGAGACATGAAGAATGTGCAGGACGTGACCACCAGAATAAGACCAAGATCTTTATTCAGACATGGCCTTCGGTGGCTGGATTGTTATGAGCAGAATATCTTGGGACTGTTTTCAACTGAGTGTTCCAAAGTATTGTTATAACAACCTGATAAATTCAGTGAGGACCTAAAACCTTACATCACAGAAGTCTCTGGAGTGTGTATAAATACTAGCAATAAAGTACATTCGGTGCTGACCAGTATTGACTGGCAGTCCTCCCGTTTCTATCCTGTCTTCTTGTCTTTCTTTAATCCTCGCCCCCAACTCAGGAACTGTTTGCCATCGGTGGATCCAATATTTTATGTAAAAATGTTTTCTTTCAGAAAAATCAAAAGATTTAGCAACACTGGGCCCGCTTTCCAGTAAATTTCATCCATATCGAAATAACCATTGCATCTTCTTTTAAATGTGCTCTAGTATCTTATAGAACCTATGACTTTAAACTTTTCTTGTTCTGACGTTGGCTGACTGTTACAACTTACTTCTTGGGCCCTATAGCCATTCAAAAATGTAAACTCTGCCAGATCAAATTTTTACTTAAGTGTGCTGTCGTGGTTTTGGCCTATGAGAGAATGTAAAACTGAAATGTTTTAATAGTATAATCTGCAAAGTTTCACATTATCATTAAAAAGTAGAAACAAATTCCATTCTAATTTCAAGTGACAGCATAAAAAGCTAATTAACTGATTAAATTAGATAGATAATATTGGCAAGAATAGCCTACCCCCATTGTTTTTTGTTGTTAATTTTTCCCCTCTACTTGACACAATGCTTTATATGGCTTAGCTCTTTGTATTAGCATTTTTATAAGGCTCAAAATGTGAAGCTGTATAGCCAGTCTTGCCAGGGAAATAAACCCATTGTGTATGGAATTACATTTTCTAAAGTATGCATTAGCAACCTAATAGGGATCTCTGTACAGAAAATAGAATGTGTTGCTTTATATTCATTCATGCATGTATGTATTTTTTTGTTTTGTTTTTGTTTTTAATATTTAGACACTGCTCAAAGAAGCCCTTCAAATTAGGTTTAAGATCTATAATTAAAACACTCAGCATACAGTGTAGATTGTTAGCTTCTTATTCACCCGGGAAATTATTTTGCGTTGTTGAGTCTGTACTTATCTGGCCAAAATTGTAAACATTCTAACTCCAATACTAAGGTTTTTGATGTTGTTTACATTTAGAGTAATATGTTTCTCTTATTTTTTTATAGTAATTGCTGTTAGTAGTATGTGTGGGAAAATGTAATTGTATATCAGAAAAAGTGCATTAAAAAATCTAATATTCTGAGAATTCTATTGATCCAACATAAAGCTGGCTTTTGACATAAAACAATAGTGAATTTTAGGAAAAAAATTAGACCCCCCCAAAAAAATCTTTCACAATTGAAAAAATGTAATTATGAACCCAAGATATGCCTTTGCCTTTTATTCCTATTTATTTTCTTTTATTCATCCAATATTAATCTTTGCTAACATGAATCATAATGCATCACCCACCCAAAAAGAACCATTCTGTGTTGAGCTTTTTCTCAGTCATTTGCACTTCAAGTAGTATGTCTTATGTTATTGCTACCATTATATTTTCCCAAATGCCAAAGGCCCTTTATAATTATAGTAAAAAACAATATGCTTGTTTGCTAAATTATTGGTAATAATATACTGCTATTTTTTTCCACTTTTTAAAATAGGTCATAGTGGCTTTTATCATTACATATTTGCCATGTAGTATGAAGGGAATGCTAACATAATCTCTCTCCTTTTTACTATGTCTCACTTGACTCAGTTCCTTTTATACAATTTAGTCAGATTTTGTCTGCAACTCGTAGAGAAAATGTTAATGAGGTAGTTGTGCATTATCTTGAAATAGGCTTGCTTAACAATCTGACAGTTATATTTAAACAATTAGAGTATGATTAATAACACTGTTTTAAAGCAATTAGATGAGATATATCACCATTTTAAATTCAAATCCCCAGATATTATGTTCAGCCCACTTTGTGTCTTAAATCATCTCTTATTTTCCTACAAATTCTAAAGTGGCTTATCTGGGTCCAAAAGAGATTCCAATGACAGTATCATAAAACTTAGGAAAATCCTGAGGAAACTATTATGAAATAGATGCAGCATGAACTGTCCTGAGAAGGAATCACCTTTGCAAATATACTGCTCTAAATGGCATAAACCACTAGTGCACAGCTGAGCCCCTCTCTGGGGATCAACCAGCTCGAGTGCAGAATTGGTAGAGGCTGCAGAGGGAGGCTGATTCTTCCCTGTATTTCCATGGGGCCTATCGCTATGCCCTGTAGAGCTGTAAAGGGCTAGTGGAACAAGATAGGTTTTATTTTTACCCACAGAAATTATTTGGTCTACCTCTGGGGAACAGTTAAGGAGAAATCTAATGTTAAACAAATATTACGATAGTAAGATTGAAACACTTTTAACTCATGCATAGAAAAATAAGGCAAATATATTGTTTGACAATTCCAGAAATTTAGTTTTGAATGATTGCTGTGCCACATACTTTTTTTTATTTAAAAACTTATATTTTAACAATCTAATTAGTTAATTCTTTTATTAACATATGTCATGGTTCCATATACCCACTATGATTTCAACAGCAAATATGTGGCTGGATATAATGGAGTCAAGACATTTATAATACTAGGTACTAGGGTTTACACATATAAATTGCTCCTGCTTGTGATTTAGGTTTCTCTCACCTTTATATGTATGCATGCCTTACAACAGGCCTCCCAAATCATAAAATCTATGATTGGTCTTATTTAAAAAAGCGAACATTCTTGGAATAAATGTGAAAAGCTCAAATGATAAAGTTAACACAAACATAATCAAGACCTTTATTCTGGATCTCTCATATAAAAATGAGTCACAGTTACATATTTTCTAATCATGATAATGAAATGCATGTGCATACATTTTGATGTCACCTTCTAATCCTCTCTACCCTCCACCTCTCACACCCTTCTTGATGTATTTTAATGGTAAGGAAATAGATTTAGGCTATTCAAACTTGTATTATCCTGCCCCAGGGATTAAATATTATATATACATATATATGTATATATATATATATACACATATATATATACATATGTGTATATATATATATATATATACACGTATGTGTGTGTATATATGTAAAACCAAGTCCTCAACTACCAGGGCAGGCATACAGTTCTGAAAGACTGAGTGTGATAATGGAATGTATAATGTATGATAGTGCCAAAAGTGCCAGAAGATATATTGTGTTGTCAGAAAGGTCTTGATGCATTTTTTGCATAGAAAAATATGTCACGACTTTTCCGACAATCCAATAACTCGGAACACAGAGATATATTTGTAATCCTCTCTCAACCTTTTATTTGAAATCATCTATTAATCTCAGCTGTGACTGGGACACTGGCTAGTGTTGGAAACAGTTGCTCTCTTAAAGGTCTCCTCCCTTGTCTTCTGTCATACAATAAACGTACGACTCTTTATCTATTATCATTTAACATTTATAGTGTTTTACTCCCATTATGAAAACTACCATCAAATATAAATGTCAGCCTTGAGGTTTGTTCAGTCTTTAGAGGTGCATTTCCATTTGCTTCCTAGTCCCCTCTAATATATGTGCTGATCAAACTCAAACTTCCTATGACATGTCTGCACTCGCTTCAGTCTCTCTGCAGCAGGCCCTGATTCTTATCTGTTTGCTTGCCCACTCCTGCTTTATTTCTGTTCATCCAAACAAAATCCCCAATTCACCTTCTCTACATGTTAAATCTCACCCTTCATGTCTAATAAAGAAACAAATCCTATTGATTCAGTTTCTAAAGTGTTTGGAAATTTTGTCCTTTTCATTCCAACATGCCAACATTATCCTGTTTGGGGACTCTCTTGTGCAATCATAATAATTCTCTATCTGGTCTTAACATTTTCAGTGTATTTTTTCCCATACAAATGGACTTGTATGCATCTACTATATTAATATTTTACTAGGATGGATGTGATTGTTTCTCCTCTGCTCTGTAATGTTTTGTATTTCTTCTCTATTTAGAGATTAAAATGTAAATACTTTAAGCTAATGCCAAACTTCCTTCCAACCTATCTCTCATTTATAAACTTCTGTCTCTACTACTCTACCTCCATTTATCAGATCTTCAGAGCTCAAAGACTACCATCTCTATGGCGCTGATAGACAGTCACTGTAGTGAAAGATGATCTGTCTAATCTGAACCATGAAAAGGCTTTCCCCTGTACTTCTCTTAGGTCACTCATCAAAATGGCCTCTGCATCATTTAGACATCTGTCTCTCTCTCTCTCTCTCTCTCGCTCGCTCTCTCTCTCTCTCTCTCTCTCTCGGTGCATTGTTAGGGGAAACTGTTATGGAACGTTTGCAGTAGGGAATTTTTGTTTAGGTGGACCTTGAGTGGTAATTAAAATTCAACATCCAGGAAAAATTGGTAAAAACATGTTGGAAGCAGAGTAAACAATACTTTCAAATGCATCAGAGTGGCTTGTTCTGGGATGTAGTACTAGAATTAATGAACTGGAATGTGTGGATATGGTAAGAGCTGAAACCGATTCTAAGCCAGAAACTACAGAGATGGTATTATACCTCTTGCTAAATAATGTATGCTTCATCACCAAGTTGATTAAGAGCTATTTGAATGATTTTAAAATTCCAAACTGCATGATGGTTGATAGTTATTTTTTAGAAAAACTGTGCTAGTGACCAATGGCACTGTAAGATGAAGAGAAGTAAAATAAAAAGCATTAGGGATTATTTCTCAAATTTGGAGATACACAGTCCTTCACTGTCTGATCATGTGCCCTGTCTCCCCATGTGTTCTACATTTCTGGGTTTTTATAATTTCTTTTCTGAAAATGTCTACTTATGAGCCATAGCATCCTACACATACAGGGTATGAGAGATCCTGTCCAGGCTAACTCTATAAAGCAGTATGTATGCATTGGGATGGTTTCCACAGCTGAGTTGCCTAGTGATGGAAATTCTTTTGCTAAAGTTCTTTTTAACTACACTTCTTCAAAGTACTGTCCAACTCTGAGGTCCAGAAAAGATTAGCCTATGGAGATTGCTATCCATATAGCTGGCAGAGGCTGTGAAAATGGAGAGGACATATACTTAATCATTGTTTTTATGTTTGTTTATTCTAAGAGAGAAACAGACAAGCATCCTCTCTGGGACTC
Source organism: Tupaia tana (assembly GCA_026018925.1). Taxonomy (NCBI): domain Eukaryota; kingdom Metazoa; phylum Chordata; class Mammalia; order Scandentia; family Tupaiidae; genus Tupaia; species Tupaia tana. Next base: position 43,822,573 of record JAKSZU010000013.1, on the reverse strand, counting down.
CATGGAACAATTCATCCCCACTGTCAGTTGACCTGGATCATAGGCATGTGTACATACATTCAGTGTGCACCTGCTCAGGAAGATTTTAGGATGTGACCCTAAGACCTTTCCTTGGTAGGTGCAGTTGCCCCATCACTGTACCAGCATGACACCTGCCCCTCTAATCATTACTGATACTCATGGTGTAGCTATTTTTCTTTAATCGTTATGTCAATGAAGACCATCGATGGACTAAAAGATGAGTTTGTTTTACTACATATGTATTAACAGTTACCAAGAATGTGTTTAGGCTTCACAAAAATGTAGATGACAAGAAAATTTATACATCATAAAACCATGTTACATCATCAAACTTTTCACATTTGCTCCTGAACTTAGCACAAATGTAACAATAATTTCTTTTCCTAAGGTCAGTGGAATTGTACCTTTGAATTCTCTTAGACTGTTTTCTTGGTGACTCTCTAATTATATTCTTATTTTCATGCTCTAACTTCTGTTTGCATTTTTGCAATTATTTTATATATAAAACTAATATATTTTAGAGATAGAGAATATGTACTTTGTAGTTACAGAAATAAAAATTAAAGAGATTGTTATTTAGTTCCATATCAGCTTATGAATGCAGACAAATATTTTATTATTTTTTTTTTCTTTTCATTAATTGCCAGAAGACACATGCTCTCACCAGAAGACAGAAAGAGAGGGAGAAAGCACCTATAATAGGAAATACTTAGGCCACAATTCCTTCTCTTCTACGTCTCTATCCTGTCAAGATTTTGGGCACACACTTGCAAGTGCCCAGTATGTTTATCAACCTACTAAGACCAGGATTCAGACTGTAGTTGACCATGTGGAATCTAGCTGACTTAACCATTAAAAAATGAGGCCCGTCTTACCAGAAAATCTTTTTCAAAAACATTAGCTTAAAACTTTTAAAGCTCTAATACCAAGTTTAAAAAAAAAAAAAAAAAAAAAAAAAAAAAAAAACTGGTTAGCATTTTCCTCTTGAAAATCCATTTCTAATCCAACAAAACGAGAAGGCAGCTATATATTCTACTTCATATTAGTAGTAATCAATACCTCCATATTCCTACAATACTAAAATACTATTTTAATTGTATATGTGCTTACTTTATCAAGAACAAAATCAATCTTTTAAGAAATCAATGTTCTTTACAAAATAGCCTCAAATGGATGGGGAAGAGTGAATAGCCCAAATATGCAGAAAAAAATCGACTTTACCTTTTTATACCAATGTTGGCACAGGAGTATGTAATGAAAAATCAATTATAACATAAAACCTCATAATAGGCATTCAAGGATTCTCTCATCAAATGACGGTGCGAAATCAAATCTGACTGCTGACTATATTCCATCTCATACACTCTGGTTATTTTTATTTCCTTTAAGCAGGAACTGTCAGAGGTGCACCATAACAAAGAAGAAAAAAAGAGGAGACCTCAGTGGTCACTGTGTGAGATATCTAAATGAGGTATCTGCCAGAACCAGCCATGTCTATGAATTGGAGACAGAGCAAAATACAGAAATAAATAAATAAGTAAATGAAAGAAGACAAAGTAAATGTGACATCTCTGCTAGTGGCCAGTCCTGACAATCCTGTTCATGTGTCGTACACTAAGCTCACCTGAAAAAGTATTTTATGTCATTATGACTATTGCAGTGAGGACAGCCCAACATATCCTGGTTTAGTCACTTATATCATACACCAGTCTTATAACTTTATTGGAAACTTCATATTCCACTAGATAATGGCCTAGAGTGAAATCTGATTATGTAAGGAACACTACAAATGCCACTAGAGATCAACAATCTGAAAAAAAGCACAACTTTTTAATTGATATGGGAATATGATGTTTTAATTTTCATTTGATGTAACAGTTTAATGCCCAACACATAGTAGGCACTCATTGAATAACTGATAAGTAAATGTGTGAGTGAAAAATGAGTTGAGTATACAAATAGCCCAAATAAATAGGCAGTGTAATTGCATTTATCTTGATCTTACAGACAAGGAACTGAATTTCAGAGTAAGATAAGGATTTCCTGAAGATTACTTGACAATATGAGTAGCAAAGTCAAAACAGATACTTGGGTTTTTGATGCTTAGAGCAGGTTGCATGTGCCTTTAGATTTTCAGCAAGGTTTGAAATTGCCATTTGTCATTCGAGTGCATATAATCAAAGCTTCTCTTGTAATTAGTATGAGGATTGACCTTGAGCTTGGACATAGGCACTATGTCCAAGAATATTACATGGAGCAAAGTTGAGATACTGCAAGAGAAACCAGTACCTAAGAGAGAGGAAGGAAAGGCTAAAAACAATATACCAAATATAACATACAAAATTATATACATAAAGCATAAGCAAAAAAAAGAAAAATATATATTCCATGTGTGTATATATATAACATATATATGTGTGTGTGTATATATATATATATGTGTGTGTGTGTGTGTGTGTGTGTGTGTGTGTGCGTGTATATATACATACATATATACATATATCTTATTTGAATATCCAAAATTGGATCTTGCACCTACTTTTATGGGAAAGAGGCCCAATGGAGTCTGTAGTCAAAATTGGTTCCCATTTGCTACTCGTGTTTCTTCCATGACAGAGTTTGAAAGGACTGGCATAGCAGCAGGTAACTGGAAAAAGCAGCTTGTTCTCAGAGCTATTTTGGACCCATCTCTCTTCTACCCAGAGTAACAGCCTATTAATGGAGAAATCATCCTCACAGTCTTTTGTGTTTACGAATCATTCAGACTTGTCAAAATTCCAGTAGTGCTGTCCCTTGTTTGAAGACAGTGTTACAAGGGTGTCTGTTCAGGAACGCATCAATACACCAGAGGCTTATCGACAAATAGTAGACCCTGGAGCCTTGGCCAAAAGCTTTCATGTCCAGGGGGATTCGTGAAAACATTTTCTCCAAACATCTGGGAAAGATCCAAACTTCCATTATCCCTCTCCTTTTAAAACAACCACACACTTTTTAACCCCCCCCCCCTTTTAAGTCTCAGTGAATATATTCTTTCCCTTCTGCCATAGAAACATTTCTGTCTTCATCACCCCCATTTCCTACATGTGTAATTTATTTGTGCAATTGTATTTTTTCTGGAACTTTAATAGACTTTGAACTTGTTTATTAAAGTAGGCATGGCTAGGAGTGATAATGGTGGACGTTGTTTCTGTGTGTGTATTCGTGGGTGTCAGAGAGAGAGAGTAAGAGTAAGAGTAAGAGTAAGAGAATGAGCTAGCCCTGCCAGGCTTTTGCCTTTGCAGTCTTCTGCACCAGCCTCTCAGCTCAGAATGTAGGCATAGGCCACCAGGCCACCATGCCTTTTCAAATTGGCCTGTGATCTGAAACCAGGCCTTCCGTTTGGTCCCAGCCTTGCACAGGGTGCCCAACCATTTACACCACCACAGATAGGCCATATATTTCTTTCTTATTTGAGAAAGTCTCATTACTTCTGAAATCACATGTTTTCTATTTATTTTTTGTATTTATTGACAAGGGTTTAGAAAAGGTATATCTGAAGCTTGGCATTTCTTTTGGTACATGTTAATGAATGATATTTTTCTTTCTTTGTTTTTTAAGTGCTATATTTAACTGTCCTCATAGCATTTTTTGATTCTCAACTTTGTCAGTTAAACATATTAGAAGAACACCACATAGATTTTATTGACATATACTAGGCTTGCTTGGTTTTATGTCTCTATACTGGTCATTTTCTCATGTGCTTAAGGAAGATAATTTGCTAATAAAACACCATTTTACCAAATGTGAAGAAGTGTTCTCAACCTCGATTGTGTGATACCCAAAGGCTCTCTAGTTGTCCCAAAAAGTAGCAGGCTCTTGACATAATATTTCATTAAAAGTTTTATGCCATGCTGCACTTTTTTTTGGAACAAGAGAAAGGTGACAAAATCAATGATAACTAGCGATAAGGTGCTAGAACAGTTTCAGAAAATGTTGTCAAATAACTGCAGTCACCTGCAAAATTGTGTCATTCTTAGATAGCTGTTGCTTTCCTTTGGAAAAAAAAATTCTGTTCAACATTTTGTGGGGAAAATTAATGTTAAATGTTCGTAAGAAAGGTATATGTATGTGTATATTTATATATATGTAGAGGGGGGAATAGTAGAGTGTTGCCTGTGATAAACATGAAGAAACTTGTCAGAAAGAAATTATAAAGGCGTGATTTTTATGAAATGGCTTTTATAAAAAGTAATGTAATAAATAATTTCCCCACTGCATTGACGTAGCAGTTTTAAATAAAATAAACATTGAGAGTGAGGAAGAAAATAAAAATGAAGATAAAAATAAGAAAAATGTGACAAGGACATCTTTTTTGTTCCCAGTTTTCTTTAGCCATTTACAATGTAGAAGAATCAAAATAGGATTGAAAGATACCATCTCCAGGTACTTTTAAAAAAGAATGCTAAAGGGGTCAGCAGGTGACATGGTGGTTAAGGCACTGGACACTCCCACATAGCCAACCACGGTTCAAGACCTGGACCTGGTGGCTTGCTTTCTCACTTTCCCTCTCTCTCTGTCTCTCTTTCTGTCTGTGTTTCTCTGGTCATATTAAAATAAATGAATGAATGAATAAATAAAATTTTTAAAAAAAGAATGCTACGTTTCTTAGGATATGTTAAAACTGACACCACATATGATATTGATAGGAGAGTTATATTGAGAAAAAGTTTATATTTCAAAACTAATACCAGAAATTCTTTTTAAATTACTCATTTTATTTTATTTGTTCATTCATTTATTTTAAATTTGACCAGAGAGAGACACAGAGAAAGAAAGAAGGAAAGTGAGAAAGCTAGCCAGTAGATTCGTGACTTGAACCGAGGGTCGGTCATGTGGGGGTGTCCAGCACCTTAACCACCATGCTACCTGCTGGTCCCAATACCCAGAAATTCTAATTTTAGATTTTTCCCCCATACTACACTCATACAAGCCTACAATAATTTATCAACAAAGATATTGTAGCATTTTTTGGACAGGTTTTTGTGTTAGGGCGTGTGCACTCTCTGGAGAGAGAGAGAGAGAGAGAGAGAGAGAGAGAGTGAGAAATCGGCCGCCCTCCGGGGTGGGGGGGGATGGTCACACTGCTATCCTTCTCCTCCATTCTCCTCCCTGAATCTTGGGCACGCAAGCACACGTGCTTGGCATGATTTTCAAGTCACTGGGTCCAGGACTGAAACAGCAGCTGGCTGTGTGGGAGTTCAGTGACACAACAGCTATGCTATCTTCTGGACCCTACAGCATTTTTATAATAGTAAAAACCTGGAAACAATTGACCTGCCCGTTGAAAGAGAAGTCTGGTTAAATCAGTTCTGCTACTTCTGTGGAGTAAGATACAATGCAAAAGTTAAAGAGAAAGATGGAGATGCATTCCTTGCATTTCTACCATAGGTTTTATTTCTTGCCAAAACTATTGGGTCAAAACAATTTTTCGTCAGAAAAGTAATGATGCGTTTTTGTATAGAAAAAACACGTCATGACTTTTCAGATGATCCAATAGTTTTACAAGAGGAAAAAACGAATAGCAGCAGGTTTTTGATAAGGACACTAAACAGAGACAACACTGGCACTTGCAGACCTTATAGAGCTGAGTTCATTTACAGTCCACTTGTTGTACCATGAATTAGCTCTAGAGGAGCTGTTGATACTCAATACAAGTGAATTCAAGCAAAGACACAGGATTTGAGACTCTGGATGGTTATGAAGGGCAAAGTATGTGCTTATAGAAAAAGGTCTGAGCAATTAAATGTTGTTTTGTTTTAATTGATAACTGAATTCTATTGAGGAAAGATTCTTGAAGAATGTTGAAACTACTTATTAGGTTAAACTCTAATAAATACTTAATTTTCTACAAATTTCATCATGTTTTTGGAAAACCTTGCTCTGAGCAATGATAGGGAAATTTGTAAGAAGGACTAGTTGTACAAGTTACAAGCCATATTTTCTCATTAGGATTTTCATTTTTAAGAGGTTTTTGCCTTAGAGCATTTGCACTCACGAGAGAGAGAGAGAGAGAGAGAGAGAGAGAGAGACAGAGACAATGAGAGGGAAAGTGAGAAGTAATCCTCCAGGGGGGATTGCCATGCCACAGTCTCTTCTCCTCCCAGGATCTTGGGCATGCATACAAACATGCCTGGCCTGAATTTCAAGCCACCAGGTACAGGATGCAAACTGCAGTCAGCCATGTGGGAGTCCAGCAATGTAACCTCTCTTCCATCTGCTGGTCCCAGAATAGTCACTTTTAAAAGTGGGTTTTAGTTTTGTTTTTGAGTTTTCTATCTTCTGTTTTTCATTTGTTTTCAGAGATTTTTGCCTTAGAGCATGTGAGCTTACCAGAGAGAGACAGACGCAGTGGGAGAGAAATTGAGAAATTACTCTCCCCCTCACCCCCCCCCCCCCCCCCCCCCCCCCGCCAAAGAGGGATGGTCATGCCACAGTCCTTTCTTCTTCACTTTCTTCCTGTAATCTTGGGCACACACACACACGTTCCTGGCATGATTTTCAAGCCACCAGGTCCAGGACTTAAACTGCTGTCAGTCATGTGGAAGTCTAGCCACATAACTGCTATACCATCTGCTGGTCCCAAGTTTCCTATCTTCTGTTTCCCAAATGAGACCAGCCTTTGACACATGATTATTAGTAACGTTTTAAGTTGGAGGAACTTCAAGAGATTATAGCCAAAGTACAGGGCTTACAGAGTGGTGGGTATAGGATTGCCCCTTCAGAGCTATTGTATATTATCAAATGAACACATAATGAATCAGACTGGATTCATACCAAGTTTCCTAGATGAGAGAGAAGGGAAGCTAAGCTGGCAATATTTTATTACCAGTAACTTGATGTGCTAATAAGTCTAACAGGAAAAAATCCCATAGTGATAAAGATAAATTACAGTAGTACAAATGTAAGAAATGTCCACTGGAGTATGTGCCCTGCCATTCATATGTAAATACTCAGCCTGCTTGAGAGTATTCTCAGTTCTGAATATATCTGTTCCCACTTATTACAATGAGCTATTATAAACTCTAGTGATTCCAAACCTTCCAAACAATCTGATAAATTGTCTAACAGGCCGATGGTCTCCAGGGTGAGAAAGAGCTGCTCTTAATTTTACCTTCAGGAAGCCAGTAAGTCTTCTTTTGCAAACATTTTGACCTCACAGCATGCCTCCTATTCACAATTCCAGAGAGATCTATGCATTCAAGGTTTTCTTGTGTTTGAAGATTATAAATTCTCAAGATAACACTTTTTTCATAATCACACAGCTAGTTGGTGGGATAGATTGCAATTAACATCTCAGAGTCTTGCTTCCTAGCAGAGCTCTTCATCATATCCATTCTGGGTGTTCAAAGCCCCCACATTTCAGAATTCTGACAATTATTAACTAATAGGTTTGAAAACTAGGCAGTAGTCCAAAATATTCAGCAGTTAATAGATTCTCATTGATCATCCATTTCTGATGATTATGATGATAGTAATTTTATCAGATACTTATTGCAATATTACTATATAATGGCCATATAGTAAATCATAAAATATGACTAATAGTAAGATGTATGGGGCTGGTGGGTAGCACAGTGGTAACACAGTTGGACCCACATAAGAAAAATCCTGGTTTCGGGGTCCAGGACCTCCTCCCTGAGTATATCGGGTGCACACACACATACTCACGACCCAGAATGGCTGGAACTGGGCTTGGAATAGGTCATGAAGACAACATTAGAGGGGCCTATTTCTCTGTCCCTCTCTCTCTCTCTCAGGGAGGAATAAATTGGCTTTAAATGATAATAATAATAATAATAATAATAATAATAAGAAGAAGAAGAAGAAGAAGAAGAAAATATTGAAACAGTCATAAAATGTTAATGACCAGTATTTGTTGACCATTTACCATGTATCACTCTGAAATGCCATTGCAGGTATTAGTTAGCAATAATATAAGACAGGATATGGCATGTTTTTTAGAACTTAGTAATTTTTTTTCATTAATTTCTTTGAAAGGAGGGGAATCACATTCATGAGAAATGGATCTCCCTTGGATTTTGTCTATACCTTTAAATTTTGTTTGTTATGTGATAGCAAAAACGAAGTGTTTGAGAGTAATGACAGTTAAAACTATAAAATGAATGAGAATACATAAGCAGGATGCAAAGGTTCATTGCTTTTTCCTTAAGAGAGATTTTTGCTATAAGGCATGTGTGTTCACCTTAGAGACAAGACAAACAGAAAGCAAGAAATCACCTTCCAGGGAGATGGCCGTGCCGCAGTCCCTTTTCCTCCATTATCCTCTGGGATATGGCCATGCATACACATGTGCCTGGTATGAGTTTGAAGCCACCAGGTCCGGGACTCAAATGATGGTCTACTAAATGGGAGTCCAGCAATGTTAATCATTATGCCATCTGGTGGTCCCACACAGGTGCATTTTAAAGTTCAGTCTAAAACTTCTTCTTGGATTTAACTCCAAAATATTCCTTTATGCTTATTGGAAATTGAATGCATGGCTTGGCACAGGTCCTGTCTGTACTGTAATTAGAACCAGTGGAACTCTAATTTGGCATATAGGCTTCCTTATAGGGTAATGGGCCTTTTGTGATGTATTACTGTTAGAACCTGTAATGCATTCCTTTAACTTTCCAGGTGAGGCAACCAGATTTCTATTTCAGGGAATAAGCAGTTACCTTCCACACTAATGTAAATATCTATAAAGAACTATTACATTAAATTTTTTTTGAAATTATTATTTTCAGATTTAGTGTGATAAAATAATGAATACATGACATACATACATATATATATATATATGTGTATATATGTATATATATATATATATATATATACATATATACACATATATATATATTTTTTTTTTCTCTTTAATGCCCCCAAATTAAAAGAAAACTTTGACCTGCCATCTTCTGTGTCTTGAATCTATTATACCACTCTTGGGAATTATTTTTTGTGGTGGATGTTTTGGGTCATTGCAGTCCTTTTAGCACGTATTCTGTAGTCTGGTTTAGAACTGTGCCATGAGAAATAGCAACTATAGTAGTACAGCTTTTCAAAAGGAAGTATGCCTTGAAAATCCCATATTTCTATGTTGACAGTATTTTCAAACAGTTGGAGTAGAGTTCACATGATCAGAAGTAAACATTCTGGCAGATATTTACCATAACAATATTCTTACGTCACTGTCCAATAGTTCTAAAGGGTTTCAACTAGAGTTGAAAGTCCTGGTTTCACCCTCAGCATACAGCCAAGCGTTAGTTACACTACTCCCTACAAATAGGATACATTAATTTACTTATGTAAGCATGAATTTACTCTGGAGTGTACATTTGCAACTTCTGTACTTTCAGAAATAAACAAATAAAAAAAACTAACTGTATACAAGTAGGCCATGTCCAAAATTTTCTATATTACTACTCAAGCTCACACAGGAAATTCACTTTCCCTATAGAACAAAATGCTTCCAGGAAGGAGTACTCAGCCCAAATAGAATGTATTTGCCTGCCTGCCTGACTTCCATTTTCTTATCTTTTATTTTTTACATTTTTTATTACAACATAACTAAAACTGTCTATGCCTCTCACCCTGGCTATCCCAGGGATATGTAAAGCTGAAAGGCAAAAAATGGTGTAGCTCTTTGGAATTTATTTCTATTTATATCATTCAAATAGTTATAGGAAATCATGTTATAGACTGTCCCCAAATTAAAAAATAAGAAATGAAATAAACTTTTCACCTCTGCCCTATGTACCACGAGTCCTCACATGCACCAGAGTGTATTATTAGGGACTTATCTGCCCAATGGTTTGAGTAGCACTGTCCATATTTGATTCTATTGAAGAATGGGAAACATTGCAGCCTTGATTAATAGAAATAAAGTGGGTAAATTTAGTGAATTCAGAAGAACATGAAGTGATCAATAAAACCTTAAGAAGCAGAAAGAATTTGAAACAGATCCCCACTATATTTAGATCCTGGCTACCTCAGACGCACCATAATTAAAAATCATGTCTAAGATCTGAGACATTAAACTGAGCGTCTATAGAAGGTAGGCTACTTCTGTCTCCCTCCCAAATGCCTGAGGGATGAAATCCCTTCCTGTGGCTAAGATATTAGTTAATAAAGTACATAGAAACTCAAAGAATCCGAAAATGGTTTTTGAGCAGGAAAAGATTGAAGTTGGGCAGAAAGTAGTTTGAGTTGTTCTAAAATGAAATAAATTTATCATGTACACTTCCAATCGTTTTTGTAGCCATGAACTTGCTGTTTCTCCCGTCTGTGGTGTAAGACGATCAATCATGTAGTTGTGTATTTGTGTTACCAGGAACTTATATTCCTTGGAATCACTGCCTCTGAGAAGCCTTATACTGAGAAACTGTAGAAAATTATTTGCTTGATCAACATGGGTAATAGTCTGTAATATGAGCAAGCAGCCCATTGCTGTCCCTGCCTAGAGAATCAACCCGGAAATATGGAGGCAGCAGATGTGCTAACATGCCCAAAGGTTTCCTAAGCATTATCTGTTTATTAATTTTGGTAATCTAAACATCACAAACTCAACTAGGTCACTCTGGCTCTTCTTAGATGTCCTTATTAAAAAATAATCTTGGACTAATATTCAGGGTATTCATGCTAGAAATGTTCATTTTGCATGCTATGTTGATATGCAGCGATTGAATATATAAAAATTTTTAAAAATTGTTAAAAAATAATAATCCTTGGACTGGTAGTTGGAATAGCGGTTGAGGTACTGGACTTTCACATGGCTGTCCACGGTTTGAGTCTAGGACCCGGTGGCTGTCCACAGTTTGAGTCTAGGACCTGGTGGCTTGAAAATCATGTTGGGCATGTGTGCTTGCATACCCAAAATCCAGAGGGGAAAATGGAGAAGAAGGGACTGTGGTATAGATATTCTCCTTGGGGGGAGATTTCTCACTCTCTGTTTCTCTCCCTCCAGCCAAGTACACATACCCTGTGACAAAAACCTGACACACACACACACACACACACACACACACACAAAACAAACAAACAAAAAAAACTTAAGCAATGTTTCTGAAGGTTGATAAAAGAAATAGCAACATATTTAATCCCTGTGGTGTAAACTACTGAGGATAATTTTCATTTTGATGTTCAGTGCTTTTTAGTAAACGCTGCATATATATGCTTTATTGATAAATTGGACAGTTTCATACTTCTAGATAATGAGACCTATGCAAGCACTTGTGATATCTTTTGTTTTTGTATTGCCTGATATAATGCTCAGTGCTAAATTTGAGTTCGGTATTGTAATTTGCTCTAGTAAGTTAGGGATGTGCTTTGGTTTTGGTCCAGTTTTATCTCTGATTGGTTCCTTTGCCTTTATCTTTGGGTCTTATTTTGAAGTGCTTTTATTTTCAATAAGGTCATGTCTTCTTTGCAAATAGATAGATTATAAATAAATCAACTTAAACCAGGATCAGGGATGTAAGATGATAAAGCATTATATTAAATCAATAAACTTTATATTGATCATCTACTATGTGAAAGGTGCTGCAAGAGACCAAGAGTATGACTATGAGTAAGAGAATATTTCTGACCACAAAGAGGTAAATCTAATTATATTTGTATATTAATAAAAATTAGTATAGATTTATTAGCTAGAACCATGGAAATTCATTGTCTCACAGTTCACAGTTCTATAGGACAGAAGCAAAAGGTGTGTTTGACTGACTTCACTCCTTTGAGTCTTTTTTTTTTTTTTTGGAGAGGTTTTTGCTATAGGGCACGTACGCTCGCCAGACAGACAGAGAGAGAGACATAGAGACAGAAAGCAAGAAATCACCCCCCAGGGGGGATGGTCACGCCGCAATCCCTTCTCCTCCATTCTCCTCTCAGGATCTTGGGCACGCATGCACACGCGCCCGGTGTGAGTTTTAAGCTAAAGGGCCAAAGCCAACACATTTCCCTCTCTGGGATGTTCTCTGGAGACCGAATGGGAAAATACTCTTTCAAGCTCATTGAAATCTTTGGCAGAATGAGGTTTCTTGAGATACTGAGTGCTGAAGTCCCCATTTCCTGCTATGTGTCAGCAGAGCTGTGCTTCAATCTGAATATAGGAGCAGGACTCAATCTAATTCTTATACATTATAACTATGTAATTTACCTCTTTAGTAATCTGAGACTAGTTTTTTTATAGAGGAGATATGTGCATTCAATAATTGTTAAGAATTTTTTTCCAACTATAAATATTTAGAATTTTAAAATGAGGTAGTGAAATGTCCAGAGAAATGTATGTGTAGAATGAAAACAAATTGATAACTAAAGCATTTCTCAAGAGTTCGACTATTTCTCACTTAAAAATGCTAATGTTTTCCAGAAAAAAAAAATACTTTGGGATTGTCTTGATTTGCAGTTATTTTCCAAGATAGGGACACCACTACATAAAGTAATTGCTTTTAGTGGTTTTTATGCTTTAGTTTGTAATCACCCAATAATGTGACTTCCCCTCTATCTTTCTGCCTTTTTCAAATTAGATGCTTTATCTTAATGGGATTTTTTTTTTCTTTTTGTGTTTTCAATAGATGAGCATCGCTTTGTATTTTGTAACCACTGAACATTATCAATTCATTTGAGGTTTAGCCTGGCTCATCGCTCTCTTATTCTCTTTCTCTAAACTTGAAAAATTAGAGGAAAATTGTATTTGGGAGTTCTTACTGAAACACTCAGTATACTAATAGCAAGGCACAAATTGTGGCCAAACATTTCACATATTTTGCAACAACACTGAGTAAGCTTCATAGATTTCCTGGACACTTGTCATACTCAATACTTATTGCAGAATGTGCCATAAGTAACAGAAAAGCAGTGAGAATCTATCACTTTTTAAAATCATGGCTTTGTAGAACACAGACCACCAAACAACTGCAGTAAGAATGGCAGAAAGCGTTTTTTCCAACAATATTGATTCCATGCCATTCTTCTTTTTCTTTTCTTTTTTTAAAATTTAAAGCGATGAGTGCTTCTTGGAAAAAAAAAAAAAAACAGAAATAGAGAGAAATGGAAAATGAGAAACAGTCACCCATGGAGGATAGTCACACCACAATCTTTTCTCCTCCATTCTCCTTTTGGGATTTTGGGCATATGTGCACCCATGTCTGCCATGGTTTCAAACTGCTAGATTAGGACTCCAACTATAGACTCAGCAATGTGGAATCCAGCCTCTTTAACCACCATGCCACCAGTTGACCCAATTCCATGTTGTTCTATTTTTTGTCATAGGGTGCATATGCTCGCCAGAGAGAGACAGGCAAGGACAGAGAGTGGGAAAGTGAGAAATCACACCCCCACCCCAGGGAAGATGGGTGGGCAGGCCACCATCTCTTCTCCCTCATTCTCCTCTTGGAATTTAGTGCATGCACACACAAAGCCCTGGCGTAAAGCTCCCAGGTCCAGGGCTCAAACTGTGGGTCATCACGTGGGAGTCCAGTGCCTTAACTGTACTACCTTATAGCCTCTTCATGTTATTCTTAAAAATGAAGAATATTGGGAACCAGCAGTTAGCGTAATGGCTATGTCGCTGGACTCCCACGTAGTCGACCGCAGTTCGCGTCTCGGACCCGGTGGCTTACAACTCACGCCGGGCGCGTGTGCGTGCGTGCCCAAGATCCCAAGAGGAGAATGGAGGAGAAGGGATTGCGGCGTGACCATCCCCCCTGGGGGGTGATTTCTCGCTTTCTGTCTCTATGTCTCTCTCTGTCTGTCTGGCAAGCGCATGCACCTGATAACAAAAAACCTCTCAAAAAAAAAAAAAAAAAAAAAAAAAAGAAGAATATTGTAACTAAATCAATACCGAAGTTTATGTCACTTGGTACCTTACCTTGGTGTCCGCGACAGTCATCAGCAGTCTCTTTGGAGATGTGTAGTTGTTCTCTCCACCAACCGCCAATGAGCACTAGAGATTGGTCTCAAAACATTCGGAAGTAGCGTATCTTATTACATTTTTGCAAATTTTAGAAAATGGCTGTATATTTTCAGCATATACTTTTGCAGAAAAGAGATTCATAAAGTCACTGTCCACCATGTGATGGAATGCTTCCTTTCATTTTAATGTTAGACTATATAAGTGGCTAAGTAGTGCTTTGAACTTAATAATAGAACAAGTGTGAAAAAACTTTATATAACTTGATTTAATACTCTTCAAACTTAACTGAGTTCAGCCTTTTTTAAAATTTGTTTTGTTTTGTTTTTAAGAAAGATTTTTGCTATAGGGTATGTGTGCTAGCCAGAGAGACAGAGAGAAACAGAGAGAAAGAAAACAAGAAATCACCCACCAGATGGGATGGCCATGCTACAGTTCCTTCTCCTCCAGTCTTCTCTTGGGATTTCGGGCACACACACACATATGCCTGGTGTGAGTTTTAAACAGCCAGGTCCAGGTCTCAAACTGTGACAACTATGTGGGAGTCCAGCAGCATAACCATTATGCCATCTGCTGGTCCCTTGTTTTGCTTTCCTATATGGCACAAGTACTTGCACAAGAAAGACAAGAGAGAGAGAGAAAGTGAGGAATCAGTCCTCCAGGGGAGAGCACTGCACTGCAGTCCCCTCCACTCTCTTCTTGGAATTTTGGGCATGCACACACATGTGCCTGATGGGATTTTCAAGCTGCTGGGTTGGATCTCCAACAGTGCAGTTGGCCATTTGGGGCCCAGCTGCCTTAGCCTTCATGCTACCTGCTGGCCCAGGTTTTTGTTTTGTTTTTCATTTTTTTATGATTGAAAGTCCATACTAAGTCTCATGTCAAATTCTAGATCTTTCTCCTCTGCAAAGTCCATAATTGTGTATACCTTGAAACATAGTTATATGGAACCCCATATCAGCCACTTCTGTATGATCTGAGCTGTGCTACTTAAATTTTAATATTTAAAATAGCAAATAGGATCTCTTTCTCAGAGTTATTATTTTTATTTGCTTTATTTGTGATTAATGTATCTAATTTATGAGAAAATATTCAACAAACATTAAATGCACATTTCAATGTAAGCAAGATCATCTGGAATACAAAAGTGAAGAGTGTGGATTATTATTCAGATAGTCACTTATTCTTTCATGCAACATATCACTCTAGTATTATGTTGCATAATGCCGCAATAAGTCTCATGATATATTCCTCAGACATGTGACATTAGATGGGAGAAAATATATTTTAAATGTTGAGGATTCAATAAAACAATGAACAAACAGAAAAGTCCTTTATTGATAGAGCTTATATCCATTAAAAGAAAGCCAAAAATTCAAATAAATTACTTAGTACATGGGGCAGTCATCTAATGCTATGATTGAGTGCTGTGCATGCAGAGTCAGATACTGCATGGACAACCACAGTTTGAATCCCAGCTCGGGCAAGTAGAAAAACATGCTTGCTATGTGTACACACATGTCGCAGGTACTGAAGGAATGGAGAAATGGATGAAAAAGGGTTGTGGCATGACTACACTACATTGGGGTATTCTCTCTCTCTCCCCCTTGCATGCATGCCCTCTGACAGTAAACAAAGAAAACAGGTGACATTATATCAAAACAAGTTTTTTTTGTCAATTTTTAATTAGATTTCATCATATTATATTGCATGGTAATCAAGTCTAAAGTTTCCTAAAACTAAATATTAGGGTTTCTTTTATATTAAATGCTTTCTGTGGACTATTTTGATTTCAGTTCTGAGATTATGTCCTCTTCATTCTGGGACCTAGGTTAAACAGACCATGTGAGCTTTGGTATCCAATTTTTGAGACTTTAACTTTTATTGCAAGAGAGGTGGGGAAGCATTGGAAGGTTTTGAGCAGAGGAATAACACGGAATATTATATATATTTTTAAAGACTTAAATACTTGCTGTGTAGTAAAGATGATATAAGGAAGAACAGCTGAATGCTAATGTGATAATATAGATGAAAATAAGTCGTTTGAACTAGGATGATAGCCTTGGAAATGGGGAGTGATGAATGATGTGATTTTGGATATTGAAGGCAGAGCTGAAAGCTGTGTTGACAGATTTTCTGTGTTGATTCAGGATCTCTCTTAAATATCTTTCACTTCAGCAGTTGAAAATATGGTCCTGCCTTTTATTAAAAATGCTTTTAATATTAATTACAATAAAATTGTGGTGTTTTATTTTTTTCTGGCTTATGATTAATATCTTAGAATCTTTCAATATAAACTCTAAAATTATGTAATGGGAAGTTTAAGACTATATGTACACAGAAATTTAAGGTTAAATCCAGATATTTCAGATATTAAAAGTACAGCTTTAATATAAAAAAAAAAAAAAAACAATAATCTCTTGGGATCAGCAGGTGGCTTAATGGTTAAGGTACTAGACTCCCATGTGGCCTACCATGGTTCAAGTCTCAGAACTGGTGGCTTGAAAATCATGATGGGTACATGTGAGTGCATGCCTGAAGTCCTGAGAGGAGAATGAGGATAAAGGATTACGGTATGGTCATTCCCCCCACCCTGGGGAGGGGTGATTTCTCACTGTCTGTCTCACTGTCTCTGTCTGTCTCTCTCCTCTCTGGTGAGCACATGTACCCACAAAACCTGAAAATAACCATTCTGGGGACCAGCAGATGGTGGAGTGGTTATGTCACTGGACTCCCACATAGTTGACCACAGTTCAAGTCTAGGACCCAGCAGCTTAAAACTCACGCTGGGCACATATGTGTGCGTGCTCAAAGTCCCGAGAGAAGGGAGAAGGGATTGTGGTGTGGCCATCCTCCCCACCCCGGGGGAGGGGGAGTGAATTCTTGCTTTTTGTCTCTCTGTCTCTCCGGTGAGCACATGCACCCTATGGCAAAAATCTCTCTCTTAAAAAAGAAAAACACTCTGTGAACATTTGTTTAAAATTCAGGATTTAAATAGTGTTTTAAATATTAATACGATGCAAGAATCAAGAATATAAATCTTGGGTTTTTTAAAATCCATTTATATGTTATCATGTATATTATTGGAATATGTAATTTTTAAACATGTAGAAGAAAGCAAAGGAGATGCCTTCCAAAATTAAGTTGCACTGTGATACAACTACAGCGTTCTCATGCAGTCCTGTACTCTCCAAAGCAAAGCTTTGACATGCTTGTTCTTTAGTAGAAACCTGATTTATGGGTTTAGGCCTGCATCAATGCCTCCTTTAGATTGTTGCACTATGAAAAAGAGTAAACCAGGCAGTTTAAGATTGTCTTTGTCAACAGTTCTGGAAAAATAGTAACCAGTCTGTCATACAAAAGAAATAAGATAGAATAGTATGGGGTGGGGGAGAGGGGAGAAAAATCCTGAGCTCTGTTGAATAAATTAGCATTGTTCTGGATGCTTTCTGAGTTTTAATGTGCTAATAGCAACATCCAGCAACCACTGTTCATTGTTGTTCTCACATAGCTATGGGGAGGCTTCTGGATAATGATTAGGATATTGAAAGTTCAGTAAGATGGTATGATCATCCTATCAGAAGAAAAGAACTTTTGTGTCTATTTTTTTTTAAATGATTTTGCATAGCAAACTTTTAGGATAAGTCCAAATTTTCTAGAATATCAGCTTTTATATTTTACTTAAACAAATGAATATATGAAAATTTAAATATAATTCCTTTTAACTTGCCCCTCCACATCACCTGCTCACATACCAGAAGGGATCCCTCTTCCTCTGAACACTCCTTAACATTTCATCTGCACCTCTCTTTCCTAGGCATTCCATTCATTTTATTGCAATTTTTCTAGTATATTTTAAACCGTCTATGTATATGTATATGTACAGTGTCGTGTATACAACAGGCACTTTAAAATACATTTTGCAGGGCTGGCAGGTGGCATGGTGGTTGGGGTGTTGGAATCCCACATAGGCAGCTGTGGTTTGACTCCTGGACCTGGCAGCCGGCTTTCTCACTCCCCCCCTCCCCTGTCTTTCTGGTCAAATAAAAAAATAATAAATGAAATTAAATAATTCTTTAAAAGTACATATTACAAAAAGCATTTGGTTCTAAATTACATTGCAGGATTTCCTGTTCTGTTCCATGTTTACGGTATTCTAATTAAATGTTGTGATGAAGAAAGAGACTGTCTCTATAAGAAGCCATTTTCTTTTTGCCTTCTATGTTTTTCCTTTGTCGGTGGTCAACTGAGTTAGTGGCACAAATGTTGGAATCAACCTGCCAGGTTTCTTCGACTCATATTTCAGATTTCAAAACACAAGTAAATTTTTCATCATTGCTACTGTAGTTTACATTTTTGACTAAGATGTGTGATCTCCATTGCCTAAATGGCATCTCTCTGATGGTAGGCAGTGGTAACAATACCAGCAGGATCCTCCTCCGTGTTCACCTTCCCTTCTCCAGCATCTCAGCTGGAGTTGACTCTATGGTCCATACTCAGTAGATGTTTATTGAACAAAAACAGAGAAAAGAAAACATGAAAAAGTTGATGGGTTGCTTTTATAAATTGGTGGGCATGTCAATAGAACCTGTTAATAAATCTACCCAAACTTTATGTAACCTCACCTAATTTGGGAGACTTTACACTTCTGAGCATGAACCCTTTTTTTTAAACAGCTTTTTAAAGTTATTTAATTTTATTTATTCATTCATTTATTTTAGTTTGACCAGAGAAAGACACAGAAGATGAGAGGAAGGGAAAGTGAGTAAGACTCCCAGGTCCAAGACCCAAACCATGTGGGAGTGTCCAGCGCCTTAACCACCACACCAGCTGCTGGTCCCAGAGCATATACTCTTAAGTTAATGTTATTCCAGCAAAGCTTTCTCTTAATTGACATCTAGCCTGTGGTTTTCAAATGAATCTAAGAGTGAACTAGGAAGAATGATAACAACATTTTCATCTCAACTCAGAGTTAGTAAACAATGTCTTTCGCATGTTATGCCAATTAGATAACCTACTGATAGCATGTCATATGGTCATTTTTTTATTTTATTTTTTAGTAGAACTGAAAGTGAGATTAAATCTCTGTCTACTTTATTGGACATTAAAATTTTTAAAAACAGAATTTAAGTTGACCAGAGAGAGACTGAGAGACCGAGAGAGAGGGAAAGTGAGAAATCAAGCCACCAGGTACGAACTCAAACTGTGGCTGGCTATGTGGCGTCTCACACATTAACCACCATATCCCTTGTTGGCCCTAGGAATTTTTTTTATAATATGCTTTAAATATCTCTGAAGTAAATTTCAAGAAGAAAAAAAAGTTTGTAATTTTCCAGTTCTAATGTGGGTTGTTGCCATGTCTGTATTTTAGAATTTGTAAAGTAAATGAGGCAGTGATAAAGCTTTCATGCCAGAGACACTTTCAAAAACCAAAAACATGTCATTGCTGCTGAACTTCATTTTCCCCCTAATTTTTAAAAATTAGATAGGATAAGATCTGCATCTTTTAAGCAAATTCTGCTGTCTTATCCTGGCCTCTAGAGAATCTCGTACTCACATGCAATATATTTTATTTGTAGTAGGCATATAGGAATTTCAGATTTTTGTTCTTGCATCCTGTCCTTAAGCTAGAAATGGGTTCTAGTACTCTGTTTCTAGGTGGATTGTATTTCTGTGTTCTGGAAAACAAAAGCTGAGTTCTGTTGGTTCTTTAGTTGGGTCATTAAGTTAATAGTTAATGTTAATAATTTAAATTATAGAGAATACAGAAAAAATAATCTTATGACATATTTGAGACTGGAGGATAATAGAACCATTTTTAAATTAAAGACCCAGTAGATAGCTGAGGCATTAGATAACAAATAAAAATTTTACGCCAGTCTGTGATATGGTGATTAAGGCAACTACATCTCACACAGCCAACTGTGTGGTCTGAGCCTCAAATCCATCGGCTTGAATACCATGCTGGGCACATGCATGTACCTAAAACCCCAAAGAGAGGGAGAAAAGGAGGAGAAAGAATTGTGATGTGACCATATCCCATGGAGGTGTTTTCTCCCCCCACCTCCAGTGAGGATACACATCCATTGACAAATTACAGAAAGCAAAAACAAAAAAAAACCCAAATCTATTAAAAAGCAAATTTTCTCCTTTGATAGTTTTGTTGTTGTTTGTTGTTTGTTTCTTCCTCCCCCATGAAAACTTAATGGGATAATACAAACAGGTTTTTGATTTCTTCTTTAAAGTGGTTATGGAAGTTTTAAGTTAATTTAATTTTTTTTTTTTTTAGAGAGAGATTTTTGCTATAGGGCGCTTATGCTCGCCAGGGAGACAGAGAGAGAGAGAAAGCGAGAAATCACGTGGCCACGCCGCGATCCCTTCTCATCCAATCTGCTCTTTGGATTTTTGTGCACGCACACACACCCAGGGTGAGTTTTAAGCCTCCAAGTCTGGGAGCTGAACCACGTTCGATTACGTGCAAGTCCAGTGACGTAACTATTATGCCATCTGCTGGTTCCAAAGTTTTACATTTTCTGTGTTTAAGAAGATGAAGAAATTAACTACTTCCCTTTAACCCCCCCTCCCAATTTGTTTTTTGAAGATTTTGTTTCCAAGTCTAATGACAGAAGTTAGTAGTCAAATTGTTTACATTTTTGTAGAGTAAATTCTTGAATCTTTCATCTATTCATATTTTCCTTCCTATCATAAGACTGTACGCTTACTCTAGTCATTATTGAATTTGAGGCTTTACAGGTTACCCAAACTTTTCAAAACATAAAACATGCAACATATAAATAAAAGTTACGAATTGAGAACAGAATGCCTATTAGGAGAGACAAATTCTATTTTGCAAAATATCCTGTTGGCTATTTTACATGGTGAATAGCCTTAGGATATTGGACAGTAACTTAAAAGCGATAAGGAGATAAAGTTTTCCTGCCTAAGAAATGCTCCTGAGCTCTTTCCCACTGTACAAGATGGCAGGTGAAAAAACTGTGAAACAGGATACTAAGGAGAAGAAACCTGAAGCCAAGAAGGCTGATGCCAGTGGCAAGCCTTAAAAAGGTGACCCCAAGTCTGCCCCGCGTGCCGTGGCCGGGGTCTGCCCCGCGTGCCGTGGCCGGGGTTCTGCCCCACGTGCCGTGGCCGGGACTCTGCCCCGCGTGCCGTGGCCGGGGCTCTGCCCCGTGTGCCGTGGCCGGGGCCTGCCCCGCCTGCCGTGGCCGGGGTTCTGCCCTGCCTGCCGTGGCCGGGTTCTGCCCCCACGTTCCGTGGACGGGGTCTGCCCCCGCGTGCCCTGGCCGGGGTCTGCCCCGCGTGCCGTGGCCGGGACTCTGCCCCGCGTGCCGTGGCCGGGGTTCTTCCCCGCGTGCCGTGGCCGGGACCTGCCCCCACGTGCCGTGGCCGGGACTCTGCCCCGCATGCCTTGGCCGGGGTCTGCCCCCGCGTGCCGTGGACGGGGTTCTGCCCCGCGTGCCGTGGCCGGGACTCTGCCCCGCGTGCCGTGGCCGGGGTCTGCCCCGCGTGCCGTGGCCGGGGCTCTGCCCCGCGTGCCGTGGCCGGGGCTCTGCCCCGCGTGCCCTGGCCGGGGTCTGCCCCCGCGTGCCCTGGCCGGGGTTCTGCCCCGCGTGCCGTGGCCGGGGTCTGCCCCGCGTGCCGTGGCCGGGACTCTGCCCCGCGTGCCGTGGCCGGGACCTGCCCCGCGTGCCGTGGCCGGGACTCTGCCCCGCGTGCCGTGGCCGGGGTCTGCCCCGCGTGCCGTGGCCGGGGCTCTGCCCCGCGTGCCGTGGCCGGGGCTCTGCCCCGCGTGCCGTGGCCGGGGGTCTGCCCCCGCGTGCCGTGGCCGGGGATCTGCCCCCGCGTGCCGTGGCCGGGATCTGCCCCCGCGTGCCGTGGCCGGGATCTGCCCCGCGTGCCGCAACCGCTGATGGCCGTCTCTGCTTTCCTGAGCCGCATTCCTGAAACTGTGTTCCATGGAGATTCACCTACATTTGCGGGGCTGCACGAGACCCACCCTTGGTCCAGCCCTGAGTGCAGTCTACGTTTCCTATTGTTGGGAACTTTATGAGCTGATAATTGGGAAAAAAAAATCATGTTTATCATAAAAAATAATTAGAATAATAATAATAATGATTGGGGGAAACATAGGAAAGATATTGAATGTTGAAGCGGGGAGATTAATGTCTCTGTACTGACTGACATGCATGGCATTCCCTTTTGAAAAAGCAATGTAATACACTGTAAAGTTATAGTAATTCAATGTAATAAAAAAATAGATAATAAAAAAAAAATTAAATAAAAAAAAAAAAAGAAAAAAAGGTGACCCCAAGGCTAAAAAGCCCGAGAAGGGGAAGCCCTATAGCAGACGAAACCCCATCCTAGTCCAGGACATCGCAGATACTCCCGCTCCGCCACGTGCTCAGGGAAGGCCATGTACAAGAGGAAATACTTGGCCACTAAATCCAGGATCAAAAAGAAAAAGGAGAAGGTTTTTGCAACTGTCACAAAAGCAGTTGGTGGAGACAAGAATGATGATACCTGGGTGGTTAAACTGTGCAAAATGCCTGGATACTATCCTACTGAAGATATGCCTTGAAAGCTGTTGAGCCATGACAAAAAACCCTTCAGTCAGCACGTGAGAAAGCTGCGAGCCAGCATCACTCCTGGGACCATTCTGATCATCCTCACTGGACGCCACAGAGGCAAGAGAGTGGTTTTCCTGAAGCAGCTGAGCAGTGGCTTGCTCCTTGTAACCAGACCGCTGGTTCTCAATTGACTTCCACTGCGTAGGACACACCAGGAATTTGTCATTGCCACCTCCACGAAAATTGATATTAGCAAAGTGAAAATCCCAGAGCACCTTACCGATGCTTATTTCAAGAAAAAGAAACTGCAGAAGCCCAGACACCAGGAAGGTGAGATCTTCTGCACAGAGGAGGAGAAATACGAGATTTCAGAGCAGCGCAAGATTGATCAGAAAGCTGTGGATTCGCAAATTTTACCAAAAATCAAAGCTGTTCCTCAGCTCCAGGGCTACCTGAGATCCGTGTTTGCCCTTACAAATGGAGTTTATCCTCACAAATTGGTGTTCTAAATTTTTTTGCCAAGGAAGAATAAAGGAAAAGCGATCAAATGTGGGAGAGAAAGTACCTAGCAACGTGGCAGGAGGATCCTGGCAGAAAGGAAAACCAACTAAGGCCTGACCAGTGGAAGAAAGAACAGACTCTACGGGACAGTGTGAGACTTCCTGGTTGGGCTCAGGCTACTGCACAGCTCAGGGCTTCTGCCTGATGTCTCAATACTCTCCCGAGGGAGCGAGGCCCATGTTTAGGACCCATACCTTAGCAGTGGTGGCATCCGTGTATAGATATTTTTGAGGCACTCAGATTCTTAGAGCACACAAGATCTTAGGGCAGGGTCATTTAATCAGAAACATGGAGGCTGGATACATGCCATGTTAAGAGACACCTTATTTCTGTCATAGTTGGGCAGATTTTCACTACAGAGGCAGCTGCTGAGTAGGCAAGTGGTTCTGAAAACCAGTTTTTTTAATTTTATGATTTCTTATTTATATTTCATTGTTTTGTCCGTTGTGTTTGTAGCATTATATACATACAGTATATGTATAGTGGTGTATACTTGGAATTTGGGGCACACGTGCATTGTGCCTAGAGTGTTTTTCAAGTCACTTGGTCTGGGACTCAAACCATGGAGTTGGCCAAAACATATCAGGCCAGCAAGTTACATGGTAGTTAAGGTACTGGATCCCGCATGACCAACTCTATAATTTGAATCCTGGATCTGACAGCTTGGAAAGTATGCAAGGCATATGTGCGTGGATGCCCAAAATTCCAAGAGAAGAATGGCGGAGAAGGAATTGTCATGCGGCCATCTCCTTTGGTGAGTGATTCCTCACTCGTCCTCTCTCTCTGGCTCTGTCTCTCTCCAGCTAGCACATGCACCCTATAGCAAAAATGTAAAATGAACAAACAAGCAAACAAAAATAAATATAGAAGTGTATTTAAGACATACATGCATATGTATTTGTGTGTGTGTGTGTGTGTGTGTGTGTGTGCACGCCATGAGCCAGGCTCCAAGTACAACAAATGTGACTAACAGAGTTAATCTCCTTCATAATTCTACTAGGACTGGTACCTATTATTATGGCCATTTTGCTACTAAGAAAAATGAGACCCCAAAATGATATCAAGCTTGTCTGACATCACGTGACAGGTTGATTAGTGATGGCACTGTGGTTCAATCCAGGCCGTTTTCCTCTCAAGGCTGTGAGTTTTAAATTATCATATGTTTCTGTAAAACAAGTCAAGTTTAGATGCATGTTAAAATGTTATTTATGGGTGTTTCACCATAAAGAATGAAATTAGAAGCAAAAATATATAACATCTTGACATACTGAACTGAAACAAAATTCTTTTTAAAGTTCATAATACAAAGGAAAAATAAATAAAAATGCAGCCATTTTGCAAAATATTCTCTTTCAGCACCTTGACTTTTTAAATTCTTTGATGCAAAAACAAATTACCCTTTTAGCTGTCTGGGTGTTAAGTCATTACCTTCTTACAGTATCATATAGAACTAATAATTAAAAAAAAACAGTATATTTGAGGATTGAGTTTTTTAACTTTTTAAAAAAACAAACAAACAAAAAAAACAACTTTTTACAGAAGGTATGTGTGCTCACTAGAGAGAGCAGAGAGAAAGACAGAAATAAAAGAAAAGCAAGAAAGCACCCACGGGGACCAGCAGTTAGCGTAATGACTATGTCGCTGGACTCCCACATAGTCAACTGTGGTTCGAGTCCCGGACCCAGCGGCTTAAACTCATGCCGGGCACGTGTGCGTTCGTGCCCAAGATCCCTGGAGGAGAAGGGATTGTGGTGTGGCCATCCCCCCTGGGGGGTGATTTCTTGCTTTCTGTCTCTCTGTCTCTCTTTGTCTTTCTGGTGAGCACACGTGCCCTATAGCAAAAACCTCTCCAAAAAATAAAAGAAAGCACCCACCATGGGAGATGGTCACCTTACAATCCCTTCTCTATCTCGCTCTCCTTTCCAGGTTTTGGGCACACATGCCCACCTATCCAGCATGTTTCTCAATCCTCCAGGGCCTGACCTTGAGCTGGACAATTGGCTATGTGGGATCCAGCTGAGTTTTACATTTTAATCAGAGACCCTAAGTTTCAAGAGATTCTTAGAGTTAATAACTGATAAAAATTTTTATTACAGTTGTTAGCCCAATTAAAAGTAAATGCTTAGTTCCAGTAAGCAGTTTAAATTAAACATTAATAACTTTCATAAAATATTTGAAATGGCAATTAAAATTAAACATTAATACTATTTGGAATACTGTCCAAAATGGAGCGCTTATATAGAATGCTTGTATTGAGATTATTTCATAGACTAAGTGTGAATGTGGTATACTAAAATGAACCCTATAGTGTCACATCTTTGTGTAATTCCTCTCTCCGTGAGTGTAAACTGAGCCTGTGACTCTCTCTAGCCTACAGAATATATCAAAATGAAGGTATTTTTAGATGTAAATAAAGATTCTTATCAGTTGGTGTACTCTTTATTTTGTGAGTTTTTATAAGAGGTTTTCGCCTTAGGGTATATGTGGTCCTTAGAAAGAGACAGACAGACATAGTGAGAGAGAAAATGAGAAATCTCCCCCCACACCCTGCAGTCCTTTCTCCTCTATTCTCCTCTCAAGATCTTGTACTCACACAGGCCCATAAGTTTTAAGCCACCAGGTCTGGGAATCGAACCACAGTTGGCCATGTGGGAGTACAACAACCTAAACGCTATGTCATCTGCTAGTCCCAATGGGTTTACTCTTAATCAGGCTGGATCTTTAAAAGGGGTCGAGAGGTGACAGAATAGAAGCAGCAATGCCCTCTCGTTGCTGCTTGCCTTGGACCAGCAAGGTTCCCTGAGTTGTACAGCTATGAGGAAATGAATTCAGCTAACAAATCATGAGCTTGAAAGAAGACCCTGAGCCTGAACCTCAAATGAGACCATGACCCCAGCTGGTACTTGGTTTCAGCCAAAAAATTTCCAAGAAAACCCCTAAACCATGCCTGTATTCCTTACTCACAAATTTTTTTTTTTTATTTATTTGTCAAAGAGCATGTGCACTTGCTGGAGAGGATGGGATTGGGAGCATGCAGAAGGTGTAAGAAAGCCCCCCCAT
Source organism: Tupaia tana (assembly GCA_026018925.1). Classification (NCBI taxonomy): domain Eukaryota; kingdom Metazoa; phylum Chordata; class Mammalia; order Scandentia; family Tupaiidae; genus Tupaia; species Tupaia tana. The sequence goes on along the minus strand of JAKSZU010000013.1, from coordinate 43,796,401 downwards.
AAAAAAAAAAAAAAAAGAAAAAAAAAAAAAGATCATGCTGCAATTTCTTCTTGTTTCTCTACTTGGGATTTTGGGTGTGCATGCACACCTGCTCAAACCGCTGGGTCCAGGACTCATGGTGTGGTCAATCGTGTGGGATCTAGTTGTCTTAACCATCACATCACAGACTGGTCCAAATGAATATTATTTTTTAAAATAATTATTTTATTTAACTTTATTCATTATTATTATTATTTTCCAGTTTGATCAGAGAGAGAGAGAAAGGAAAAGTGAGAAAGCAAGCTATCAGGTCTGGAACTTGAACTGTGGTTGACTGCGTGGGAGTCCAGAGCCTTTAACCATTATACCACCTGCCAGCCCCAAATGAGTATTATTTTAAGGCACTGAGTTGGTGGTAATTTTTTATACAGCACTAGAAAACTTATGCAGTCATGTCTTACAGAAAAATGTAGAATTTTTAAAGAAAAACTCTTCTAACATTCACATATTTCATCACATGCACATAGACATGCATGTATGTGCACGCACATATGCAACAAAGTAGAGCATCCAACTCACAGAATTTGAAGAAAAAATTCAATTTCAGTAATTATACTTAAATAATTCTAGTATGTCTAAATTCTTTCTCAATTGTGAAATGAGAACTACAACAAGATTAAAACTAGACCAGGGCCATACTGACCCGCAGAGAAGGAGCTGGGATAAGAGTCCCTCTTGTGTCCCCAGAATCAGACACAGTTTCTTCATGGTACCATGTAAAGAACTTGCAGAATCTAGTCAGACTGCACCTAACCCATTCCAGAGTGGCAAATAACTCATTTTTAAGATCTGCAGAAACGAGATTCTGTAGTCTTGCCATGCGTAAGAGAGATTGAGAGAATCTTGCATCACAACATACACAAACCTAAGGCCATTAGGTCAATTAGATGGATGTTTTTATCCTATATGGCAGTTTTCAATGATTAACTGTACATTTTGACACCAGAGAGACAGTTTAATTCTCACCTATGTCAATCGAGACCTGATCTCTCTCTTCTAATGAATATATTACAGGATATGAATGAGTGAGTATGATTAAACCATAGTGGAACTAATTCACAGAACAACTGTAATAGACACCTGAAAAGATACTCGAATTCACCAGCGGCTAAATATGTGCAAATGAAATGACAAAGAGATCATTTAACTTGCACTAACTTATCAAACAAATACTTTTCAAAAGAATTATTTTATTTAACTTTATTTATTTATTTATATTTTTAATTTGACCAGAGAGGAAGAGAGAGAAAGGGAAGGGGGGGGGGGGGAGAAAACAAGCCTCCTAGGTTGGGGACTAGGACTGGGGTTGGCTATGTGGGTGTCCAGAGCCCTTAACCAACATGCCATCTGCTGGCCCCTCCAACAAATATTTATTGAGTGATTATTGTGTGCCAGGCACTTTGTGTCCTTCTAGGGGTAAAGAGCAAAAGCATTATCCTTCCCTTCTTTGAGGTTACTTTACAGTGATAGAGATATACATTGAACCACAGATCACACTAGTAAACCTAAAGTCAATCCAATTTCTCTATGGATGGAAGGATCAAGGAGCTATAGCACATAAATCAGGGCATGTGGTCTAATTTTGAGAAAGTCAGAGGGGACTTTTCTGGATAAGTAACTTTTAATGTGAAATATAAATGGATTAATTGTGTGTGTATTCAAGTGTTGTGGAATTATGATAGAAAGTCTTCAATTTCAAGCTGTGATTTTGACCTTAGAACATTGGGAAATGGACATTACCTTACCAGAAATGAAAACCATGCTAAAGAACAGATGTTACTAAAAGAAAATGAATTATATTATGAACAAATTAGATTTGACGGTGTTATATGATATACAGACAGAAATAAAAGGATAGTGATTGAGTGAAGGAATGGATGAAGAATTCTGTGAAGTACACTACATAATAGAATCCTTGGTGTTTGAACTAGAGTGGAGTTCTTTGTAAATTTGTTCTTAACACCTCGCAATTGCCCTCCATACAACTTCCTTTAATTTGTTGGTTCACAACATTTACTACAATGAGAATCACCGTGCAACTTTAAAAAACATAAATGTTAAGTCTCTACTCTTCCGTAGTTTTGAGGGTATTATTAATCACAAATTTTAAAGCTATTCAACTGATTCTAATGTTACCAGGGTCGTGAGCCAGTTTTCAGGCATTTTTTTAGCTAACATTAGTGTAATTTATCTCCTACAGAATCCTAATATCTTTTAAATTGGAACTATCTTAGAATAGCAGTTTAGAATATAATAGAATAATAAAATAAGTGTCCTGGGAACTCATTTAATTCAACCCCTACATTTTATAGATAAGGAGACTGAAGTCTTATTTGTCTAAGTGACACGTCTATGGTGGAAAAAAAAAAAAAAAAAAAAGGTCTTTTTCCATTTCAGTTAACCTATTATACTCATCATCCACTCATAAGATTTTGTATTGACCAATTAACGTTCATTCTCAAAACATAGTTCAGTGTCTGGGACCAGCAGTTAGTGTAATGGCTCTGTCACTGAACTCCCATGTAGCCAACCATAGTTCGAGTCCCAGACCCAGTGGCTTAAACTCACACCAGGCGCGTGTGCGTGCGTGCCCACGATCTCAAGAGGAGAAGGGATTGTGGTGTGACCATCCCCCCTGGGAGGGTGATTTCTTGCTTTCTATCTCTCTGTCTCTCTCTGTCTTTCTGTCTTTCTGGTGCGCACACACACCCTATAGCAAAAAAAAAAAAAAAAAAAAAAAAAACCTCTCCAAAAAAAGATAAAAGAAAAAAAAAAAGTTCAGTGTCCATTATGAGTCAGAGAGAGTGCTAAGTCAATTAAGTTAGCAACTAATCCAACAGGGTGTTTTCCACTTTGTCGTCAATTGTATTAAGTGAGTTTCCTAAATCATTAAGCCAAATAGGTAATAGAGTCATGATTCAAACCCAGTTCTACCATATTTGAAAGTCATGATCTTTCCTTTTCATGGCCTAATCTAATATCTTCTCATATGTCTAAAATTATATAGTGGTTTAATGAGCTGATTCCTTCTGCCTTTCCTCAAAGACTTATGTTATCGCAATTTTTATTGTTTTAACTACTTAGATATTCAATATTTCTATAATTGTACATCATAAAAGACATGCCCATACTTCTCTTTCTTTCTTTTTCTTTTTTTTTTGGAAAGGTTTTTGCTATAGGACCCGTGCCCTCACCAGACAGACAGAGAGAGACAGAGAGACAGAAAGCAGGAAATAACCCCCCAGGGGGGATGGCCATGCCACAATTCCTTCTACTCCATTCTCTTCTCGGGATATTGGGCATGCATGCACACGTGCCCGGCGTGAGTTTAAGCCACTAGGTCTGGGACCAGAACCATGGTTGACTAGATAGGAGTCCAACGACGTAGCCATTATGCCAACTGCTGGTCCCGAAATGTCCATACTTTCAAGTGATAAAATAGCTCTTGCATAGTTTGTATTGTACGATAATAGCAATGGAATGGTAGTCCTTATTCTAGAAAATTTCAGGATGTTCACTTAAAATTTTTTTTTTGAGAGTTGTTTTTTTTTTTTTTTTTTTTTTTTTTTTGGCTATAGGGTACGTGTGCTCGCCAGAAAGACAGAGAGAGACAGAGAGACAGAAAGCAGGAAATCACCCCCCAGGGGGGATGGCCATGCTGCAATCCTTTCTCCTTCATTCTCCTCTCGGGATCTTGGGCACGCACGCACACGCGCCCAGTGTGTGTTTAAGCCACTGGGTCCGGGACTCGAACTGCGGTCGACTACATGGGAGTCCAGCGACATAGCTATTACGCTAACTGCTGGTCCCTTCACTTAAAATTTTTTTGAGTCACTTTTAAAAATTGTGGTCCTGGGGGGACCAGCAGTTAGTGTAATGGCTATGTCGCTGAACTCCTATGTAGTTGACCCCAGTTTGAGTCCCGGACCTGGTGGCTTAAATTCACGCCGGGCGTGTGTGCATGCATGCCCAGGATCCCGAGAGGAGAATGGAGGAGAAGGGATTATGGCGTGGCCACCCCCCCGGGGGTTGATTTCTCGCTTTCTGTCTTTCTGTCTCTCTCTGTCTTTCTGGAGAGCACACGCGCCCTATAGCAAAAACCTCTCCCCCCCAAAAAAAAAAAAAAAAAAAAAATTGTAGTCCTGACCTTTAATGTGTTTTAAACAGGTTTGTTCAAACTTTAACAAGGATATGTTTTCATGATTCTCATTTTATTTCAGTGTTATGAAGGATTCAACAAGTTTCGTAGAAAATAGCATAACTTGCTATATATGTATGGTAGATGACTAGCTAGGGCTAAATTTTGCACATCTATGAAGTCTAAATTTCAGTTCAATTTTGTCAATTTTTTTTTTATTGTTGAATACCATAAGAAAATGAAACTACATAGACTAAAATGAGCTATGATTTGATACCCCATTCTCTCCTGAGCCACTTTTTCTCCATGACTGGCTTCCTAAAAGCAACTCTAGCTATTGGGTGTTAGGTGATATTTAGAAATTGCCACAAAGCAAAACTTATAGATTGTTGGCTATCTTTCACTGCATCTCATCAATTAAGAGTACAAAATAGAACAACCAACCTTTTTTTAAAATGCCATTATTTCAGGATGTAGTAAATGAATCTAACTGAAAAAATAATAGTTATCTATGTTGCGTTAAGAATTAAGTTAACCTCTTGGGACCAGTAGTTAGCGTAATGGCTATGTCCCATGTAGTAGACCGCGGTTCGAGTCCCAGACCCAGTGGCTTGCGCAAGATCCCAAGAAGAGAATGGAGGACAAGGGATTGCGGCATGGCCATCCCCCCTGGGAGCTGGTTTCTGCTTTCTGTCTCTCTCTGCACACACCCTAAAGCAAAAACCACTCCAAAAAAAAAAAAAAAAAAAAATTAAGTTAGCCTCTCAAAGTGCCACCATTTGTAATTAAAATACTCGTTATGATGTCTTGATAACCTTAAACATTATGGTACTGACTAGTTTTTATTTATTTTTAGAAACTTATTTTTATTGATTTTATAACGTTATAAGCCTTTTAATAGCTCACATATAACCCAATTTTTTCTGAATATACATATATACGTAGTTGCATAGTGACACTGTTGTTACCAACAGACTACATACATATTGTAGTTTCATAAAATTATAATAGGCTATATCATACAGCCTACGTGTACAGTAGGCTCTACTATGTAGGTTTATGTAAGTATGCACAATCTTATTACCCAACGTCATATTTCTCAAAACCTAGATCAGTTGTTAAGATGCATGACTAAACCTATAAATGCATAATTAATTTACATATAAATGTACTAAATCAATTATGATTGGTTATCCAAGGAGCAGAGAAGATTACATTAGAGTTAGAGTAAAAACCTTTTTCTAGAACCAGCAGTTGGCATAATGGCTATGTTGCTGAACTCCCATGTAGTCGACGATTTAAGTCCTGGACCCAGTGGCTTAAACTCATGCCAGGTGCATGTGTGTGCACGCCCAAGATCCCGAGAGGAGAATGGAAGAGAAGGGATTGTGGCGTGGCCATCCCCTGTGCGGGGGTAGGATTTCTCGTTTTCTGTTTCTCTGTCTCTCTGACAAGTGCACTTGCCCTATAGCAAAAACCTCTCAAAAAAAAAAAAAAAGTCTTTTTCTGTACACAAAGATGCACTGTTATATAATCATGCAGATTGGCATGAAAGTGATAATATGAAGAGAACTCCAAAATTTTGTGGAAAAGTGTAATTCAAGCATGAGTTTATTTTGGTGCAAAAATGTTCAAAATCCATAGCTTTTTCATAACACGCATTTTCCATGAACTTCATTTTCTTTTTAGATTTGTTTTTGCTTATTTGTTTTTGTTTTTGTTTTGCTAAAGGGCATGTGTGCTCACCAGAGACAGAGAGAGAGGGAAAGTTAGAAATCATTTCCCAGAGGGGATGGGATGGCCGGGTCACAGTCCTTTCTCCTCCAGTCTCTTTTTTCAGGATTTTGAACATGCACGTGCACGTACCTGGAATGATTTTTCAAGCTTCCAGTTGCAATACCAAAAGTACACAGCCAGGCATGTGGGATCCAGCACCTTAATGACCATGCCACCTGTTGGCCCTGCATTTTCCAAGACCTTTTAGAAGACCTGTTCTATTTTAGCATTTAGTAAAACTTGCAATAATTTGAAGAATTACAATGTTCTTGTTTTGTTTTGTTTTTTTAGATATAGTAAGTGAAGAAAATTTGAAACCCCAATTAGGGGTTTTAACTTTGTAAAATAGCAAAACATGCACACACACACACACACACACACACAGCTCTTTTTTTCAGCAATAGAATCTTAATTGGAATCTTATTGCTATGCTGTGTACAAATGAGGTGAAGCCCGAAGTTGTCTGATTGTGGAGCAGGTATAGAAGTCTTTGTCTCTCCCTTTTCTGACCTAAAACTCATCCTCATGCTCTCCTGAAATTCTGTTTGTAAGTAAAACTCCCATGAAGCCCAGAAAGCATGTATTTGAAAAGTGTATTATAATATTTCTAACCCATGTTTTCTCATAATTTCCTTGATATTTGTATCTAGCAGTCACAAGGTGATCAAAGCCACCTTCTAAAGTGCCTCAAAGGCACCCTTCCTATAAACTATTGACAGTCTCCCTGCAGAAGGACGCCAGGCTGGAAGTTGTCATGTAACTGTGGTGTAGGCGATTCTATGATAGTTAAGCTATAGGATTTGCATGGACTACAGCGATATCACAAAAGAGTGAATTTTAATTCAGTCATGAGGATTTCTCTGCTGAATGAATGGAACTCCGATATCAGTATTTACACATGAACTAGGAAATTTAACTTCCAAATATAATCTTAACATTAGCTAGTATGTATTAAATATTCTGTATCAGATACTCAGCTAGTTAGTTTATATGATAATCTATTTTTAAAATTTACTTTTTAAAAATAAACTTTAAAATGAAAGAGACAGAGATAGGGAGAGAAAGAGAGAAACAGAAAGATAGGCATGCCAAACAGGGCCGTCATGCCACGCTCCGCTCTCAGTTATCCCAGACCAGAGGCATGCACATCCATGCCTGGACTGCCCAGGAAGGTTCAAAGACATGAACCCGGAACTTTCCTTACATGGTACAGTTGTGTTACCGCTATGCCACTGCCTGGTTTCAGCTCACAGAAATATCTTAAATTTATAATCTGCTTATGTTAATTTCAAATATTATTCTCAATCTACATGAGGAATCTTGTACTTAGAGAAGTTAAGGGGTTTACTTAAGTCATACAACTGGTGATACAAATGGTCTAGACTGGTCCCAGATTAGTGCTATTAATCACTATAGTTGTTTGTCTTCTGAAATTCTGAGTTCTGGTGGAAGATTATTTTAGATCGGCAAATAAGAAACAGGCCGTGGTAGGCCATGGGGGAGTCCAGGTCCCTTAATCACCATGTACCTTTAGCATTCATGCTAAAGATATCAGTCAGTATATAAATCTTTGCTAATTTTTTAAAGTATTTATTTTCATGTTGAAGGTTGTAGGCAATTTAATTTGCTATAAAAAACTAGCAGAATAAATTGTGGAAAAATACATTGCTCTAAATATCTGGGACTTAGGCCAAGACCCACTTTTGAAATTCAGAGAAATCTTTATTTTATATAGTACAGTTTGTTTGTAATTCAGGATTTGTTGTTGCTTTTTAAGATTTACATAAACTATTCTAAGAGGTCAAGTTTATAGGGCTCCGGGATGATACTGCATAAGATATTAAACTCTGGGTCAGTTATAAAAGGGTAGGATGAAATGGAGGCTTTTTTTATGTCTTTATTTTAAAGGATTTTTGTTTGGGGTGTGTACTGAGGAAAGAGAGAGAGACACACATGATGAAAGGGAAAGTGAGAAATCACCCCTCGGGGGGATGGCCATGCTGCAGTCCCTTCTCCTTTATTCTCCTGCTGGGATCCTGTGCACGTGCACGCATGCGCGCACACACACACACACACACACACATATGCCTGGTGTGGCTTTTTTTTTTTCTTTTGGAGAGGTTTTTGCTATAGGGCGCTTGCGCTCGCCAGACAGACAGAGAGAGACAGAGAGATAGAAAGCAGAAAATCACCCCCCAGGGGGGATGGTCACGCCACAATCCCTTCTCCTCCATTCTCCTCTCGGGATCTTGGGCACGCACGCACACGCGCCCGGCGTGAGTTTAAGTCACCGGGTCTGGGACTTGAACCGCGGTAGACTACGTGGGAGTCCAGTGACATAGCCATTACTCTAACTGCTGGTCCCTGCCTGGTGTGGTTTTGAAGCTACGATGTTTGGAACTCGAACTGGGATCGGCCATTTAAGAGTCCAGCAGTGTAACCACTATGCCATCTGCTGGTCCTGAAATGGAGATACTTAAATGGCACTTGCAAGGCCAGCAGGTGGCATGGTGAAGGGATCTAAATAAGTAAATAAAGTAAGATAAAATAATTATTTTAAAAAATGGCTTGGTTTTGGGTGGTCTTCTGCTTCTCCTTTTCTTTCTTCTTCTGCGTCAATCCTTTGGACATGACATTCTGGAAGCACAGAAGACAAGATAATTTTGGTTGTCCTTTGTTTTATTATGTTAAACTAGTATATTTTTTATATTACATTTAGATTATTTTTTAAGAATTATTTATTATTATTATTTTGTAATTCGACGAGAGAGGGACAGAGAGGGAGAAAGTGAGAAAGCGAACTGCCAGATCTAGGGCACAAACCACAGTCAGCCATGTGGGAGTCCAATATCTAAACCACCATGCCACTTGCTGACCCCATTCTTATTAGATCAAAATTTGTATACTTTGTGCACTCAAACAAAAAAGCAGAAGCAGTTATGGTTATCTATCCAACTATAACTTGTGCTAGTTCCCCCTATATCCCTGCAAAACACTCTTAGAGGATTAGACCTACAATTTCCAACCACAGAATACTTTTCTTTGTCTCCTTCCTGGTCTCCCACTCTTAAACTATTAGGCCTACTAGTTCCAACCATGAGAATTCATTACTTCCTAGGCATACGCTAAAGTGTAATATATGTGCCTTTTAATCAATTAGGTAAGTGTGTGAAATACAGGAGCCCATTTTATAGGCTTAAAATTCGTATCTTTATCTGCTGTGACTTTCTACATTAGATTATAGAAGTACCTAGAGGCTAATGCTATGAATGTGTCTAAAGATTTGTTGCTTAAATGAATTTTTTACAGGAATTTTAATGGCTTTGTCTTGATTTACCAAGATACTATGCATACTGAGATTCAGTCATTTCTCAACTGGCTAGAATTACTTATCATTTTAACATACATTCTCTCTTAATGAGAAAATTAGCTACTCTTTTCTTGCATTGTCCTTGGGGGAATGTGCTTGGGACACAAAAGGAAGGGAAGTCTGGGATTGTGCATTTGTGTCATGTATTTGTTAATGAGCTGAACCCCTGACATTTCCCAAGGAAAATTAAATATGTAAATGAAAGCATTGGCTGAATGAAGGCCTTTCCATATGTTTAACCTGAGATCTTTTGTAGAAATTATTATTTTAAATAGCTGTTTTGTATTATTCATTTTTCCTGGTTATTATTCATCCAGATGGCATTGCTACACAAAATTATTCAGAAGTTTAGGTGTTGTCAGCAAGCCCGTTCTGAGCATTACTATAGGGTCACTAGGATCCAATTGAAAGGGGCAGGATAACTGAAATTAGTCAAATGTTGGTAAATGTACCCAGCTCTACAGCTTGAGAACTGAAATGAGTCACTTTACTCCAAATTACAGTTGCCTCAAAATCCCATGTGCCATATTAATTTTGAGGTTCTCTTCTCTCATTCTAATGCCCTTCTGGGATTTTCTCCACTTGGGCTATTTTGTATATATTCCTAAATCACGCTGTCCTTCTGGCTTTACAATTCCTGGCTCTATATTGAATTGCTCTGATTTGTCAAAGTGACACTTACAATGCTTCTAACAATCATCTGCTGCAATCTGGGACAGGTGACCTTGACTTCGTTTCTGGCAGATGCTATTGTACTCTCTCTCTGTGACCTTAAGAGAGAGGGAAGGGAAGCTGCTCCCCTGTATGACAGTTTATCACAGTAGTGGAATGGAATCTCCCTTTCATGTGTACCCCCAAAAGGATGCCAAACATAACACCGTTTATTATCAACACCAGATTATTATACCGTGTATGGAGCACTAAATGTATGCAGACAGTATGACTTCATCTTCAAATAAACCTATAAGTACGTTATTTCTCGCTCTCTTTTTAAACCAAGGACAAAAATAAGCTTCAAAAATGTTAAATAAGTTAACTAAAGATTTATGTCTTGAAAATAGTATATCTCAAATGCTGGGCCACTTCTAGCCCATATGGCATCTTTGTATAAATCAGAAAAAAGTTCCCTTTACAGAAGAACTTCCATCCTTCAGGAAAATTAGCAGAATATAGCGATTTTTGCCAAAAGGAAAAGACACTGGATTGCCACCTCGAGGAGGGTTTGTTGTAATCCAGGAATCTGTAATGGCTGTGACATAATGTCTCCTTGGATGTGCTGCCCTTGTGAAGTCTGCACAGCAGCCCTGTGAGGATGTGAAAACAAGTGCTCTGAGTTTCAAGTCCTTTCGCCTACATGTGCCATGCACGCTGAAAGTCTGATCAAAACTTAACCTCATCATATATGCAAATGATTTAGCTTATGAGATTTGGTATGGTCTGCCCCCATCCCTAGGCACTAGAATTCACATGCTCCTACCGTTCCCCCATGACTACCCCCGAGGGTTCATTTCTACTGTTGCTCCATAGCTCAGAGATGATAGAAAATAAGTGGAGTTATGGAAAAATGTAAACCTGGCTTCTAAGTTATTTTAGACCTTCAAATGGAATACTTTTTCCTTTTTCAAAACTCACCACAAGATCACAGAAAAGCAAAATATTATTCAGTTCCAGGGTTCCTTAAACTCCTGGACATGTGTTACTATGGACTATATTTGAAGACAGAAAGTTCATGAAAGGTGGTCAATGCAGCCCAAATTCAGTGAATTTAGTGTCCTTTTTGATGTCTGCATCTCCCAGAGCCATGCTTGTTAAAACTAATTTGAATATCAATTTAGGTCATAGAAGATCAAACCACATTCTTTTTGTTTTTTAACTTAAAAGATGTATGTGCACTAATGATTGCAGAACACTATTTGGAGAATGTAATTTTCATAGGTGCTATGTTTAGCGACAGCCTCCCGTTGTCATGGCACCTCTGATCAGATTCCAACCGTCATTCAGTGCTATGCTAGCTGTGATTTTTCTTGGGGGGGGGGGATTCCTAGCAAGTCAGTCTACTTTTGTTTCCCTCAATCTCACAATAGAACAGTAACCCATGAACAGTTCAAACTGCATTTCTATTGATTATGATCAAATCTTCCTGTGACTTAAAAATCTGTTTTTGTGTCCTGTGATAGAAACACAGAATATCAGAGTTGGCCAGAGGTCAGCTGGTAGCTAGAGTTTTTATTTACAATTGATGCAACACAAATCTACACACAGTAGTTTTTCAAGGATGCGGTTCTGTTAGGTAGACACAACTCTAAGGGAGGCATTCGCTTGGTGACTTAAAGCATTACAAAAAGTTTTTAATACATTACATAGTTGTTGTTACATTGAGCCAGCTAGAAACTTGTCAAAAAGAAGTGCAATATATTTCTTCTTAAATTTCTTTCTTTATTTTTTTTTCCATAAAAAGAGAGAATGTGGAGAGACAGAAAAATAAGCACCCTCAACAGGGCCTTCATGCCTCAGTCCATCCCTAGTCACAGCCAGCCCGGATCACAAGCAGGCACTGCACATCCAGCGAGGAAGCACAGTGCATTTGTAAATAAACACTTCTAGCTTCAATAATATTCTATTATCTAATAAAATACATCAACATAATCAACTTGATTGTGCTTTACCTTTTATGCTACTAACTAGTAACCATAGTCTGTGGTACTGTGGGATTTAATGTTGATCACCATCACCCAAACTTGATCACATAGCGGAAACCAGCAGCATTTGTATAATAGTGGGTTGCCAGGAAAGTCATGATACATCTTTTTCTTAGAAAAACGTGGAAAAATATGTCATGACTTTCAGGATGACCTAGTACATCCAATATTGTGGATTTCACAAGACCTGGGGAAAATCTTTGATATACAGCTAAGACTCACACTAAGACATATCTGAGAAAATAAAAGCATTTCTACTGCATCAGATTTTTTGACATAGACTTTAGTAAAATTAACCATTAGTTATTAGCCATCCCCATTTTTAAAATTTTTCTGGAAAATCTCTAATATACCACATCTAATATACTTTGCCACTCGAAAGCCCCAACTTCTATTTTGGTATTAAAATAATTTTCTTATGGTGGTTAAGGATGCTGGACTCCCACATGGCTGGCCATGGTTAGAGTTCTGGACCTGGTGGCTTGAAAATTATACCAGGCACATCTACAAGCATGTCTAAAATTATAAGAGGAGAATGGAGGAGAGGGGAATACAACATAGCCATCCCCCACAGGTGATTTCTCACTTTCCCTCTTACTGACTCTCTGTGTTCTGGCAAGTTCACACAGCCTATAATAAAACCCTTCATTTTTTTTATAGGGTTGTAAAAATATTATTGTCAAAAATCTTCCTACATTTATTCATTCATCAAATATTTAGAATATTGTATGTACTCATAGTGTGATGAAATGAAAGGCTAAGAAAATATGGATGCAGGGACCAGCAGTTAGCTTAATGGCTATGTCACTGGATTCCCACGTAGTCGACCGCAGTTTGAGTCCCGGACCCAGTGGCTTAAACTCACGCCGGGCGCGTGTGTGTGCGTGCCCAAGATCCCGAGAGGAGAATGGAGGAGAAGGGATTGCGGCGTGGCCATCCCCTCTGGGGGGTGATTTCTCCCTTTCTATCTCTCTGTCTCTCTCTGTCTGTCTGGCGAGTGCACGCGCCCTATAGCAAAACCTCTCCAAAAAAAAGAAAAGAAAAAAAATAAAAAGAAAATATGGATGCAGTTTCTAGAGCTCTGTTTGGTCTAAAAGGACATATCCAAGCTCTCATATGTGCCACGATCTCTTAGTGATAATTCCTTTATGGAACTCTCTATTGTTACATTATGGGTACATCATTTGCAAAAGGTTAAGTTATTCTCTGAATATTCGAGTTGAAAATTAAAGGAAAACATCTGTGTACAAATTGTGCCAGAAAATTTCTGGGAAAAGACTGTTTTTCCTCTGGGCTTTCTCTTCAAATCTTCCTGAATATGTTTGACAGTGACATCAGGCATTTTTCATTTCTACTGAATTGAAACAGAATACTGATGGATAGCATTTCAGTTACTCATTCTACAGAAGAGAGATACTTATTAGAACTAAAGATAGAAAGGCTTCAAAGAATTCACACATGATGTGTGATATTCTCTCAGTTCTTTTAACCATATATTAGTGTTTTACATAGCAAAATATTTCTGTTTATAGAAAATTGTTAGGTTGAATAGCAGCTTACTTAATTTGTTGACTTTTAATATAAAGTCTGAAGTGAAAATATGAGATAAACCAATATGTATGTGGAGTTGAAATGCTGGGAAGATTTATGAAATAGGAGCAGAAGTTGTCAATTGAAATTATGTTTTACAAACTTCAGAGGAACAAAATATAATATTGTTTCTTGAAAAAGTATAGTTTTATTTTTTCTTAGCTGTTAAGAAAATGGAAATTACATGAAGAAAATAGAATACAAAAACCATGTGTTTAACAGTAGGTTCTTCTATTTTCAAAAAACAAAGCATTCTATGTTTAGATATATATCCAAAAGAAATCAAAACATATGTCCACACCAAAATTTATTCATAAATGTTTTTAAAAATGCAGTTAACAATAGTCAAAGAGTGGGAACATTCAAATTTTTATCAACACCTGAATAAAAAAATGTGGGTATCTATAAAATGGAATATTACTTGGCAGTAAAAGAAATGAAGCATTGATCCATGCTGTCACATGGGTATATCTGGAAAACATTGCATTTTGTCCAGTGAAAGTTGGCAGTCACACAAAATGCTACATACTATATGACTTTTATATGAAATGTTACAAATAGAGAAATACAAATAGACTAGATAAAGCAGGTGGGTGGCTGCCTCTTGCTGTAAGCGGACATAAAGAGTAATGATGGGTGTGTGCTACAGGGTATGGAGTTTCTTTGGGGGGGATCAGTAAAATATTCTGAAAGTGATTTCTGAAGTTTAAGGATTTTAGGATTTTAGAGACACTGTGTTCCCTGGGGTCATTAAGAGACCCTTAGAGAATTGCTCTTTATAATATTTCAGTTAAACAAAAACAACAATAGATTTAATGTGCTTTTTTTTTTTTTACAAAATAGTATTTGTAATTCCTAAAAAATGTCAATGCAAACTTAAAGGCATTGTCTTCCTTTTGAAAACATATATGCTTTTTTTTTTTTGGAGAGGTTTTTGCTATTGGGCATGTGCACTCGCCAGAAAGACAGAGAGAGACAGAAAGCAAGAAATCACCCCCCCAGGGCATATTGCCATGCTACAATCCCTTCTCCTCCATTCTCCTCTTGGAATCTTGCACACGCATGCACACACACCTGGTGTGGGTTTGAGCCCCCAGGTCCGCGACTCGAATTGCAGTTGACTAAATGGGAGTCCAGCGACATAGCTATTACACCAAATGCTGGTCCCTTGAAAATATATATGATATTTATAAATATTTTAAGTGAATTAAAAGCAGTAAGTACTAAAGGAATTTAAATACAAGTGTGGGAAAATATTAGTCAAGTACCTCTACTTTTAGTTTTATCTATTAAAATGTTAGGTTCAAAAATTTGAATAACTTTAGGAAGAAAACTTTACCATGCAAATTCTGATAATTTCTCAAAGGATTATAAAATAGTGTATATTCTATTAATAGCTATATACTTGGGGCCGGCAGGTGGCGTGGTGGTTAAGGGCATTGGACTCGCACATGGCCGACTGCAGTGTGAGTCCCAGACCTGGAAGCTTACATTCTTACTCTCTCTCTGTCTTTGTCTCTCTCTCTCTCTCTCTCTCTCTCTCTCTCATTCTATCCTTCTCTAGTCAAATTAAAATTAGAAAGAAGGAAGGGAAGAAATGAGGGAGGAAGGGAAGGAGGGAGGGAGAGAGAGAGAAAAGAAAGAGAGAGAGAAAGAAAGAATCTTAAAAACATAGTTATATATTTGAAGAAAAAAGTGTTCAAGGCCCATCCAATATGCATTAAATACCACATTTTTATAGTTTAAAAAAAAAAAAAACACCCTTCTATTTAAATTTAATTGTCATGATTGAGCCTGGATTCTTTCCCAAGGAGTTGAAGACCAAATAATACATCTAGTATGAAAGTCAGGTTATTTTCTTGATTTTTGAATGGCAGTTCTGCATTTTACATCTTATTCAAATTAGGTTTTCTCAATATCAGGCACAGCCCTCTCTGACATATAAAAATTGTTTTGTAAAATCACAGGATGCAAGAAACATATACAACAAGGCTCATTTAGTTTGCTTTAGGACTCTGTAAAATCCAATTTGAAATTGTGTTTTCTTTGCTAAAGACTTGTGTCTTTAACTGAGACCCATTGCCTTATCACAATCTATTATTAAGTATGATATAATGTGATTGCGGTATTAGCATAATAAATTTTAATTTCCAAAAAAATATTGAAATCACTTTTTATAAAGCACTCGTGAAATAGTGTTTTGGATAAATTGATTGAGGAAGATCAATTAAAGATTTTTAAAATACATGTGATTTAAAAATTCTCCATAGGTTAATATATGTTGTAGGGCCTTTATTACTATTTGTGGTATATGTACATTCATATCCATGCAAATAAAAATACTGCTAAATAAAAATCAAATTTTTATCATTTTTATTATCAAAGTGTTTAGCACAAATATAACAGAGTTTGCTTTCTAAGAAGCTCATATTTAGAATTTTGTTTTTCATTGTATCGTAATTTCTGTCATATTATGTATATTGGTTGTAGATGGCAAATTTAGTGTTCAAAGAGAAAAATTTGATAAAAATAATCAGATTTTATTGATTACTTTTAAGTTTATATTTCATAGAACATATTTAACTTTACTTTTTTCAGAAGATTTTTGTAGATTTGTATTGTTACTTTCGTAAGACACAGACTATGAAACCAGGTTTTTCTCGGTAACTTAAAAAGTTTCAGTAAGTTATATTGTCCTTTAAAAAGTTTCAGTTAATAAGGGACTGAATATTGAACTTTCTAGAAGGTCGTTCTTTGGGATATGTGGGTGGATAGAAGACATTGAAAACACATCATCATTTGCCTTTATGTAGTGTCCAGTCTTACTAGGCAAAGAAAAACAGAAAAAATAGAATACCTTCTCCCTTCTTTAAACCGAGACATCTTCTTTCTCAGGTGGTGCTGACTTCAATCCTACAGGGCAGGGTGTCTGTCCGGCTCAGGCCTTGCCCATACTGGCTTTCTCTTATATCCGTCCAGTGGATCAATTCATGGCCAATTAGAGATTGCACTGGACTTCTGCTGGAGTTATTATTTTGAACACGTGTGCTTTTGTTTCTCTTTTTGTTTTTGTCTTTTTGGAATGTTTTAATCTGTTCCACCTGGGTTATGGGGCTGGCTGTGATTTGCTTGTTGAGTACAGGCCTTTGAGATGAAGAAAGAAAGGATTTGAGAATGGAGTTTTAACATTTGGGACAGGGCAGACATTTATATTTTGTCCTAATCCAGTGGGTCTCACCTGGGGATAATTTTGTCTCAAGGGATTAGACAGTGTCAGGAGGCATTTTCGGTTGTGACACTGGAGGGCGATATTGGTATTCAGTGGGTAGAAGCCAGCTTGCTGCTAACCATCCCACAAATGCACAGGACAGGAGGACCCCCTACAATACAGAATAACAACAGTACTGTGCTTGAAATCCCTGCTATGGATTAGCAGATGTGCTTGGCCAACTCTCCCCTTTCCTCATTGGTAAATGCTAGTTTAAACCAGGTTTCTGTTACAGTCAAAAAGGTGGCATCTAACATCTGATCAGAGTGAAGAGAATGTTTCAGCATTGTGGGTCAATCCAGCTTCTAGAATGAAAGGATTCTAGGAAGAGGATTTAAAAACTAGAAGGAGGCAGTGGGAGAAACAGATTAAGTATGCCATATAAATGGAATTGAGCGAAGATGCTGGTTGGAGAAATACCAATCTGTAAGGAATACAGTGAAATCAGTCTGCATTATGTGGAAAGGAAGAGTGGAAGATGGATTAAAAAAAAAAAAAAAGACACTTGATAACCGATTGTATCTAGCCAGGAATGTCAAACTAATGAAAATTTATCAACTTTTGAATTAGAAGCAATAGTATTTTCTGACATTTTATTTTTAAATTCTTATAAAAGCTATTAGCTCATAGTTGTCAATTTTTAAAAAAAAAAAAATTAAATTTGGGAACCAGCAGTTAGCGTAATGGCTATGTTGCTGGACTCCCACATAGTCGAACGCGGTTCGCATCCTGGACCCGGTGGCTTAAAACTCACGTCGGGCGCGTGTACATGAGTGCCCAAGATCCCGAGAAGAGAATGGAGGAGAAGGGATTGTGGCATGACCATCTCCCCAGAGAATGATTTCTCGCTTTCTGTCTCTATGTCTCTCTCTGTTTGTCTGGCGAGAGCACGCGCCCTATAGCGAAAACCTCTCCAAAAAAAAAAAAAAACTTAAATTGCAAAAGAGAAAATGCTGGGGCCAGCAGATGGAGCAATGATTAAAGCACTGGATCCAACATGGCAGAACGCAGTTAGAGCCCCAGACCTCCTGGCTTGCTTTCTCCCTTTTTCTCTCTCTCTGTATCTCTCTGGCAAATTATAAAAATTAATTAATTAATTAATTAAATTAAAATAATTTTTTAAAAAAAGAATAAAAGCTACTACTCAGGTATATAATGACTATTATTTTTGCATGTTTTCTAATAAATTTTTCTGGACAAATATTTTACATAAACATGATCATTATGTGTGATTTTTATTTTCCTTTTTTCCTGTTCATCTAATAATAAGTTTCTCAGTGTTAAAACTATCCAGAATTTTTAATGGTCATGTAAAGACTATTTAATATATAATCTAAATTAAATTTAATCACTTTTATTGTTTCCTTCCTGTTATCAATTGTTAACTAATTAAATAGTACTGCAAGGAACATCTTTCTAAGTAACATTTTATATTTTCTACTATGAGGAGATTTAGATCAAATAAACATTTACAGCTCTTGATACTTAATGCCAAAAGAGTTTCAATAAATATTGTTCCGATTTATGTTCTTTCACCAGTCCAGAAATAAATCCTAAATTAGTCTTAAAATGTAAGGTAATTCTTAACTAAAGAATGCCCTGGGCAAGAATTTGTTTTCCTTTTTTGTATTTTGCTAGAAAGTTCCAATTATCTGTGACTCAAAAACTTAATCATTAAAAAGAGTAATAAATTATGAATCAATTTATTTGTTCACAAACCACAATTCTAATAAAACATTAATCTACAAATTTTTTCACTTTTTAAACCATACTTGCTTTTTAGATAAATTTGACCTGTATAACTAGTGTTAAGATGCTAGTGTTCTTGAGCTACTAAGTACGTATCCTTTGTATTTATTATTTATATTCAACCTACTTTCCAAAATATTGATGCAAGTTCATCTGCCCCATCCTTAACTACTCATAAAGGCAGAAAGTATTCCTAGTTTTTCATGAATTCTCCTGACAATAATTTGACAGCCTTAGAATGTTCTTAATGGACCTTATACTCTTTTTTTATTTTTTATTTTTTGGAGAGGTTTTTGCTATAGGGTGCGTGCGCTCGCCAGACAGACAGAGAGAGACAGAGAGACAGAAAGTGAGAAATCACCCCCCAGTGGGGATGGCCACACCACAATCCCTTCTCCTCCATTCTCCTCTCGAGATCTTGGGCATGCAAGCACACGCGCCCGGTGTGAGTTTAAGCCACCGGGTCCGGGACTCGAACCGTGGTCGACTACGTGGGAGTCCAGTGACATAGCCATTACACTAACTGCTGGTCCCCCTTATACTCTTTTTAATAAAAAAAAAAAAAATAGGTTATAGCAGTAACTTATCTAGGTTAGAGGTTTTTTTTTTTATTTTTCTTTCTTTCTTTCTTTCTAAAATTAGCCTATAATACAGAGCTAATCTCATTCTACCTAAAACTGTAGTTTCCTCTCAAGTTCAATTCCAATCGTACTCTTCACTCAGTTTCTACTCTCTGCTATCTACACCCTGCACACCCACCCTCTGCCCTGGCCTTCTCATTTTACACACTCTTGATGTCATCAGCTCGCTTTTACAGTAAAATGCTATGCTCAGTTAATATTAGCTAGATTTTTTTTAGATATGTTCTGTATAAGTTAAAATGACATTTTTAGGTCAAAATTATTCTTATTCAGCATTCAGTGGCATATAGGTCTTTTACAACTGCCATTCGTCTTAGCATCATCCATTCTCTTTACTGTATTCCCTTCACTCATTTTAGAGCTACACTTAAAAATGGCATATCACATGAATGATCATGTTTGACACTTTGTTTTAAATAACACATATGGTATTCACAATAAGGCATTTTTAAATTTTGGGTTTCATTAGCAAGGGCTATTTTCATTCTTTATATTCCTCAGATGAGTGGGTTTATAATTTTGCTTAGCCACTGAGCTTCTTAAAGCACACATAACGAGTGCTTTTGAAAATTTCGTTCTAACTTGTTGGGGGTGCGTTTTTGTGTGTGGGCATGTACATGCATGTGTGCATGCATATGTGAGACAGCGCTGGTCTCACAGGGCCATGGAGGAGGTATTGGGTGAGATTTCAGTTATATTTTCTAGTTAGTAAAGTTTTAGTAACATATCCAAAGTTTTAAACAATCACTTGCACTGAAAATAAATTGGGAGAAAAACAGTGTTTTCTATTCTATTCAATGATAGAAACTAGATATGTTTGTGGCAGATTTTAACTAGATTCATGTAACATAGATTTCACTTAGGATGCAACTTCTAATGACAGAATTCATTTTCTTGATTTTAATTAGCTCATCTTGATCAAAGTTCAGTTAGCTTTTGATGTATAACCAACTATCCTAGAATTTATAGGCTTAGAAATGTTGCCTGAGAACCAGATGCCTATTTGTTCTTTTGTAGCCTGTTTTTGTTAAAATTTTATTGGAACACAACCTTTCCCATTTATTTTGCCTATGGATGCCTTCTTGCTACAAAGAAGAGTAGCAGTTCTGAGGGAGACAGTAAGGCTCACAAAGCCTAACACATCAGACAGTGACCCCTGACTTCAACAACAATCATTTGTTAGCTCCTAATTCTACCAGCAATTTGGACTGAGCTCAGCTGGGCAGTTCTGACTTTCACTAGAGTCACTCATGTGGTTACAGTTAGCTGGCAGGTAGGCTGGAGGTTGGGTTGCCTAAGATGGTCTTTCACACATGTATCATGGTTGGTGTTGGCCGTGTGCTGAAGTGGACAGCTTAATGGGCCAAATGTCTTCTGTAGTCTGGCCTGAACTTCCTCATACAGTTGCTATGGCAGGATTCCCAGAAGCAGCAAAAGAAGGTAAGCTTCAGTGAACAAGAAGTTTTCAATTCTTTGCCTCTATTGTATTTTCTCTTATCCTGTTGGCCTACAGGAGTCACAGTCCCAGGCCAAGCATCAGTGTGCAAAGGATCAATGTAAACTGTCGGTCCAGGGAAACATGAACAGACCAGGCACTATCCCCCTGCAAAAATTTACCACAGCCAACTTCCTGATTTTACAGCCAATAAATATGAGCCTCGTGAAGTAGAGTGATTTGTGCAGACCCTCATAAATAGCCAAGGTCTAAGCCTGAAATTGGTTCAGAATCTCCTGATTTCCAGGAGCAGCACATTCACTCACTCAGTTTGAGGTACTTCAGCTCATCGTCAGTGAATAATCAATCACGCACCACACAAGGCTGGTATATGGTACAGTAGCTAAAACATGAGCTTGGGTTTCAGACCTCAATTTTTTTGTTTTTTCGGAGAGGTTTTTTTTTTTTTTTTTTTTTTTTTTTTTTTTTTTTTTTTTTTTTGCTATAGGGCATGTGCGCTTGCCAGATAGACAGAGAGAGACAGAGAGAGAGAAAGCAAGAAATCGGGGGTGGGGGTGGGGGTGGGATGGCCACACTGCAATCCCTTCTCCTCCATTCTCCTCTCGGGATCTTGGGCACGCACGCACATGCGCCTGGTGTGAGTTTAAGCCACTGGGTCCGGGACTCGAACCGCGGTCAACTACGTGGGAGTCCAGCGACATAGCCATTACGCTAACTGCTGGTCCCTCAGACCTCAATTTTAATATTGGTTTCACTATTCCTTAGGTGAATTTGAACAAGTAAGTGAAAACTTCTGAGCATATTTTTCCCTTGACACATAGAGATGACAGAGCCTACCTCATGAATATGTTTGATAAGTGAGATGGATTCAGTAGGGTACCATCATGGTACCAAATCACTAAGTGCTTGAAAAATGCTAGTACCATTAGTGTTGTTAGGCAACCCAGTATTTCACTGTGCTTTATTTGTGTCAAATGTATTGTTTATCTTTAATATATTTTATCACTTCTTTCAAACTCCAAAATTGGTTTCTCTTTACTTTTACCTTTCTAGACCACTGATTTTCAAGTAATCTCAGTCATAATTTTTAGAATCTGTTTTGTCAAATAAATGTTTTAATGTGTACATGACAGGTTCCTTAGTCATATTCAGTGAAATTTTGGCCCCTGAACACTTTCTTTATTTCATTTTGGGACATTCTATAGAGAGAAGACATTATTTATTGGGCTGACTAATTCCCTAAAGCTACTTATTAAGTGTCAAAATACTTTAAGAGCAGTTATTGAAATTACCAAATTCTAGCTACTAGAATCTAGCTATTTCTTTATGACAGGCAGGACAGTATCCCTAATGATTTGCTATACTTCAGTAGCTGGTATAGAGACAATTCTGTTTTATTGCTCCCATTTATTCACTATGACATTAGCATCATTATCA
The DNA here is from genome assembly GCA_026018925.1 of Tupaia tana. Taxonomy (NCBI): domain Eukaryota; kingdom Metazoa; phylum Chordata; class Mammalia; order Scandentia; family Tupaiidae; genus Tupaia; species Tupaia tana. The sequence continues at coordinate 43,774,238 of JAKSZU010000013.1, read as the reverse complement.
CATTTTATAAAGAAGAACTTAGTTCAACGAGTGAATCTCATTCCTTTCTTACAGTGTTAAACAATATTATTGGCATAATTATTTTAGATTCTCTCATTTGATTTGTTTAAATATCTTACCTACCATTATTTCCATTGGATAATATGTTAGTAATCTTTTTTTATAGACTTAGATTGTATCAAGATAAATGACTACTGTCTACATATAACATTATATGACTTTGTTTCCCATCATTTTATTGAGCATTTTACATTGTTTTATTATTTTGCAAAATTATATTGTCATTTTCTTTCTCTGTATCTGAGTTTATGTTTAATTCCAATGCCTGAGTTTTAATACCCCACCAGGGTAACAATTTCAAATGTTCATTAAATAATAGCAATGCCAGTCATTGAGATAAGTGATTTAAATATTATTTAAAATGACATCCAAATTTTTTTTACATTTGAGAAAGCATGTGTCATGTGAAACACAAGATACATTTGCAAGCTTATGTCTAGTTTCTAGAATCCTCTATGTTTTTGTTTTGTTTGCCCTAGTTGTTTTGATCTATGTGACTTCATCTTAAATAAGTTTTATTTTAACACAAAGCTGTGGGTTATTTAGAAAAATGTCCATATTAATGCCCTAAATAATATAATATCCCTTGAATACCTAAGGATTAAAAAGAACAAGCAAGAAAATGACACTGAAAATTTTGGTTTCTTTTCCAAACTGCTGGCAAGGGACAAACAAGGGTATTAGTACAGACTTGTAATCATGTGCAGGATAATGCTCCCCTTAAAGGAAATTTCCAAGTACAAGTACTGCACAATCTCCCTTTTGTTAATTATCTTAATAGGAGCTTAATGCTGTTTCTCTATTATGAAAATCTGGAGGAGTGTAGAGTATTCTCATTTTCCTAGAGTAAGTATCACCTTGTGATGACATTCACAGACACTAATGCATGACTCCAGATTTAGGCATTCCTCAAGAGCTCAAAGCTTGATAAAGTGAGGGAGGCAAGGGTTTAGGCTCATATGATAAAACCTGGGTTTATATTTAGGTATGCTAAGATCTGAGGGAGAAATAAATCTATGTTGGAGAGGATGGGATTTAAACTTGGAAGACACTTTTGAGAATACCTATTTGAAACTGTGTATCTATTGGGAAAAAAAAAATTAAAAAACCGAGATCTTGACTAGAGAAAGTCCTTCTGTAAAGAATCAAGTGTAGCTACTAGGAAAAACAAGAAAAGACTCACGACTCTGGAACTTGACGTTACACCATAGATTTTTCCTGGGGCTAGAAAAGGTCCTGAAATTTTTTGAAGGGATTCTGATTGTTTTCAGTAGTGGTCACATTTTGGATGCAACTTAACCTGGGGATAACAGAGAACCAAGACACAACCTCGCTACATTTATGGCTGTCAGAATAACACAAAAGAACACACAGAACTCAGTTAAATATTCATTTCAATCAGACAGATTTTTTAAAATGTCAGTATATTACAATCGTTTTTATACAGGAAGCCTTGAAATGAGGCCTGTGAGAATCACCGCTGCAGAGGCCTCTCAGGACATGGAAGTGGGTGTGCTGACCGCCTGGGAACCTGAGGAGAGTAGTTCTTCTGTCAGAGGGAGCAGATTCGAGATGGGCCTAGTGCTTTGCACGTCCAATCCGGTGGGTCAGCATGGCAAAGGAGGCCATGGAGCAGGTTGCAGTCAGAAATGTGACATCAGGGAGTTGAGTCTCAGTCTGGAACTTTGGGAAGTGACACCCAACTGTCTAGAAAGAGAGCTACCAGGAATCAAGCAAGGGATCATGATTCAGGCTACAAAACAGTCTCTGAACAGTTTAGAATTGAGTGAACAGGAGTGTTTGATGTGAAAACGAAACGAAAGTATATACCCACTTTTTAGTTATTAGGTCAAAATTACAGCAATTTAAAGAAGAGGCATAGAAAAAAAGCTGTGAATTAAATGGTGATAATTAAAATAGTCACCACACATGGTATTGTAAACTTCGAATACTTTTCCTACTTTGCTCAAGTTAACTCAGAAACTAAATGGGGCTGATTCTAAAACAGTATAAACAGTGGAAACCAGTATAAACTCCCATTTGGAGGGTTTAAGTCTATAGAGTAATAAATAGGACCAGGGGCCTTTGAAGCCTTTGTATAAGCAAGGCATTATCTTTGGGTAATATTTTGAAGTCAGCAATCAAATACGTTGACATATTGGTAAAGAAGACAAAGATTGTCAGTCACACTATTTACTCCTACAGATGAGAAACACATCCCTTCGAAAATATAAACAGATAAGATCAACAATACTGTTTTAAAATTGAATTTATCATATTTTTATGTGTACAAGCCCATTCTCCACTACACAGTAAGTGCTTTTAATGAATTATAAATTAAGCATGAAACAAAAGCTGGTATTTTTAGTTATTTTTGTCTATTCAGAATTCTTAGCCACACATTATCTTTCCTCAGGGTATGAAAGACAAGGAGAGAGCAAAAAAGCCAACACCTGACAAAGCCTAACCGTGTTCCATTGCCTATTTGTATACTTTATGCAAATTTATCATAAAAATCTAGGTGCAGGTAAATTTACGGAAGTGAACATCCAGATGATTGTTGGCTTGTCAATATTAAACATAAAAATCATTGCTTACTTTATTGCTGATTTTATAAGCATTCCTAAATGAAAGTGTGTATGTAAAAATACTTAGATTGCTTACATAAATTACATCAAGGTTCATGACAATCTAAACACATGATTAGTGATCAGTACTCCAAGACAGCCTCTTAAAACCCTATGCCCCTCTGTTCTCTTACGTTACGATATTTTATCACCAGGCTTTCGAATAGTCACCCTGGTAAAACCACATTAATGTAAAATTTCTCACTTCAACTCCATCAGCACTCATCCCTTTCCAGGGAACCAAGGAGAAGGGCTACCTAAGCACAAATTCATCAGAACACTGAGTTCTGAATCACTCCACTTCATTAACAGCTAAATCACACCTTAACCTTTCTGTTCTCTCTTAACTGAAGTACAGCCTAGTGTAAGCAACAAGGGAGGTACATTGAGTTCACGTAACGAATCCTTTGAAAGGGTTACGGTGGAACTGGCTGAGGCATAACCTATATTAAGGAGAAGTGAAATTTGACGACTGTCCCTCTCCCCCTCTCCCTTCTCTCTCCCCACCCTCTCTGGTTCTCCTTCTCCTTTCCTTTCTCCCTTTCTTCTCTTGCTTTCTTACACACACACACACACCTTTATCAATGCGTATTGCATTGCTTTCTATTACAGAAAGTCTCTCTCTCTCTTTTTCTTTTCTTTTGAGGGATTTTCACTATAGGGCGCGTGCACTCGCCAGACAGACAGAGACATAGAGACAGAAAGCGAGAAATCACCCCCCAGGGGGGATGGTCACGCCGCAGTCCCTTCTCCTCCATTCTCCTCTCGGGATCTTGGGCACGCACGCACACACGCAGCGTGAGTTTTAAGCCACCGGGTCCAGGACGCGAACCGCGGTCAACTACATGGGAGTCCAGCGACATAGCCATTACGCTAAATGCTGGTTCCCTCTCTTTTTCTTTTTTAAATACCATGGGCATGTATGACACTGTCATCTTAACATTTAGGTGGTCTATAATCAGTTTTCCAATTAATCTCATCCTGAGGTTTAAAATTCTCAGACGAGGATTAAACCGGATTGGGCCATATGCCTCTCCATTGGCCTGTGGAAGTGAACAGGAACTTAAGTACCAATGACTGTCCTAGGTGAAGTCAGACCTTACTGTTCCATCAGAAAGGAGCAGCAGAAAGAGGAAATCTATTCTGACACCATGGATCTCATTTTGATTTAGGCAGTCAACCTAACTTGTACCCCTTTTAATTCTGTAGGATATTCCTGTCATTTCTATTTTTCTTATTTCTATGCTTGCCCAACCAATTGGATATGATGAGTTTTTTCCTCCTGGCTATAAATTCATCTCTTTGATTGTAATCCTATCTCTGCCTAGCAGTTCTTTCCTGAAGGATGCTCCTGGGATGCTGAAGGTTCTGGGAATCTTTCTGTACCAGTGCCATATTTCTAGTCGAGGGGCCATCACTAAATCGCATAAAGATTTGGATGGAGCTGGCAGAGTAACATCATATTGTGGGCCTGGTTTAAGCAAGTTATGAGACATAAACAACTTTTTTTCTCTTTGTATTTCAGATAGTAAATTGAGAAATCAAAGCTTGTCTAAAACCAGTATATAAAAACTTATTCAATTATTCATCTTATTATTCTAATAACATTTATTGAGCATTATGTGCGCTACTGTACCAAGTGGGGAAAAAAATGAACATTTTTTTCCTCTGTCCTTACAGAACTTTTCATCTTAATAAGGAAACAGATGATAAGTAAAATTCACTTTAATATATATGGTCTAGGGGTCACCAGGTAGCATAGTGGTTAAGGTGCTCAACTCCCACATGGCTGACCATGGTTTGACTCCTTAGACATGGCAGCTTGAATAGCATGCTGAGTGAGTGTGTGTTATGTCCAAAATCCTAGGAAAAAAATGGAGGGGGGGTGACTTCTCACTTCCCCTTTCACTGTCTTTTTCTGTCTCTCTCTAGCAAACACATGCAATTTGAGTGCGAGTGTACAGTGAGGCATATATCATGAATTGAACACAGTAAGGTAAGAACTGTCCAGGAGGTGGTAGAGCTGAGATGTGAGAACCAGCAGGAGTTAAGTCAACCAAGTGGAGTATTTTCAGAAAAGGGGTGGCATGGAGGTAGAAATACCTGGAAGAGACATACTACATCCAAATGTGCTGCAGCAGGAGGAAGGCATTTTTAAGAGGCACAAGATATATAATGATCGGGGCCAGCAGGTGGCATGGTGGTTAAGAGCACTGGACTCCCACCCACATGGCTGACCGAGGTTTGAGTCCTGGATCTGGCAGCTTGCTTTTTCACGCTATCTCTCTCTCTCTCTCTCTCTCTCTCTCTCTCTCTCTGTGTCCCTCTCTGGTCAAATAAATAAATGAATAATTTAAATAGAATAATTCTTTTTAAAAAGATATATAATGATCATGAAGTAGCAGGTGGAACATATTAGAAATTCCATCTTGCACCTAGGAGTCATGGTGATCATTCGGGTTTGGGCGGGGAAAAGACTTGGTCAGTGATCTGATCATTAGAATTTTTTATATAGTTGGCAGAAAGTGTGAGATAAAGAAGGCCAAAAAATAAGAAGAATCACATAACAAAATTATTTAAAACCATCTCATCAAATAAAAGATTATTATTTTTTGTAGTTAGCAGGGCCAAACTATTTTGTACTATGCTGGAAGATTAAAGGTTCTTGCTCATTTTTATTATTATTTTTCCTTAATATATTATTTTACGTATCATGTCTATAAAGCTGTATTCTCAATATAAGAGCTACCAGGATTTTTATAAACAGGGTGTTTTGTAGATCATGTGAAAAGATTGTACTGCGTATTCATTTTTTGTTTTTGTTTTTGTTTTCAGAAAAGAACAGAGATTTGTTCCTTTTGGCTACTAGAGATTACAATTGTTGATGCTTGTCAGGAATCTCCCTGGAGACAGGCACCAGCCAGAGTAAACACATGTGAACAGTAGTTTATCGACATTCTGTCCACATGAGGGTCCTCATGACCCAGACGAGGAAAGAAAAGGGTGTCAGGATACGTGCTGAGGAGGATGTCTCTAACCTTGTCCTTTCTTTCCTACATCTGGCACTCGAAAGAATCCTCATCCTATTGGGAACCTTTTATTCTATTTGTAATGCAGGAACCACAAAGATAATTAAAAGTCCTCAGTCATCCTGATTGTCACCAAGCACAGTCTTCCTATCAACAGAAAGCTGATGGGGCTCCATCGTGTTTATGCTTTATTCATTTGCCAAGTAGTGAAGATGTTAAAGCAGACGCACAGTGATGGCCATCAGCCTGGCAACAGTAAAAAATAAAGTCTTGGCTATTTGACAAGCTGGAACATTCACCCTGAATAATAAGAAGTTGGCCCAATGATTAAACAAATTCATTATGTAATTCATATTGTTTATCACCAGGGGAAAGATTCTAAACACTATTAAGCAAGTTTTGGTAAACCAAAACCATACAGTTGTTACTTCTGGATTTTAAATAACTTATATTATGTATTCAGTTACTTACTTTTATATGCACCCACAGATGATTTCCTAGCTTATAAAAATACCTATTTGTAAGTGACAAAATATAAATAGCTAACATTTTAGAAGCAGGAGAGGAGAACATATATGATTGTGAGTTGACCTTGTTTTCAGTGGACACTATGAAGATTGACTAGAGCTCCCCCCCGCCTTTATTTTTCAATTTGCTGAGAAAAGATGCTTTCTTTAACATTAAGCTTAAATGGAAGCATGTATTATAGTCATAAAAAATTACATTTCTATAGCTATATAATTAGTGAAGGTTTATCTTGTTTAATTTTTTTCCTTTGACATTTTTCTTTTTTAAAAAAGCCATATTGCTGGCAGAAGTTATATTCTGTTCTATGAAGTTATTGTAGACTTCTTTCCTCTCTGAACAACAGTCCCTCATGGCCAGAGAAGGATCCCATTTTGTTTTCTGTAAAAATGACAGTTTCCATTTTAAACTATACGTATAGCCCTAAATTCAAGAATAATCTTTTCTTCTTCTCGGAATTTATTTAATGAAGTAAGCTCCTTTCTTTATAGACATCGACTTTAGGAGTGCTGCTACTACCCAAGCAAATACCGTCCTGAGAGATTTTTCTTTCTTTGTCCAATGGATTTTTTTTGATACAGTGGATGTCTCCAGCCCATATGTATAAAATCGAGTGATGTAATTCCATGATTTACTTTTCATCTAAAACCTTAAACATTCATGTCTTAAAATCTGAATTGTGGACCAGTAGGGGGCGTGGGAGTTAAGATGCTGGAATTCCTCATGGCCAACCGTGGTTCCAGTGCCAAACCATCAGCTTGAAAATCATGCCTGGCCCTGGTGTGTGTGCTTGTGTGACCAAGATCCCAAAGGGAGCGTGGAAGAGAAGGGCCATCCTCCCCATGGGTGATTTCTGTTTCCCTCTCTCTGTCTTACTCTGTCTCTTTCAAGTGAATGTACACACCCTAATACAAAGACATAAAAAAATGAAAATAAAAATAAATTTTTAAAAAATCTGAATCACTTACTAAATTTTTAGGGTGGTTGTGAAGGCTAATTAATAACATACAGGTCAAAGGGCTTAACATAGTATTAGCCACATAATGGTTGCCAAAATGCAATGTTTGAATATGTTATTTAATCAATTTAATTTTATTTTTGTTCTGTTTAGTTAGAAATCATTTGCTATGGACAGTGCAGCACTTCTTCTTGTTCATATGCCCCTATTTGCCCTATTTATTTGATTAAGTGGTAATGATCACACATTAACACATTTACATTTCTGACTGATAAAAAGTTGTGTTTTATAATACTAAATGTTTATGATCAGATATTTTTCAGGAAAAATATGGACTCTAGTGTACAAATACTTTGCACCCATATGATTTTATATGTATGTACGTATATCATACTCTGTGTGTGTGTGTGTGTGTGTGTGTGTGTGTAACAGGGATTATTTCTTAATTGTCTCCTGCTGTATGTCATTTGGGGAAAAGCTTGGAAATAGCCAAGCCACATTTAAGATTCCAAATTTTTGATCTGATGTGAATCTAAACTTTCTAAAGACATTTTGACATTGCAGAGTTTTGTTCTAGTATATCTCCTCCTGGCAGGAATCCCAAAGTGTAGAAAATGTTCAGCTGTCTTATAAAATTATGGAGGTTAATTTAAAATTTGGTTATATAAATGAATGAGGGTTCAGAAAACATATAAGGCATTTATTTTATTATCTCAAACCTGAACCTTGAAGAAAATCCTCATGCTTTTTTTTGCCTTTTTATAGTCTCTTTTATCAGAATCTTCATTTCCCATTCCTTCAAGTAAATGCTTTAAAACAATAAATGTGCACTTTATGCTGTGTTAAAGCTATTGTGGTCCTCAGATAACATGTAGTGGATACTGCCATTTAAATATAGTATGACAAGTACAGTAATTAGAGTAAAAGCTGAAGTTTTTTTTTCCTTCAAACAATTTTCTTTTTAGACAAATCTATTGCAGATTTAAATGTGGCCATTTTTTTTGACAACACACATCAACAATAATCAACATTTTTCTGAAATCTCAAATATGTGCATGTTTCTCTAATTATGTTTAGAGGAAAATATTTAAGCATTCCCTTTTTGAGTGTGGCAGCAATTTCCATAGCTTCTTGCAAGTCCTGTTATCTGTAGACTTGTAAGATCTGCTGTCTTTAATTAATGGATAGCTACCTATGATCATTATTACTAGCCTCTACAATGTAAGACAACTAGATTTACAGTAGCATCATTAGTGCATTGCTTTTTTTGTAGACCTACACACACACAGTGCATAGCGTTAGTACTTCTTTTGCAACAAATAAGTAGGAAAATGTGTAAGAAAAAATTACAATGGAATTTGAAAAAGAAAATATTCATTTGTAAATCTGGGTCATAAATTAGATTTTAAATGAAGTCCCTCTAGCCAAATGTCTGGATTTGAAGCAGCCATTCTCTCCTCTTGACAGATTAATTACCCAGACAGCTTGCTTACTCTTTTCTTATGGTTATCAAGCTAGCCACAAGGAAGGGACATTTTGAGGTCCAGTCTTGGCTAGCACTATTTTAAATTTTAAGCTTTCTCTCAAGGCTCCTGCAGATCTTGAAACAAGACAGAAGCTATGATAACTGTTAGTGATGGAAAAAATCAAGTACAATAGTGTCCTTTTTGTTTTGGAGAGCATGCTGACTGCAAAGGAAAGGAGAACTAAGTTTACTTTTCACAAGGGGAACAATCACTTGATCTTTTCCTCAGTGACTAATAGCTGTAAAGTTTCCCCTTGCTATGCTTAGTGCAAGCAGTGCAGGGAAGATGAAAGTAGAGAGGTCTTGAAATCACTTTTAATCACATCACTTATCAGATGGGGAAGATTTTGAAATACAGGTCAAATTTGCTGACTTAAGGTTCTTAAAATTTGCAGCAGTAACATTTTGTGTTTGTGTATATGTGTGTGTGTGTGTGTGTGTGTGTGTGTGTGTGTAGAAGAGCAATGGGGACATGCTGCCTAATTCAAGGGACCAAGTTTCTAGGCTACCATGCATCACAGCCCCTTAAGTGTAAAAATTACCTGTAAAGACCACAATACTGCATTTGAGTAGAAATCATGCATCCATTTTGCTAAATAAGACCACAAGCTTCTTACAGACAAGTTCATACTTCAGTAGATTTTTTTCTCCCTCCAGTGTCTGGCACAAGGTTTCGAACTAATCAAAACTCTCCAGATAATCTTTCACTGTGTGGGAGAAGAACATGCCCTTAGTTTAAAGAAGGCATTTCTAAAACTGTGCTCCAGAGAGCTCAAATTCCAAAAGGAAACCCAGAATGAAGATTTAGAATGCCTATTTACTTATGATAGGTTCCCAGAATGCCTCTGGTTAAAAAAAAATAAAAAAAAAAGTCTTGATTTTGCTTTAAGGTCTCTAAAGTACTTTGTTATGGGAATCTGTTGTTGTTTTTCTTTTATTTATAATTTTTGTTTATCCATTTACTCCTGAAAAACAGAGAGCGTGAGAATGAGGCAACCCCCGAAAGATATTCATTCCATTATCCACCTCCTATTCTCAATAAGCCCAGGTCAGGGGCATGCACATGTGCCTGGTGTGCACAGGGACCTTTCCACATGGGTCTAGTTGTGTTACACTGCACCCCTACCTGGCCTGTGTTTTTCTGTGTGTTTTCCTGTTAGTACTCTGACATTATATAGAACTGACCCATGTCGGAAAAGTAACACTTACTTTGGTGATGAGCTAATTTTTGCTCATTCTGTAAATTTCTTTTCCAAGCTGTTCTTCCGTAAATGCTTTGTCTGCCAGAATTTGCTAACTTAGTGTCAACAGCTGTGATGTGGTATGAACATAATTCTTTATTATGTTCTTGAGCATGGGGCATAATTTTTTTTAAAACTTCCTTAGGATTACTCTAGAAAACATTATTCAGAGCCTCAGTGCATTTCCTTCTTCCTCTTGACATGCTGAACTCTTTCCACTCTTACCGCTTGCCTCTGCTCTTCCCATCACCTTTTCATTTTACATGCTTGCTTTCTTCCTTCCTCTAATCTCTAGAAGACCCTGGTTCTCTCTCTTTTGTGTTCCAGGGAAGCTAACTAAAACAGAATGCAAGTAAATAAAAACAGTGAGATGTATGACATTTTTCTATTTCTACAATCTCATAAACCAGCATTAAATGCCCAAATAATGTTAGGGTTTTTAGGAGAAAATATCGTGGAAATGACACAAATGTGGCAGCAGCTATAACTGGAAATAATGCTGACTCCATAAAATGTTGATCATAAAATGTTCAGAATATATGGTAATGTGTATATAAATGAGGAAAGTAAAAATTCTACTAAAACATGTTTAGAAGTTACCATTCAGAAATTGAGTTTGTGTTCAACTTACTGTTTAGGGATGAACTTTTCAGAGAATTATAGAACTTTAATAGTTGTCTAGGGCCCATCCATGGCATGGTGGTTAATACAGCTGGATCCCACGTGGCCAACTGTGTGGTTCAAGTTCCAGACCTGGCCTCTTAAGAAACACACCAGGGATGTGTGTGTGTATGTGGCTAAAATTCTGAAAGAAGAGGCGGAGGAGAAAGGATTACAGTGTGAACATTTCACATGGAATGCAGGCACCCTCTGGCAAAATTTAGGAAATAATAGGGATCTTATTATCTGGGAGGAAAATGTGCCTGGCTTTCCTTTCAGCATTCTAAAGAGTGGATCTTAACGGTGTCTGATTAAGTTCATTTAGCAGCTATATGAAGTCTGACTTTTGGAATACCACTTAGGCATGAGAATTTAAGATGCCATCATCCCTCTAGGTACATAGATCTTTTATTAATAAGAACAATTTACAACACTAGCTAATGAAACTACTTTTAATTTATGTAGTACCTTTTAATCAAAAATTTAAAATGTTTAATTTTCTAAATTTGGAGTTATGTTTTATGCATGCAAAGAATTTCTTCCTCCGTAGAACATTTCTGTGTCTCTGCAGAGTAACGGAGTAGTTAATGAGTATTTATTTTGTGCTCACAGTACATTTTCCAGCATTAACTTCCTTAGGATATATGTTTTAAAGTAGCTCTAATTCCTATAGAGAGCAAGTAAACAACTACTTAGAGCAGGAATATTCTTAAATGACGATGATGATGAAGATGGAGACATAGAAAAGGAAAAAACAGGAAGGGAAGAAGAAAGAGAAAGGCCAAGAAGAGGGGAAAGGAGAAGGACAATAATTGGAAAAGTAGGTAAACTTTCTTGAGGTTTTAGTTTGTGCCTGTATTGTTCATGCACTTTTCAGATAATCTTTGCTATAACCAAGTGAGGTAAGTATTGTTAGTCTCTCTTTTTAAAGATTGGGAGGCACGTGCTTAGAAAAATTAATTTTTCAAGCTTATATCCCCATAGTTACATAATATGTTTCAAATTTAGGCTATTCTTTTACTCACTTTTGTGGCCCAGCTGATTTTAGAAGGTTTAGAAGGTAAGAACAGAGAAAATCATGCTCAAGAAAATACAAAATAGAGAGTTTCCTTTTCCTAATGTGACTTTATATTTCTTTAATGTTCAATGATTGCTTTTTGATAGAATGTAGTCTGTCACTGAATTGGCTTTTATTGTATGTCACAACTTAGTTCTTCAAAATGTTGTGTATGCCATCTCATTCTCGAAGCCTCTTGGTTTTCTGACTTGATAGTATCGCTTTCTTATTTCTGGCTACTTAACTTTGTACCCTTTATACATTGTCTCATGGCTTGAGGCAATTTCCTGTAGACAGGCAGTACCAACCCCTGTGACTCACCTTCCCCTTCTCTCCTCCCGTACAGTATAGACACATGAAATGCTTTCAGGGAAGCAATATTTCTTATTCCTTAGTTTGTTCATTCATTTCATTACTCATTCACTCATCTGTTCATGCATTTGATAAACTGGTACTAACCACATATAATTAAAAAACAAACAGCTCTTTTTTATAGACCTGCCCACTGTCTATTGGAAGAAAAGGACTAGTACAGCATTATTTATAATGTAGTACTTATAGGATCCCCTGGCATACCTTACACATAGTACCTCATCAGTGAGAATTAATTGAATAGTTACTTATGCCTTGTATAAGAAAACATTTTACTGAAAATCCTATGATAATAGTATTTGGGAAATCATAGCTAACATGGTGTGTTAAAATATTACACATTGTCAGTTATTTTGATTATCAGATTACACGTCTTACCTGGCTTTATCACATACTTTCAGATCATCTTATATATAAAGGAACATATATTCATTATATTTAATAGTACAACTGCTATACAGGGTGTTCTACAATATATTACTAATGTATCCTGGGAGAACAGTTGGTCCAGAAAATACTGGAATCTGCATTTTTCTTAACTGGGTATGATTTAATTTTTTTTCACTATGTTTAGGGTAAAATTATTATCAATAATATGGAAAATGTCATCCTTAGCATGATTATAAATAAGGTTTCTGACCCATCAGCTACATTGTGTTAATGTTCTAAGATTGTTTCATTAATAAATTCTTTCTTTCTTATTATTGGTTATTAAGAAATGGAGAATGAAAAGTGTTTCCCAATTTACCAATGACCAAAATAAATGTTTAATATATTATCAAACAAAGTTATGTCTAGAGTCCAAAAAAATTCTGCTGTGGGCTTAGACAAGTCAATACAGAATCAAATAGAAACAGCATGCTTATAAAAGTAGAGCCCTGATAAGGAGGACATGCATTCTCAAGTCATTGTTCAACTAAATAAGCAGCAAAACTTTTTCTTCCTTTTTTAAACATCATTTGAGGGGACCAGCAGATAGTGTAATGGTTACATTGTTAGACTCCCATGTAGTCGATCATGGTTCGAGTCTCATAACCAATGGCTTAAAACTCATGTTGGGAATGTGTGCGTACGTGCCTAAGATTGCAAGAGGAGAATGGAGGAGCAGAGATTGCGATGTAGTCACCTTCCCTGGTGGGTGATTTCTCACTTTCTATCTCTCTGTCTCTGTCTCTCTGGCAAGTACATGTACCCTGCAAAAGTCTATCTTAAAAAAAAAAAAGACAAACAAACACAGAAAAGCATCGTTTGAACTTTAGTCTCTTCAACCAGTCTAGTTTCTATAAGGTCCATTAAGCTTTTAACAGGAATTGTGAGGGAAAAAAAAAATTAAAAATCAAACTTCCTATACTCTCACTGAACAATCAATATGGAAAACTTCTGTGACCAGTTATGCATAGGTTTATTCTACAGCACACACCAAGCAAGCAATCAGTTCTACAGCAGACACCAGCTGGGAATTCTCTTATCCAGTTTAAGCCTGGTACTATTTTCCTAGAGACAGCATCGGATCCCAACGGTTCAGGACTCAGTTCCACAAGACAGCCCCCGCTTCGCACAATAATTGCAAGCCCAGAACTCCAGAACATCTGACCAACCAGGCAGAGTTGGAGTTTTCATGACCCCTACTTTGGGTTTAATTAATGCGCTACAGTTGCTCATAGAGTTAGGGAAACACACTAACCCATATATTATAAAGGATATTACAAGGACACAGATGAAGAGATGCATGGGGCAAGGCATGTAGAGAAGAGTATGGAGGTTCCGGGCCCTCCCCTGGGATCACCACTCTCCAGGAATGGCCCAGTGTTTGGCTATCAGTAAGTTCTCTGACCCTGCCTTTCTGGGCTACTTGTAGAGACTTCATCGCATAGGCACAGCTGAAGCATGGACAAATATGTATTGTAGAAATGTGACTGGACATGGAGGGCAAGATCTAATGCTAATAGACTGAGTGGGGAACCCAGCATGGCCTGTCTGTTCAGATTTGTTTTTGACCTCTGCACAGGGCAGGACTTCTCTGAAATGAGGGTCTTAATTTCTGTATGACCAGTTCTTTGACCTGCTTTGGGGAGCTTAGGGAACCAAGGACTAAAGGCCAAATAGTTATGAGTCAGGAACAGTCGGTGAAACATGTGTATGTGTGTATGTGTGTGTGTGTGTGTCTCAGTCTCACAAGGGTTCTATGATCCGAAATAATTTGAAACTCTTTTTCTTTATATGTACAGACATGAGAGACAGAGAGAGAGAGAGAGAGAGAGAGAGAGTGAGTAGAGGAGCACTCTCCACAGGGGCTGGGCTTGCTGTAATCCCCTTCCTACAGTCCTCAGGTCCTTCCAATCGTGAGCATTTACAAACATACCCAGCTTCTTCATGTGGACCAGGCTGGAAAGTCAAACTGGTTGCCACATGGAATCCAACTTCTCTTGAGCAGTGCATTAGAGTTGGGGCATGTAGTCGACCCTGTAACAAATTTTTAATTTCATCTTGTGTTGTGGGACAATTCCTTATTCATGTCTAGAATTCTAGAAGAGTTTTTATTCCTATTCATTTTATTACCCAGTTTTTTGTGTTTTTTTTGTTTTGTTTTGTTTTTTCTTTTTTTTTTTTTTTTTTTTTTTTTTTTTGAGAGGCTTTTGCTATAGAGTGCGTGTGCTCACCAGAAATGTAGAGAGAGACAGAGAGACAGAAAGCGAGAAATCACTTCCCCGGGGGATGGCCACGCCACAATCCCTTCTCCTACTTTCTCCTCTCAGGATCTTGGGCACGCACGCACGTGCACCCGGCATGAATTTACGTCACCTGGTCTGGGACTTGAACCATGGTCGAATACATGGGAGTCTAGCAATATAGCCATTATGCTAACTGCTGGTCCCCTCCCCCAGTTTTGATAAAGAAAAGGGGCACTCTGTTGATAATAAGGTCAGATCTCTGTGCCCATGTCTTTTCAGAGTCCACAGAAACATGGCCTCATGTTTGCACCCAGCATCCCGTGTCCCAGACATTCCTCAATCATTTCCCAGGTACAGGGCACTGAGTGGGCACAAGGCATGCCGACTGCATAAATCGGTATCTCTGTTCTCAGGGAGACAACAGGTTAATGAGATTGCTTTGAAAGAAATATTAGAGCACAATGAAGAGGTAATGTTTGATGTACTTTAAGATTGCAGGAATAGAATGACTAACTCTCTGAGGGGGTGTGTGTGGCAGGGGAGAGTGGGGGGGGGCAAGTAATGGTTCACAGACAGATTGCTTTTGATCTGGAACTTAAGATATGAGTGGGATGCCACTAGATTACTACAATGACCAAAAGTAATTAGTCGTAAATGGTGATTGTGGGGGCTTTATACGCCAGTCTTATTCCTTACACTTTACCCATATTTCCTCATTTCATCCTCCCTAAACTCTGAGAAAGCCTGATTGTTATCCCAATTTTAAGATGAACAAACTATAGGAAGGTAAATTTACCCAATGTTACCTAGTAGGTTACTGAACCTTGATGTAAGTCTAGCAGTTTGGTGCAAAGACCTAATTGTAGATAGAGAAAAAAACAAAAAAAGATTGATTAATCAAGGACATAAAACATGTGTGCATGGTGCTTGCTTCAGCAGCACATATACTAAGATTGGAATGATACAGAGATTGGCATGGCCCTTGCACAAGGATGACATGCAAATTTGTGAAATTCATGTGCATGTACAGTATCTTTAGCCTTAGGAGGATAACAATTCAAAGGATGGATGTGGATGACTGATAACTGTGGTCGATAAACTAGAAGGCTGGAATTAGAAGCTGGGGCAGGATTGTGAATGGTATTACTGTTATTTCCATTGATGAAGAAAACATATACATCTATTTCTTTCTTAGGATATCTTATGAGACTTCAGAAGAAAAATGTAGCAGCAATGTGAAGGGTGGATTTTATGGGGAAGAAAGCAGAGGGTGTTAAGGCAGAGCCATTGCAACTGACTCTAACAATTAAGAACTTAATTAAAATGGTGAACATTAGTCTGTAGTGTTATATAATGTAGATTCTGACTAATAAAATGTATCTTATGATCAAACCTCCACAGCCAAGGAAAATTTT
The DNA here is from genome assembly GCA_026018925.1 of Tupaia tana. Lineage (NCBI taxonomy): Eukaryota > Metazoa > Chordata > Mammalia > Scandentia > Tupaiidae > Tupaia > Tupaia tana. The sequence continues at coordinate 43,758,097 of JAKSZU010000013.1, read as the reverse complement.
GCAATACACAATGTAAACAAAGTGCTAAACATGAAACAAAATAAAACAAAAAATTTAACAAGGACAGAAAATTAAACTGGTCTCAAAAGTGCTAGCCACTTCAACTGTGACCAGATAATTACACCAGACAGAATATAAATGTGAAAATCATTCATTTCATAATCAAAGTAAACTATCATCCTCAAAGCAGCAACTTCAGAAAGAAATAAGCAAGGCATTAACGGATCCTCACTTTGAAGAACTCCCTCCCCAGGAGTGAATATCCTTGGATTTTTGACAGGGATCAGGTAAAACTGCTCCTAATATGTAAAGGCGCAGTGGAAACTAAATTGCTTCAGGCTGTGAAAATGGAAGTCCTAGTTTAGAGGCAGTTACAAAACTAAAAATGTGTATTAACTTTTAAACTTTCCATTTTTGAAATAGAACCATTTCTTTGGCACGCTTTCTCTTTCTCTCTTCAACTCCAGCACAGACATGATGACATTTTGCATTTTCTGGCTATTTTCTGCTAGGGAAATGTTATGTCATATCAAATCTCTTGGTCACATCCAGAGAGAAGGAGCAGGTTGTAAAATATACAGCCATGGGCACACTTCATTCCAGGTAAATTGTACTGTGTGCTCCACCACCTGGAGAAGTAAAATATCCATTGATCCCATCCAAGCCTCAGAATTAGATATTCTTGTAGCTCAAGTAAGTCTTTGAGCTAATTAATTTTTCATGGCACTAAGCACAGCATCTCTCTTATAGTCAGAAATGCAAAGATAAATTTGGATTTGATACTTGTCTCCAACACTCAACCAAGCAACAATTATCACTCTATCTCTGGATCTAGCAGAATGCCTGGCACATAGTAAGGACTCACATATTTCTGTTCCCTGAATACATGAATATTGGTCTAGTGATTATATGAATCATGATTCCTAGTGACCCTATGAATCACAGTATCCAAATCTGTTATAAGAGCTGATTCGTAAGCGTATCTAAAACAAGTCTTGGTGCTGATCTATTCTAATCCCTCAGTAAGCCTAGTGTAGTCAAATGGCTTTAACATTTCAGCCTAAAGTTACTTGTTCAGATGAAATACATCTGAGAATTTAAAGAAATCAAACAAGGAAAAGCTTAACTTCTGGGTTTTTTTGTTGTTGTTTTTAAGGTTTTTGCCTTAGGCTATGTGGGTTTGCCTGAGACAGAGATAGTGAGAGGAAAAGTGAGAAATCACTCCCCTGAGGGAATGGCCACAGCACAGTCTCTTCTCCATTGTCTTCCGGGGATTTTGGACATGTGCACACTGCGATGTTCAAGCCACCGAGTCCAGGACTCAAACCATGGTCAGCCTTGTGGGAGTCTAGCAACATCACCACTATGCCATCTGCTGGCCCCAGAACTTCTGATTTTTAGAAGTTAGTAAACTAAAAATAAGTCTGTTCCTTGACTTGCTGCCCTGCAATCAGTCAGAGGGTTTTGAAAAACTGTCATTTGACAGCTAACGGTAGAGGCAGTATTTAATTCTAAATTCATCACTTCTTTTTCTAATGTCTTATATTTTCAGATTTTCTTCTTGACAAATCCTAGTCTAAACAAAGGCCCCTTCTTCTTGTTTCATTAGTGTCTTTAACTTCAGGGCAGACCTGAATGCAGTCTTGATGTTTAAATGAACTTTCACCAAGATGAATCAATTTGCAAATGAGAGAGATAGCTTTGCTTTCATTGACCATTAGTTATTTTACATGGCATGTTTCTTAGCAATTTGCCTTCACAGATAATTTTACAGCTCTGTTGTATACATGCCACACAATAAACTGTCCCTATCTGAAGTGTACCAATAGATAAATTTTGACATATGTAATCATCTATGAAACCACGCCCATATTAAGATAACATTCATCCCTCAGTGTTTCCTTATGCCTCTTTATAATCTCCCTTTCTCCCTCAGTCTTGATTCCCAGACAAAAATTCATCCTGCTTTCTCTCACTATAAAGTAGTTGCATTTTCTAGAATTTTAAGTAAATGAATCATGTGTTGTACACTGTATTTTTGTATGCTTTCTTTCACTTGTCATCACTATTTTGAATTACCCATGTTGTGCTTATGGATAGTTTTTTACTTTTAGTGTGGATTAATAATCCATTTTATGAATGTACTGTAACTTATCCATTAACTTGTTGAAGGAATTTGTTATGTTTTTGGCTAATACAAAATAAAAGCAGCCATGAACATTTGCAAATTTGTACATGGATACTTTCTTTCATTTTTGTTTGAATAAACTTAGGAATAGAATGGCTAGGTTATATCATTGATGCATTTTCATATTTTTATGAAATTGTCAAAATATTTTGAAAGTTGCTGTGCCAGGTTACATTTCCACTAGCAGTAAATGAGCATTCTAGAGCCTCCATAACTCAACCAACACCTTGTATGCTCAGTACTTTTGTTTGTAGCAAATCTACAAATAGATGTAGAATCGTATTTCAAATAGGTTTTATTTTATATTTCTTTAATAGTTAAGGATTTTGAGCATCTTTTCATGAGCCTATTTGCAATTAACTCTTTGGTGAAGAAATTTAGAGTTTTATTTTTTCTACTTTTGTGTTTGTGTTATTTTTATCAAATAGTAAGGTAAAAGACCACTGTTTTTATATATATTCTACAAATATTTTCTCCTAATTTGTCTTACATTTTATAATAGTGACTTTTGATGAGTAACAGCTTTTAATTTTGAAGAAGCCTGATTGCTTTAATTCCAGTGACAGCCAATGTAATCTTGTAGTTCATGATTTTAGCATTACCAAGCCAAAAGTCACAAAAATTTCTTCTATGTTTTCTCCTAACAAATTTATAACTTTAAGGTTTGTTTCTTTAGGGTTAACAATTGATTATATATTTTTTAGCATTAGTGTTCAATTTTTTAAAAAAATTAATATTTAAATATTAAACAAGTCATAGTATTACTGTGTTATACAATATTCTAACATAAAATAAATAAATATTTTTACATTTATGCCCCTGATTCAAATTTAATTAGTAGAGGTTTCTTTATTTATTTTTGCATCTAGATATGTAACAGTTTCACCATAGTTTGTTGAGAAAAATATGTTTTTCCTATTGAAATTTGTTAAAAGTCAGTTGACCAAATGCTCATGAGTATATTCTTGAATTCTTTGCTTCTTTCCCTTAACCTATAATATATGTCTTCTTTATCTCAATACCACATGTTTTGCTTATTTTAACTTTGTAATATGTTGCCATAATTTGGATATGTTCCCCAAAGGTTCATGTGCTAGAAGCGTGGTTCCTAATGTAATGGTGTTGAGAAGTGATGTTACCTTTAGGAGGTTGGACCTAATGGATGATGTTTGGATAATGGGGTCACTGCATCCATGAATAGATTAATGTCATTTTGTAGGAGGGAGTGAAAACTACCTCTTGCAGAAATGAGTTAGGTCCTAAGTTTGTTTGTTTGGTAGAGGTTTATGCCCTAGGACATGTGCACTCATGGGAGAGAGAGGCAGAAACAGTCAGATGGAAAGTGAGAAATCACCCTCTGGGGAAGATGGCCACACTGCAGTCTCTTCACTTCCATTCTCCTCCTGTGATCTTGAGAACACACGCACATGTGCCTTGTGTGAGCTTCAAGCCACCAGGTCTGGGACTTGAACCACAATTGGCCATGTGGGAGGACAGAAATGTAACTGCTACCCATCTGATGGCCCACATGAGAGAGGCTTTGTATAAAAATGAGATGCCTTTCTGCAGATCGCTTTCTCTTTCTGGACGTACCTGCTGACCTTTCCACTTCTCTTCACCATACAGTGGTATGGCAGATGTCAGACAAAAAGCGTCTCAACTTTCCAACTACCACAAATATAAGCTAAGTGAACCTTTATTCTTATTAAACTACCCAGCTTCTGATATTTCTGTAAAGCAACACAAAAACACACTGAGATGAGGTATTAAAACCAGGTAGTTGGGACTGGACAGTGGTGTAGAAGTAAAATGTGATATTCTGTGAAGCTGACCCACATAATAGCTTTTGGAGTCATGTCTGTAGACCTCCATGAGTAGTCCAGGTATGGATATGTCCATAATCTGGAGCTCGCTGGAGCCAGGAGCAGATTGCAGCATCAAGACATAGTTGGGGCAGCTATCTTTGTCTCTTGTCTCTTTCTTGATGTATCTCTTGCTCATTGAATAAATGAGTCAATATATTTTAAAAACAAAAATCCAGGTAAACAGTCCAATGTTTATTTTTTCAAAAATGTTTTGAATATTCTATATACTTTATACTTCTAAACAAATGTTAGAATCAGTTTGTTAATTCTTTTAAAAGAATTATTTTATTTAAATTATTTATTATTTATTTATTTTTTTAAGTTGACCAGAGAAAGACAGAGAGAGAGAAGGAAAGTGAGAGAGCAAGGGGCCAGGTCTGGGACTCGAACCACTGTCAGCCATGTGGGAGTCCAGCCACTTTCACCACCATACCACCCACTGGCCCCCAGTTTGTCAATTTCTACAAATAAAGGCTGTCAGAATTTTATTCCTATTGCATGTGAACTATAGATATGAGGGACCAGCTAGTGACCTAGTGGTGGCATAACTGGCCTCACATGGAAACATTTTCATGTTTGTATTCCAGAAGTTGTGCAAGCATGCTGGATAGACACGCATGTATACCTGTGATCTGGGCCAGCTGAAACTGTTGGCATACTTGTCTCTCTAGCTCTTGGTCTCTGTCTTTCTCTATCATGGAAGAAATGAATAAATAAACTTGAAAACAAATAGATAGATAGATAGATAGATAGATAGATAGATAGATAGATAGAAATAAGTATATATATATATATTTTATTCATGCACGTATTTGGGGAGGACCAACACTTTATCATTATTCAGCCTTCGAACTTTTTTTGTACTAATTTATTATTGATTTATTTCTTTCACGAGAGAGGGAGATGGGGGAGAGAGAGAGAGACGGGCATCCCCAACAGGGTGAACCTTGTGATCATCCCCCAGCTTAGGCAGTCAGGACCATGGTCCGCATGTGCCAGGGAACACAGTAAGACCTTGAGATGAGTACCCGGGCCTCTCCCAGATGGCCTCAACATTGAGAAGTGTTGCATTGCCACTGCCACCATGTCTGGCCGGCCTTCCAGATTTGAACATAATGCATGTCTTCCTTCCTTTATTTTTTTTTTTTTAGTTAAGCAATATTTTACACTTTGTATGTACTACTTTTGCACATATTTTGTGAAAGTTATCCCTAAGCATTTCACTTTTTGTTTCTTTGTTTAATGGTATTATTGTACAATTTCAATCCCCAATTTGGCATTGTACACAGAAATAAAATTAGTTTTTATATCGATCCCATATCCTAAAATCTAAATTCACATATTTGATGTAGTAGCTTTCTTTTAGTTTTTATTTTTTTAACATAGGCAATCATCTTGTTTACAAATAAATACAGTATATATTTTTCTCCCTAATTTATCTTTCTTTTACTTTCTCTTAATTACTGTAAAGGCTAAAACTTCCAGTACAATGTTTACTAGAAGTGCGAGAACAAACATTTTTCTTACTTCTTTTCTTAGGGTATGAACATTCAGTTTTTCTTCATTAAGCCTGATGTTAAGTAAAAATTTTTCATAAGTACCTCTTAGGAGGTTAAGAAAGTTTTTTCTAGATCTGTTTGCTGAGAGTTTTTATTATGAGTGGATTTTGTGTTTTATTGAAGAAATGTTAACACAACCTTTGAGATATTCATGTGATTTTTTTTTCTTTTGTCCATATATACAATTCATTATAATAGTGTATTTTTGCATGCCAAGCCTATCTTATATTCTTGCCATAAATCCACCAGGTCATGTTGCATTTCCTTTCATATACTGTTTTATATTGTAATATTGTCGTAGGAATGAAAAGGATGTGGTTCCTTTTCTCACCTATCATATGGATCATGACCAACACTTATAAAGACAGATATACAAGAGGAAAACATAATACATTTATTTTATCAACGCTTTCCTTGGAAAAGTGAAGATTCTAAGAATCAGCAAAAACTGTTGTGCTTAGGTTTGGTGAAGAGGGGACAGTTAAGTGGAAAGGTGATTAGACAAAAGGGTGGGACCTAATGGCAGTACCCTGAGGGGGAAACTCAGCAAACCTGTCCCTCAGGTCTTCTTGACTTCCTTGTTTAGCTTTACTTCCTCCCAGGCATGGGGCTGGAATCCTGTGAAATGAGGGTTTTCAGGGAAGAAGGGATAGAGAGATGTTTATAATTTTATGGATTGTTTTGGGGGACAAGAGTTCTAGTTACTATGACCCACCTGGAGAGGACGAATTCTGCTTTCTGTCACTCACTTTGATGTAGAAAGAGGGACACCCTCAAGAAAACCTGCTCTTGAAGACTTCTAGTCTCCCTCAGTTCAAAGTATTCAGTAGCATGTCAAAGGGCCATACTTTGGAGTACAATATTCTGAGTTCCAACAATATATTGTAATAATTCCTTAAATTTTGTCACTAATTTTGTGTCTATGTTCATAAGAGATATAGGTCCCTACTTTACTTTTCTTGTAAAATATAGAAGCTAATTTATTACCTATTATCATTTTTATTTTAAGAATTGCTTATTTAATTTTACTTGTTTTTATTATTTTGATTTGACCAGAGAGATAAAGAGAGAGGGAAAGTGAAAAAGCAAGCTGCCAAGTCTGGGACTTGAACCACATTTGCCATGTGAGAGTCCAGCACCTTAACCACTACACCACCTGCTAGACCCCATCGATTATCTTTTATTATGAACTCTTTTGTTCTACTTTTTATTCCTCTTCCTGTATTTTTCATGATTTTTCATACCTTTCTGATCTGGAGCTCTTGGTTTTATGATATTTTAACTGTTACCTTCTATATTCTCTGGCTACAGAAGTCATCTTATTTCCTATAGACTCTCATCACTAAATTTTCAGCAGTGATAATGCATATTATGGTGTCCAAACAATTATTATTGTTCTCCTATCATAGCTGTTCTCTATACTACTAGACTTGATACACTTTATTTTTAACATATATTTTGTAATTCCCTTTCATTTTCTGGGAATAAAATGTATGTTTGACCACATCAATAAAATTCTCCAATTATAATGTAAAAGAGAAATAAAGGGTGAGCAATTTGCACAGTGAAATAATTCAATTTTTTTCATTTTGTTAATGCTTGGGCAATACTACTGTGCAGACCTAGTGAAATAATAGATGCTTGTACCTATACATAAAATGTCTTTAATGGATCAGCTACAAATATAGATTTATTTTACCATAGTTGTTATGTCTTCTCAGTCACATTTATTATATCATTATCTCAACATCATGAGAAATATTCTCACATAAGCAATATAATTTTCCCTCAAAAAAATAACTGTTGGGCACCAGCAGGTGGCATGGTGGTTAAGGGCACTGGACTCCCACATGGTCGATTGTGGTTCGAGTCCCAGACCTGGCAGCTTGCTTTCTGACTTTCTCTCTCTCTTTCGCTCTATCCCTCTCTGGTCAAATTAAAATAAATATATAAATAAATTTAAATAAAATAATTATTTAAAAAAAGATTTTAAAAATTGTTGTTTTTTAAAACAAGCTTTTCTGAGAATGATTCTATAGATTGGTGGTTAAGAGAGCCAGATCCCACATAGCCTACTATGGTTTGAATCCCAGCCTTGGTGGCTTGGGAAACATACCCGGTATATGGGCACGTGTGCCCCAAATCCTGACAGGATGGAGAAATGGAGTTGAAATGATTGTGGCATGACCGTTCCCTGTTGCACACATCTTCACTCTCCTGTGCTCTCTCTCTTTCTGCATCTCTCTCTGGTGAGCACACATACCCTCTGACACTAAAATAAATAAAACTTTTTCTTGGTATAATGTTTCTTTGACAGAGAGATTACTCCGTAGAAATTCAGTGTATACTATCTAGCAAAAAAGGCTTTGTTTGTGTGCAAGTACAGGCAGAAGAACATCCCAGCAGGACGTTCAAAACCATATAGGATATAGCACCTTCTTTGTTGTTTAGTGCTGTCCTGGGTCTACCTACTGAAATTCCCATGTTGTCCTAAACCATTCTGACAAGCAAAATATTCTTCTACCCAGATTTTTAAAATCATGCTAAAAAGGGCTACTGCTTCTGAAATAGCCACCAGAATAAAGTTTATAAAAATACTCTATTTTAGGGGCCAGACAGTTGTGCAGTGGTAAAACATGATGCTGCATGAGCCACACCCACATGAGGAGGTCGTCAGTTTATGGACACCTTCCTGTGTATACCAGGCATTTGTGTGCCAGTGATCCAGGCTGGATGAGGCTGGGGCTGAGTCATGGCATCATGACTGTGGTATTGTATCTGTTTGTCACCCTTTTCTCTCCTTTTCTCTGTCTCTCACTCATAGAATTAATAGATGGCATTTGAACTTACACTACTAAATTATCCCATCTTGGTCATTTCTTCAAAGTTCATAATTAATACATTGAATTTAGAGAAAATTATTCCTAGGTATAACTGTTATATATTTTTATCTACTATTTTTAATATGATTTTTTAAGAGGTTTTTGCCTTAGGGCATGTGTACTTGCCAGAGAGAGGGAGAGACAGAGACAGTGAGAGGGCAAGTGAAAAATCACCCCCAAAGGGGGATGGCCACACCACAATCCCTTCTCTTTCATTCTCCTCCCAGGATCTTGGACACACATGCACACGTTCCCGGTGTGACTTTTAAGCCACTGGGTCCGAGATTGGAACTGTGGTTCAAATGTGGGAGTCCAGTGACATAACCACTACGTCATCTGATGGTTCCTATGATTTTTATATTTACATATTATCTCAGGAATTTTACTGAATTAGCCCTTTTGGGGATCTAGATTAATTTTTTTTAATTTAAAGAGAAGCACATGCTTTTAATAGCTGACATCAAAAGAGCTCTGTCTCTCATGTGACATAGTACAAGTGTTCCATGATCAGTTTCTTTTGTCTTATTTTTTTTTTTTTTTGAGACTCAGACATCATTTTTCAAAAATAGTAAAGGGGTGCTTGTTTCCTTCACTACAATTAGTAGGCAACAATGATGTAAATGCATATTTTAAAATACATTTAAAAAATCAAAATTAAGGGACCAGCAGTTGGCATAATGGCTATGTCACTGGACTTCTATGTAGTCGACAACGGTTCAAGTCCTGGACCTGGTGGCTTAAATTCACACTGGGTGCATGTGCATGTGTGCCCAAGATCCCGAGAAGAGAATGGAGGAGAAGGGATTACGGCATGACCATCCCCCCTGGGGGATAATTTCTTGCTTTCTGTCTTTCCGTCTCTATGTCTTTCTGGTGAGTTCACGCACCCTGTAGCAAAAGCCTCTCAAAAAAAAAAAAAATAGTGAGACCTAAGTTCTTCAGAAAACCTTCTTTAAAGATAAATTTTATCTATGTAGACATCTTTGTAACATGTACTAGTATGTATGTGGGATTCTGGTCCAGCATGCAAGGTAAACTCGAAACAATCATATTGTGTTGAATCCCTTTTCTCCCCTATTGACAGTATGGCTTTCCTTAGTTCTCTTCTGGGTCTTGGGAACCAGCAGTTAGCGTAATGGCTATGTCACTGGACTCCCACGTAGTCGACTGCAGTTCGCGTCCCGGACCCGATGACTTAAAACTCACGCCGGGCGCTTGTGCATACATGCCCAAGATCCTGAGAGGAGAATGGAGGAAAAGGGATTGCGGCATGACCAAACTCCCTGGGGGGTGATTTCTCGCTTTCTATTTCTCTATCTCTCTCTGTCTGTCTGGCGAGTGCATGCGCCCTATAGCAAAAAAAAGCCTCTCTAAAAAAAAAGAAAAAAGTAAAAAAGTTCTCTTCTGGGTCTTTTTATTATTATTATTATTATTATTATTATTATTATTACTTAATATGTTCCTTTTCAGGAGCATAGACTAACTGTAATAACAAATTTGCAGCCCTAGCAAGAGCAGAGACAAGGGAAACGGAGAAATTGTTAATAGGCACTATAGTATTTAAGGCGATTATAATTCTGGAGAATTTTTGTTCATATTGTGTTTCTTTTAAGTACCAAGGAAACAATTAGGAGGCTGACTTAAATTTCTAAAAAGTTAAGCAATTAGTGTTGCTAAAAAAACTATCTAGTTTCTCTCTCCATTGGTATGTATCCTCTAAGAATTTTCAGCCACACTTTCAAAATTTTCTCTCTAGGGTAAATGAAGAACTACTGATCTTGCAAAATGCATACCTAGTGTGCAGAATAAAGACATTATGCAGTATAGAAATAATATAACATTAAGGATAAAAATGGTAAACAGCAGCCTGGAGTTCTGTTTCTGAGTTTAAAAGGAGTTGTGTTATCCTTTTCATTATTTTTAATTTATTTTTTCTAGATAACAGAACAAAGTTTTCGGTTCACAGCCAAACTAAGAGGATGATGCAGAAATTCCCCATATATCCTCTTTCCCTGCACATGTGTCACCTGTCATTATTAACATCCCCGAACAGAGAAGTACATTTATTATGACTGGTGGATCTATGCTGAAACGTTTGATCACCCAAAGACTGTTGTTTACACTTCGTGTTGTCCATTCTCTAGGTTTAGAAACACGTGTAATGACACAGCTCCCCCATTACTGCATATCCACCATTACAGTATGGTACAGCACACTTGCCCTGACAGTTGACTGCATCCCACCTATATACCTGTTCCTGTTCCCTAGAGTTAAGTTGTTAATGGCGAATGGCCTAGACATTTGTGGAGGAAAAAAGAAATAAATAAAATGAGTATTTATATATTAACAGATTGTACAGTTACTGCATTATACAATATCTTAATGTATAAATATATTATGAAGTAGTTTTAACTATACTGTAAAGGCTTATTTTAAAATAGTTATGAAATAAGTTTGAGAGATGTTACCATTGAGCATACAATGTGGTAATAGCTTTTAAAACATGTCTTAAATGCCTAACATTCTCAAGTATGAGATTTTGTAAGGAGGTCTACCATGTAGGAAATACAGTGACTTAATATATGTTCTGTGTATTTTTCAAAGTGAAATTCTAAAGGAAACCTAATAGACTGCAAATATAATAGAGTATGCTTGGAAAATGCAATTAAGGAAACTGTGGTAGTCAAGTATGCAAATTGTATCCATCTGTTGAACAAACCCTTGGGATAGGATGGGATTGATGGAAAGAAGTGAATGATTATTTTCCAAGCACTGCTGTCAGAAGTCATCCATTTTAAGCCTAACTGTAAAGACAGGAACCCCTCCTAAACCTTTTTATTAAACCAGAATTTCTCCCTGGTCTGAGTGACTTAAGCCCCAAAGACAGACAAAGAATTAGAATAAAGTCAGATCTATTTGTTTCATTAAATCTCCATCAAACATGAGCCAATTCAGTCTCTCAAATGGTTTTGGCAATGACTTAGCTTCCTGGAATTTTTTAGAGCACAGGCATGTCTATGTCCCAGATAGGCAGTGATTAGAACATGACATTAGCAATAGAAAACAACCAACAAAAAAACCTAGAATATTGAAAAAGCTCTGTTTTAAAAATGACTTACAGGTTAGGGTCTGGGGTCAGAACATTATCATGGATTTCTAGTAGAGACCCACATTAAATCGCAGCTCCCCTTATCCATTCTCAAGCAGACTGGTTACTAGAACCAGTTGCTTAGGAGCAACTACAGACCAACTGTAGACCCTGAGTGTCTTGAATGCACTAGAATAATTCACACAGTAAAGGTGTATGTTTCACACAAAGAAGATAGCACCTGTCTGTCTGCTAATACTAGGACTGACCAATTTCTCTTTTAAATGGTCTCATTCTGAGTCATTATCATGTTAAAATTTCAGGAACAATAGCTCATTCATTACTTAAATATGTATAGGCTAGTTGGAATGCATTTGTTCCTATATAATCTGAAAGTGAATAAGAGAGTTTAATGACAAGTCATTTTCTTACATGTAAGACATGTTCCAAAACTCTGAGCACTCATGAATGGTGACTACCAGACCAGCTGGTGTTTGGCAGCTCTCCTTGTGTCAGCATTTGTTTTCCTGCAGGAGTCCAGAAATAGGTTTAAATGATATCACCAAGAGTCTTCTAATTTTAGATTTCTCCACAATATGTGTTGGTTAATGGTCAAATAGGGTGCCATTACCTTCCTGGTTTCACCCTTTTTGGTATGAGCAGCAAGTTACACTCCTTAATGTACTGAGTCTCTCTAATGTACATTTGTTAGCAAAGACAGTACAGTGATGATTGTTGGTAAGCCGTCCTAGTAAATTTTGGCTTACCTACATGAATTCCTTGTCTTTAATGTGGTAATGTTAAACTAAGGTTATACAAATTTAGATGCTCCTTAAGAAAAAATGCAATCCTTTGAGGTATAATGCCTCGCTACTTATCTGCAAGTAATTAAATTATCATTTGCAATATTTAAACATTTTTACCATTAAAATTATAAATGTTCAGTGTTAAAATAAATGCTCTACTAAGGGATATATAGAAAATTAAAATAATTGATAATCACAATATAAAATATATATTAAAATAGTCTATAATTTTTAATGCTACCTATATATATATATATACACACACACACATATATATATATATATATATATCCATATATGTGTAAAATAATGGTTTATGCCTTAACATATTTTAATGATCTAACTCTAAATAACTATTAAAATCTTGCTTTCAAAATTAGGAAGTCATATCAAGGGTCCTAAATAGTGAGATTTTTCAGACTTTCAAAAAGGTGTTATTTGAACTTCTTTAGTACATTTAAAAATTTATTATTGTTGGGATCAATAGTAGTATGGTGATTAAGGCACTGGACTCTCAGGTGGCCAATCATGGTTTAAGTCCAGTAGCTTTAAAATCATAGCAGGCATATGTGCATGCATGACCAAAATCACAAGAGGAAAATGGAGGAGAATACTGTCTCCAGCAAGTGCACACACCCTATGGGGAAAAAAATACTTCAAAAAATTTATTATTGTTACTAATTTTTAATTTATTCCCAAAGATCCTGTCTTTTACTACTCAGTATCACAAAACTAATTTACAAGAATAATGCTGAATGTTACGGCACAAACTTTATTTAATTACCAAGGGGCACAGAAGCAGGAGAGGAGCTTGTAGATCAACTTCACACTCTCCTTAAGCTAGGGAGTTTAAGACAGAGCAAATGGGTAGTGAGAGGTTGAGATAGGATAATAGAGGGGGGGAATATTCCAGTTTTTCCTGAAGACGTAGGACTTCCCAGAATTCCAAAATCAGCCTCCTTTTTTTTTTCTTTTAGGGACATTTCCTTCTGGAGATAGTTCTAGTGATTGTGAACTACCATGGTGCTGGTACATGTTTCATTTCACATGGAAATGACATTATGAACAGATTTTGAGGTCTTCCAGAGATCATTACAGTTTCTGTCTTGGATCTCATTGGTCCAAGCTGGTTGCTAGAGAAACAGCATTGTCTTATCCATAGGCATGTGGAAAACATTGTTTTAGATGGGGCTGGAATATGGTATGTACATGGGCTGTATGGGTGACATTGTGATAATTAAAATATTTCAGTTCAACCTATTATTGCTATAGAGAGATAATTAATATTTACTATATTCACTACTGAACCTTTCATCTTTTTAAAAAAGGTTTATTTCTTCAATGGGTAAGAGAGAAAAAGAGAGAGACTGACAGAGGTAGGCACTCTTAACAGAGTCTTCATGCCATGATCCATTCCCATCTTCAGCTAGCTACGGATCATGGGCACTAAAGCACCTGGCATGTTCATGGAGGTCTGTGACTATGAACCTAGAACATTCCTATGGTCAGCTTCATAGAGCATTGTGTTACTGTTCTATCACCATCTGACCCCTGAACCTCATCTTGATCCAAGAAGTAAAAGGAAGGATTTTAATTATTTAATTATTTATTTAAACACTAAACACATGTTAAAATATTAATCAATATATTCAGAATAGCTATTATTTAACAATTAAAGTTTGAGAATCAGTGGTGCATTTCCAGGAATTTTATGTATTCACATAAATTTCTTGAGCAATTATTTAAAATGTTAATGTTTCTTTGTTGTTAACCTCTCAGTTTCATAATGCCATCATCTGATTTTAGTTGTACGAGTAAAAGTTTCCTATCCTCTAAAGGTTTAATATTCTAGTTATCAATGAACTCTATGTTGTGTGTAATATGAAAGTTGGGGAATTGAAAAGAGGTCTTTAAAAAGTTCATGCAGGGACTAGCAGTTGGCATAATGCCTATGTTGCTGGATGAGACAATATTGAAGATGATATCTGCAATGGTAAACCATGTGCATCAATTTGTGAGGAAAAAAGTAATTTGACAATTGACAGTCAAATCAACAGCCAAAACCATAAACATCTCAACTGGTTCAGCTCACACAATTCCAAAAGAAAAATCAAAGCTGAGCAAACCTTCTGCTCCATGGGTGCCTAAACTGTTGTGCCCACATGAGCTGCAGACAAAAGCAGCACTTTCAATGGAAATGTTAAAGTGAGATTAAGAGCCCAAAACATTTCCATGAAGAATTACTACTGAAATGACACATGACAAAAATGCATATATTGGAGATCCATTCTAGACCTAGATTTCTGGATCAGAAACTCTGGTGTGGAGGATAGTTATCTGTATGTTAAAAACCTTCCAAGATGAGTAATTTTTTTTTTAGAGGTTTTTGCTATAGGGCACATGAGCTGCTCACCAGAAAGACAGAGAGAGACAGAGAGACAGAAAGCGAGAAATCACCCCCCGGGGGGGGATGGCCATGCTGCAATCCCTTCTCCTCCATTCTCCTCTCTGGATCTTGGGCATACATGCACACACGCCCGGTGTGAGTTTAAGCCACCAGGTCCGGGACTCGAACCGTGGTCGACTACATGGGAGTCCAGTGACATAGCCATTATGCCAGCTGCTGGTCCCAAGTAATTCTGATGTACTCTTTAGTTTGAGAACCACTAGTTGAGACTAAATATTTTTATTTTCTTTTTTTTTTTATTATCATCATATTCTTCTTTATATTACATTGAATTACATATAACTTTACATTGTATTACATTACTTTTTCAAAAGGGAATGCCGTGCATGTCAGTCAGTACAGAGACATTAATCTCCCCGCTTCAACATTCAATATCTTTTCTATGTTTTCCCCAATCATTATTATTATTCTAATTATTTTTTAAGACAGTCCATCGCTATTTCTCATGTTGCTTGTACAAATACTTTGCCCATCATGAAATACTTCTCAGACAAATCCAGTTGAGAATACTATACATGTCAACATCAACAGTTAATAAGCCATATCTGTTTCTCACTAATGTCCTGCCTCTCTATTGTTCATTTGTTATCTTTCTCTATCCTCTTCTCTTCACTTCCCCCATTCCACACTGTCCTATTCTCATTAAGTACCTTCACTGCTTTTATGTCCTCCAATTTTTTTTCACTATCATAGAATGCTGATAGTCGGTATATATTGAGTGGATACATACAATATCTTTCTTTCATATCCTGGCTTACTTCACTCAGCAATATATCCTCCGTATCTGACCACTTTCTATCAAATTCCAGGGCCTTGTTATTTTTTATGGCTGAGTAGTATTCCATAGAGTATATATACCACACTTTTCCAATCCATTCATCAGTTTGTGGACATTTAGGTTGGTTCCATGTCTTGGCAATTGTGAATAATGCTGCAATGAACATTGATGTGCAAGCACTTTTCTGACTGAGCGTTCTCCTGTCTTTTGGGTAAATACCCAGAAGTGGGATTACTGGATCGAATGGTAGTTCTATTTGTAGATCTTTGAGGAACCTCCATATTGTTCTCCACAGTGGTTGAACTAGTTTACATTCCCACCAACAGTGTAGGAGGGTTCCCTTTTCACCACATCCCCGCCAACACTTATCACTTTTTATATTCTTAATCTTTGCCATTCTGACAGGGGTTAGGTGGTATCTCATTGTGGTTTTTATCTGCATCTCCCTTATGATGAGGGATGTTGAGCATTTCCTCATATGCTTTTTGGCTATTCGTATGTCTTCCTTAGAGAGACTTTTGTTCAGCTCATTTTCCCACCTTTTAATTGGGTTAATCATTTTTTTTCGCATAAGGCACTTGAGTTCCCTATGTATTCTGGTTATCAGTCCCTTGTCTGAGGCATATTTAACAAAAATATTTTCCCATTCTGAGGGTTGTCGGTTCACACTTGTTACTGTGTCCTTTGCTGTGCAGAAACTTCTTAGTCTAATATAGTCCCACTTGTCTATTTTAGGGATTATTGCCTGTGCCTTGGGAGTCTTATTTAAGAAGTCTTTGCCTACTCCAATGTCCCCCAGAGTTTCCCCAGCATTTTCCACCAGTAGTTTTATTGTTTGAGGTTTTAGGTTAAGATCTTTGATCCATTTTGAGTTGACTGTTGTTAGTGGTGAAAGATGGGGGTTCAGTTTCATCTTTCTGCAGGTGGATACCCAGTTTTTCCAGCACCATTTACTAAAGATGTTTTCCTTTTCCCAATGGATTGACTGATATCCTTTGTCAAAGATCAGTTGGCTGTAAGCTTTGGGGGTTATTTCTGGGGTCTCTATTCTCTTCCATTGGTCCACATGTCTGTTTTTATGCCAATACCATGCTGTTTTGATGACCACAGCTTTATAGTATATCTTGGGATCAGGGAGTGATATGCCTCCTACTCCACTCTTCTTGCGCAGGATTGCTTTTGCAATACGAGGTCTTTTATGGTTCCAGACAAATTCTATGATTGCCCTTTCTAGATCTCTGAAGAATATCTCTGGTATTTCGATTGGAATTGCATTAAACATGTAGATTAATTTGGGTAGAATTGCCATTTTGATTATGTTAATTCTTCCAATCCAGGAGCATGGGATATCCTTCCACTTTTTTATGTCACTTTCAATGTCTCTTTTAAGATTTTCGTAGTTTTCTTTATAAAGATCTTTGACTTTCTTAGTTAGGTTTATCCCTAGGTATCTTATACACCTTGTGGCTACGGTGAAAGGGATTCCTTTCTTCAGCTCTGCTTCGTTCAACTTGTTGTTCATAAATAGAAATGCTATAGATTTTTGGATATTGATTTTGTATCCTGCCACTTTACTGTATTCACTTATTACTTCAAGCAGTTTTTTCATGGATACCTTTGGGTCTTCTAAGTATACCATCATGTCATCTGCAAATAAAGATATTTTCAATTCTTCTTTGCCTATTCGAATGCCTTTAATATTGTTCTCTTCTCTGATTGCAATAGCTAAGACTTCCAGTACTATATTAAAGAGCAGTGGAGAAAGTGGGCAGCCCTGCCTAGTACCTGTTTTCAGTGGAAAAGCTTTCAGCTTTTCCCCATTCAGTATAATGTTAGCTGTAGGTTTTTCATAGATGGCTTTTATTGTGTTGAGAAATGACCCTTCTATACCAATCTTACTGAGAGTCTTAATCATAAAAGGATGCTGTATTTTATCAAATGCTTTCTCCGCATCAATTGAGATGATCATATGGTTTTTATCTTTCTTTCTGTTAATGTGGTGTATTACATTTATGGTCTTGCGTATATTGAACCATCCTTGCTTCCCTGGTATAAAGCCTACCTGATCGTGATGAATGATCTTTGTTATATGTTGTTGGATACGATTTGCGAGTATTTTGTTGAGAATTTTCGCATCTATATTCATCAATGATATTGGTCTGTAGTTTTCCTTTTTTGTCATATCCTTATCTGTTTTGGGGATGAGGATGATGGAGGCTTCATAAAATGAATTTGGAAGGTTTCCTTCCTTTTGAATCTTTAGAAATAATTTTAGTAGGATAGGGGTTAACTCTTCCTTAAAAGTTTTGTAGAATTCACAAGTGAAGCCATCTGGGCCTGGGCTTTTCTTTGTTGGGAGGTTATTTATTACTGATTCAATCTCCTGGCTTGTTATAGGTCTATTCAGGTTCTCTATGTCTTCCTGATCCAATCTTGGTAGATTATATGCATCCAGGAATTTGTCCATCTCCTCCAGGTTATCTTGTTTGTTGGCGTAAAGTTGCTCATAGTATCCTCTAATGATATTTTGTATTTCTGCTGTGTCTGTGGTAATATTGCCTGTTTCATCACATATTTGATTAATCTGGTTTCTTTCTTTCTTCTTCTTAATCAGTCTAGCCAATGGTGTGTCGATCTTGTTAGTCTTTTCAAAGAACCAGCTTTTGCTTTCATTTATTTTCTGTATGGTTCGTTTATTTTCTATTTCATTTATTTCTGCTCGAACCTTTATTATTTCTTTTCGCCTGGCATTTTGGGGATTTGTTTGTTGTTGTTTTTCCAATTCTCTGAGGCATGATGATAAGTTATCTAGTTGCCATCTTTCTGTCCTTTTCTTATGTGCACTAATTGCTATGAATTTTCCTCTTATGACTGCTTTTGCTGTGTCCCATAGATTCTGGACACTTGTGTACTCATTATCATTAGTTTCCATAAATTTTTTTATTTCAGCCTTAATTTCTTCAGTAGTGAAGAAGTCATTCAGAAGTAGGTTGTTCAGTTTCCATGTGTTCGTGTATTTTCGGGGTTGTGTCTTGAAATTAATCTTGAGTTTAATTCCATCATGGTCAGAGAAGATGCTGGGTACAGTTTCTATGCCTTTGAATCTATAAAGGCTTGATTTGTGTCCTAATATATGATCTATCTTTGAAAAGGTTCCATGTCGGGGTGAGAAAAATGTATATGTTGTGGATGTAGGGTGGAAAGTTCTATAGATATCTGTCAAGCCCATTCCATTTATAGTATCATTTAAGTCCTGTATCTCTCTATTTATTTTCTGTCTAGAAGATCTGTCTATAGGAGATAATGGGGTGTTGAGATCTCCAACAATTATAGTATTTCTCCCTATCTCTCCTTTTAGCTCCAACAGTCTTTCCTTCACATATTTAGGCGCACCTGAGTTGGGTGCATAGATATTTATAAGGGTTATGTCTTCTTGCTGGATTACCCCATTTACTATTATATAATGCCCTTCTTTGTCTCTTCTTACAGTCTTTGTCTTGAAATCTATTTTGTCTGAGATCAATATCGCTACTCCAGCCTTTTTTTGATTTCCATTTGCATGGAGTATCTTTTTCCAGCCCTTGACTTTTAGTCTATGTATGTCTTTATCCATAAGGTGAGTTTCTTGTAGGCAACAGATAGAGGGTTTCTGTTTTCTTATCCAGTCAGCCAGTCTATGTCTCTTTACTGGAGAATTTAATCCATTGACATTCAATGTAATTATCGATATTTCCGTACCTGATCCTATCATTAAGTGAGCCATTTTCTTGGTTGCTCTTTGTTCTCGTATAACTGTCTCTGATTTTTTAGTTTTCCTGGTATAATACTCCCTTCAGAACCTCTTGAAGAGCTGGTCTGGAGTTGGTAAATTCCTTCAAATTTTGTTTATTCGAGAATATTTTTATCTTTTTTTCCCATATGAAAGATAATTTTGCCGGGTATAATATTCTTGGTTGAAATTGTTTTTCACTCAACACTTTTACTATGCTTCCCCATTCTTTCCTTTCTTGCATTGTTTCCGCCGAAAGATCTGATGTTAGCCTGATGGGGTGACCTTTGTAAGTAACCTGGCGTTTCCCTCTTGCCAACTTTAGTATCTTGTCTTTGTCTGTTGTTTTTGCCAGTCTGGCTATAATGTGCCTTGGAGAGGATCTTCTTGGGTTGATTCTACCCGGGGTCCTATGTATTTCCTGGGTCTGGATATTTGAGTGCCTTTCTAGATTTGGAAAGTTTTCTTCCAGGATCTCATGGAATAAATTATCTAGGCCCTTATTATTTTCTTCCTCTTCTGGAATACCTATTATCCGGATGTTGGGGCGCTTGATAGTATCCAGTATTCCTCGTATATTATCCTCATTTTTCATGGTTGTTTTCTCAATCTTCTTGATGCTTTTTTCTAGGTCAGATGTTTTGTCTTCTACGTTAGATATTCGATCTTCTGCCTGGTCTAACCTACTTTTAATACTTTCAAGGGAGGTTTTGATTTCCTGTATCACATTCTTCATTCCTAGAAGTTCCATCTGGTTCTTGTTTAAGGTATCCATTTCTTCTTTCAAGTCATTGAAGGACTTCCTCATCTCCTGGAGCTCCTTGTCTCTTTTCTCTTCCATCTCAGTTAGTTTGGTCACTACAAATAATCTGAATTCCTTATCAGACATGTCCACGACGTCCATTGTATTGACTGTGGGTGATGTAGGCTTGATGATTTCCCTTGAGGGAGAGGCCTTTTGTTGGTTGCTCATATTTCTGGAGCCTCTGCGATTGTTCTTAGTCATTAGGTATTCTATATGTTTCTTCCTAACTGATTGTTAATAGTTGTACAGGCTTAGAAAATTGATGATTTCCCTTATGGTTGGCCTACCTGTTGCTCACAATTACCATTAAATGTTGCCACTACCCTGGATGGCCCAAAGTCCTCACTGTCTATAAGGACAGGTGAGCCTACAATTGACTGAATAAGCAACACCCCAAGAGCAAAGAAAAACAAACTGAAAAAAGGAAATCGCGCGGCGCGCTTACGCGCCGCGCGCTATTAAAATCACCAGAACTCAGAGTCCAAAGGCTAGTGGGAAAGTGTCAGAAGATGAGTGACAGGACCAGGTTGGTCAGGTCTGGAGCCTGAGTCCGCCTGGTGCCCGGAACTGCTGGCCGGCTCGATCCAGATTGCGGGTGGGGTGGGGTGGGAGTTCGCCTTAAAGTCCCAGACAACCAACCTGGGGTCCAAGGAGGAGAAACGGTGGGGATGCGTGGAGATTCGGAAAGGTCGGGCCTGCAGCCTCAGTCCGCCTGGTGCCCGGAACTGCTGGCCGGCTCGATCCGGATTGCGGGTGGGGTGGGGTGGGAGTTCGCCTTAAAGTCCCAGACAACCAACCTGGGGTCCAAGGAGGAGAAACGGTGGGGATGCGTGGAGATTCGGAAAGGTCGGGCCTGCAGCCTGAGTCGCCTGGTGCCCGGAACTGCTGGCCGGCTCGATCCGGATTGCGGGTGGGGTGGGGTGGGAGTTCGCCTTAAAGTCCCAGACAACCAACCTGGGGTCCAAGGAGGAGAAACGGTGGGGATGCGTGGAGCGAGACTAAATATTAACATTGTCTTTACCATAATGTTCAATGAATGCCTATACTACAGTGGATATTTCATAATTCTATGACCAATGGAATCTTCTCTCTCTCTAGGATCCTGCCATTTCAGTGAACAAATTAGGCTGCCCATATTGTTTTTTCACTGCTCTGACATTTATTACAGCAACAAAATCATGTGATATTGGTTAGTTACCATCAATTGCACAGAGAAAGTGCTAAATTAATGGTCATCAAACTTATATTAAATAATGTAAAAACTTTAACAAAAGACCTTCAAAATTTACTGGTATTAATACTTACAAAATGGCAGTGTAAAAATGAATTTTTTTTTTTAGAGTTTGTTTCTTTCTTCCATGTGTGAAAGGGACAAGGAGAGAGAAAGAAAAAGGAAGGCTCCCCTAACAGGGTCTTTACATTGGCTATCCATTTCATATCAGCCAGCCCAGATCATAGGCATATGCATGCCTAGTATGCTCAGGAAGGTCTTCTGAGCTGAAGCCAGAACCTTCCCATGTGAGTCAGCCTCTAGAGTGTTGTACTACTGCTGCATCAACACGCAACCCAGAATTATTACTATTTTTTTAATTGCCAGGGGATATGTATGTTTATATGTGGGAGAGAGAAAAAGGGAGAAAGAGCCCACTGCACCTCCACCTTGCCCCCAAATAAGGCATGGCCACAGTGCAATCCCTTTTCTTCCGTTTGCCCATCTCATCAAAATCTTGGACCCACACACACTTGCAGCTCAGCTAATTTTACAAGTCATTGAGGCTGGGACTCAAATCATGGGGTCAGCCATGTGGGATCCAGTGCCCTTAAAACCCAGGCCACAGGCTGAACTTCAATTAATGTATTAAATCGATGATTGAATCTCTACTATGTTGAAGTCTTTAGGGAAGAGTTTGCAAAGTTAGGTAATGTGACATTATTGCTACTCTTAATATCTTAGAATATGAATTACTTATGCATAACTCTATAATGTGAGGCAGTATGTGAAATTCTATAAGGGAGAAAATTATACTATATGAATTCAAAAGCAGGAGACACCTGGTATGGGCCTTCTGAGCTGTTTTGTGTTGAGACTGCCATTTGAACAAAGGCTGATAAACCTAAAGAGTGAAGTACGTAGTGGACTAGGGTTGCAGAGAGGAAGACATACGCAGAGAAAAGAGAAGAAAATCTAGCACTCTGTTTCTAAAGAGAGTGAGAATGAGGGTTATTATTAGTCAAGGATGTGCCTAAAATACTTAGAGACATAGCTCATAACTTATTTTAAGGACTTAGATAAGATGATAAGGAATACAGTATAAACTGATGGATTATTGAGAGCTTTGAGAGTGAAAACATGTGAGTCAATTAAATCTATATATTTAAAAAGCCACAAATCCATTATCAATATATCGATTGGAAGAACACATAATTTGAGACAGGTTAAATAATTAGAAATTTTATCTAATCCTGATCCCAAAGCAAGAGAAGGAAGGGGTTTGGGTAAGAAAAAGAGAGAGAATTTAAGTGAGAAGCACTGACCTAGCCTCTAAGATGTAAGGCAAATATTCAGAGTATTGAAAAATAATGAAGGAAGAGTGTTTTAAGTGGTAGAAGGACAATGTTTAAGAGAGGAGAAATGATTACTTTATTAAGAGACATGCTGGTGTTGCTTAGTTTGGGGAACTGGCAGGAAAAGAAGCTGGCAAATTATAACTTGAACTTGGGAGAATGGTTGAAACATATAGAGGATATGTCAACCACCTTCTTGGTGTTCTCTGATACCACAAAAGGAAAACACTTTCCAATTTTATATATATATATATAGAGAGATTTCTCTCTCTCTCTCTCTCTCTCTATCTATCTATCTATCTATCTATATATATATATGTGTGTGTGTGTGTGTGTGTGTGTGTGTGTGTGTATGGACATGTGTATCTCTAGATAGATATAGATATAGATAGATACAGATATAGATATAGATATAGATATATATAGCTATATGGCCCATACACTCACTGGAGAGAGAGAAACTAAGACAGAGAGAGAAAGTGAGAAATCACTCTCATGGCAGACGGCCAAGCAGCAGACCCTTCTCTATTGTCTTTCTAGGATTTGGGGCATGCATGCACACATGCCCAGTGTTATGTTCAAGCCACTGGGTCCAGGACTCAAATTGCAGTTGGTTATGTGGGAGTCCAGTACTTTAACCACCACACCAAATGCTGGCTCCACCAGATGGGTTTTTAATAATTAACTTATTCCTTTAACAACTACATATTGAACTCATTTGTTATATACCAAGTACTATTCAAGGTACTGCTGATATAGCAGTAAACAGAACATTAGTTCTTCTCGATAGCTAGTAAGAACAATAACATTATTATTAATATTATTAGAAGAATATACATAGAAGTTATTTCTGTGTTTCCAATTAAAAGTTTAACATTTGATTTGTCCCTGCTATAGCTTTCTAGAGCTACCTATTTTCAATTTGATTTATTGATCCAAATTATCCTCTTAATTAATTTTTATATATTTAAAATAGCCCAGCCGTTTTCTGCAATACTAATTCCCAGACTGAATCTGATATCATCTGAAAAATTATTTTAAAATTTCCCAATGTTCCCTAACATTTATGATAGAATTAATAATGCCTGTATACCAAACTCTCGGTTTTTATGGGTAGCATAATTATAATTGGCAAGAAAAATGTAATGAAAAAAATCTGTCCATTTCTTGGTAAACTATTGCTCATAACTTGGCTTTCTTGAACAAAAATGTTCATGTTTTATTTAATTTGATATTTTTGAAAAAGGAATGAAACCAAAAAGGAAAAGAGACAGAGATCTCAAGCTGTTGGACTTTGAAGTTTTGGCAGAGAATTATTTTCTGTGAAAAAAAAGGTTGGATGAGAATTCAAAACATCCACCTCTTTAGCCCTATTCAGGTTTCCATAATGCCGCTTCGGAGAACACAAAACAATGAAGGACCTAAGCTTATCCTACTGAGAAACATCATTTGAAATGTTGGCATGCAAGCGGAGAGAATTCTGCTGACCCCTGTGTACATCTAAACCCCTCACTCTCCTTCGTAGACCTCAATCACTATCATTTCTATGAAACCAGAAGAATTCTCGGCATTGATATGCAAATGAATACACCAACAGTAGTCACAGTATTCATTTTCCATGTGCTCTGCAAGCCAGATTCTGAAAGGCTTCCAATAAGTTAATACATAACACTGTCAACGAATTGGACTAAAAACAGGCAATGAGCTTCACATACACTTGAGTACTTTGTAAAGACCTTGACTTATTCCTGATGATTGTTTTAAGTTTGTTAAATGCCACCGAAGGTTTTGGTTTGGTTTTGTTTTTATTTTTTAGTGGACGAAATGGTAGTGAGGCAGAATGAAATGTTTAAAATCTTCGTTTCAATTTATGCTCTTTCAAATCACTTAAAATGTATGGCGTCGTTGACATGTGAGCTGTAAGATCACATGGAACAGTTTGGCCATGTTTTGTGAGTGAATTTCTTTTTTAGCAGAGCAATTAAATTGTCTTTCCAGTACAGACTATTCTCCTTGCCTAGATGCCTGTTTCATGACTCTCTTCTGAGAGTAATGAAAATTGAAATGGGATACAGATTATGATAATGGAACTTAAAAGGAAGGGAAGCAGAAGGAATTTACTCTTCTCCTTTTCTATTTTCCTTCTCCTAATTCTTAAGGTAATTACAAGACTCTGGAGATGTGAACATCTTTATTATCTATGCAAAACGCCATCTGCTGGAAGCATATTTTGCAAACCTGCAGGGCCTGGATATGAGAAAAACCGATTTAGTAGAAGTGATGCTTTGTTGTACCGTTCCTTTACTCAAGTGCCAGACTTTCCTTAGGTGTCCCAAGAGTTCTGTTTCTAAGAAACTAAAAGGGAAGTGGGAAGTGTTCAGAAAGAGATTTGATTTTATCCAGGCCCCACTGTCATTTTCTCTTTTTACTAATGTTCTAGAGCAGGGTAGAATTTCTAGATTCGTTAATTGTCCCTGCTATCATATTAAGAGCATTTCTTCAATCGTTTGTGAATCCAAACAAATCAAATAACTGAGTGGCTAACAAAAGACCAGTCATTCAGCAAGCACTAAGTAAGCTCTTACTGTTTGTCGGGCAACTTGGCCAAGTGCTGACGATACAAAGAAAGAAACGCACAGGTGCACACATTCTTGTGTGTGTTATCTCCTTTCACCCCAAACATTCTGTTCTCTAAAACTTACTACTTAGATCAGCAGAGCATATGCAATAACTCCTTGAAACTTAAAATTAGCGTGATAGGGGCGAGCAGGTAGCATGGTGAATGTGATGCTGGACTTCCACATGGCCAACTCCGGTATGAGTCCTGGACCTGGCAGCTTGCTTTCTCACTTTCTCTCTCTCTCTCATCAAATTATAATAATAATAATAAATAATGAATAAAATTAAATGCAATAATTCTTTTAAAAAACCTCAAGTGATAAGAGGGTGTCCTTTTATACTTAGCTTGACTTTTACAAAAAAGTAATTTTACATTTTTCCTACCTTATTATACCTCTATTTAATTATTCATTCCTGTGAAGCTTTCTATTTTTTCTTTTTTCCATAAGTGTTTTTCCTCTGACAGGATTTCTCTACTCTATTTGCTATCAATCTTGTTCATTTTCTTCTTTCTCTTCCTTTTTTCCTTCATATCTCAATCTTATATTTTTCTTTCTTCATTGTATATGAAACCATTCAGTTTGAAGTCATATCAGTTGTAGGAAGTCCAAAACCAAGTTAAAGTCAACTGTTACTTCTGTAATGTAATTTATCATGATTAGGATCTTGGAGACTTACCAAGCTTAGCATTTGAAAATTCTCTGTCTCAGGCCATATTCTCTGTCTTCCTTGGGTCCAGCCATATAGGTATCTTGTAGGTTCTGCAGCCCAATGCTCTTCTCATAATCATCCTAGATACTAAAGAGAGCTTCAAACAGGTAAAATTCTTAATAATCTATGGAGATATGTGAAAGCCTAGAGTTATTAACATAAATATGTAAAATAAGCTTTCAATACCAGAACTAATTGAGCCTGGCAGAGATTTTGGTTATCGACAATTTACCCGCATAAATAACAATGGTAGAGAATGGACAGCTTCTGTTTACATTTTGATTCATGGAAGAAAAGTGGTTTTGTCATCTATATGTGAACTTAATATTAAAGATTAAAAAAATAAAAAGCATGTATGAAACTATAAAAAAAATTAAGTCTGAGTTCAAAGGTGAAAGTAGCCTGGCTTTGCTCAGTGTTATTAGGAAGAAGGAAAACAAATGTGAAATTCAGGGCCTAAGGAACTGAAAATATTTCTCTCTGATCCCAATGTTTCAGAGAAAAGGGTGTGTGTGTGTGTGTGTGTGTGTATATGTGTGTATGTGTATCTTGGTCAGTGTTTTTGTCCATTCTATTGCTTATGAACTGAATACTTGAGACTGAATAATTAAAAAAAAAATAGAAGTTTACTTAGCTCACTGTTTTAGAGGTCAAAGTCAAGGGACTGCATCTGGAAAGGGTCTTCTTGATTATGGGGATTGTCTGCAGAAATTCAAGGCAATTTAAGACCTCACATTGCGAGACAGAAAAAGAGTAGAACTTGTTTATCTGTCTCATTATTTGTCCTTAGAAAGTCACCAGGATTCAATCATAGGGACCCCACCTGATAACCTGACTTAATACTGATGTCTTCCCAAAGGCCCTACCTTTCAATATCATAATTAGATTGAGTGTTCACTCTTTTATCTTACTGTAACCAAATTTCTATGCATAAATGTTGGGAGACACAGTCAAACAATAGCAGTCAAGAAGGACCAAGAAACAAAGTATAGTAACAAAGTACCATTAACTGAAAGGCTTAAGCAACAGAAATTTATTGTCTCACAATTCTGGCATCTGGAAGTCCAATTGCAAGGCGTTGGCAGAGTTGGTTCCTTCTGAGCACACTGAGGGAGAACTTTCTTCCACCTTGTCTCCCATCTTCTGGTGGTTGGCTGCAATCTTCTGTGTTCCTTGGATTCTGCTTTATCACCCCGATTTCTGTCTTCATCTTCACGTAGTGTTCTCTCTGTGTGCATACCTGTGTCCAAGTTTCCTCTTTTAAGACCAGTCATAATTGAGTAGAGTCCCAGTCTACTACAGTATGACTTTGTCTTAATTAATTATATCCACAACAACTCCATTTCCAAGTAAGATCACATTCTAAGCTACTGGAAGTACTTCAACATAGAAATTTTGAGGGCACAATTCAGACCTCACCGTATGTAGATATCCATTCAACCATTAAAATCCAGCCTTATAAGCTTGAAATACGCCTAAGATGTTATCACTTAGCAAAGTAAAAGAAGCTTGGAACTCATTTAAATATACTGACTAATCTTACTTCAAAGTACTATCTGGGGCAGCTCATGGTCTGATAGTTAAAGCAGCTAGATCCTACATGACTGACATCATAGTTCAAATCCCAGGCCCTGTATCTTGAAAAACACACCAGGCACATGCATGTACATGCCCAAAATCCTGAAAAAAGGGGGAAATGGAGAAAAAAGTATTGCAGCATGATCATGCCTTATGGGGGGGGGGACTTTTTAATTGACAATGTGTCAATTTATACGTGAAAGTCATTAGTATCAAGAGCATAACTGAGAATGGAAATGTACTATATGTGAGTAGGTACACATAATGATTCACAACCATGAACACATCCAAAATCTACATCAGTAAACTAATTAGACTGCATTAAAGCTTGTGAAGCATAATTAAAAATTATATTTGTCTCTTTTTCTGATATCACAGTCATTGCCTAAAACTTGTTGGTGTATCAAATGTATTTGTAAAATATTGAGCTTTGTTCTTAGTCCTTCTGAACTATTAACTGCTGAGGAATTCTGTTAGAAATAATGCCTTTGTTAAAGTATTTACCTCCCCACAGTAAACACTATTTTATAATTACTGTTTGAAAGCATTCTTCTATAAATTTAAAGTAAACTTAGCATTTCAATTTACAAGTATCTATAAGTGAGTTCTATATATAACATTTTATATATACAAATTATCCAAAGGAAATATATATGAAATTTATTTATATGTAATTATTATATATTTTATACAGAAAGTGTTTAATATAGAAAATAATAAAATATATAATATATGCAAAACATCCATATATTCTAAGTTACCTTATCTGATTTTAATTTTAAATTACCTTCTTTTTAATAATAAATACACACTTGATAATAAGGCAGATGCAAAAACTCACCTTTATAAGAATTATGATGAGTAGGTGGCTGAAGATAAATATTTATTGTGCTCCAGGAATAATTCAAATAGATTTTCGTACGTTTGAACAGTCACTTTCTACCTAACAAATGCTTCATGGTTAGAGCTAATTATAGTTGTTGAAGTTCTATGACAACCAATAGACTAATGCCCATTATTAACCAGATAACAATCAATATTAACCTGTAGGCTGGCTAATGTTGAGGTTTTATTATACATAAATATTCTGTGGATGTGGGAATACACCTTCTCAGTCTTTAATGTGACTTCCCTAATTGATTAAGAGAACAAAATGTGAAAACAAAATCTTCAAACATTAAAAGAAAAGCTTCCATGAGGTTTAATGTTGGACACAAGCCCATTATTTGAACAGTGATTTCCAGAAATGCACAGATCCCTTCTCTTCCTTGTAAATGAGTCATATTCCAAGATTGCACTTGAAGGCAAGTGATCTAGAATGTGAAATATTTTCTCTATCTTTTTGTTAAGTTTTAAGTAATTAGATTTTGAAGCATTCTAAATCTCATTTAATCATAATAAGTCTAAAAGTA
This sequence comes from Tupaia tana, assembly GCA_026018925.1. NCBI lineage: Eukaryota > Metazoa > Chordata > Mammalia > Scandentia > Tupaiidae > Tupaia > Tupaia tana. The sequence goes on along the minus strand of JAKSZU010000013.1, from coordinate 43,729,005 downwards.
CAGTGAGGTACAACCTATATTAGGACCAGAATTTTGACTTGAATATCTAGGTTGTTATATCTAGTGCTTTCTTTGTTTTTTAATTTTTCTTATTTTCAAAGGGTGCATTCTTTCATGAGAGAGAGACACAAACACACACATGCACCCAGAAAAAAAGATGGAGGAAAGAGAGAAAACGAGCACTCCCTATATTTTATGGCCACGCCACAATCCCTTCTCCTCTGTTTCTCCTTTGGGATTTTGGACATGCACACACACACACATGCCTGGCATGTTTTTCAAACCACTAGGGCCAGATTCAAGCCAGTCAGTTGTCCATGTGGGACCCAGTTCCCTTAAGTACCATGTCACTGGCTGGCCCAAGAGTTTTCATGCTTTATGGATTGTGAAGATTTGATGATGTGTAAAAAACGGCTTGATAATTCTCAGCCAGGAAGGTCTGGTCAAGCAAATCCCAACTCCATCCTCAAGCTATCTACTTATTGATTCTATCATAATCGTTTGTGAGTGTTTTCCATCTTCCAAACACTGATAAACACAAATGATAAAGAAACAACCAAGCAAGCAAGTAAATCAAAAACACGAGTCTATCTTTTTTGAAGTTGTTAAGAGTTAGGAGAAGGAGCGAGCAATTTATAACATACTGTGCTGATGCAAGATGAAAGATGTGGACAGGACTCAAAGCAACAATGAGTTCCACTGCTCTGGAAGTGAATGGTAGTTAAGTAATGAGTAAGGAACTTGTAAGCTAAATCTTGAATAGTTTAATCATACAGGAATTGTACAAGAAATTTAAAAGGTTATTGGGAACAGAAGAATATTTTATAAAGTTGAAATAGACAATAGTACTTATTGAAATAACTCCTGTCCTGCATCCCTGAGGAATGTCTGACCATTAATTTATGTTTTTGTATAATCCTTTAGAACATCCAATAGTATTCTTGATCTTTCATTATTTTAACAGCTTTGTGGAAACTATAACTCTCTATTTCTCGTACTGTTTTTCTATGAAGTAGTTCTTGACATGCAATTTCACATCTTTTCAAATCATACTAGGCCAGAGATGATGGTAGTAGTAAACAAGTCTGCATAAATGATTTCCACAAAAAATATTTGCAGATATGATGGAAAAATCTTTTTGACAAACTAAAATATTAGCTACCATTTTACAAATTTTATTGTCACCTTCCCACATGGTAGTCGGTGTTGAGCTTGATAACGTGTGAAAGTATATGTGGATGTTCTCCTTGTCTATTGGTTAATGGGACAGAATTTTGGTAGGTTGGACAAGTATATTTATGTTTTATCAATCCTCCATTACAAAACATATATTCTTTAATCAATTTCTTGTCCTAACTATTTATATTAATTGAAAAGTCATAAATGTTGAAACATTTTCTACTCATTCTATGAGTGATAAATATATACAGGGAATTAGTTACAATGAAAAAACATAAGTTCTCATTTAAACTGGCCTCCACCACACATCACCATCCCCCCCCCCCCCCCACACACACACACACATGAGGTTTATGTCAGGCTGAGAAAATTGACTTTTGGCAACATTTCTTCTGTAAAATGGTATCTTTGTTTTTTGGAGAGGTTTTCGCTATAGGGCGTGTACGCTCGCCAGACAGAGAGAGACAGACAGAGAGACAGAAAGCGAGAAATCACCCCCCGGGGGGATGGCCATGCCACAATCCCTTCTCCTCCATTCTCCTCTGGGGATCTTGGGCACGCACACACACATGCCCGGCGTGAGTTTTAAGCCACCGAGTCCGGGACGTGAACCGTGGTCGACTATGTGGGAGTCCAGCAACATAGCCATTACGCTAACTGCTGGTCCCCTCTTCTGTAAAATGGAAACATGGCTGGCTTCCAAGGCACGTGAACAGTGTAGTCACACAGGGCCCAGTGCAAAGCCTTTGGAGTTTAATGCTCTCTGGTTATGATCTCCAAATATGTGATGATTTTATGTTTGAATTTGTTCTTAATCAGTGAGGTCATTTGGGAAATGGAGCATGTTCCAAGTGCTTGGAGCCTCACTTATGTGCTGTGCCACCTCCTGCAGGTTCTTGGCCATTCTCAGTTCTGGGATGGCTTCTCAGCAGCCTCCCCATACTCAGCTTCCCCTTCACTTACCCCTTTGCTATCACTGTACAAACCTGCACCTGGGGAGGCAACTGGAGGAAGACCTAATCTATACTTCTGTGCTCTGTTTCAGTGGGAACCGAGGCATGGACACAGGGCAGGGTGGGGTTGGGCATTGTCATATGGCATTTTAGAATAGGGCAAGACAGTGGCCACCCAACCCTGGGCCAGCAGCCACCTTTTCAGCAGGTGACTTGGCAGATGCCTCATTTCCCCTTTTCTTCCAGGTACAAGGTGCATCTCAACAGGAAAATGTAGTGCCATTAGGGCCATCTATCAATCATGGGTTCCCCTATCCACCAAGGAGGGGGTGCTGACTTCATACTCTAGGTGAGGCTCCACATTTTCATCTGCACACTAGAGCATACCGATAAAATCTGTAACAGGTATTGAATGGAAATTATTCCAGCCTTAAACTGTAGTGGAAATTAGTTAAGATTCATATACAAACCTGGTATCATGTCTGACATCACATGAAATCATTCAGTAAAGTTACTGTTCTTTTCCAATGCTACATTCCTTTCCTTATTTTCTCCCATTGACTAAATTAACCATATTTATATTATGGGTATAAATTTCTTATTCTGATCCATGCTAACTCGGTTTCATGCATTACCTAAATTGAAAACTATGAATATAGGTTATCAAAGGGAAAATGGGACTGGATGGTAGAGAAGTGACAGAATGTGACATTCTGCAAAGCTAACCCACATAGGAGGTTTCAAGTTTGCATCCTGAGACCTCTCCGAGTATGCTGAGCATTTATATGCCTGTGACCTGGAGTTGACTGAGGATAGGAGATGATTACAGTTTTAGAACCCTGTTGGATTGTCTGTTTCTCTCTCTCTCTTTCTGCCTCTCACTTATGGAAGAATAGGTAGACTTATTTTTTTTTTTTAAGACAGGTTTTTTTTCCTATAGGTCACGTGTGCTTCCCAGAGAGACAGAGACAAAGAGACAGGAAGCAAGAAATCACCCCCCAGGGAGGATGACCATGTTACAATCCCTTCTCCTCTTTTCTCTCAGGATTTGGGGCACACATGCACACTGCCAAGTGTGATTCTCAAGCAGCCAGGTCCACTACTCAAACCATGGTGGAACCATGTGGGAGGAAAGCACCTTAACCACTATGCCACCTGCTGGCCCCTTGGTAGAATTTCTTTTTTAAAAAAAGCAAAGATGATGGGGTCAGCAGGTGGCGTAGTGTTTAGTGTGCTGGACTCCCACTGACTGACCAAGGTTCAAGTCTCAGACGTGGCAGCTTGAAAATCACACCAGGTACATGTGCATACATTCCTAAAATTTCAAGAGGAAAATGAAGAAAAAGGTATTGCAGGGACCAGCAGTTAACATAATGGCTATGTTGCTGGACTCCCATGTAGTGAACCGCAGTTCGAGTCCCAGACTCGGTGGCTTAAAAGTCATGCCGGGCATGTGTGCGTGCATGCCCAAGATTCCAAGAGGAGAATGGAAGAGAAGGGATTGCGGTGTGGCTATCCCCCCGGGGGGAGTGATTTCTCACTTTGCGTCTCTCTGTCTCTCTCTGTCTTTCTGGCATGCGCACACACCCTATAGTAAAACAAACAAACAAAAACCTTTCAAAAAAAGATATTGCAGTGTGGCCATCATCCCTGGGCAATGATTTCTCACTTCCTTCTTTCCTCTGTCTCTTTCTGGCAAGCACAGGTGTCTTATGGCAAAAAACTAAAACTAAAACTAAAACTAAGACAAAATTGCATATATATTGGATTTAGTTAATCCTTAAGAAATGCTCTTGTCATGGAACTATTAATCTTCAGTATGAATGTGATAGCTAATGGATGGGGTATTGTTCTTCTTGATCATATTTTTCTTGTTTCTAGACTCCTGTATTCAATCCCATTTGTAAAAAGAACGTGGAAGAGTTGATTCAGTTCTCAAAGTAATCAACCAGACAAGCAAGCTACGTGCCATAGCAGTCTCTATCTGTGTTGATATTCAGTTCACTCAAGCTCTCTACCTCTTAGCCAACAGAACCTGTGCCTACTCCCCCCTACCACCACCACCCCCCGTATGTCATCTTCCATGCTCTTACATCAGAAACAAAAGTTAACTTATTGGTTTAAAGTCGCTGAAGTTACTGGGCCAGCAGGTGACCTGGAGGTTATGGTTCTGGATCCCACATAGCCAGTTAGTTAGTTAGTGGCTTGAAAATCATGCTAGGCACAGGTGCCTTTGTACCCATGCTTCTGAGAGGAGAGGGAAGGAGAAGGGCTTGTGGTATGGCCACATCTCCCCTGGGGGGCTGATTCCTTACTATCTCTCTCTTTGTTGATTTCATGTTCCTTCATCTACTCAGATGGCTACATACGTTAAAGTTAGGAAATAAATTATTGTGTTTGGCAATTTCAGGTCTGTAAAACTACTTTGTTTTGCTTTATCAGTGTACTTAAAATTTATAACTCTGGCAACCACAAAATCTAGATTCTGTTTTTTAAAATTTGGGATCAACAAATGGCACAGAGGTTATGTCACTGGATCCCCCCCACCCATGGATAACCATGCTTTGAATCCTAGACCTGGTGGCTTGAAACAGACCTGGTGGCTTGAAACTCACCCTAGGCACATATGCGTGCATGCCCAAGATCCCAGGAGGAGAATGAAGGAGAAGGGACTGTGGTGTAGCCAATCCCCCTGGGAGGATGATTTCTCATTTTCCTTCTCACTGTGTCTCTCTCTCTTTGGTGAGTGTACACATCCTAAGGCAAAAAAAAAAAAAAAAAAAAAAAAAAAAATTAATGTCTCTTCATTATAAACTATTGAAATTTAATGAGTCATACTCAGTGTTATAATGTTGAGTGTTGAAGAAAATCATATGATAATTTAGAAAAATATTGCCTATGTAATTTCTCAAATTGACAATTTCTCCTGTTTACAAATAAGTTCTGGAAATAATCATACATCGGTATAAGTCTGTTCTATAATTCTAATCCACATAGATTATGTGTTGTATAAACTCCTTATTTGAAAAATATGTGTATTAATATCTATCTCAGGGTTGTTATAAATGGGTTTTGTAGGTAGTTCTTAGAATAATGTACACACTCAACAAACAGAGTTCTATAATAATTCTCAATATTTTATTAGTGGTATTATTCCCAAGAGACAAGTGAAATCCTCATGTAATGGACTTATCATTACATGAGGATTTCACCATTTATTGTTGCTCTGTTTAAAGGATAAGATTTAACCCATAATAATATTCAAATCACCTCAGTCACACACCATATCCTAATAGAGTTGTGTAGTAAGAAGTTTCTAGCCTACACAAGACATTGGAAAGCATAAATCAGTATGTGCTCATTCTGATGAAGCCTAATGTAAATAGATTAAATTGCTTATTTTTGTTGTATCTCTTTTCTAGGATTTGTAACATGTTTCTGTATGGGAACTTATTTTTATTACAAGTAAATAGCACTTTGCTTACGTAACCTAGTTTTTTTTTTGGTTTTTTTTTTTGTTTGTTTATTGGTTTTTGTTTTTTTTTTTTTTTTCACTCCTTCTTTTAATGAAATGAAGCAGATTAGCTACTATAGTAACCAAGACTTACAGGTTTAGAACACTACATGGTTATGACAGTTGGTCCAATATTAACTTGTATTTAGACATGACCTACATAGGGCAAGAAGGGTAATGGAAGAAGAGGAAAAAGGCTTAGTAGAAGATGATGAAGGAGATTGAATAGGGCAGTAATAATGTAAAGGGGGCTGGGCAAGCTCCGTGTCTTAGTGGTTAAGGCAGCTGGATTCCTCATGGCAGACTACATGGGCTGGGCAGCTTGAGAAATACGTTGGGTGCAAGTGCATATGTGCCCAAATCCCCGAGAGGAGGGAGAGATGAGGAGAAGGGATTGCAACGTGACCATTCTCCATTGGAGGTGTTTTCTCCCCTCTTCTCTGCCCCCTCAACCCTGCAAACCTGCAAGAACAAATGCTCTCTACCAGAGGAAGAGAGAGAGAGAGAGAGAGAATTAAAACAAAACAAAACAAAACAAAAAACTTCAAACAAACCCTCCCTCCCCACACACATTGTTCCTTATTATTACAGTTCATTCCCAGTCTTTTGCTTCTTTCCCTCCAGCTCAACATAAGGCCCTGACACAACCTTTCTGACCCTACCATTACTGTCTTCTACCAAACATAGACATGCACAACACATTTTTAACTTTTCTTGAGTTTTTTTCCCTAAAGCTTTGGAGAATAAGAATTGAAAGAGATGGCCCAGCTACTGTGGCATAATGGAACCCAGTGCCCCACAAGCTCAAAGTCACATGGCAGACCATGGGTTAGATCACCCTGGAAGTTTTATGGGTGCCCACAATCCTGAGGGCCTGGAGGATCAGGGAAGGGAGATTTGGTTGTGCTTTTGTCTCTCTTTCTCCTTTTTATGCTACCATAAAAAGAAATATCTAAAGATGTAGAGTCAATATCCTTCCTTATTCATTTTTTTTCTTTTTTAATCTGCTTTATTGTCACTTTGATGCACAAAATTATCACCTATTTTTATGAGCTACAGAACAATACCCATTAGGAACTAGATAAAGTCTTTTGAATGTGAGTTTTTTTTGAAATGGTATCTGCATTACCTCAGCAAAGTCTTTGACAAATCCTTTAAGGATTTTGTGCCTTGGAGTACTATGAAATAAATTAAGGGTATTAATATAGGTTTGAAAAAATGGTATGTGATAGTAAATAGGAAAAATATATTTTAAGCTATTCTCAAATGTCCATTAGTATCATTTTGTTACATTAAAATGGTTTGGCAGCCAACTATATTAGAACTGAAAATAAAACTAATAACGGATTTTTTTTTTTTTTTAGAGATTTTTTGCTATAGGGCACATGTGTTTGCCAAAGAGACAGAGACAGAAAGCAAAACATCACCACCCAGCTGGGATGGCCACACCGCAATCCCTTCTCCTCCATTCTCCTCTCAGGATTTGGGCATGCACACACTCGCACCTGGCATGAATTTAAGCTGCTGGTTCTGGGACTTGAACCAGAGCTGACTACAAGGTTGTAATCAGCGATATAACCATTATGCCATCTACTGGCCCTGATAACAAAGATATTTAATGTTATCAAAATTGTTTAGAAAACTGAGGTAACATTGACTGGAAATATTGTTCTGTTTTTTTTTAATCCATGGTGATAAATTTCTATTAATTTTCCACTTTGCACAAAGTTAGGATTATCATATTTTCATAATAGTAAAAATAATAGAATACCACAGTGTTGTGAATATCTTCATGTAAGATGACTTCAGTTTGAACGTGAACTTCCCATAACAGGCTAAGTTGTCACAGATGAAGACCGTCTGAGTTAAAAATAATTTTTTGTGAATCTGTTCTCATCTATTTACTTCTAAAAATTTTCCATTCCAGTGATAAATAAATACTAGACCATTTTTAAAACTGTGGTTTTATGCATTGTGATCATGGGTAATTTACATTTCTGTAATCTGAAAAGTTTAGCTGGTGTTTCCCCCCCGCCCCACAATTTTTTTTATCTGTTTTAAGTAACGAGTCTGGTCTATTGAAGATCAATGTTATCCTCTCTAATTGTGCTTATTATAAGATTTTTCAAAGTTTAATAATTATAAAAAGGGTATTTATAGAACAAGGTAATACAAAGCACTTACAATCCTACGGTTCAATATTTACTTTCACAATTACTTGGTAGTCTACTAATACAGCATGTGGGAAGTGAGATAGAGAAAAAAAATAACAGCATGCTAGCCATGAACACTGTTCTCATAATTTGGTTGCTATATATTGCTTTCTAAGTGTCAGAAAAATTGTTAAAAAGGGTTATAGATGTACTTAATGCTTTTTAAAAATATATCTATTTATATATACCAGAAGGGAGCAATCCCTTAACTGTAATATAAAGAAATTGTATGCAGTATTACTTTGAATGTATTCATAAAAATAAATATATACGTATGAGTTCAGAGACTCTAAGGAATAGTGGATAAGTAATAAATTTTGCATTACTATTTCAGAACTGCAGAGAACCTTAAAAACTTTTGTGTTCCAAATATATATATTCTTTATTGACACTGGAAATGAAAACTAGGAGCTTAAAAAAATTCCTAAGGGGAGAAAAGATAGTTCTAGAATGCATATTTTCTAGATTTCTATTCTAATATCCTTTCTACTATAAAAAATGATATTGTGTATACAGTGGGGTGTGTATGTGTGTGTGCATATGTGCGCATCTGAGCTTTCTTTCAGACTCTAGATTCTGTGATTCATTCCTGCACATTATTATTTTCTTTAGAGACAGATTAACAAAAGGCAAAAGCATTCTTCAGTCTTGCCTATTTGTGTTCCACACAGGAAGGCATTGACAGGGAAGTGTTTTGCCACCTTCTTCTCCTGGTGAGTTCGAACTCTGTGATAACAGGCTAGCACATTTTACTGAATCAGTAAGGAGAGAAAGAAACCACATCTCAGTAGTACAATAAAACTCATCCTTTCTTGACATTGTTCCTGCTTTTCCCAGTGATATTCTGTATACCATTTTTTTTGAAATATACATATATGTATATTTGTATGTCCACCTTTTCTCTTCTTTGCTTAGTGTTTTCCAGTATATGGTGATCATACTTAAAAAGTACATAAATGAAAATGTCACTATTTAAAAATGTATTTGTTTCTTCTGAGAGAGAGAGAGAGAGTCAGAGACAGAGATACAGAGAGCAAAAGACCATATCCAGAACAGGGTCTTACTACAGGAGAAATGCAGATCAATAACTATACAATTCCCTGAAACTTAACTTTACATATTTTTATTGATAATTCATTTAAAAGCATTGGGAGTCTTTCCATTCTATATGATATGCTTTCGTAACTATGATAATTATTTATAATAATTCATAACTAACTGGAAAGCTTTATTGTAGATACAATAGTCTGAGTCTATTCTCTTAAAAGGTTTCCCCTGGTCTGAGCTGCAGTGGGACATGCAGTGAGGCATCTCTGTGCATGACTGGAGCCATTTGGGAAGACCCCAGGTTGGGATCTTGAATGAACCTGAACACACCAGCTGTGACCTTGGGTGTGCCCATGATCCTGGCTGGCTGGCTGGAAGTCTGGGGGTGGGATGCATTCAGGGTGTGGTCTGACTCTATGACAGGCTCTTGTCCACCGCTCCGTAGTCTTTTTCCCACTCTTTTTTTTTTTCCCTCTTGAAATAAATACAATAAATACAAACTTTAAAAAATAATGTCTTTTGCTGGCGAGCACATGCGTCCTATAGCAAAACATAAATAAATAAAAAGCCTCTCCAAAAAATATAAATAAATAAAAGTCTTTTGCTTTGTTTCCAACTTTCAGAATATTTTCACAAATCTCTGTTTCAGAATCTTTCTGGACAAATGGAATATGTGAATAGGTGTAAATCTTAGTTATCTGAAGCCTTCGCTTTTTAGTACAGAGTTACAAATTACAGTTCCATCAAAACCTAAGTTGAATAAAAATCCTGTCAGCAAGACCAAAACCTAATATTCTTTTTCTTAGTTGTTTGCCAGTGTGATATGGAATTAAGATACAATGGATTTGTAGTATCTAAATAAGGTATCTAAACAAAGCAGAAGAAACCCAATAAATGGAAATGCCAAACAATGTTAATTACTTTATGAAAGCTCTAGAGATGACTGGATAAAATCAAATCGTTTTATATATAATACAGACATACATGCTAAATGGTGTATCCTGGGAAAAAATGAAAAACAGGAAACAAACTTGTACATAAATACCTTGGAAACTGTGTAGGCAGTCCTGCATAATTGAAAAATGAACTTTAGTAAATGTTTAGAAATTAATTTATGTTAAACATTTTTGTATACTTCTTTCTCTTCTTTTTAAACTGAAAAGTTAGAATTTTTCTCCCTTTTTTATTTTAAATTCCTTTTGGATAACTTCTAGAAAACTATTTTTTAGTATTATGGTTTTAGATAATGTATTGTTTTGTGTGCAAATTTCAGGGTAACAAGAGTCACAATAATACATTTATTACTGGAGTGTCATTTTGAAGACTGGAGTTTATGGACAGTGTACACTTCATCTGAATTGGAATAAAGACATAGTCGAGAAAATGGAAAAATGAACCTCATCTATTAAAAACATATCTCTTCAAGCCCTATAATGTTCAAAGTACCTTTTCTAATGGAGCTTAGACTCTGATGTAGGAAATATATAAGAAAATAATTACAGAATATTAAGTGTCGTCTTACAAGGTGCTGTTAGATTACAGAGAAAGAAATATTTCAGTTTTGAGGGTAGGTGGAATGGCAAGAGACAAAAAAAGAAGGAAGGAGAATGGTATTTGTAAAAGTTTCCAGGGGAGTTAATAGTTCTTAGAACCTACTAGTAACTTAGCAAGAAAAGCTGCCGTGTTATATACCTAATCATCATTTTTATTTTTATCATAATGTATATCTGAATCCTTTCGTGTGCAGATTAAATCAACAATGAAATAAATGGAAGTATGCTTATTCTGTGTACATTCATAAATAGTAATGCCTAGTTATACATAGTACCTCTTAGATCATTCTTCTACCCAGAACATATATAAAAATATCACTCTTTTGCTACATGCAAATGACTTAGGTTTTTGTTTGTTTGTTTGTTTTTTATGAAATAGATCTTTCTGGTTTTGTCAGTACTGTGGGGCTGATATTTATTAGTCAAAGCGTAAACTAAAGGAAGTGAAACTAAATTTTTAAGAAGCTAGTTTAGCTTCTCTTTTGCAGTGAGGAAATTAAGCTACTACTAGATAAAGAGATTGAGCATTACTTCTGATTATTATATATGAACAATAATATTTAAAAAAATATATAGGGGCCAGCACATAGCAGAGTGACTAATGTGTTGGACTCCCACATGGCTAACCCTGGTTCGCCCCTGTACCTGGAGACTTGAAAATTATGCCAGGCGCTTGTGCATACGTGCCTAAAATCTAGAGAGGAGAATGAAGGAGAAGGGGTTGTGGCATGGCCATTCCCTCTGAGAGGTGAGTTCTCACTTTTCCTCTCACTGCCACTCTATCTCTCTCTCTGATGAGTGCACATGCCCTATGACAAAAAAATCTTAAAAAAGGAAGAAAAAAAAGAAAGAAAATCTTCACTAAATGCTTACTGTACAGCTAACAGGGACTTTTTCTTTTTACGTGGAAGGAATTAATGCAAGACAAATAGGCCTTTTATTTCTCCTTCAATTTAAATGATATTCCTTTGAGAGCACAGAAATCAGAAGGGAGTAAACTGAATTAATAGTAGTGATTTCAGGATAAATACAAAGTATCCCCCAAACCTCAGGCTGGGAAAAAGCGTCCTCAGCCAGACTCATGCCTAAGGAATATTCTTAAAAGAGCAGGTATGGAAAATTATTTACATGTAAGAATTCATAGTGGTTAATGCTTAGAAAACATGCAGCAAAACTGGGATATCTTATTTGAGATAGCCTTTCTTCTCAAATTACCTTAGCTATAAATCTTTATCTGCTATCAACGGTTTTTATTTATTCGAGCATTCTTTTGGATAGCATAGATCAAATTTTATTAAACCTCAGTCCATATATTTTCCCCTTGAGAGATAAATGAAGATGCCTTTTGGACCTCTCTTCACCTTTTCCAAATACATTATTATTTGAAAAAAAATTATTTAAATAAGTACAGATTCTGGCAGAGCTTTTAATTTGGGCCTGAATCTTTCATGTGATGACCTGGATTATTATTAGCACAAGGTCAGTGGATAAATAAAAGACCATGATGGTCCTTTTTTTCTTTTAATTTTCTCCATGTATCTAGTTAGCTATGTCAAATGAAGTATGCTCACACTACTGCTTAACTTCATGACTATCTCCTAACACATTTTATGTTATTTTACTTCAGTGTAATAGCCTATTGTTTTCATAATGTATATATTATTATTATAAATAAGCAATACTAAAATAAGAAAAATATTTAAATCATCCAGAACTCCTATCCATAAATACCCAGTGATTTTGATGAACATAATTCCAGACATGTCTGTATGAATATAGATAGATTCTATTTTTTTTGAGAGAGATTTTTGTTATAGGGCACACGTGCTCTCTGGAGAGACAGAGAGAACAAGAAAGTAAAAAATCATCCCCTAGAGGGATGGCCATACTGAAGTACATGCTCTTTCATTCTCCTTTCAGAATTTTGGGCATTCATGCATGTATCCACATTCACCTGGCATGAGTTTCAAGCTGCCAGATGCAGTACTCATAACTGCAGTTGGCCATATGGGAGTTCAGTGCCTTAACCACTATGCCATCTGCCGGCCCCATAGATTTTAATTTTTAGATGGATTGGGAACATGCATTCTTGTATGACCAAAACTATATGCACTGTATCTCTAACAGTGAAAAATAAGTGTTTGGTTTACTTATGAACCCCATAGATCCTGGATTTATATTAACTAAAGTTTATCAAATTCACAGTCTGATTAAAATAATAAAGGCTAAAAATTTGAGAGTGAAAAATTAAACTATTCTTCTAACATATATGTTGCATTTAAAAATCTTTTATTTATAAACCCTCAATTAAAAGAAATAAAGATAAGTAAACTGTTTCTTTCAAGGTTCCTAGGTTATGCAGACTAAGAGAAAGTAGGTACAGGTACAATAGAAAGGTACCAGGGTGAGAAGAAGAAAAAGAGCCTAAGGCAGCTGGATCCCCACTGGTGGCTGTGCAGTTTGAGTCCTGGACCTGGGGGCTTGAAAAAACGCTAGGAATGTGTGCATGCATGCCCCAAATCCAGAGTGTAGAAAGGAGGAGAAGGGATTGTTGTATGGCCATGCCCCCGGGAGGTGCTTTCTTACTTTACTTGTCTCTGTTTGTCTCTAGTGAGTGCACATGCCCTTTAGCAGGCAAAAAAAAAGGTACAAAGAAAACATTTTTTACTGTTTAGGTTATTTGCTTATTTGCTTAATTTTTCATTTAAATACATATTACATTGCTATTATTTTTTAAAAAGTGCCTTTACCAAGGCCTATACATAACAAGGAGTTCCAGGGGGAATTTGAAGGCTATGTTCAGAGGCACTCTCTTAATTTTTCTTCTTTTCTAATAAAAAAAAAATTCATGGTTATAGTAGGATTGACTACATACAAATTTCATTTCAATCACTAAACTTATGTTACCTTAGCAGATAATAAAAAGAAGCAAGCAAAATACCACGGGGGTTGTGTGTTGTCTTCATCATGTCATAGGCTTTTAAACATGAGCATCCACCCAATTGCAAGGAACCATTTCTGCTAAATAAGTTTTCCAAAGGCATCTGAATCATTATCTGGCCCTTACTCTACTTTTTTATTTGTTTTTAATTATTTATTTATTTTTTCTTTATCCTTGATAAAGTGGATACACGTGCATGTGAGTGAGAGAGAGAAAAAGAGAGAGAAAGTACTGTCCTCAGAATCTGGTTACCCCTTCACCCTCTTCCTCCAGACTTTCAGCCCTGCCAGGCATGCAAACTGTGGTCACTATGCAGGAAGCAGCTTCTCTCTGATAGTGCATTATCTCTGTGCTAGTGCTGGCCTTACTCGACTTTCTTAATCAGAGACCTTTTCACTATCCATACTGCTTTTGCTTCCCCTTCTTAATGGAGATCTGTGTTGGCTAATTCCCACTGGCCCGGACATATAATAGGTCATGTTTTAATTTCTTACATTTAATTTCTTACATCTTACTATGAAGATTTGACTTGATTTGAAATGAGCCATAGAATGAAATAATGAATAATGAATAAATGAAACTGTCATTTTTCTTCTTAGAGAAATCTATTAGGCTCATCTCAAGCACCAAGTTAAATTAATTGGTGGTAGCCTGTGTAGTGATTTCTTTTTTTAGATTTTGATATTGTTTTTACGGCTAAATGGAAGAATGGTATGATCAATTTTCAACGTCTATTGTGATGAAAAAAGGTTAATAGAAATAGACTTCCCTTCTGTTAACATGTCTCTTTCAGGGCTTTGGCTTAGGGAGAAAACACCACTCACTGACTTCCTTTGAGGTTTGAGGATGAGGTTGAACTGATTTGTAATTTTCTTTCAGGTCCCAGAGGCTAATCTTGGTGGAGTGTGTGTGTGTGTGTGTGTGCATGAGCACATGTGCACAAATGAGTTGGCCTGGAAAAGGACCGCAGAATACAATGCCAACCCAACACACGCCAAGAGCAGGGTACAACTTAAATCCAAACCATTAAAATATATTTTTTCAGAAGCAAATGCAATTTGTATTGACATTTCAGATAAAGCAAAGACAAATCTGATGGAAAGCCAGTTTCAGTAATGAAAACTCTAAATGCCGTTTTAGCACTTAATAGAACAAGGAATCAGAGAGTCAAGTAAATGAGCAGGAAAAAGTGTTTACTATATTGTACTAGTTATTTTTCTAATTGTAAGATTACAACAGCATAGCCATTAAAAATAGAGAAGAAATAACCAGACAATGAATATGTTCTGGATTTTCCATTTTTGACCTAGTGGAGGAGAGAAAGGAAAGCTACGGCTAGAATGAACATCCCACGGAACACAGAAAATAAAGGACTGAAAGACTTCCATCCTTTAATGAAAACATTGGTTGGATAATTTTGATAATGAAATATCAAAATAGAAAGAAGTGTTACATTTGCATGTCAAGTCACCGCTTTACAAGAATCACTGAATCGTTGTGAATGTATCCCTTTTATTTATAACAGCATTAGAGAATTTCAGGGAACTCTACAGTGAGCAGAAGTTAAGTGTTAGAATAAAATTTATAACCATTTACAATGGTTGTGGCTTTAAAGGGGAAAAATAATCACATGCTTATATGTTAGTGTCCCCTTAATACTGACTCAAACTAGTTTAATATTTGATAGATTAAATAAATAATCATTGAGGAGCCAGCAGGTAGCATTGTGGTTAAGGTGGTAGACTCCCCCATGGTCAACCATGGTCCGAGTCCCAGATCCAGTGGCTTGAAACACACTGGGCACATGAGCATGCATGCCCAAAATTCCACAAGAATGGAATAGAAGGAATTGTGGTGTGACCATCCCCCCTTGGGGGAGGCGTGATTTCTCACTTTCCATCTCTCTGTCTCTGGTAAGTGCATGTGCCCTATGACTAAACCCTTAAAAAATAGCTTATATTATTTAGTATATAAATAATAGACAACAGTTGTCTAATAGTTGACACATAAACAGTATAGATTTATATTTCTACCATATAATTTTAAGCAAAATTGATCTTTTAAGTTAACATTAATTATGTATAAGATGACTATAAGCTATGTGTATTTTTATAATTGACGTAGGGCATGTGCACTTGCCAGAGAATGAGAGAGAGACAGAGGGGAAGTGAGAAAGCACTCTCCAGGGGGATGTTCACACCTCAGTTCCTTCTCCATTCTCCTCTTGGGAATTTGGACACACACACACACACACACACACACACACATGCAAATCCATCATGTTTTTCAAGTAACTGGGTCTGGGATTTGAACCATGCAGTTGGCCATATGGGATCCAGCTGCTTCAATCCCCATGCCACTAGCTGGCCTACTATAAGCTACATGAATACTTTAAAGAAAAAATAATAAAATGAATTTTCTATATCTATAACCCACTTTAGAAATAGAGTATCAGTAATTGTTTTTAAGAGATTTTTGCTATAGGACCATGTGCTCACCGGAGAGACAGAGACATAAAGTGAGAAATTACCCCCCTAAGGGGAATGGCCAAGCCACAGTCTCTTCTCCTCCACTCTCCTCTCAGGATCTTGGGCACACATGCACACACATCCTGAATGAGTTTTATACTACTGGGTCTGAAATTTGAACCACAGTCAACTACGTGGGAGTCCAGCAGTGTAGCCATTTTGCCATCTTCTGGTTCCAAGTATCAGTATTTTTAAGTTCTATTTGCCCATCATTGTAGACTTCTGCATGCCCTCTCTAGAGCTGGGGTTGGACTGAGACAAGTGAGGCATTCTTCCAGGTCCCACACCTTAAAGGAGTGCTAAAAAACTCAGTAACTGAGATAAATAATATTTAATGCAATATTTCAAAGTAATAAAAACATAGAAAAATCCAAGATATTAAATATAATAAGATTTTCTTTTTTTGGAGAGGTTTTTGCTATAGGGCACGTGTGCTCACCAGAAAGACAGAGGCAGAAAGACAGAAAGCGAGAAATCACCCTCTGGACAGATGGCCACACCGGATGGCCACGCCACAATCCCTTCTCTTCCATTCTCCTCTTGGGATCTTCGGCACTCATGCACATGCGCCCAGTGTGAATTTAAACCACCGGGTCCGGGACTTGAACCGTGGTCAGCTACATGGAAGTCCAGCGACATAGCCGTTACGCTAACTGCTGGTCCCAAAATATAATAATATTTTAATAAAGACAGTGAAAATGAAGATTAAGAAGGAAAACTCAGTAATGCTGGCCCTACCTTTAAAAATGTTCCTGAACCTTGCTGTAATTATACTTCCACTTTTCTTTTGAAAAGTTTTCTCATTCTCTCTGCTATTTACATCATGGTCAGAAATTTTTTTTTTTTTTTTTTTTTTTTTTTTTTTTTTTTTTTTTGTAGAGGCTTTTGCTATAGGGCGCGTGCGCTCGCCAGACAGACAGAGAGAGACAGAGAGATAGAAAGCGAGAAATCACCCCCCCGGGGGGATGGCCACGCTGCAATCCCTTCTCCTCCATTCTCCTCTCGGGATCTTGGGCACGCACGCACACGCGCCTGGCGTGAGTTTAAGCCACCGGGTCCGAGACTCGAACCGCGGTCGACTACGTGGGAGTGCAGCGACATAGCTATTACGCTAACTGCCGGTCCCATGGTCAGAAATTTTTTGTTATTGGGAGCGCTGTGGTGCATTTTAGGTTAAGCAACATCCCTGGCCTCTGTCATGGTTTTGAATTTTATATTAATAAAATCATAATATATATTTCCCTACATTTTTTTCCCTTCAAACTGGGCTTTTAAATGCTATTTGTGTAGTATTGGAAACATACCTTAGTTCAAATCAGGCATTCTAAGATTAAATGGAAATCAGTCTCCAGTATTTTCTCCAAACAAGACTACTTTAAATATTCTTACATGTTTATTGATACATACGTGCAAAACATCTCTCACATACACACCTAGATGTTTAATTCCTAGATAACAGTATGTGTCCATGTTGGAAATAGCTACGTGACTTCAAATTATTTCCTAAAGTAGTTGTGGCAGTTTTTATTCCTACCAGCACTTATTGTTCTGTATTCTTAATTTAATGTAGTCAGGTTTTGCAAAACTATGTCAACTTGATGCATTTAAAATATATCTTGTTACATTTGCTTTTCTGTGATTTCCAATAAGTTAGAATTGCTGTTTGTGTTTTAGTACCCATCCCAGTATCTTCTTTGAAATATCTGATGTTCTGTTTAAACCGTCCATTTTGCTTATCATTTAATAATTTTAAAAATAAATATTCCTAGAAGTTCCTTTTGGTTCTCTCTCTTTTCCAACCTGCCTACTCAACTTTTACATGCTCATGTTCCTTTCTCGTATCTTTAGTCTGTGTAGGCCTGATTCTATAGTTATTTTATGTTTGTGGGCTCTTTTGCTTTTGACTTTTCTGAATTTCACTTGAGCTGCTTTTATTTCTTCATCTGTTGTTTGTGAATGTTTGGTGATAATAGTAACTATTTTAGAGTTTCGTGAATTAAATAAAAGGATATATATAGAGAGATGATAACATTGTGTTACATAATAGGTACTAAATTAATTTCACAATATGCTCCTTCTATCCATGTTCTTCGATCCTATCTCCAAAGTATAGATCTTCTATTATGAATATAATTATGCATATATACCTGAAACATTTTCATGTGTTAATATGCCTATTGCTAGAAATTTCATGTGTTCATATTTTCACAGGCTTTATTCTCTGCTTTAATGAATGTGAATTACAGTTTCATTTGTTTGTATGCCATAAATATGATATTAAAATTTCTGGAAAAAAGGTGGAGTTAAGATAGAAATGTTTTGGGTGGGTTCCGTGGTCTCTGGTTAAGATGGTCAGATCCCACATAGTTGAACCCATGCTTTGAATCCTAGACCTGGCAGTTTGAGAAATATCCTAGTGTTTGTATGTGCACGCCCAAAACCACAATGAGAGGGAAAAATGGAGAAAGGATTGTGGTTTGACCAGTCCCAATGCTAAATGCTTTCTCTCTTTTCCTCTTTTTGTCTAATATATATTAGATATATGTTGAAAAAAGGTCCAATGGGAAAAGGGTAATAGATGAAATCCAATGAAATTTACAGAAACATTGCATTATGGCAGCTCCATTCAATTTGTGATTTTTTTTTTTTTTTAAAGCTTTCTTTTTTGCGGGAGGACTTAAAAATTTCTTATGGGCAAGTCTTATGTGATTTGATCACATTAGACTTTATGGAAGGCTAAAGCTACAGCCAGGTTCCCTAAATACATGCAAAATTTTTCAATACAAACTAATACCAAATAAAGGGAATAGTGGGAAATTTTTAATGTTTGTAGATGAGACAACTCATATTTTTATATCTTTGAGCTATATCATTTTCACAGTTACACATAAAGATCGCAAAAGTTAAGATATAAATCAAAGCAAAGCACACTAGCCCAGTGGCAGTGGAGTAGGAGGTAGGGTACTGCTACATAATAATGGAGTTGCAGAGGAAGGTCTGGGATGTAGGTCCCAGGTCCACCGAAACATACCAGGTAGTCCCACCTGTGCACTTGTGGGCCTGTCTGATTTGAAGGCTATGAGAGAGGGATCGAAGCATGTTGAGAGCTTGTTGAGGGGGATTTTCTCTCTTTTTTTCTCTTATGAAAGAAATTAACTTAAAAAAGCAAAGTACACTAATAAAATCCCTTCCATTTAAAAACATAGTAATATGTAGCATAAACTTTTTTATATACATGCAAGGGTTATTGATGAATTAATTTTTTTTATGTTTTGCTATAGGGTACATGTGCTCATGAGAGAGAGAAAGAGAGCAAGCGAGAGAGCGAGCGAGCAATCATCCCTTAGAGAAGGATGGCCATGCTACAATGCCTTCAACTCCATTCTCCTTTCAGGACTTTGGGCATACACATACACATGCCCATGTGTTTTTCAAACTGCTTTGTCTGGAACTCTAACCAGACAGCCAGCCACCAAGTGATCCAGCACCTTAACCACTGTACAACCTGGCTGGCCCAATGGAGATACACTTTTATAATTACTGGTAGATAGTTATGGAATTAAAAGGATTGAAATAGGCAAAGACAGCCAACAGCCAGTCATAATTTTTCCCCACCCATATGCCTTGAACATAGACACCAAGACAGAGAATGACTACATGCTATGAAGTCTGTATTATATTTTTATTTAGGAGGATTTTGGCTTACAGCATGTGCACTCACTGAAGAGACAGAGAGACAGGAACAGTAAAAGTGAAAGTGAAACATCATCCACGGTGGGGGTGCAAAGGGGAGTGGCCATTCCATAATCCCTTCTCCTCCATTCTCCTCCTGGGTTCTTGGGCATGCATGCATGCACAAGCTCTTGGCATGTGTTTCAAGCTACCAGGTCTGGACTTGGACTGCAACTGGACATGTGAGAATCCAGCAACATAACTACTAGGCCATCTGCTAGCCCCTGTATTATCTTAATAAGTATTCCCAATATTATAAAAATAAAGAAAGGAGTTAATGTAAGGAATCTTTATGTATATGTGATTATATTAAAAATTATGCAGTGCATCAGCTTTATTTTTATTTTTGTAACAAACGTAGATATTTCTTTGGCACTAGAACTTATTATTTCACAGCAGAGCTTATTTGGGTAAATAATGTTAAATCTAAAGTAGAGGAAAAAGAAATTCAAAGAAACTTATGCTATTCTGAGTGAAATAAATAAAATCAGCATTAAGCAATTTTATTAGAGAAAGGCAAGCTGATTTAGCAAATAAACTTAAATGCTTTAGTGGCCTCACATAATGCAAAACTGTTTCTTGCTCCCTTAATAATCTTATTAACAGGTGGCTCTCCTCAGATACATGACTCAAGCTTCATTGCACTTGGTTCTTCATTGTACCTGGTTCTTCATTGTACTTGGTTCTCTTAGAACCTCAGGTCATCTACCTCCTTCCTGCAGATAGGGAAAGAGATAACAGGGAAGAGGCCCAGAGCCTTTTTTAAAAGCCTTGGCCCAAGCCCAGCTACAGGGGCACAGGAGGTGGAACAATGATTTGTAATGCTAGAACCATAGGGAGGACTATGGTCTGGATCCTGAGTCTACCTCTTGCAGGAATGCCTGTGATCCTGCCTGGCTTGAAGGCTGGGGTGGGGATGTGGAGGAGGAGGAAGAGAAAGTGGAAAGAAAGAAGAAAGGAAGGGAGAAATAAAGGAAGGAGGGAGGGAGGGTAAGGGATAGATGGAACAAGAGAAAAAGAAAAAAAAAAAAAAAAAAAAAGGCAGGCAGCCAGTCTTGGCCCAGTCAGGGTAACACTACTTGCACACAAAGCTCACTTTCTCTCGCAAGCTTTCCCTGATGCTCGTGGGCCACTACAATTCCTATTCTCTTGGCATTCTAAGAACATGTTGTTCACAATTCTGTTTTGTCATGTTATTTTGACTCAATCACTTGCTCTATCCTTATTTAATCATCTTTAATTTTATCATTCATTAAAGGAACTTTGGTCAACTCTCTTGAGAAAATATACATCGAATACATACAATTTAACTTATTTTATAATATTAATTTCCCCTTGATTAGGATTACCAATGTTTGGTAATATAATTCCTAATCCAAACTCAAGTATTTTCTTTTCTTTTTTGGAGAGGTTTTTGCTATAGGGCGCGTTGTGCACTCGCCAGATAGAGAGACAGAAAGCGAGAAATCACCCCCCCCCAGGGGGATAGCCATGCCGCAATCCCTTCTCCTCCATTCTCCTCTCGGGATCTTGGACACACATGCACACGTGCCCAGCATGTGTTTTAAGCTACCGGGTCTGGGACGCGAACCGCAGTCAACTAGATGGGAGTCCAGCGACATAGCCATTACACTAACTGCTGGTCCCAACTCAAGTATTTTCTATAAATCAAACATACATACATAATCTCATCTGAGTAGCACAACACTTGAAGGTATAGTTTTTTATTAAATATATTTCAATAAAGTAGAGATGAAATTTAGAAAGTCAAAGAACTATTCATGTTTTATAAGTAAGGGTAGATTATATCCAAAGTTGATAAATATTAAAAACTTTTTTATTCTCAAAATAATTCAAGCCTCAAAATTATGTTCAGTATTGTCTAAAATGAGACCTCTGATTTCCTGAGTGTTTCTGTTCCCACCTGCCACTCATAGCGCTACTTTAACCTTTCAGGAAAGAAAATGACAGAGTCAGCAATGCTATTTTGAATCTACTTCCTTTGATGGCATTACTAATAGGACAAGAAAATATACACACACATATACACTTTATCCATGAAGGTATATTTGAAAATTTTAAGAGGTTGTCTTTAAAAGCTAAAAGGAGGAAAGAATGACTCTAAAAAATACCATCCTCAGTCTCTGTGGATTTGCAGTTGCAGAAGCTAATTTGGGGCATCTTGGTTGCTTCAATGACATTTTTAAGTCTACTTTCAAGAGACAAATTTGGTGCTATGTATTTTTGAAGTACACGAAAACCTAAATGCTATTTTTTAATATCAGAACATGTCTTAAAAACTTATGGATTTAGTACTTTGATAGTGCCATCTAGTGAATACAATACAGAAATCCAAGTAAAAAGAACCTTTTTGTTAACCAAAAAAGGTACAGTAACATTTTCCATGAAATAAAGATTTTTACCTTTTTATGGTGCTGGAAGGGTATTATCACTTGAAAATGCATATAGCTTTAACATGTCTCTCTTTCTTAGGCATTTGATACCTTTTTAAAATCCAAACAATGCTATCAAGGATAACTATTAGAAAATGGTAGGTTGGCTTAGTTTGTATAAAATTCTAGTAATAACTTCATTGCATTCCTGGGAGAGCTGTCTGAGATAAATAGCTCTGTCATACACATCTGCTGGCATTCCTTAATAATCTCAGACATGCAATCACTCAAGCCATGTGGCAAAGGAAGAGTAGGTTACAAAAGTAGTCTCGTCCATCTTGTGAGTGAAGCCTTGTAGGACTCTCTGGCAAGTTCGGCTGTGAAATCGCTGTCTGCCTCTTGACAAGAACAAGACTGTAAAATGTCTTGAGAGAAGACATCAGTGATGACCTAGCTTATGAGGAACAGATTATAGTACATATCCAGAGGATGGTTAAAGGGCTGTAAATGCATATTTTCATGCAGATGATGAATCATAAATATCTAATTATTGTTTTGATAAAATATTTTGAGTATTGAAAGGAAGCCATTTTTATTTTGATCAAGATAAACTAGTGGGATCAAGGACTTCCTATAAATATAAATGATGCAATCAATTTGAGTTATATCTTTCAGATTGTCTTCATACTGACTTGCTCATTATGGAACATACATATTCTGCTGTTTTGTGGTGGAAATAAGCAGCCTTATTTCCACCATAATTGACCTCTTATTATTGACATAAGACTTTGGGCCACGGGTTAAGCTCAGCTGCTGCCAACTGATAAGCTGATATACCCTGGCATCAGTTTCCATGTTCTCCTTTAGGTCCCTCTTCCGCTGGCCTAGTGTGCCTTTTGCCTACACCAACACATTATGCTTATACTCATCCAAGGGGGCTACTTGATCTATGGCTTATGTTCATATTAAGCTAGTTAAAGGACTATGAAAACATAAGAAGTTGTCACAGAGAGATTGGTACCAAATGAATACTGGCTATTAGATAAAATAGGGAAGGCCATTTCACTAGATTCTGTCCTCTAAGTCAGATTAAGTCTCACTAAGCAACATCTACTCCTTAATTTCATCCTAGCATTCAATAGTCCAGGCCAAAGTTGGCCTGTTGTGCTTTAAGTTGTTTATATTTGTTGTGTCATTTCCATCTGTAGAGAGGGAGCAGTGACACATCTAATGGAGGTTCCTTTCAACCTATTTATCGAGAGAGATGTACCAATGTGATCATGTGATGCCTCACTGCTTCAATCACGGTCCTCTTCTCCAGGACTACAGGTGTTAGGTCAACTCTGGATGAAAAGCTGCAGTTTTGAATTTAGAAAACCCTGTTTGAAAGGCTAGTTTAGTTAGCCATACATGAAAATTTTCATTAGTGTAGATTTGTCCTCAGGTGCATTTGCCCTTGAAGATGCATTATTTTTCTTTGTTTTAGAATTTTAGAATTTTTGCCTTTGAAGCACTCTTCAGGCACTTAATCAAAGGCTGTTATTTCTGTTATTATGAACTTTCATTTCTTTCACAGATGGCATTATAATAAAAATAATGGAAATAAAGAAATTAATTACTTACCCCAAGGCATCAGCTGTTTTCATTTTTTACTGTTCTACCCTTTGCTAAATGATATAAAACATAGAAATGTATTCAAATAGTAATTACAATTTTTATGCTGTGTCTTTCAAATATGTCATTTATTTTGCCATGGGCACCCTTCTTGTCATTTATCTGTTTTCTTCTGTGTACAGGGTGATTCTATAGAATATCTGTGAATTTGCGAACCTGAAACACGTACATCACAGCATTTCAAGTGTGTAGCTCAGGGTGAGAGCTAGTACTTAACCATCTATGTAAAAGTGTGGAATATATGTTAAGGTTGAGAGTTTCTAAATACTACCTTAAAATCATCTGAGTAGCTCCACTGACAACTCATAGGTTGTGGAAATGAATGAATGAAAAATATTCAAAAAGTCCTCCTTGACATTCTTTCCCATTTCCTAAGAGCTAGACAGCATCAATATTGTCTTATGATTGATATAGCATCTCTAAGATGTTACCTTAGTTATAGACTTGTGAATAATCAGTAGTCGTTTCCATATAGTCTGGATACCTAATGAAACACTCCAACCATATTTTCATCTCACTCTTCATGTCTTGTTTTCTTATCTGAGCGCTTCCTTTTTTTTTTTTTTTTTTTTTTTTTTTTTTTTTAACTCTCCTTTGTAGGGCTTTGAGAAGCAACATGTGTAGATGGGACTCATCTCAGGATATTACTTTCTTAAATGTCAGTTGGTAAATCTATGGGACCAGCAAATGGCCTAATGGTTACATTGCTGGGCTCCCACAGAGTTGACCACAGTTTGAGTCCCAGATCCAGTGGCTTAAAACTCACGCTGGGCATGTGTGCATGTGTGTGCAAGATCCCCAGAGGAGAATGAAGGAGAAGGGATGGCAGCATGGCCATTCTCCTGGGGGATGATTTCTTGCTTTCTGCCTCTCTATCTCTGTCTCTCCATTGAGTACAGTGCCCTATAGCAAAAAATCTCTCAGTCTCTAAAAAAAAAAAATGTTGATTGATAAATCTCAAAAATCTAAGTTGTGTATGGTACTGTATTTCTTTTTTTACAATTATAATTTAATAGCAGGCAGAAAAGTAATTTGAATTAGTAATTCACTTGAAATTTATTTAAGCTTTTAGAGATAAATATTACTTCTAAGTGAGACCAGCAGATGCTATAATAGTTACATTGCTGAGCTCCCATGTAGTTGATTGTGGTTTGAGTCTGAGACTCCGTGGCTTAAACTCAAGCCAGATGCATGTTTGTGCATGCCCAAAATCCTGAGAGAGGAATGGAGGAGAAGAGACTGTGATGTGGCCATCCCCCCCTGGAGGTTGATTTCTCACTTTCTGTCTCTCTCTCTCTCCCCCTCTCTCTGTCTCTGGTGAGCACACATACACTATAAGGGGGAAAAAATACTCTCTCTATAAAATATTTTTTTTCTTATTTTATCTGTAATTTTTCACAAATAAAAATGAAATCTTCGTAATTTTTTTTCCTTTAGTATAAATTTACAATAGGGGAATATACTAGATAGAAGATTTGAATGTCAAGTTGATTCTTGATAATGATTATTATGTTGTTTTCCACAAAAAAGGTACTTTTCTGCCTAATAAAAAAAATGTACCAGATTTACAGCATTATTTCTGGCCTTTTATGTTTTCTAATTCACAAAGAATAAACTTGTAAGCCATATTTTTTATTTGCCTCTTTTGTTCACTGATGTGGAAAGCGTTTTCCTCATTTATTTACTAATTGCATTTCTGCATCTTTTTCTGATTGTTCATCGTCTTTGAAGGATTTTTGTCTACTTTTATTTTTCCTTTTGAAATAAAAAAATTGAAAGATATGAAATCAAAGGCTCTGTATACTACTGCAAAATTAAATCCAAATACATTTACTTATTACAAAAACAAAGTCAGGTAGAAAAATTATAACAACTTAAAAAAAAAAACGAGAAACTAAGGATCAGCTGTCAATCAATATTATTGAATCCAGTTGTATGTGAGAATAAAGGAGCACAAGGGAAAAAAGTTAGAATTGATTGTATGACCCTAATGGCCCATTAGCAAATTATCTAAATGAAGATATTTCATTGCCGCTCTCTGTGCAGAAGGAGAAATTGAGAATGGAGTGGATTGGCCGTCAGTTGCTGACAAGATGCCTTTAAATATAATTTTTCATTTGCAAATATTTAATGTTATATAGATTTGGTATAAACCAGGCATTAGTGGATGTATGTTTTTTTAATCAATTTTTCTTCATGTAGATCTTTCACTTTTCCCCAAATGCTTGCTGTGATTAAAACTCTTTGTAAAAGTGGACTTCCATACTTAAAGCGGTGCCATCTATTTTCTTGGCATATTGTATGCAACAGAACTTCATAAATAATATTTTAGTCATACATTTTCTAGTGGAAAAATATCATGCACTGCAGCAACCATAAAACTTAAACATGAAAGTCAGATGATTTTGTTGAAAAGCAGATAAAACCAAGTAGTGTTCAAAGTTTGGAAAACTGAAATCTTAGCTCTCCATATCATTTTGCTTTGACACCTTTTCTAGTGCATGAGGTGTCTGTGGCATAAAAAAAAATAGTCTGGTAGGATAAAAGCTGTCTACATTCTGAGCAGCTGGTGCAATGTGCCATGGTGACTTGTCGTCACCTACCCACACTTAATTAATAAGCATCTGTTTCATTTTATATTTACTCAAGAAGAGTGGCTTAATTTTGTATTCTTTGTTTTCTACTTATTTCTGGTAATAAAGGAATATTTTCTCTTTCCTATTTTTTTTACCCAAACAGCTTATGTTGACAAAAATTCAGGACATGTTTGTTAAAACAAAATGGGAGAATAGACAAAGCCCAAGAGAGTCAAAGTCTAGAAGTTAAAAGGTGAAAAAGAACTTGATAAAACTGCAGTGCATTTGGTTGCATTTTAGCTGCTCACAATTTCTGCTTCTATGCAAGTGGTTTTCGTTTTTCACCATACTGCCAAGTGCTGAATATCAAAAAACAGAGTTTGTGATAAATTGCAAGGTAACACAGTTGTTTCCCAGAGAAGACTTTAACAGCAAAAGCCCTATTAAACAGGTTTTGTTGTTATCACTCCTGGGAACAAAGGACTTGACAGCCTGGAGCTATATTTAAGTTTATGATTGACAACTTCTGATGCTCTATTTATGTTTTGTATATGCAGGTTCAGTGGGGAAAATGTTAATAGTAATATAAAGCTTCTCCAAGAAAACCTTTCCAATATGTGGTGGTTGATATATTGTGCCTAGTAACAAAGGGAAACTATTTTCTCTCTCTCTCTCTCTCTCTCTCTCTCTCTCTCTCTCTCTCTCTTTTAATTTAGCTTTCTTTTTCTTGTCTCCATATAAAGGGATATATCCCTTCTTGTTAATCTTTCCTACTTTTTGGAACATATTTTAACCTTTCTACCTACTCTTCCACAATGGATTCAAGGGGTTGTCAGTCATTAAAGTAAATATAGATTATAGTGACAGAATACAAATGAATGAGATATAAATTAGTTAATTGCTTCTTATCAAAAAAAATTAAGTTGTCAGAAGGTGTTTAAAAATTGCTACAAATATGCCTGCTGTGTCATGTAGTATATTAATTGAGCTAATATTTTTTATTAGATGATAATTACTATTTACTTACAAAGTGAACTTTTATGATGTTGTTTATTACTAAACAAGATGGAAATCTGATCACATTTTTAGTTCTTAAAATGTTATGACATCTCCCAGTCTGTACTTGTGTGTGTTTCCTCAGTTTCTAGACAGAGTTACACTTAATCTCAACTCTGTTATCACAAACTGTTTTTTGATATTCAGCATCTGGCAGTGTGATGAAAAACTAAAATCACTTGCACAGAAACAGAAATCTTTCTATTACTTAGTTCAAAATCCATGTATCTACTAATGATTTCTAAGTGTTTATATCCCTTGTAGAACTCTCTGCTATGATCAGAACCTGTATGTACCAAACTGCCTAATTGATAAAGCCACCTGGATATCACATTTATGATTCAAAATATGTCTATAAAATTGAGGTCATTTTCTTTGCTCCCCAAATTTATTTTCTTGTCTCTGCCTTAGTTAGTTACATTATAATTCCCCATGGCCTCCAGTAAAAACATTTAGAGGTATTCTGGGACCCTCACCTTATTTACCTGATTGATATATCCAGCGTTTTCTAAATTCTGTTACTTTTAACACCAAGCATATTGTCTTCATCCTTTTTTTCTTAATTCCAATTGGTTTGACTCCCATGAGGATTATTTCAATAGCCTCAAACCTAGATCTAGTCTAGATCTAGTCTCTTTCCTAATTCTTTGCAAAGAATGCCAGGAATGTAGTTTTATAAAAAGAGAAGGCATTAAAAGGTGACTTTGCTTGAGAATTCCAGATGTTTACCTAGAACTTTCAAAAAAGAAAGCCAAATTTCAAGACCAGCAGTTGGTTTAATGGTTACATCACTGGATTCCCATACAGTCAACTGTGTTCAGGGCCTAGATGAAGCAGCGTATAATTCATGCTGGACAGGTGTCCGTACCCAAGATCTTGAGAGAAGAATGGAGGAGAAGGGATTGCAGCATGACCATCCCTCCTGGGGGGTGATTTCTCACTTTCTGTCTCCCTGTCTTTCCCACAAACACACGCGCCCTATAGCAAAAATCTCTCTGGAAAAATTAAAAAAAAAAAAAAGAGCCAAGTTTCTTTGGTATAGGATATGAAATCAGTCCTTTATGGTGTTCACTTACATTTTCAGTGCCCTTTACTACTACTTGGCTTCCATGAAACTTGCATTTCAGAAAAAAGAATCCTCTTCTAGCATCTAAAACATGCTGTGATAGTGCGTCCTCACTGACTTCACATATGCTATTCCTCTCCAGAGGAAGGATGCTCCCTTTGTCTGCTTGCAAACTTGTATCTTTTTTATTATTTTAAAAATTTAGATTCCATCATTATACATCCCTATAGTGCACAGTACGGTTTTTCAACACATTCATGTAATACTTGACAATAAAATCAAGGGTGTTACTGTACACCTCATTTTCAACAGAGAATTTTATGTTCTTTTTTCTGTTAAGAGTACTTTAACACACAGAGCTGTATATGTCCTGTGATACCCTTCTTGGCAACTCTGAATTAGTAAACATTTTTTTATATAAAGTTATTAGTGGAAGAATTGATTTATATATTTGACATTCATACAAGAGTAGAAGCTCATTGTGAACAGGGTTGTATCTTAATCATTTTTAATTTTTTCACAACTTAAGACAAGAAGGGCTGATGTCATTTGATTAATGTCCCTTGAATAAATGAAGGATTGAATGCAATGTGAATAATGTAATTAACCATATCCTGTAAGTATTGGGTCGGAAAAGTATGATTAATTTTTTTCATAGAAAAATACGTACTGACTTTTCCAATGACCCAATATATAATTATTTTCCATTAAAAATTGTTACATAATAGTTTCATTGTTTTAAATTCTAGATACATATTGTTTCAAATTAAATATCAATGACTATGTTGTCATGATTTGTACTGATGTATCAGGTATGTTTGAGTTTTAAAAATAAAGCAAAAATGTGACAACAAAACGGAATATCTTACAATTCTGGTATGTTAAAATATCTGACCTCTGAACTTTCTCATTGTTCAGTTATATTACTTAAGTTCAAAGTTCTTGTATATATTTTGCAGTTTTATAAAAAATTCTTTTTTTTTTTTTTTTTTTTTTTGAGAGGTTTTTGCTATAGGGCACGTGTGCTGGCCAGACAGACAGAGAGAGACATAGAGACAGAAAGCGAGAAATCACCCCCCAGGGGGGATGGCCACACCACAATCCCTTCTCCTCCATTCTCCTCTCGGCATCTTGGACATGCATGCACATGCGCCCGGTATGAATTTTAAGCCACTGGGTCTGGGACGCGAACCACAGTCAACTACGTGGGAGTCCAGCGACATAGCCATTACACTAACTGCTGGTTCCCAAAAAATTATTTTCTATAATAAAACTTGAATGATAAATTCTATATCACAGATGAGCAAAATTCAGTCCTAAGAAGATAATAAACTTGAACCAGAAAGTGGAGTGATGGTTAATGGCTGGATCCCACATGGCCAACTTCACAGTTCGAGTCCCAGACCAGAGAGCTCATAAAACATACCATGTGTATGTGTGTGCATGTCTCAAATCCCAGGTGCAGAATAGAGCAGAAGGGATTCAGCTGGGCAAAGCCCTCTGGGCAGGTGTGACTTCTCACTCTCTCTCTTTCTGTCTCTCTTAGGTATGCACACTCTTCCTAGGGCAAAATTATCTAAAAAAAAAAAAAAAAAGTAAATTTTATAAACCTTTCAAGTACATATATATAGGGAATGTATAAATAAATATGTAGATAAAGGACATGGGTAATGAGATCCATAAAACAAGTACAGCATTTCTTAAAAATAATGAAAACTTTGCAGAGCTTATTAGAAGAAAAGTAGAATTGGCGCATGTGAAGTATTCATTTGTATTAAACTATCCATTATTGAAAACATCATCTGTGTAGGAATTACATTAGAGAGAGTATTTGACAAACCTTCCCTTTAGTCACAAATAATCTTGGATATAATTCCTAGGGACGCTAACTATATGCATTTGCTATGATGGAAACTAAAAATGATTACTTGACATTGAAAAACTTGCTTATAATTTGAAAATAGATTTTCCAATAAAATTAAATGTATTAGTTATTAATTTTGCTGAATATACACTTCATTCTTCTTAGGTTGCAGAAATTTTCACAACCAATTCTTCTTCCCGGAAGAAAGTCTTGAACAGTCACCATTTTAGCTTATCATCAATCTTGCTTTTGTCACAGTCACGTACAACATAACTAGACTGAAAAAAATTGAGTCTAAACTTATGAATCAGAACAAATGATATGTTCTCTGTATTTATTGTACCAAAACTATCATTCCGACTTAGCTGCTTACTCAACAAATATTTAACACTAGCCAACTACAATAGATGACAGATTTTAGTTGAGGCACTAGAAACCCTTGAGGTCCATGCTTCAGATAAGAGGGATAAAACTTAGTTTAAAAGTATCTGACTTTTTTTGATGTATTTAGAGGCTTTTTAAAAAATCAGTATGCTATTCTAAGGTGATTTTTTATTTTCATATATGCATGCACTCTCTGGAGAGACAGAGAGAGTGGGAGGAAAAGTGAGAAATCAATCCTGGAAGGATTTCTTCTCCTCCATTCTTCTCCTGGGACTTTATGTATCCACGCATATGCACTTGGCATGATTCCGAGCTGTCAGGTCCAGGACTTGAAGCGTGGGCCACTCTGTGGGAATCCAGCACCTTAAACATCATGCTACCTGCAGGTCCTGCTCTTTCCTAATATTTTAAAGTACCAGGCTGTGGCATTGAGTACTCTGAGCCTGAGTGACCTAAGCCTGTGGTGATTCTGTAGAACACATAGATTGTGATAAATGACAAATGTAACGAGTTGTTCTTGTAGAGGGGCAAATCTGATAGCTGCTCTACATACTGAAGAACAAGGAAGGATTAGAAACTCAGGGAAGCATATTCAGATATCACAGAGGTCAAGCCCTATAAAAGTAAGGCAGGGGAAAACCCTCAGAGACTCAGTAGTAAGAACAGGAGATGGCAAACTGGCTGTGTAGTCTTTAATCTAGAAGCTATTTTCTTTCATCACTATTTTATTGCAGCATATGGGGAGGAAAAACATGCTCCTGAGGTCACAGACTTTCCATCATATCCTACACACAAATGAGGCAGGGATAGCAGTATTAGGATCTACCTTCATCTTGGCTCTTGCAAATTTATTTTCTCCAATCTTTATTATTTATAGGTTAGCAAAATCACAGTGTGATCTAATAGCTTAGGTGAACTCATCTATTTTAATTATGTGTTATTACTAGACTAGACTGAGACATTTATAATATGGAATTGTTTTATATCTGTCACAGACATACACAAAAGCAATTCTTTTTCCATTTTAGTTACGTGCATATGCTGAAGATAATTGTTAATAATGACAGGCCAAATCTGCCTCAATTAGAGATATGTATTTCTTAGGTTAGTGGAATAATCACAGAATCCTGGACCCATATAACTTGTCTAGAAGCAAATGACTGTCAACAAAAGTGGTGCTCAAATAGAGAAATCCTGAGAATCACTGATAAGTCATTTTGAAATATAGGTACCGTAACCTCTGCCTTGGAGTTTCTGCATCAGGACGTAGGTCTGGCCTTTTATCAGTAATACTTTCTCAAAACTCCATCAAGGGTTCCTTTGTGCAGCCAATGTTGATGCCTGTAACAGTGGAGTTAGGTAATGCTAGGTTTATTTCCTCGTGAACTCCGGGAAAACTAGTAAATTTTGAATAGTTTTCAATGTGTGCGTCCATGATTTATTGAGTGTTTTCTGCATGCTAGCCACCAAGCTGTCAGGCAAAAGCTGACAACACATAGACACATCCCCCCAGAAGCTCACAATTCACAGATAGAAAGGAGAAGATGGTAGTAGAAACTGGATCTCTCAGAAACTCTTGGATTGGAGTCATCAGTCTCTCTCCACACCGGTGTAATAAGCAAAATAGAGTATATATGTTTCCATTATCTATATCCAAATCTCTTTGTATTTTAGTTTAGAATTATATAGCAGAATATCTTACCTGGGTAACTTAAAAAACAGAACTTCATTTCCCACATTTCTGGAGGCTGAAAAGTCTATGATTAGGGCATAATAGATACAGTGTCCCATGGAGACCTGCTTTCCAGTCTGTAAAGGGCCATCTTCTTCTTGTGTCCTCACATGGCAGAGAGGAGAGACAGAGATCAATCTCTGTGCCTCTTGTTATAAAGTCACTAATCTCATTTATAATGGTTCCACTCTCATGAGCTAACTACATATCTATTGCACATATAAACATAATTACATGTAATTTCTATAGCAATATATATTTGTATAATAGCATCATAAATATAGAACAGTTTTCATTTCATTGAAGTTTAAAACTCTTTTAGGTTCAGTTGTTTGCAGATCAGAATACATCATGTATTGACATAAAATTAGCAAATATTACCTCTTCACTGCTGTGTACCTTTCCATATGAATTCTTACAGATGGGCAGCTGGGTGCTGTAGTATTTAAAGTACCTCTCAGAAATCACAGATGGCATAATGGTTACATCACTGGACTTCCATTTAGTCAACCACAGTTCTAGTCTTGGACCCGGCAGCCTAAAACTCATGCTGGGCTCATGTGGATGTGTGCCTAAGGTGCCAAGAGAAGAATGGATGAAAAGGGATTGCAGTGAAGCCATTCCCCTGGGAGGGTGATTTCTCACTTTCAAGCTCTGTGTCTCTCTCTGGCGAGCACATGCACCCTATAGCAAAAATCTCTCTAAAAATAAATAAATAAATAAAAACAAAGTGCCTCTCAAGACCTTTTTACCTCCTCAAATGACAAATCAAGCAGTCAAAGGTTCACTTAAAGAGATACACATGTTGTGAAAGAAAGTATGAGTGGTCATAGGAGCTAAATATAAAAGTGCTGAATTTTCGTGTATTTTATTTAGTATCATTTTTAATGCTAGCCCTGTACTTACTGTAGCATCTGGAAGTGAGAAGAAGACCTTAGAGGTTATCTAGATTTAACTCCCACCAGAGCTGAAATCTGTTCAATGACATGACTAGCATATGGTAATAGCCTCTATTTTAGAACTGTGGTAGTAGGGGGGGCTCTTACTTTCCAAAAAGCTGAGTATACTATGGTTCATTCTCTCTTTATCACTTTTATATATGTTTATATCTACATACATATGTGAGTATGTGTGTGTGTATTTTACATACATATGTGTGTATATGTGTATATACATATGTGTGTGTGTGTGTATATATATATATATATATATATAGTCATCAGGAAAGTCATGATATATTTTTCTGTTTTTCTATGTGAAAATGCATCATGACTTTCCTAACAACCCTGTATTTACATATATATTCTATATAGAATGTATATATAGAAAAATATATATGTATATATAGGACAAGTGTGATTGGCAAAGAGAGACAGTGACCGAGCAGAAAAGTGAGAAAAGATCCCTGGGGGATTGGCCATGCTGCTATCCTTTGTCCTCCATTCTCCTCTTGGGATTTTGGCAACATATGCCCATGAACCCACTGTGTTTTTCAAGCCACTGGGTCTAGAATCAAACCACACAATCTGCCATGTGATATCCAGGACCTTAACCGCTATGCCAGCTGTTGGCCCAATATTATTAAATGATTATTTTTATAATAAGCCCAAGCTCCCTTATTGTAAGCATTTCTCATGGAGGCTGAGGTCCTGTCCTCAGGAGCAGTATACATTTCCTTAAATTCCTTTACGGGTAAAAGTACTACAGAAATTTGAGGGGCAGCTGTCATTTTCCTCTTATCTTCTCTCCCAGACTAAAAATCTTCTATTTGAAAACACATCTAGTTTTCTAACTGTGTTGGTTTCTTTCATCTGGATGCTCATCAATTGGTCAAAATATGACAAAAAGTAGGAGCCAGATAGTGGCACAGCAGAAATGCTTTGCAAGACTGAAGCACATGAAAAGGCTCCAGGTCGTATTCAGAGACCTCCCTGAATCTGCCAGGCGTGCGTGTGTCCATGATGCAGGGCTGGCTGAGGCTAGGGGGTGGATCACAGCATGAAGATCCTTTTGGGGCTACCTATCTTTGTCTCCCTCTCTCTCTCATTTATTGAAGAAATGAATACACTTTCATAAATATATCAGAAAACATGTTGCCCCAAAATTGAAATAATAATTTAAGAGTGATCTTATCTGTGCAAAATACTTAAAGAATGTAGAAAAACACACTAGTAAATTTTAGAACGCAAAGTTCTCTAAATTCCACCTCCCAAATTCAATAAATGTTAAACCTTGGTAAATATAATAATAAAATAAATATTATTATTATTTTCAATGTATTTATTTTTTTCTCTTTCTTTTCTAACATTTATGTTTAATTGCTAAATAATAATTGTATACCTTTAAGTGGTACATGTGATGTTGTGATATATGTTTACATTGTGGAATGATTAAATCAAGCTAATGAACATATCCACTACCTTGAGTTATTCACAGTGCCTAAGATGTGGAGACAACCTAAGTGTCCATCAATGAATGAATGGATAAAAAATATGTGTGTGTGTATGTATACACACACAGGAAAATTATTCTGCCTTGAAAAACAAGGGGATTGAGCAAGCCAACATCATGGTGTTTGAGGCAGCTGGATTCCACATGGCCAATAATGTAGTTTGAGTCCTAAATCTGACTTGAAAAACATGCCAGGCACATGTGCATACGTGTCCAAAATCTGGAAAGGAGTTACAGAGAAAAAGGGATTGCAGCTTGACTATCCCCCACTTGTCAGGTTGTTTTCTCAGTTCCTTTGTCTCTCTCTGTCTTTCACCTTCTAGCGAAAAATAAAAATGAAAAGCAAGGAAATTTAATATGACTAGACTTTATATTTACATTCCAGATAGCATTACAAGTATTCATTTGTGACTTTTTTATTCATTTAACAATAACTGTGCTTTACACCTTTGCTGGTATTGAATGAATGTAAGTAAAGCACCCTATTTTCCTATTTTTGGAAATTTTTATTTTATTTTATTTTTTACCATCATAAATAATGCTGTGACTACATCTTTGTATGTACTTCTTTAAGATAAGTTCATATTATTAGATTTTTCTGGGTCAGAGTTCTCACTGCTTTATGGCTTTTTATCCTCATGTTCATTCCAAACTTCATCCTGAAAGTCTCCTTAACAGAGGCATCCTAAGAATATATATTGCTTTCTTTCTACTGTCACACTGACTTTTCCAAGCAAGAGGCAGACGTGTTATTATCTCTGCCATTTTTGTAATTCCAGACATTTTTGTAGCTGAGGCTGTGATCATCTGATATTTGACCTTTTTATCTCCCACTGTGTTATAAGAGGTTGTAGCCCAGCCGCAGAAATACACTTACCTAAAGACGCCATGCCGTCTCTCCACTCTTTTCTTGTGCATAGTCTAGCTTTTAACTGAAATTGGCACTGCTCCTACTCGAATAGTCTCACCCTCTGGGAAGTTACCCTTCTTAGCTCCCATCACCCTCTGGCATAAATCGTCATAGGGTGTAATTGTCCATTATACTTTAGAGTAATTATAATTTCCCCTTCTCTACCCAGTTAGTTCTATGAGGACATAAGCTATGCTTTCTTCTTTAATTTCTAGGGGCCAATAGCTCCCAGCTAATAAATGCATATTTATTTTTATTACCAAATATCACATAGAAACTAAAAATGGGAATTAAAGAAGGTTATTTAGCTCCCTGGTTCTTCTTAGTCTTTTGCTACCAATCTCTGGAAATATGCTAGATGTTTGCCATTAGCACTAATTTATATTTGCTTTTTTTCCCTCATGGCAAATATTACCAGTAAATAGAAAAAATAAATAGTAACTTGGCTGTAACATGTAGCTAATTTTTGCTCATCACTCTGCCCCAGATGGCCACACCTGATTAGTTTAAGTCCCCTCTGCTATAATTGTTGGAAATACGTCTTTATCCTTCTGCTTATTTGCTCTTCTGATAAATTTTATCTGCTCTTCTGATAAATTGTATCTGCTATGGTTGAAATATAACTAGATAACTAGATAACCATGAAAGATAGTCACATGTCTTTTTATTTTTTTTTTTTTTTTTTTACTTAAATGATGTGACTACCTAGTGCTCAATTTTTAAA
The DNA here is from genome assembly GCA_026018925.1 of Tupaia tana. NCBI lineage: Eukaryota > Metazoa > Chordata > Mammalia > Scandentia > Tupaiidae > Tupaia > Tupaia tana. The sequence continues at coordinate 43,692,515 of JAKSZU010000013.1, read as the reverse complement.
CAACCACACTATATATTTCGGGCCAGAAGTAATTCTTCATTGTTGGGATTGTCCTGTTCATTGTGGGACGTTTAGCAGTGGTCCTGGCCACTTTACACTGTCAATTCTGTCTCCCTCCTCCCAACACTTACAAAATTAAAAACAAAAAAAGTCTGCAAATACTACCAAAATGTTCCCTGTGGAGAAGGATATTCAGTTGAGAACCACTGAAACAAGGGTTACCAGTAGGTTAATTAGTCTATGGAAATAGAATTTTAAAAAGTAGCTAGCTAGCTAGCTAGCTGGACAGTTTTTCCTCAGTGTCTTTGTTAAGCAGCACAATGTCAAAGATGAGTTTTGCCAAAACACTTAAGAGGGAAGTTAAAGAAAGCACAAATTTTGGAAAGATTCAAAAGGGTATAACATATGTCACAGAATGTGTTGATCAATAATATTATATGACATATAATTTTCAGGCATCTGTATAGAAAAAAGGCAGATACAATAAACAGCTTAATATGCTAGGTTAAATTGTTCTATTTTAATACTAGGTTAAATTGTTCTATTTTAATTCCAGAATTAGAATTATCTTTAAAAAATTTATTTTCTAGTATTTAGAAAAACTATATATTAGCTAAAGAGTACACTTATCTTCTTATTTTAATAATAGCAATGTTTATAGTTTCATTGACCGGCTTTTAAATATATTTCTGGAAGTAAAGCTTAGAGTATGCAATGCCCTTCCAGAGATATTTGATATTCAATTATTTCTGAAAAAAATACTTAGATGTGAAAAAAATAAGGGAATAGGTTCTGTTACCTATAGAGAGGCATTGCGATTTATTCTTTCTTGTAATTACTCTTCTTATATATGGTGGCCACAGGCAGCTCTACCGCGGTGAAAGTGATCATCGTATTGCAGTTTTATAACTGCTTCTCTTGCAGTTAATGTCAAAGACTAGATAGACAACTAAAAGGGGACAAAGTTTTCAAGAGTAAAAAAGAAAAATGAAATTAGTAAATAAGGAGCAAAAGGAGGAAGGAGGGAGGGCATGAGAGGAGAGAGGAGTGGAAATTCCAAACAGAGCCACTGTGCAGAATTGTCTGATAGAACCATTGGAATCTGACATGACTTGGCCGGAACTTCAGATCTTCTCCTAACCAGCCTCATGACTTAGGGAAAACTTTTTCATCTCTGTGCTTGAATACTGTAGTACATATTATCTTATTCACCTCTGAAAAATCTGAATAATACATTATTTAGCTTCTAGGTGATCATGGCAGACAAGCAAGATGGGCTATGAAGAGCCCCATTCGTTGCCTCTCGTACTACGTTTTCTCTGCTTCTGTTTCTTGTGGTCTATTCTTGATTAGATGATAAAGCAGGGCTGATGCCTAAGTTTTCCCAGTAGAACAGAGAACCAGGTGAGCAAGTATCATGTGAGCAGTGTTAGATTTTTCATAAACATTTGTCTGTCAGTATTGATTGTTTTGGACAAGGTTCTGTTGTCATTCTATGAGATCAATGGTAGAATGCAGGAATAGTAAAAACTGAATTTCCCTGTGCTAATTATTTTTTATTAGAAACAATGAATTATACACTAATTATGATAAGAGATAGAGCGCCTGATTCCATTGGTTTTTAGCAAATGCAAAAGGAGATAAGTCTTATGGAACAAAAAAAAATATTATGTTCTATTAGAGCATATTGTGAACAGTGCGTCTGTTTTCAAGAAGTTACAGAATCGGACCCCCTTACTATGAAACGAAGAGGTTTGAAAGACTGAAGGAAAAAAAAATGAGGTTTGAAAGAATTAGGGAAAAGGCAAAGTTTAGTAGGTATCTTCTTTCAAAATAACGAATTGGTTTAATTGCATGAATACTATTTAGAAAAAAAATTGAACCATTCAAATTTTAAAAGGAAAATTGTGCAACAAAATGACCCTTTACTCTCTTTGACATGTGTCTTTTTACTGCCAATTTATATACAGCGATCAATCAAACATAAATCTCCTATCACACACATTTAAATTATAATATTCAAACCAATCTTCGGTGGAGACCTTTTATCATGAGGTGACAGAAAGTGTCATCAGGCATAATGGATTCGTGTAATTTACTTTCAGTATTTCAACATCCGTATTTCCACCTTTGAGACCTAAAAGGGCTTATTAATCTATTGGAGAATAGGTACAATATTAAGTAAGCCCTTCTAGTTGTTTATCTGCTTCTAAAGTTTTGATTAGCTACCCTCAGTAAAAGTGAAATTTCATTTTCTCTTTTGAATGGCACCTTTGTCCTCACCGCTAACAGTCTAGTAATGGATCCTGCTTCTCATTTTTTCCAATTAGGCCCATAATCCTAATGCCTTCAGGCATCAAATGTCCTGTGCATCTTTTTTTGACCCATCTCTTCAGGCAATCATTACAACTTTCAGCTTCTATTATTGAACCCCATTTGTCACCCTTGTTCATACTTTGCCATTGGTTGTAAGGTGCTGTTAGCTCTGTCTTCCTGTCAAGCACCGTCATCCAAGCCTGACCACTATTCCTGTTGCTCACAGCATGTAATCTGACCAGTTGGTAGTAATATGCCTGAAGTCCTCATACTGCACCTATTCTTTTCTCCAAATAATAACAATGCATTCCCCAGAGTTGCCTTCTTGGTATCATTTATTCTTTTTTATAGGTTTCATTTGCATGGGATTATTTTGAATATTTTTTACAGAGAAACAGCATGTATCAATATACTGTGAAAGTAAATGACTTTAATATAAAACATGCATTAAGAACAAGATTAAGTCTTGGGACCAGCAGTTGGCGTAATGGCTATGTCGCTAGACTCCCATGTAGCCGACCACAGTTCGAGACCTGGACCCTGTGGTTTAAACTCATGCCGGGCGTGTGTGTGTGCGTGCCCAAAATCCTGAGAGGAGAATGAAGAAGAGATTACAGCATGGCTATCCCACCTGGGGGGTGATTTCTCACTTTCTGTCTCTCTGTCTCTGTCTTTTTGGAGAGTGCACACGCCCTATAGTGAAAACCTCTTAAAAAAAAAAAAGAGCAAGATTAAATCTTCTGTTAAATTGAGTAAATTGTTTTAAAAGCTATGAATAGAAGAAACAATTTTAAAAGGTTGAATTATCTGTATGTGGGGAATAATTCCAATGTTAGAATTATTTTGTGAGTTTAGAAAGCATGGTTTATATGTCTTTCGTGGAAATTTTAAGTCATGTTTCATTGATGTTCTGAGACATCACCAGCCTTACCTGTATGTTATTGTTTTGGTCTTTGTTTGCTTGAGTGTTCACTCTTCTCTCCAGTTTATGCTTCTCCGTCTGCTTTCTCCTTCTGTCAGTATTACAGACCCATTCCTACCTTAACCCTCTTGGCCTTCTCCACAAACTATATGTCTCAGTCTACCATTCAGTCCACTCTATTAATCATTTGGGCTTCTACTTTTCCTGACGGTTCTGTCAAACTAAGGACTATTTTCTAGTGAAATACACTGTTATACTCTCTATCTCCATGTGTTTAATTGTATCATATAACACAGTCATTATCCCTTCGAAAGGTCTGACTTCTTCTGCGTAAAAACAGTTCTTACAGGAACCAGCTGGTGGCGGGATGGGTAAGGAACTGGACTGTCACATGGTCAACCTGGGTTAGAATCCCATACCTTACATATTCAAAATCATGCCTAGTGCATGTATGTGTCCCCCAAATCATAGAGGAATGAGAAATAATGTAGTATGTCCATCACTCCTGGGGGGTGATTTTTATTTTACCCCCCTCTATGTCTTTGTCTCTCTCTGGTGAACACATGTGCCATGTAGCAAAAAATATAAAAAAGAAAACAAAAACAAAGAAACCAAAAAACACCCAGTCCTTATGTAGTCCTTATTTGCTAAAGAGATATAATTGCCTCTAAGAGCATAGATTTGTCAAAAGAAAAACTATGATTAAAAATATAGAGAGTGGGGGGACCAGCAGTTAGCGTAATGGCTATGTCGCTGGACTCCCATGTAGTCAACCGCGGTTTGCATCCCGGACCCGGTGGCTTAAAACTCATGCCGGGCGCATGTGTGTGCATGCCCAAGATCCTGAGAGGAGAATGGAGGAGAAAGGATTGAGGTGTGGTCATCCCCCCTGGGGGATGATTTCTCTCTTTCTGTCTCTCTCTCTCTCTCTCTCTCTGTCTGTCTGGCGAGCGCACACGCCCTATGGCAAAAACCTCTCCAAAAATAAATAAATAAAGAGAGTGGGACCAGCAGTTGACATAATGGCTATGTTGCTGGACTCCCACGTAGTTGACCGCAGTTCAAGCCACAGACCCGGTGGCTTAAACTCATGCCGGGGGCATGTGCATGCGTGACCAAGACCCCGAGAGAAGAATAGAAGAGAAGGGATTGTGGTGTGGCCATCCCCCCTGGGGGGTGATTTCTTGCTTTCTGTCTCTCTATCTCTCTCTGTCTTTCTGGCGAGCGCACATGCCCTATAGCAAAAACCTCTCAAAAAAAAAAAAAAAAAAGATAAAGAAAAAATAAAGAGAGAGAGATAGAAATGCTTCCTATAGAATTGGATAAGCAAAGTTGTTAATGTCCTATGAAAGAAAGGAATGTTATTCTTCTGGAGGGAGCTAGCTCATATTCTGTCCTGTCAAAATCCACTCATATCCTCAAGTTTACATGGTTGTTGTCATAATTTACACTCAGTTTCATTCTCACCCAGTTTTCTCATTGACTAGATTTATAATTAGAGTCTTCATTTTAGCCTATGTAAAAGTAAATCTTCCTAGATGGAATACATCAAAATGTCAGGCTAGAGCTAAGAGGAAGTGGTGGGCAGAGGTGGGGGTGGCAATTTCAACTTCAAACTCTTGACTGTTTGGCAACACAGGCTTTATTTATATCCTTCTGTGTACTTGTCTGTTCAGGACACTGTAACAAAATACCATAAACTTGGTAGTTTACAAACAAGAGCCATTTATTTCTCCTCATAGCTGTGGAGGCTGGAAGCCCAAGATTAAGGTACCAGCACGGTCAGGTTCCGGAGAGTTCCTGCTTCTTGATTCATATAGGCCATCTCACTGTATCCTCTCTGGCAGAGGGCCAGGGATCCCTCTGGGGTTTCTTTTACAAGGACATTAATGTCATTCTTAAAGGCTTTGCCCTCACCTCCCACACAATCATTTTGGGGTGAGTGGGGTTAGACTTTTGACATATTAGGGGCCAGTGGGTGGCACAAATATTAAGGCAGCTGGATCCCACATGGCGTTTGTGAGGTTCTAGACCTGGACCCAGCACCTTGAGAACTATGGTGGATACATGCCCAGAATTCCAAAGGAGAAATGGAAGAGTAAGGATCGTTACATGACCTTTCCCTTGGGTGATCATTATCCCTTTCTCTCTCTTTCACAAGCAAATGAGCTCTCCACCAAAAATTTTTTTTAAGAGACAACAAAGAAAAAAATAAAAGTCAAGAAAATATTCAATGGAGAAATAAAAACAAAAAAATTAAGTTTATGTATTTATTCCATGAGAAAAAGAGATAGAGATGGCCAGAGATACAGAGATACAGCGTCTCCCACAGTGTCTTGGTGCCATAATCCACTCCCAGCCTCAGTCAGGCAGAATCAGGTGCACACGGGTTCCTGAAGTGCCCAAGGAGGTTTCTGAACAGGAATTGGCATCTTTCTGTGTGGGTCAGCCTCCCGGTGCTCCTTACCACTGCACCATTGTCTGTCTCAATATTGCACATGTTGACTGTAATAGTTTTTTACAGCTCTCTACATTTATCAGAAATTTTAGAAGTATATAACTAGGATGTATGAATTTTGCTATATGTAAGTATGTCGATTATCTGACATAAAAAATACATGAGCTATCCTATCTTGCATTAGTTAGCTGAGAGTCATGTTTTCCCTCTGAGTTCTATAAAACCAGTGTAGAAACTGAAACGGTAATCAGTTTTAAAATTTTCAATATTTTTGAAGATACTGTGAAGAGAAATAATCTGAATCAAAGGTGAAAAGAGGTAGGGATAAAACATTGTTATTTAAAATATAGTTTGCATTCCTGTATTATACGTTGGTAGCTCTTCTGTTAAATAAACATATCCTATTAAATGATACATTAATTATAAATCCAAGGTACAGTATTCAGTTAACTTGTGCCTGTGTAGTGTACTCCTTAATACTGAGAATATGAAATGATATATATTGAGATTACCCAGAATTCTAGAAAGTTGTTTGAGCCTCCAATAAAATGTATTTAAACTAACCTTCTCAAGGGCCATTTAGAGATCTTATGGCTAAGTAGGTCTCTTTAATGTGAATTTGTCAGGGGCCACTTTGTAAGTACATTGTAGCTTTTACATGGCATTTTTGTCAAATGCTTTTACACTGGATATCTTATTTAATCCTTCTGTAGAAAACTATTTATGGTATTTACTAGTAACATTTTAGGAAATAATGATCCACATTTTAGCATCATATTATTTTATTCACAAATTTGACAAACACTCACCATAGAAGCAATTGGTCTGGCTTCCTCAATTACTTCCTGAAAACTTGGAAAAGACGCTTAGTGCCTTGGTGCCTCATTTCCTCACGTGTAGAATGGAGTGAATAAGAGCACCTCCCTCATGATGTTCGTTTTTGAAGATTAAATTAGAAGCTATATGAAAAGTGCTTAAAATCTGTCTGGTACGAAGTGAGCCCTAGAAATGTTAGTTGCTGTTACTGTCACTCTTAAATCTCTTCTTAGGTGACTTGAACATTCCCTTGCAAAACACAATTTTATCTAATACCTCTCTGTGTAGACTCTGGTTACCCTTTTAATTTCTTATCACATCTTATAAGAAAAAACAGAAGGTATTAATCCACAATGGTAAGGTGATAAGTGAAAATTAACTTGTACTATATTTAAAGTAAATACCTTCAAGGAAAAATACATATAAAAATGAGAATAATTCAACTCAACAATCTGATTATAATACATTATGGTAGGCATAATTACGTCATGGTTAAAAGATAAGTAAAACAAAAACACACAGAGTGCAGTGGACTCCCTGGAATTCATCTGTCAGAATTCTTTTCTTTTCTTTTCTTTTTTTTTTTTTAGTTTGCTATAGAGTGTGTGGGCTCACTAGAGACAGACATAGAAAGAGAGGAAAAGTGAGAACTCATCTTCCAAAGGAATGGCCACATGCAATCCCTTCTCCTCCACTCTCTTCTTGGGATTTGAGGCACACGTGTGTGCACGTACTTGCACACACACACACACACCACACGCAAACACACACACACATACACACCTAGTACGATTTACAAGCCGCTGGGTCAGGGACTCGAATGGCACTTGCTTTTCTAAAGTCAGTCCTTCTTTTCCACTTCTGGCTCTTGGCAACCCTGATCTGATTTTATCACTGAATCACCTTTTCAACAGTTACAAAAATAGAATCATGGAGGGGCCAGCAGGGGGCAGTTTTTAAGGCACTGGACTCCCATATGACTGTCAGAGGTTTGAGTCCTGAACCCAGCAATTTGAAAATCACCCTGGGAGTGTGTGTATGCATTCCCCAAATCACAGGAGGATAATGGAAGAGAAGGAATTGCAGCGTAGCCTTCCTCCCTGAGGGTCGATTTCTCACTTCCCTCTCTCTGTCTCTTCCTGGGGAGTCCATATGACCAATGGCAAAATCATAGAAAATAAATAAATAAATACATAAATAAATACATAAACAAAATAGAGTATATGTTTTTTGTGTGTGTGTCTGGCTCTATATGGTTAACATAATGATTTTGAGATTCATCCATGTTATTACACACATCAATAATTTATCTCTTTTTTTCTGTTGAAAAGGATCTTATTACATGGAATCTAGCTTAGTTTGGTAACTAAATTATTTCTGGCTTTATTTTTCCTCCATTTCCCCATGACTTCTTAACTGCTTTATATTTTTACTTTTTTCATTTAAATTTTTTTTGTACCATATCTCTTTGGGGGTGACTTGGAATTATTTTTGTTGTTGGAAGGCATAGATAGCTGGATGGTTGGGTGAAAAATTAGACCTGATTCTAAAGCTGACCTTCTAACAAACATTTGTAACAAAATGAATAAAAAACAAAGGGAATGCTATATGACCACAGGCATGAAACTTAACATCTTCATGCCTCACTTTCCTTAGCTGGCAAAAGAGGATAATAATCTCGCCTACCTGTTTAGATACTGAGTAGATTTATAAATTCTTTGTCCACTTCTTCAATTTTGATAGTCCTGAATTTATTGAATAAATGGCCTCTACTAATGAAGATTGCATTTCCCAGCCTCTGTTGCTACATTTGTCCATGTAACTATTTTCTGGCCAATAAAATGTGACAAGTGAGACCAGCAGTTGGAGTAATGGCTATGTCCCTGGGCTCCCATGTAGTAAACCGTGGTCAAGTCTTGGACCCGGTGGCTTAAACTCACGCCGGGTACATGTGCGTGTGTGTCCAAGATCCTGAGAGGAGAATGAAGGGGAAGGGATTGTGGTGTGGACATCCCCTCTGGGGGATGATTTCTTGCATTCTGTCTCTCTGTCTCTGTCTGTCTTTCTGGTGAGCACACATACCCTATAGCAAAAACCTCTCAAAAAAAATAAAGCAAGTGACAAGTACCAGGAACCAGTTTCTCAGAGCCTAGGTCTTTGACATCATGTTATGTTCTGACCACCTTCCTAGATATTTACCTAAAAGAGAAATTCCTACATGCAAATGCCTGCTATTGTTTTTTTCTATCACGGCCAAACTTAAGTCTAACTAACATAACACCTTATTAGAGATGTGACGTTAAGGGCAATGATCCATATAAAGTATAAAGGAGTGTTTGAAACGTTATAAGCCTTTGGTAAATGTCAGCCATTATTATCAATGGAGTCAGAGAACATATTAAAATGTAGAAAAATACTTTTATGTTCTCATTAATGTTCAAATTAGTTGTATATTATAGCCAACAAGAATAATGTGAATGATATTTTTAGATTTAGCATCGCATAGAAAAAATAATTTATTTGATTTTTAAAAATTATTTTTAAATTCAGCTGCTATGAACATATGTCATTTGGCTCAAGTGGATATGAGGTGGATTCATGTATTAAACAGATCAGACCAGAATAAGTTAGCTCAAAATATACCAATGGGGGGGATCAGCAGTTGGCGTAATGGATATGTCACTGGACTCCCATGTAGTAGACCGCAGTTCGAGTCCAAGACCTGGTGGGTTAAACTCATGCCGGGTGCATGTGCGTGTGTGCCTGAGATCCCAAAGGAAAATGGAGGAGAAGGGATTGCGGTGTAGCCATCCCCACTGGGGAGTGATTTCTTGCTTTCTGTCTCTTTGTCTCTCTCTGTCTTTCTGGCTAGCGCACACGCCCTGTAGCAAAAACCTCTCTGGAAAAAATAAAATATACACACACACACACACACACACATACACCTATAGGATAATTTCTCAAAGAATTTGTCATCTCTTACCCTTAGTTTTCTGATCAATAAACAATTCTAACTTTGTCAAGTGGCTGTTAGGGATTATGTAAATATAAAATCTGAACACAAGCATACATGTAGGTAATGTCTCAGTTAATGGAAGTTAATCTTATTACTGTGGATTAATTTATTTAATATTTTATAAAATATAAATAGTTAATTAGGGTAAGTTTTCATAAGGGACAGTCTGGAATGAAGAGTATAAACTGAGATGCAGCGGGAGAGGAGACATTAGTTTACATATTGAGAAATTGTATTGGTTACTGCTATTATCCCTCCCAAATTATACTTTCACCAAACACTTGCTTCAAATACTGAGAATATATTGGTGTGCTCTCATATGTTTTACAAGTATTTAGAGAAGTAAGCCAAAGTAAGTTTAGGTGAATGGGAGTATTTCCATCTTATTTGCTTCTGTTGTAATTTTGAGTACAGCAATAACTGGTCACTTAAATAATTATAATGGAATATATTATAGAACATATGATTAAACATGTAGTTTCTTGACTGTAAATTGAAAAAAAAATTTGACAGAGGGTGCATATACTCACTGGAGAAAGACACAGAGTGAGAAATAGAGAAAGTACCCCTTATCGAACATAATCACACCACAGTCTTTTCTCCATTTCTTTCTCCTTTCAGGATTGTGGGCATGCACACACACACACATGCCTGGCATGTGTCTCAAGCTGTCAGGTCTGGGACTCAAACCGTGCAGCTGGCCATGTCGGATCTAGTCACCTAAATGACCAGGTCCTGGGCTGGCCTGACTGTAATTTTTAAAAATTGTTTTTAAAATTCAGGTATCTTTTCTTCTTAGGTTATACAATAATGCAAGCTATTGATTATTTGAAAATACAGGGAAAAGGGACTAGTCGGTGGTGTAGTGGTTAAGGTGCTGGACTCCTACATGACTGACTATGGTTTGAATCCTGGACTCGGTGGCTTCAAACTCAAGCCAGGTGTGTTTGTATACATGCCCAAACTCCCAAGGGAAGATTAGAGGACGAAGGATTGCAGCCTGGCCATCCCTCTGAAGGGTGATTTCTCACTTTTTCTCACTCTGTCTCTTGCTTTGTCTCTGGTGAGCACATATGCCCTATAGCAAAAATCTCTCTAAATAAATAAAACTGTGGGAAAATATGTTTCTTTTTCATATTTGAACATTCAGTAAATTACTTTTCTAAAACTCCTTCCAGATATCTTATACATTACCCAAAACAGAAGGCCCTATGCTATAAGAAGAAGCACTAATCAAATTTTAAAAAGAAATTCTGTATGAAATTATTGGTGTGCTAAAAGGACTCTTTTCAAATGTATTCATAAACACAATTTTTTGACATTTTAAAACTGAGAACAACCCCATTCCTGTAGCATTCACAAATACTGCCAATACTCAAATGTGCTGAATTTTTTTCTGCTTTTACATTTGTTTGCCATATGACAATTACTATGTTTCCATGATAGTACCTTTTTAAAAGTTTTATTTATGTTATTCATGATAGCATGCGAATACATGAATACACAGAAAAGAGAGAGAGAGAGAGAAACATCTTCCTGGGGGCTGGTCGTGTTCATCAGGATCTTGGGTGCCCATCTGTATGCCAGGTATGTTTCTAATCAGTGGGGTGTGGGACCCAAAGCCAGGGTTGGCCATGGGTCTTCTAGCACTGCAGTTCAGCTCACTACAAACTCTGTCACCAGGCGGGGCCATACAGTACCTTATTTAGAGCTTTCTCCCAGGTCATCTGAAAGTCTGCTCTTCATAAAAAGATCCTAATTTACATCCTTCTTCCTATCCTGGAAAGACACAGAGAAGTTGGATTTCAAACACAATCTAGATGAGATGTCTGTGTAGAATATTTTCCACAGCTCGGGACCAGCAATTAGCATAATGGCTATGTCACTGGACTCTCATGTAGTTAACTGCAGTTCGAGTCCTGGACCCAGTGGATTAAAATACACCGGGCACGTGTGTGTACGTGTCCAAGATCCTGAGAGGAGAAAGGAGGAGAAGGGATTGTGGCATGGCCATCCTCCCTGGGGGGTGATTTCTTGCTTTCTGTCTCTCTCTGTCTTTCTGGTGAGTGCATGCGCCCTATAGCAAAAACCTCTCCAAAAAAAAAAAAAAAGAAAGAATATTTTTCACAGGTCAAAATTAAGAAGTCAGTGAAATAAAAATTTCCAGAAAAAGACTCATGTAAATCACTTCAAAGATTGAAAAGGAAGAAAAAAAAGAAAAGGGAAGGAAATAGGAAAGAAAATAATAGAGCCTCTGAAGGAAAAATTATATAATGGGATAGGAGGTTGGCAGAGGAAGGAGTCGGAAATTTAAAGTTATCTCTGGAAATAGCCAAAGCAATTTTTGGTTGAATATATGTACTGAAGCAAAAACATAACTGACCTATACGATAATAAGAATTTGGATTTTATATAAGGAAATTACTAGAAAAGAGTTTTCATGATGCTTTGGGAATCTAGTTCCATGGAGCTCTTGAGAAATAAGGTAGATGTCTCTGTGCTTAGGAAGGTTTAGGCACTTATCCTTCTCAGAATCATAAGTGCAGATTTCAGATCCCTATTGTACCATTTTGCTCCTGTGATTCTGAAATCCTCATTAACACTGCTTTCAGGCTAAGCTTATTTCTGTCTACTGGGATCCATTGAAAGTGGTTATCTCTCTGTAACCGAGCTATTCCATCCCAAGCATGTGTTTTCATGATCTGAAAGCAAGGTTAGGGTTTGGAAGCTGGTGAGGGATACAGAAGACAAGGTTCAGTGTCTCCATTGTTCCTGCATAAATTTTACCCAGTTTGAAAGCACAGTCATTTGAATAGTGCAGAGAATATTTTGCTCGAATAAACATGTCTTTCCATTGAAACCACTAAGTTGGTCTTTCGTTTGTAAGTCTTCATAATGAGAACAGTAACTCTAAGATATTACAGACGTTTGTTTTCTTACTCAGGACCTTATCTACACTTTTAGTTTATCCCAGTGCTACTGATTTAGATGCTGACCTCCAGAGTTATGAAAGAATATCTTTCTATTGTATTAAGCCACCCAGTTTGTGGTAATTTGTTACAGCAGCCTTATGAAACTAATACAGGAGCTTCTCTTGATACTGTTTTCACAAACTGCCTTTCTTCTTAAATCCACGCAAGTGTCAGTTATGATGAAATACGTATTGCTGATGTTGCTTAAGTAAGGTAATATTCCAGTTGTTTTACTGCTCTTTATTTCAAATATTCATTTTGTTACATAAAATAATTTATAATCACAAATTTCTGTGATTTGCTAACCACCACCATTGACATCATGAACACTCAATTTAGTATATCAGGGTTGACCGACACTTTGGTATCTTTACTAAAGACTGATTATAAAAGAACTTAAATAGTCTCAAGAAAATCACAGAGTAGAAAAAGGAAAACAAACTAATAGTTGATATAACAATGATATAAATGTAATTGTACATTTAAAAAATGTTATGGGAAGGGCCAGCAGGTAGCATAGTGGTTAAGGTCCTGGACTCCCAAATGGCCAACCATGGTTTGAGTCCTAGACCCAGCAGGAAAAATCACACCAGGCACATGTGCATGTGCGCCCAAATCCTGTGAGGGGAATGGAAGAAATGGGATTGTGGCATGGCCATCACCCGTCGGGGATGATTTCTTTCCCTCTCTCTGTCTCTCTCCAGTGAGTGCACATACCCTATGGCAGAAACCTAAACAAAACAAAACAAATGAACAAACAAAAACTATGATGAGAGCACTGAGGAAGCTACTAAGAGTCTGGATAAATCAGACATGGATTCTCAGAAAAAGTTCCATTGCACAAAGAACTATAAGGATAACTTAGCCGGTCATGTTTATCCTGATGGGCAGTTGAGGATAGAGAGCAACAGGGCAAGGTGCAGGAGTATGTGAAAACTGGGCTTATGTGTGGAATTGTTTTTAGTTTAACAAACCAAAAAAAACCCAAAAACTAGATTTTAGAATGTGTCAGAGATGTATAGAGGAATAGAAGTTGCAGGATAATTGTGTTTTCTATTTTTTTTCTATCTCTGAATTCAATTATTCTTTGAGTTATTTATTTTGGTTTTGAAATGTATAACATATCATTAGTTTCTCTAGAAACCACTTAAATTCTTTGTTATTTTTAGTAGCTATAGTAGTAATTAATACTTAAGATCTCTATTGTTTGTATCAGTCTTATAAATTGGTTTTATTCAAAAGAACAATAAATAAGAAGGAATATGTCTTTGTCATTAGAAAAATAGGTTTGCTGATATTAAGAGATTTACGAGAGGGTATTCACTGGATAAAAATTATATTTTAATTTATCCCTGCCTTTTCCTTTTTTATATTAATTCTCCAAAATGAGTAAAACATCTTCTCCTTCTCCTCCAAATGAGCAGTTTATGAAAAAATAGTCACATAAATCTTCAACCTGTTATTTAACAGTCCAAGTCCTAAATTGTCTTATAATTGCCAGCACCCAAAATTTTTAAGTGAATTGGTCCAGTCTCTTTTGACATGTTTCTTCAAGATCAGTGAGTAGTATTTCACTTTTATTGATTAAATAAAAAGATCTTGTGCTATATCATTGCTATGTCCTATTCCCAATGACAATAGTCAGCTGATACCTTAATTAGCTGGACATTTTCTCGTAACTTGCACAAGACAGACAGTATGGTAGCCGCAGGCAAACCCCGTGTACCATGTACCAACCGTGTACACAACTTCAGGAGTCTCCTTAGGTTGACTTCTTACTCAAGACTCATAATCCTTACTCTGTGCTCTATATCCTGATGTTTTTTCTAAAATGCTGTTCTGAACATTACTTTGATTTTTTCCAGTCTGTTAGTAGGTTCTCATAGTTCTTCGAACTTAATTTTTTTTTTTTTTTTGAGAGGTTTTTCGCTATAGGGCGCGTGCGCTCGCCAGGCAGAGAGAGAGAGACATAGAGACAGAAAACCAGAAATCACCCCCCAGAGGGGATGGTCACGCCACAATCCCTTCTCCTCCATTCTCCTCTCGGGATCTTGGGCACGCACGCACACGCCCCCGGCGCGAGTTTTAAGCCACCGGGTCCGGGACACGAACCGCGGTTGACTACGTGGGAGTCCAGCGACATAGCCATTACGCTAACTGCTGGTTCCCTTCGAACTTAATTTTTTAATAGTTATTTTTGCTATAGGGCATGTGCACTTGCCAGAGAAAGAGACAGGAAGAGGCAAGGTGAGAAATCAGTCCCCTGGGGGGATGGCCAAGCTGCAATCTCTATTCTTCTGGGATTTGGGGCACACACGCACACATATCTAGTGTGATTTTTCAAACCACCGGGTCCAGGGCTCAAACTGTGGTCTGCCATGTGGAAGTCCAGCACCTTAACCACTACACCACCCGCCTGTTCTCCCCAGCTAAACGCTTTAACATAATTTCCTCCCTTAGAGTCTGGCATCCTCTTTACGTTATTTGCCTCCATTTTGTGATGTTCCCCTCAGTGCATAGTCTCTTGTTCCCTCTTCCATGCTCTGTTTTCTTTCCAGGCCTTTCTACTTGCCCTGCTTCTCCTTTTACTCAGAGGACAACTTCATTCCCTCACTCTTTGTCTAAGTAACTGCTCTTCATTCTTCGAGTCTTAGTTTACATTTCACTTTTCTGATTTTCTACTGCATTAGGAAGATATTTTTTTGCTGCATGTTCTTAATGTGGAAGTCTTATACTTGCCCTTCTTATTATTTTTAAAACATCTATTGCTTCATGGCTCTCCTTTATTCCTCACTGCTTTCTATAAGAATAGCATTCATATCTTCCCTGTTGCTTGTTTTGAAAGACTATAAACTTTTCCCCATGGAAGTATTTTCAAAACGAAAAAAAAATTGTGGTGAGATTGTGCCTCATTTTTTCAAGACAGATATTCTGTTTGTTCCTCCAACCCATGGAATCTGAGTGGGATTTATGGCTTTCTTAACTTATAAAGTGCTGCAGAGATTTTAAGTATGGATCTTAAGCGATAGCATAGCTTTCAATCTGAACTCTTTCTTTTCTGTGATCCCCTGTAAAAAATACAGTGCTAGTTTTCTCAAGAATACAAGATTCATGGAGTTTGAGACTTAGGTAGCCCGAACAATGCACATGTGAAAAAAGACACGTTTCCTCAAAGCTGCCTCATGAGTGTTCCAATAAAGAAGTGCCCAAACTCTTCCAAGAGGAAGCTAGTTGGGATTCCAAAGGAGGAAGCATTATATACTAGGGTGATCAGTCCAAAGTCGTTATTAGGTGAATTTATACATACAGAGAGAGAGGACTGCAGTGTATGCTCAAGATGACGGTGAGATAAGGGACATTCTTTGGCATGTCCTCACTGAGGGAGTTAGTTATGGAGATGGTGAACATTTAAGGAATTTGGCTAGGTTTGAGGCTGGTTTCTCTCAATGTTTTAGGTAACTACCTAAACTTCATCAAAGCCTAAGAATTTTCAGGGCCCCAGACTGGGTTCAAGGCCACAGCAAGAAACATGAAGTTGGCTGGGTAGCAGAATGGTCAAGTCATTCTCTATTTTTCAGTCAGGCCAGAGGAAAGAGTTGGTTGGGGTGGAGTGAAGAACTCAATAATTTAAGATTAGCCAACCACAGCGCAGCCTCTAGATGATTTCCACAGACTGTGAGACTCCAGGCAAGACCAGTTTAGGTTGCTGACCTCAAAATCATGAGTAAATATAGTTATTGTTGTCTCGAGCCTTTAGATGATGGGGTTGTTTGTTTTACCTCAGTGCAATGATATTCACTGTGCTTGTCACAGTTTCCTGTTACATCGTCAATCTGCTGTTTACTTCGGATGCAATTTATACCTTCATTTTCTGAATAAAAGCCTATCCTGCAATGCCAATGGCACATGAACGCTGATACGTATCTGTGACTTCTGCTGTCACTTACTGAGATACATGCTTTGCAGAATCTTCTGTCTTATCCCCAAATTTGTAATGTTTTCACTTTGAAAAATGATTTGATTTTTTAAAAAACATCATAATATTTGAAATGAAAAAACATGACTTATTTTTTCCCCAAGAAAACTAACTTGAAAAAAAAAAAAAAAAGTTAAAATGAGACTGGTCCTGTAGAGTAGTAGTTAAATGTTATGCATAGAGAACTGCATCCTAAGGCTGACCATAGTTTGAATCCTGGCCTTCAGCAGCTTGAAAGACACACTGGGTACATGTGTGTATGAGCGCTCCAAATTTGAACAGGATAAAGAGGTAGAGGAAAAGAAATTGTGGTGAGATTGTGCCTCATTACAGTTTGTTTCTTTCCTCCTTTCTTTCTTTCTTTCTTTCTTTCTTTCTTTCTTTCTTTCTTTCCTCTCTCTCTCTCTCTCTTAAGAATTCACACAGTCTCTAACAATAATAAGATAAAAGTTAAAATGATTCCTGGTAACATAAATTAGGTAAAGGAGGGGCAACTATAAAGGATTGGGGGAAAATCCCAACATTTTTGAAAAATTTTTCATGAGAATTACTGTACCTATAATTTCTCATTCCTCTTTAAAAAAGAATTTTAAAAAGCTGTCTTATAGGGAGTGTTTATGCAAAGAGAATGACTCAAAAAGCTTTACTCAAAAAAGTGTATGTAGGTATGTACTCAGTGAGATATTCTAAAGTGAATGTTGATGAATATATTTTAAGATTAAACAGAATGTTTAACTTATGCTCGTATCATGCTCTCATGAGTCGTACTTTAATGAACATTTCTATTTATTAAGCAGTTGTAATCCCAATCATGGCCCCTACGATATTTGACTTACTAAGTACATATTCATAAAATTAATGAATAATATCAGAGAGGTTTGGGGAGAAAAATCATAAATAATTTCAGCACAAAATACCATGGGTTTTCCAAATAGCATTTGATAGTATGAATGCACATGAGAAAAGTGTTCCAAGAAAGATATAATAAAATTTTACTTTGGAAATCTGCTAGTGTCAAACTAAAGAGTTTAATATGGATTCGATAAGCAAAGAAAAGCCTTGACTGAGTTTTGAAAAGAGGAGTAACATGAGACCAGCAGTTAGCGTAATGGCTATGTCGCTGGACTCCCACGTAGTCGATGGCGGTTCATGTCCCGGACCTAGTGGCTTAAAACTCACACCAGGCGCGTGTGCGTGCGTGCCCAAGATCCCGAGAGGAGAATGGAGGAGAAGGGATTGTGGTGTGGCCATCCCCCCTGGGGAGTGATTTCTCTCTTTCTGTCTCTCTGTCTCTCTCTGTCTTTCTGGCGAGCGCACGTGCCCTATAGCAAAAACCTCTCAAAAAGAAAAAAAAGAAAGAAATAACATGACCCAATAACATATTAGATGATAATTATAGCCATATTGTAAAATATGAGTAAGAGAATAAGAGAGCCAGGGTAGAACAGTTGGGAGACTTTTAACATAATCCAAATGAGACATTAAGTCTCCTCACCTACAACTAGCAATTTCCGCAGGTGTGGCAGAATCAGCCCTGCGGATAAAGAACCTGCCCTGCCCCTGGTCCTGCACTATTTCCCTCAGGGCAGATTTCCCTTCATGGCAGGAGGATGAGAAGCTTCGGTGTTAGGAAAAAAATGTAACAACGGCCTTTACTCTATTTATTTTGGAAATCTGATGTTAGCGACCACAATTAATCAAAGACTAACCACATGCCAGAACTGGAATGGATTTAAGGGATCAAGTCCAAGGTCTCAATTTATTTTTTTCATTATGAGATCTTTGGGCAAACACCTCATTGATGATATCTTAGATGCTCTCAGTAGAATATTGAACTCTGACCAGCCACATTGGAACAGTAGTAAGGTGACACTCTGCAAGGCTAAAGCCAGGTGGGAGGGTCTTGGATTTCATCCCAAGATCTTCCTGGACACTATAATTCTTAGCTGACTGAAGCCGGAGATGGATGGTAGTGTGAAGACCTTGGTAGAGCTGCCTCTCTCTATAGAAATAAAAATATACTAGAAAGGAAGGAAGGAAGGAGGAAGGGAGGGCGGGAGGGGGGAATGAAGAGAGGAAAGGAAGGAAGGAAGGAAGGAGGAAGGAAGAGGGAGGAAGAAAGGAAAGGGAGGAGGAAAGGAAAGAAAAGAAATGTCATGATTCTAAAGATATCCAAGAATGATGAGAAAATTAGCTAATACTAGTTAAATTTGAATCCTTAATAAACTACACAGAAACCAAATGCTGTGTTATTTCACTAGCTTTAAAGAGTAAAACCTACTTATAAACTCAATGAAGGTCTGGCCTCATAAACTCGTGGTTAGGGGACCTGGATCCTACATGGCTAACTTCACTTTAAATCCTGCCCCCTGGTGGCTTTGAAAGCATACCTTGTGTATGTATGCGTATGTCCCAGATTCCAACATAATAGAGAAATGGAGAAGAGGGTCTTGCTTGGCTGTGCTCTACTGGAAAATACTTTATGTCTATCTCTTCTCTCTCTCTCTCCAGTGAGTGCATACACCCTCTGGCAATTAAGAAAAATACACTTATTAAGTATGAATGTGTGCATGTTTAATATATATGCACAACTACTGTGCTGAATGGTATGGGCGAGAACATCATAGGTTAGAAAACACACCATTTTTAACCATGAAACAACAATGAAATCAGTTCATCAAATTAAGAACAATTTTTAAAAGAGCATTTAGGGATTATAAAGAGAAAAGAAAGTTATATAAATTTAATCAAATGGGATTTTTCTTATATTGATCACTAAAAAAGCAGAATAGCTTTTCTCTCTTGAGGAAAAATAAGTGGTTATTTGTCTTAGGAACATTAATAAAGAAGACTCTTTAATATAGCAAGAAATCATTGGTTGGATTTCTAATTACAGAGTTATTTAATATGGATGTTATTACCTTCAAGTATTCCCTCAGATACCAAAATTAAAAGTCAGTTGTCCGTATCTTGTGACAATAGACTAGGTACTGTCTTACAGACGGATGATTTACACATTTGAAGATATCATTTTAAGTAGTGTACTTAATGTTTCACACTTGAATGATTCCCAATGCTGCATTTTTATAGCATTTAGTGATTTTATTTTTTTCTACCAATGTTATTTATGTACAAACAACCTATCTTGGCAAGGCTAGTCATTTTAGAAACCTCACTGCAAATAGTTCAGTGTTAATTTTGTTTAGGGGAGGATTTGTAAAAGATGATAAATGTATTGTGATATAATAACCTCATCCTTTCATTTATCACATTGCTAAATCAAATTGCAAGTGTTGCATTAATGTGATAAAATGCTTTCTCCTTACTTTTTCTTTTAGTCATTTAAGAACTGAAATCAAATGAGAAAATGGGACCTGAGCAAACAAGATTGCAAAGTATTTAATCCATAGACCAATAAATTAAAAGCAAAAAAATTGACCATATATCATTGAAGTCCCAAATTATGCAGAGCATCTTAATGCTACCTTGCATGTAGGTCAACTTTGGGAGAATAATTGACTCCCAGGTTGAATTTAATTCTGTTTGACTTTCATGGTAGTGTAGATCGTATTAAAAAGTTATAAGTTTATATTTGGGTCTCTTCCTTCCACACCCCATCAAAAATGTCCTAGAGGGACATTCTTTACTGGCCTCCATCTGTAGTTGATGCTTTGGTGTATAATGAAAGGGTACACCATTTGGGAGTAGTGTTCAAATGCTGACAAACAAAAAGCTCTGGTTGAAATCACTCTGGACACTGCCACCCTTTTTGAGGAAACCTTTTTATTAAATACTCACCTTCTCCATAGGGGATAGACATGGCATGTTTTATTATCTGCTTCTGCATCATCTTCTAATAGAATGTTAGGATACTTCACAGGGAGTGAGTTAGGTCATAACTCACATATGTAGACTCCTTGAGTAACAACAACAGCAAACGAAAAGTGGTTCTACACTGATTTTGTATTAAAACATTAATTATAATCTGCAATGCAGATATAAAAAGATGATAACTGACATTTTAAAAAGCACAAGTTTTACAGTCAAATCAGCCCGTGTTCTAACGGTTGCCTTTTCCGTATTAGCCATATAACCTTAGGCAAGTTATCAAATCTCCCTGAGGTGTCTTTAAAACACAAAGAACAACCATTCCCTAAGGCTTACACAAGTATTAACTAAAATAATTAATACATATGAAGCACCTAGCATACATTTTACAATGAAGGAGGGAAGATGGAATTGCTAATTCTCTTTCTACCTTTTCCTTCAGGAGGTGTCACAAGATTCCTCAAGGCAGAAAGCAAATTTCCAATTATAATGGAAGATCATACATTATTCCAAACTAGAAAATATCATTGAAATTAATGTTTCCCATGTTGAATGGCTTTTGCTGTCTTCTTTTGGTCCTGGCAATTGGAAACCATTGTATGTACTCTCTCATTAAATCTCACGGTAAATCAGAGTTTACAACCAGCTGGGATCTCACATAGAAAGCGTTTCCAAATTATGTAAAGATTAAGAATGAGATCATCAGGGCCAGCAAGTGTTGTGGTGTTAATATGTTGGACTCCCACATGGTCTACCCTGGTTTGAGGCTCAGACCTGGTGACTTGCTTTCTCACTTTCCCTCTCTTTTCTCTCTAAGTCTCTCTCTGGTCAAATTAAAAAATAATGATAATAAATAAAATAAAATAAACAGAATGAGATCATCATTAACACTGTTCTGATAATAGTGTTACAAAAGAGCTCATAGAGATTTTTAAAAACCTAATATTTTACTTTTCCTATGTATTATGTGAATTTCCTTGATTCATAAAAACGTGAAATCTTTGCTTTCATACATAATCTTAAAGTTCATGAGTGAGGCTGCCACTGTCATGATTTCTGCTGTGGTAATAGAGCTCTGTTATGTATACTGTGAATGTCATTGCCTATTAAATGTGATACTTAGAGAAGAATAAAAAACTCACCACAAATTACACAGTATTTACTCTAAGCCAAATAGTATGCCAAGGGTCTTGCATGCGATCTTTTATTTGATCCTCAGAAAACCTCCTATTTAATACTTTGACTGACTAAAAAGATATTTATAGTCCTGCCCCCCAAAATTAGTTATTTTACAAATCAGGAGAAAAGAAGTGAAAGCAACAAGAATGGGGAGATTTAGTTTTCATTGAACCCTCTAAATCATTTTATTATTCATTGGTTTAGGAATCATCTCTGTCCTACCTTATGATTCTTGCCTTAAATGTTGTAATAATATCTTTATCTCTAAAAACTGTACACATGAATATTACCAGATGTGTTAAAGTATTTAAAGTATGAATCAAAATTATTCAAAGATGCAGAGCATTATTGCACATGAGTGAAAAATGATTATATTTCCTTGTGAACACTCTGAGAAAACAGTTATGTAGTTATCTACTCTTTATTGTTTATAATGTATCTACTTTTAATATGCTCTTGCATTTCATTGTTTGCTTACTGGTTTATTTATAGTAAAACAAGACGTTGCTTTTGGAGTTTTTGCTTTTGACGTTTTCTTTTGTCTTGGAACAAAAAATAACTTTACAATTGTTTCTGGTGTCCTCTTTGTCCCCTACACTTAATTTTTCATTTTTCATCTCTTTTTTCCTTTTTTCTTTTTATATCAGGCTTAGATGTTGCCAAAATCTGAGTCCTTGAGAAAAGGCATAAAAACACAAGGATAAACCGAAACACTTGCAACACTTCCTTTGTGATTATTTCTCTCTCTCTGCTAAATGATGCCTAATGTTAAATTAGATATTTTATCTTAAAAACTATTTGGAATGACATATTTTAAATAAAATTAACAGTTTCTGCAGTTACTCAACACTTTGATCAAAGGTGTGCAATCTCTCTTGTATTTTGCATTTTTGGATTTTTTTTGGGAGAGGTTTTTGCTATAGGGCACATGCGTTCCCCAGAAAGAAAGAGAGAGACAGAGACAGAAAGTGAGAAATCACCCCCTGTGGGTATGGCCACGCTGCAATCCCTTCTCCTCCATTCTCCTCTTGGGATCTTGGGCACACATGCACACACGCCCGGCATGAGTTTAAGCCACTGGGTCCGGGACTCGAACCATGGTCGACTACATGGGAGTTCAGCGACATAGCCATTACGCTAACTGCTGGTCCCTTGTATTGTTTCATTTAAGCACTTCAGTTGCACAGAGGATTATACATACAAATTTATCAGACTCCTAGTTCATGAAGCATAGTCATTATTTGTGTATGCAAGTCAACTCTTGTTATTATTGTTACGTGTTTTCCCTTCCCTTTATTCTCAATTCCATTTCTTTTTTAAAGATACTCATTGCAAAGTATTCAGGGGGCCTCCCTTCTGCTCAGGGATGATAAAATGTGTGTTGTTTTCAAAACAAAATGGCAAGTCTAAATTGAGTGTGTACTGTGTGCTAAGAGATGACCTGAGATGTTGTCATAGTTAAAATCCATAAGAACTCGAAGAGGCAAATATAACGATTGTTATTTTTTTTTCTTACCATTTTCTCCATTTACCATTTTGATGTAGACAGCAAGAGACTAAATAACTTGGCGAAACACAAAAGCTAATAGGTAGAAAACACAGCTTATGAACTTAAGTATTAGGTGGTAGGGAAAGTCATGACATATTATTCTATGTTTTCTTAGGCAAAAATGCATCATGACTTTCCCAACAACACCATAGTTTGGTTGAGAGCCTGTGTAATTAACCAATTATGATGCATTGTGTAAGCCTTCTTCATGTTTTGTTGCATAACAGCCCCAGTGATGGAAATGGCGGGTCATATACACACACACTTTCATGAAGTATTACTAGGTTAGTTTTAGAATGACTGTACCAATTTACAGGCCCATATGCAGTATGCTAGTCCTAACTACATCTATATTCAGGACTTAACGTATTTCTGCTTTGCATCTTATTTATTTATTTGTTTGTGTCTTTATTTATTGCAAAATTGATGTCTGAATAGTAGAAATCAATAGTTTTAATTTGCATTGATATATTTTCTAGTACATTTGAATATCTCTTCAAAATGTGTATTTGTCACTTTGGTTTTCTCTTCAGTGAGTTTTCTACTTACACTATTAAACAAGTAAATAGATATAAACACTTAAAGGCATTTTTGATGAATGTTAGGGGCTCTATATTTTCTGGTGTTGTCATTATTTTTGCTACTTTTTCATTTTATTTTCTGTATTTCCCACATAATTTATAAGAATTTCCAATTCTTTGTAAGTTTAGACATTCCAGATTTATTCCCCCATGTTTTCACTAATCCATTAGGTTTTCTTGTGTATAATGTCCTTTGGTTAAAAATCTATCATTGTAATGCAACAAATGCATCTTTTCTTTTTATTGTTTATACTATAAACACAAATTAAAAAAAAAAAAAAAAAACTCTCTACCTCAGAATTCCAACAATATCACCTTATTGTTTTTTTGTTTTGTTTTGTTTTGTTTTTCTGGTACAGGTTTTCCTTTCTCATTTTAATATTATTCTTACATTTTAAGCTAATTTTTATATATGGCATGAGATCAGGACTTATTTTCTGTTTGTAATGAGACTGTTTTCAAACACCATTTACTACATGGTTTTTTGTTTGTTTGTTTTTGTTTTGTTGCTAGAGGGCATGTGCACTCACCAGAGAGAGCAAGAGAGAGGAGAGAAGGTACTCCTCGTGGGGAATGGACATACCACAGTCTGTTCTCCAGCTCCCCCTGCTGTAGAGATTTGGGTCACGCACTCACACATGCTTGGCATGTTTTTCAAGCCGCTGGGTTTGGAACTCAAACCATATGGTTGACCATATGGGATTCGGCTATTTTAACCACTAGGCCACGAAGACAGTTCTATCTTTTTTCAAAATATAGGGTGTAGGTTTCTAAGACATCAACCAACGTTACTCTACTCTGTTTGACACTAATGGCAATATTTTGATGCTGTCTTAATTAATGTCCAACAAAATTAGCTCTCTAGTTTTGCTATTCTATCTTATGACTTTTTTTATCTATTTATGAGCTTTTTTCTTTTAAGTTAGTATCTGTGAAGTCACTAGGAAAAACCCTGAAGTTTAAATTGGAATTGCATAAATTATAAATACATTTAGAGAAAACTGAGATTGTTAGGATATTACATCATTTCAACCGCAGACATAGGATTTCTCTGAGTTTGGGAAATAGTTTTATGTCTTTAATAGAGTTTTAAACTTTCAGACATGCTCTTTATATCCTTTATTAGATTAATGTCTTTAAAAAGAGTTGATATAGTTTATCTTGTGATTTTAAATGATATCTTACCTTTTCAGAATAATAGTTCATTAAATAATGATATTAAGGCAAGTGACCTCCTCTTTTTTCTCTCTAATGGTTACATGGTCATTTTGAATTGTCTATATAAATAATCATAATCCTACTAATCCACAATTAGTTTTATGCGCACGCGTGCACACACACACACACACGCACTTTTTTTTTTTTTTTTACGTTTTTGCCTTAGGGCACGTGTTGTGCTTGCTGGAGACAGACAGAGAGAAAGTGAAAAATCACTCTTCTGGGGAGGTGACCATGCCACAATCTCTTATCCTTCAATCTCTTCTTGGGATTTTGGACATGCATAAAAACATACTCGGTGTAATTTTTAAGTCATCGGCCCAGTACTACAATCCTGGGTTAGCCATGTGGGAATCCAGTGAGGGAAAACAGTATTCCTGGTTCAAAATTATTTTCCTTCAATAGCAGAAATATTATTTTATTGTCTTCTTGAATTCACTACTGTTGATGATGCCTAACTCTTGCTAATTTGTAGGTGACTGGCTTTTAGGTATTTTTGCTTTGTTTTGTTTTAAGTTTTATTTCCTTCCAAAAAAGAGCATGTGTGTTTGTGAAAGAGAAAGAGAAAAAGAAAAAGAAAAAGAAAGGCCCCCGAACTACCTCGAACTGGGGTAGGTCTTGTCCTACCCCAGTTCCCTTTCTCCAACACTCTAGCTAGTCCGGACCTGGGTGCTTATGGGAACCTGGCCTGTAGGTTACCCCTGTGCTACCACAGCTGGGCCTGCTTTTATATTTTGAAATGATCATAATTAAAAATTTGGTTTGCTACTTAGAACATTAAGCATACTGTATCTAGGTAGGGATGTTAATTTTTTAAAAAATCTCTTACTTAATAGTTCATGAACTATTTTCTTTGTGTCTTATACCTTTTTTTAATTCCTAGAAAACAAATTTTGTGGCTAGTCTGATAGCCTAATGGTTAAGGGAGACAGATTCCACATTGACAACTGATAGCTCAAATCCCAGTCCTGGTGGCTTAAAAACCACGTATAGGGTGTGTGTGCATGCATGTCCAGTATATTGACATAGGAAGAAATGGAGGGGCAAGGATCATGGCATGAGGATGCCACACTGGAGGGTGTTCTCCCCCTCTGTGTCTCTTTCTTTCTCTTTGTATCTGGTGAAAACATGTGCTCTCTGACAATTTAAAAAGAAAAAAAAAAAAAAACTTGTCTCATAAAAAGTTACTCAAAACACAAGTTGTTTATATTTATTCTTCTCTTATCCATGTTTCACTGGGTCTTACCTGGGGCATTTTGTTTTCCAGGGGACGTTTGTAAATGTCTGAGGCATTTTGGTTGTCACACCTTGGGGAGTACACCTGGCATCTGGTGTGTAGACACCAGAGAACTTGCTAAACATCCTCTAATGCACAAGGCAAACCATAAAGCAAAAGACATCATCTGGCCCGAAGTGTGAAGAGCAGCAAAGTTGAACAACCCCAATACATCGTCATTCTTCACTTATTATTTGAATCTTGTGATTTCATTCTGTGAGAAGTCCATCATTTCACTTCTGACTTAATTAAAATTTGATGTTGAAAGGTGAAGCACCCTTCAGTGCCCAGATCCTGAGGGAGAAAGAACCCCCCCCTCCATAGGGCATTGTCACTCTGCAATCACTTTTTCTCCACTTCTCCATCTTGTTAGCCTTTAGGTTTGCCTGCACACATGCTCATCATGTTTTTAAGCCACAGGGGCTAGGATTCCAACTGTGGCTGGCCAGTAGGAGCAGCTCCTTTAACTACCATGTCATAGGGCCAACCCTATTTATTCTTTGATTATGTACACTTTGCGACTCTGTTGAAATTTGTATTCCATCAGTTATCTTTTCCATATCCAGTTCTAACCATCATCTCCCTGAAAACATGTATTGTGCCTTTAAACATTCCCACTTTACTCTACTACTGATAGCTCCTTTTTGTTTTGTTCTGTTTTGTTTTTGAGAGATTTTTGCTGTAGGGTATGTGCACTCACTGGAAAGACAGAGACAGAAAGCAAGAAATCACCCCCCAGAGGGGATGGCGACCCTGCAGTTCCCTCTCCTCCATTCTTCTGTCAGGATTTTGGGCACGTATGCACACATATTTGGAGTGAGTTTCAAGCCACTGGATCTGAGACTTAGGCCACATGGGAGTCCTGTGCTTTAACCACCACACCACCTGTCAGCCCCTAATGTTGGCTCTTCTAACATACATTTGTCTTTTTTCTTTAAAAGAAAATTAATGAGAGTTCTTACTCCCCTCAGATGCTGTATATTCCCTTCCTTAGATTTTATCTTTTATTCCTGTAAGAATATCAGATGCCTACTCTAGGGCTTTGTGGATATGGAAGATGCAGAAGAAAGTCCTGAGCCCTGCCATCCATCCCTCTGAGGATACAGGCCTAGGAGAGGCTTTGTCCTTCCTTGTGGGCAATCCTTTGTAGCCCACCTCTACTCCAAATCTGGTGTCCCTTCCTCCTTGGACAGTTAAATGTATCCATCCCAGTCATTCATCTGCTGACCAGCCAGTCTTGGCTATAATGGTTCACTAATGGAATCAAGGGAAGAAATCGAAGTACAAGTAATACAAGGAGAGTACTTAGGGCTGAACAGCCCCATCACAGTCACGACAGACAGTAATGATCCACTAAATAGGCGAAAGAAAAATGTCACGACTAGAAAGCTCTTCTCCAATTCATCCCATCCACCTGGTTCTGGTTATCTCCCATTTAGTTTACAAAATGCTGTGTCTGGCACCTTCGATGTAAGAGAGATCATCATTTCTTAAGCCTAAAAGGAACTCTGGAGTCGATTACAACTGCTTTTAAAATTTGCCATGAAGGACCAGCCCATGATTTGGTGGAGAAGAAAGTCATCAGGTTTTGGGCTGGCCCTTGATATAAAATATTTATATTTTTGTTTAAAAAGTAGACATGAATTATGTATTTCATATTAGTAGTGCATTGTATTAACTTTTGTATTTACAGTTTTCCTTCTTTGCAATATAGCACTTTCATAGTTAGAGGGTATCTTTTAAGGACCTCATCTTTTAAGGAGATGATTGTACTGCTTATAGACACAATGGAGGAGCTCTGGAGGCTAGTCTAAGGTAGTTTGGATCCTAAGTCCCACTCATTACACAGAGATCATTATTCATATGATTTTTGTGCCTACAAAGAACCTTCAAGTTAACCTTTTCTAATGACTCATCTTATGTAATTGTCAAAGTATCTTGAAGTTTGGGGTCCATCTCTCTCTTTATAGAACCTCCTTACTTGTATGTCTGATCACTGATTTGACTTTTGTATATGAGTCAAGGTTTTGTGCTTTTTTAATTCCCTTGGTTCTGAGCAATATTTTTTATGGGTATTCTTTGTGGCTTGGTTTGAGTTATTGAAGGCACGTTGCCTAGGCTTTTCTTTTTTTAAAAAAATGCTAAGCTGTTACATTCTTAAATATGATTTAGACTTCCATCAAATAGATGGTTAAAAAAATATTTGCTAAAAATCTTTAACTTTAGATGAAACATTTTTACATAAAAATAGCTATTCAAATAAGTAAATTATATTTAAATAAAATACGGGGTTTATAAATAATATTCAAAAATTATACAAACCATTGTGCTATCTTGAGTAAGAAATACTTAAAGTAATACAAAAATTTATGTTCTGCAAAGGAAAAAAATTTGCTTTTATGACCATTTTTCACCAAATAAAAGAAACTGTCCCTAACAACTATTGTTCACAATGCACTACATTTTGAAGGAACAATAACAAGCCTTTCCTAGTTTAGTTTATGTGTATTGTTACTCTACTTTGCAGCCAAAAGAATCAAAAGATATTTTATAATGGTATTAAAAATAAACTTCCTTTATGTCTTATTCATGTTGAGGTTTTTTTTTTTTTTCTTCATTTTGTCTTGGTTCTCAGTTTTCTTCTAATTCCATAGAAAGTTGTGTTAATTTGTCAAGTATAACATTTATGACAACCACTTTATATCTAGGTTATGTTATGTATAATCATACATTGCTACATACTTTAAACTAATTTAATAGATTGCTTTGTAAAAAGTTTTGTAGAAGTCAGAAACTAAATAGAATAGAGGGTATACTTAAGGTAAATATGAGAACCTGTATCCTAGTGTGACATTAGTTTTTTAATGAATTCATGACCTGGATATGAAACAATTTCAAGGTTTTTCCTCTAAGTCCCAAGATACCTAATTCAGAAAAATGATGTGGTATTCTAAATGGTCCTATCTTTTTTTTTCCCCTGAGAGATTTTTGCCAAGGGGAATGTGCACTTGCCCAAGAGAAAGAAAAAAAGCAAGAAATCACCCCCTGGGGGGCGGCCATGCTGCTATTCATCTCCTCCATTCTCCTTTCAGGACTGAGCATGGATGCATATGCTCCTGGCATGAGTTTCAAACTGCTGGGTCTGGGACTCAAATCATGATGGACCACATGGGAGCCCAGTGCCTTAACCCTACACTACCTGCTGACCCTGCCAGATGCTTTTAATAACATGTTTTGTAAACTCCCCATTTTCTTCTGATAAAAGTAGCATTTTTAACTTTATAGAAGAAGAGGCTAAAGTTCTGATGAGGTGAAGTGACAATATCAATTAACACAGCTAATAAGTTGTAGTATTGCAGCTGGGACAACATTTTGATAATTTTTGGCATGACCCAATTTCTTCCATGAAGCCACTAACTCTCTTAACCTGAAGCAAAGAAATTCAAAGCTTTATTGTCAAAGGAATAATCCTTCTCATCACTAACTTAACAGAGGAGTGTAATCTTCGCTCAGAACTGGTTGCTTTAAGAAATATATTCAATAAGAGATAAATAATGTCAAGATAGCTATTTTCCCAAGTAATTTCAAACATTTTCACTGATCCAAATAATTTTATCGATATAACTAAACATACCTATACTTTAGAAAATTCTTAATTCTTGATGTAAAAGAAGGAGTAAAATAGCAATAAAGCTTAGAAGAAAACGTAATATTGAGTTATTAATTTTATTGCTGGTTCTTGATACATTATGTTTTATTTATGGCTTTTGCATCCGTATCTGTTAAAAATTCTGTAAGTGCCAATATGTAAGTTCATTTAGGATTAGATGCTTTTACTTCTTTTTCAAAATACCTGTAGTAAAACATTGTAGATGAGCACCAAGGCTACAGCAGTGACATGATGCTGCGTAGCACTGAAGTCACGTGGGAAGGCCCTGGGTTGTTCCCCAGAGTCTGCCTGTACACACTGCATGCATGTGCATCCCCATGATTCTGTCTGGCTGAGACTGGGCTGTGGATTGCAGCCTGAAGACGCTGTCGAAAGTGTCTCTCTTGTCCCAGTATCTGTTTTTCTCTCATGGAAGAAATAATCTTTTAAAAATTCTAAAAAAAGAAAATCGTCTTTAAATTTTAAATTCTTAAAAACTGAACTGGAAGAAAAAAGTTACGTTTTGTTGTTGTTTGATAATCCAAAGTACAAAATCTTTCTGTGAGTTAAATTTGCAACCCCTACCTCTGCCATATTAGGCAAATTGTCTTAATCTAGTAAATGATGCCAGAATGATGCCAGACAAAAGCCAATAACTGCTCAGGCATATAGTTCTAAGTAGAGTACTTAATTTTGTATGCATACACATATGGCTGACATTTATTTTTGCTAGTAGTAAGAGAAATTTTCCCCAGAATTAAATACAGTAAGTACCATCAACACTACGATAGTGCTAAGTCAAACCTTGGCTGTCTTAAATGTAATATTCGCAAGGTAACTGTTCATGTGAGACTACAAGGCTCAGGGCACGTTATCGTTGGTAATTGTCTTGAGACTCAGCTTTCAATCTAGTGCGTGGTGACATCAGGCACAAAGCAGGCATTACCTAAAGATGAGGCCTGCCAGCTGCCCAACAGGAACGCAGGCATTTCTATGAGTCTGCATTGTTTTCTGCTCATTGTTAGGTGTGAGATACACTCATGAAATGCAAAAATCTCCTTTTCATGTGTGAAACAAAATGCCCTGAAAATATGGTAAGACCATTTGTTATTGGGGGATGGTGAGAGAGCCTTCCTCTATAAATGATATCTACTACTCTAGGAATAGGTGAAAATTTGGAGATGTTATCCTTCTAGAATATGAATGCCTGTAGTTTTGATAAGATTATAAATGCATATAATTAAAAGCCTGTGTGGGAGATCTGATCCTATATCTTAGCTATGAGTGACCACAGAATTTTTCTCAAGATAGCTAGTGGCCTGATAGTGGAGGATGCTGGATCTCAAATAACTGACTGCTTGATTCAAGTCCTGACATGGCTACTTGAAAACCCAATGGGACAGGGGTATGAGCCTGCCCAAGTCCTGCAAGGAGAAATTGAGGAGAAGGGATTATAATGTGGCCAGTCAAAGGATTATAATGTGGCCATTCCCCATAGGAGTGATTGTTTCTCTCTCTCTCTCTCTCTCTCACCATTAAGTATTTATTACCTCTGACAAATTAGGATAGGAAAAATAAATATTTTTCTCAACTTACTTCCTGTTCTTTACAATCATCAAAAGACATCTTTGCCAAATTTATGATTTGGTATTTATTTATTTATAATTTACTTTTTTCCTAATTTCCTTCCTAAGAATCTCAAAGTTTTATACCTGAAAAAAATTGTTTTAAAGATATGTCAGGAACCAGCAGTTAGCGTAATGGCTATGTCGCTGGACTCCCACGTAGTCAACCGCGGTTTGCGTCCCGGACCCGGTGACTTAAAACTCATGCCGGGCGCGTGTGCGTGCGTGCCCAAGATCCCGAGAGGAGAATGGAGGAGAAGGGATTGCGGCGTGACCATCCCCCCTGGGGGGTGATTTCTTGCTTTCTGTCTCTATGTCTCTCTCTGTCTGTCTGGCGAGTACACGCACCCTATAGCAAAAAAGAAAAAAAAAAAGAAAGAAAGAAATCTCTCCAAAGATATGTCAGAATAACTAAAGAACAAACTCCAACACTTTATGGTAAATCTCCTCTACATAAATGTATATAATTATAATCAAATGTGAAGACATGATTCTGTCATCTGGAATCATGCTCTGAGATTATATTCTGAACAAAGACAGAAGAATATGGTCACCCTCTATTTTGTATTATGCATTATTTCTTAAATAATAAATACTCTGTAGTCAATATTTTCAGATTTACAAGTGAAAAGGGGATACTAGTGTTATTTATATGACAGTAGAATTTCAATTTCAATTCTTTTGTTTAACATTTTTATTTGTAAATATGCATTAATACCTCCTTTCTAAAATGCAGCCAGCTAGTCAACTAGTAAGGTTTATCTTTGATTCTACACAAATTTTAGTTTATTTTTCCTTACCAATCAAAATTAAATGCTGTTCAGTCCAAATTTTACTAAATCATGAAGTAGTAGAATACAATTGTATCTCTGTATTTATTGG
Source organism: Tupaia tana (assembly GCA_026018925.1). Taxonomy (NCBI): domain Eukaryota; kingdom Metazoa; phylum Chordata; class Mammalia; order Scandentia; family Tupaiidae; genus Tupaia; species Tupaia tana. The sequence goes on along the minus strand of JAKSZU010000013.1, from coordinate 43,660,252 downwards.
TCATTGGAAAAGTCATGACGTGTTTTTCTGTACAAAAGTGCATCAAGACTTTTCCAATGACCCAATATAAAATTCCTTGGAAAAGTTCCCAGCACCTGTCATAGCCACTTTCTGTTTGATTTTTTTTTTTAATTTATTTATTTATTCCATGAGGAAGAGCTACAAAGGAGAAAGAAAAGAGAGATAGCACTCAAGAGGATCTTGACTCAGAGACCCAGTGCCAGAGCCATAGACACTTTCTACTCTTGTGCTCCCACTCAGGTCAGCATTAAATTAGAGTGAAAGAGTCTGCTATGCATAGGCCACCCATCCCATCCAACGTGACCAGAAATAGAATGGCAAGACCCACTAAGACAGAATTTAGTAGCTCAGACAGAAAATTGTGGTTGGAAAAATAGTTAAATGTTAGATTGGATTCAAACAACAAAATTGCTTTCAAGTAAATTAATAGGTAAGATTTCAACTGATTGATTTGTTATTTTTTTAAAACTTTTTGTTATTAATAATGTGATAACATATTTTAGTGTCTTTAAGAAGACTTAAACCCTATCCTGTTCTTAGAGCATCTCTGCATACTGAGTGGCAATGTAAATATAGCTATGCTACAAGACATTTTCTCTTGCTCTTAAGGTTGGAGTTGAAGTACTGACATTCTAACAAAAGTTAGATGACAGCATACACCGCTACTTATAAACAGAAATCTGCCACTTTTTCGATAGTCATCTTTTGGGTTTTGCCTCCTTAAAAATACCATCAACAATTCAATATATACTACCCCCCAAAAAAATAAATCACTAGAATTATCAAAAGTGTACAACACAGCATAATGTTCAGTGTTGAAGGGCATGAATATGTCTGTATCCTTGATTATTATACCCTATAAGCATGCTTTGAAAAATCATGTGGTATTCCACAAAGTTATACAACAATTATATGTAAACCAGAAATCATAGTAAAACTTAAATAATGAATTAGGACAACAAAATAAAATAAAAAAGACCATTCTTGCGTGTATTTGCTGTCCAACATAAGCATATTTTTATCATTCCATTATTTAAATAATTTGTTCATCCAACGATCTTTAGACCTTTGAGTAAATTTTTATGAGATTGGGGTGATAGTATATGTCCCATTGAAATATTGACCAAAGAAAATGAAACACTATGTATTTTGTTCAAAGAAAATAAAATACTATATATTTTGTGCCAGGAGCTGTGTCATGCCTAAATAAAATAATGAGCCTGCTCTTTCTTTCTATTGTTTAGTATATCTGAATTGAAAAACAAACAAACCAACCAACCATGATGGGTACAGTGTGTCCTTAGGAAGCTGAGTAGTACATTTCTTAGATCTAGACATACCAATTTAAGGATTTACTACTGCAGTGAATTACCTAATACAGTGTTGCTGTTTAGGGCACTTGGCTCATGTATTTATTCCACTAATATATATGGATTATTTACTACCTGGCAGACACCAAGATGTCATGATATTAGTATTGAACATTTTTGAATTAGTGGCAGAACCTAATATTAAAAACAAATAAACAAACAAACAAACAAACAAAAAAACCTGTTCTTGGGGCCAACAGGTGGCATTGGTAGTTAAGGCACTGCACTCCCAGTAGGATCGACTAAGGTTCTAGTCCTGTACCTGGTGGTTTGAAAATCATGCTGGGTGCATGTGTGTGCATGTCCAGTGTCTCAGGAGAAGACTAGGATAGATGGGATTATTTTGTGGGCCATGGCCCTAGAAGATGATTTCTCATTTTCCTTCTCACTGTCTTTCTTTCTGGCGAGCACACGTGCCCTATAGCAAAATCTTAAACAAACAAACAAGGATTATTGTTCTGGTACCACCTGGTGGCATGGTAGTTACAGCAAATGGATCCCACATGGCTGACTGCATGTTCAAATCCTATATCTGGTGACTTGGAAAACATGGAAGACACATGTGTGTGGGTGCCTAAGATACTAAAAGAGAATGGGAGAAAAGGGATTGCAGCATAGCCTACCCCCTGGGGAATGCTTTCTCTCTCTCCCCCTCTCTCTCCCTTCTCTCTCTCTCTCTCTCTCTCTCTCTCTCTCTTTCTCTCTCTCTCTCATTCCAACAAGTGCTCTTGCCCTATAGCAATTAAAAAACATATATATTGTTGTGAATTTTCCCACACCCATTATTTACATATTATTGATGACAAGAATAATAAAAAGAAAAAATAATAAAACATTCAAAATTACAGTATTTGTATTTAGAGTCACACATTGAAAAAATGTGAAAAAACATCATTTTAAAAAATGATTTAATTTTTCTTGAAGACTAACTGAGTTTTAGGTGAGAATATTCCAAAGCACCAAAGCAGATCTCACAGTAAAGTATCCTCATCTGAAGGCACCTGACAACTTCTTTTCAGTGGCCATTTGGAGAAGGAGGTCTGTGACAAAGGAGATAGTTGTATATATTCTAAGTGGTGCTTCCAAGGGAGCCTGAGGACCTTGGAAGAACTTGAGGATCAGATTCTGGTCACCCTTGCTGCCTCTGATGACAAGAACTTTGTCTACTGATGCTGTGTATGATAAATCCACTGGCACATTTAATTTTTTAATTGTCCATGCTTTTTCTATTATTTTTTGGGATTCTTGATATATCAAAGTCTTTCTGAGTTGTGTGTCACATAAGAAATATGAAGAATGCTTTTTTTTGGCATTTTGTGATGGAAAACTGTCATATTGAAAACATGTTCCCTTAATTTTTTGGAGTATATTTTTCTTATTTGAATATATGAGAGGTCTTCAGAAAGTGTATAGAAAATCCAACTATGGAAAAGCTATGTGTAGATTTAAAAATAAATTGCACCAAAATAAACTTGTATTTTAATTTTATTTTTGACCACTTTGAACTCATTTTTAAGTCAAATTCAATATCTGGACCAATTTGGAATCAGTTTTTATTGAGTATTCTAAATATAGATCATATTTTCTTTTTTCTTTGACTGTCTACTAAGTTTTGATTAAAAACTGGGCATTGTAGGTAACACATTTTGAAGATTTTCAGTCAGAACTCTGATCTCATTTTACTGAAAACACTGTGGTTTTGTTCTGGTGCTTTCTGCTACTGTAGCTGCGAAAAGGTTGGACAGTGCCCTTAGGCCAAAAAGCCACAAAGGAGATTAAACATTCCTCTAGATTTTCTTTGCTTTGTATATTTTACAGTACCTTTAAATAGTTAGGCTATTTAAATATATATATTTTATCCAGTTTAGAATTGTAATTTGTAGAAGATACAACCATCTCACTCTTCTGCTATTACAAGAAATGTTTCTACTCTTGGTTTTATTTGTAAGTTTTTTCCTCCATTCATCAGACTCAGACATGCATACATCAATGGGGTAGCTACCAGCTATTGCTGCTTTCAGATTTGTCTCTTCGTTCTGAAGGCTCTTCGTATCGTTGAATACATATAATATGTCCATGCTTGAACCAATCTGATTCCCCACAATTTTTAGAGTGAACTATTTCCCAGAAGGCACCATTGTTCTTCTGACAGGTTGATTGGCTTCTCCAGTCTATTAGGCATGGCAAAACTTAGAGGGAAATAAAGCAGGGACCTAACGTATATTAACCACACTCTACTTTCTCATCTACCTTCTGTTAAATCTAGATAAGGTAAGCTTTTATTTCAATTTAATTGCTACTAGGCCTGTGGGGTAGAAATATATATATATATTTTTTTTTCTTTTTTTTCTGAAAAAGAACTGAAATTTCAAATTTGTTTTACTTTTGTCTGATACACTACTCCTAGCAAAAGTAAGTTTTAAACTTATGTAGTTAGACATTGAATTAGTGACAGATCTATTTTCTTTTAATAAATATCCTTTTAGCTAAAAACCTTATATTGGAAAATGAAAGATTAAAACATTTTCTTTCTTTCTTTTTTAAATATGGGAAGATACACCGCTGCTTTGGTATTTCCAGAGAAAGAGAAGCACAAAAGATGCTGTTCTTGTGATTTTTCTGTTAGATCTCTATAGAGATTTTGAAAGGCAAATGTTGGGAATAAGAGCCCATGCAGAGGCAAGGTGCCATAAAGGACATGACTGACTCCAGGCACACGGCAGCTGCGAAAACATCATTTCTGCTGCAGATAATAGTGTCGAACGTTACACAGGCATTTTAAACCGTGTTACCTGTTATAATGAACACTGGAGTTTCAGAAACAACGGCTTAGTAATAGGAGATTTTTTAATCTCATGACCTAGTAAACAAACTTTATGATTTAATACATATCTCAGTGTGGACTGCATAAAAACATAATTTTTAACTACAGGTCGTATTGCATTATTGGAAATGATTTTAAGTGTATAATAATAAATGGAATTTATATATATATTTTGTAATAACATTTTAGAAAATGCCATTACATACAAAAAAAAAAAAAAAAAAAAAAAAAAAAAAAAAGAAAACCTCCCAGAACTTAAAAGTACTCTAGATTTTGAAAAATATACAGCTATAAGGGAACAAAGTCGAATTGCCTCCATTATCTTACTACGCTCATTCCCAAGGATATTGGCCAGTGTGGTATGATGAGCCCTCCTTATACCGTTTAGAATGATACTCAAGAAACAATGAAGCTTCTGCAGGATCCTCACAGGATTGTGGTTCTTGGCAACTTCTGATTGCCTTCACCCAGCAGGAGTTCTTACAGTCATATTGGGAGAAAGTGAGTCTGGACTTTATATATCTTTCCATGAAGCAAAAATGATAGCCCCAGAGCTATTGGAGGTAGGCTGAGGAAAATAACTACCTAGAAAACTCCATAAGTCAATCTTTTTAAAAGTCGGGGCATACACCTCTAATGATAAGGTATCCCATAGTTCGATGCACAATACATTTCAAAAAATGGCAATTAATGATAAGAGATCCCATTTCCTAATAGAGTAAACAGATAATAAAAGCTTTTATTAGATGACACCTTGTTGATAAAATATTTAACTGTATTTATAATATTTACATGTATCCTGGGGTATTGTTTCTTCATAAATGAACATCAAGTCCATCTGTGGATACAGTTGTGATTACATATTGACTCCTGTCAGCCTGTGAAAAGAGTCCACCTTGTGCCAAGTATTTATTTGTATGATTTCTCTACTTTTACTACTACTAACAATACTTGTGAATAAACATTCTGACTTATTATGTATAATAATGAAAGACTATGAAAGGAGATTGCCAAAAATATCAAATATTGACCATACTATTGCTTACCTAAAGATTGTGATTCAGCCAGTTGTTACCATTGTCTGGTAGGCAACACTGCAGTGCACCTATCGGTTAACTCCACAGATGATGTATTTATGTAGGTTTCAGGATGTTTACCAATTGAGGAGCACGTGTGCCACATGACACAAATGTGTGTTTATGTGGGCTACATCCAAATATACGTGTGTCCTCAAAAACATCAGTAAATGAGAATGTGCACCTGACAATTTCAGTATTGTTTCTATCTGACCCAATATTTAGACATAAGTACATGAACTAAGAAAACTCTAGCACCAGGTAGAACTTTATATAGCCATAGATGCTCAGAACTATAGGTAAGGCCTCATCCCGCTCTTAGTGAGCAAGTGTCTCTGGAAGACTGTCTCTGCTCTTCCCAGAACTCACGTCAGCCTTCATGCTACTCCAAAGCCACTGTGAGTCCTGTGTTTATTGTGAAAACTGTTCTAATTTTATGTGACTAAACACCTGTAAAATCTAAGCAGGTAAAGTCTATACTTTAAATTTAAAGGACTGTTGGATTTAAACGCTTACTAAAAATTCTGAAAATAAATGGTTTGTTTTAGCTATCAATTCAATAAATGGTTCAAATGTTTTAAAGAAAGAAAGAAAGTAGAATAGTGGTCTTACAGACTTTACACATATTTGGAGGTACTGAGAATAACCGATTATTTTATACAGGCCAGATATAAAATAAATCAATATTATGTGATGGAAATGAAACTACTAAAAAATGATCTGAGAAGCTTTTAGTGCATGGGATAAAGCGTCTCATAGAGCAGAAATGTCTGATGTCTTGTGCTCACTATTTTATTCCAGTTAAACATATTAACATCCTGAATTTCTAGAAAATATGTTATTTTTTAATCTTCTTCCAAGTGCTAGGGAAGAAGAACAATTTTGTTTACTCCCAGGTGGCTCAAATCTGATTTGAACTCACAGCAGAGTTTACGCTGATGAATAGCTTTTCATTGAACATGAATAAATTGAGAAATTCAGATTAGTCAGCCACTTTTTCTCCATAATTTAAATTCCAGAGAAGCATTTAACAAAAATAGAACACAAAGAGTTGTTCAGTTGATGAATTGCACCTGATGACTCGCTGAATTAATGAAACTATTAATGAACTAGACACCAAAGCTTCTTTTCAGTGTCTATGAAAATGATTGTTTTAAGTAAATAAACAAAAAAAGCAGCGTTGGCATCAAAGAAGAGCAAGTGCTTTGTTCAATTAATAAGCAGACTGACATGATGTTAGAGATGCATATTTTTAAACATATTTTTTTAAATCCACCCATCTATTCCTTGAGAGAGAAGAGAAGAGACAAACACCCCCAAGAGGGTCTTCAGGGCACAAACTACCCCAGACTTCCCAGCCAACAGGACCAGAGGCACACATACATGTGCATACCTAGCATGAAGGGAACTGGACCTAGATATTCTCTATGGCCTCCAGCATTGCAGAGTGTTGTGCTACTAGTGCACAACTGGCTAGGCCCGAACATTTTTTTCTCACAGTGAAAGTTTGTTTGGTTTGCTTTTTAAGTGACTTAACTATTAGCCATTTCTAATAACTAAATTAAAAAATTGAGACCAGCAGATGGCGTAATGGTTACGTGACTGAACTCCCATGTAATCAACCGTGGTTTAAGTCCCGGACCTGGCACCTTGAAACTCATGTCAGGCACATGTGTGTGCATACCCAAAATTCTGAGGAGAATGGAGAAGGGATTGTGACATGGTCATCCCCTCTGGGCAGTGCTTTCTCACTTTATGCCTCTCTGTCTCTGTCTCTCCATCAAACACATATGCCCTATAGTAAAAAATCTCTCCAAATTTTTTTTAGACATTCTCTCTCTATATATTCCCCTTTAAGTATGTACTTTAATGCACACACACATACACACACACACACGGAAATAGTTATCCCTTGGTATCCATGGGTGATGGGCTCCAAGGCCCCCACCAAGCATATATCACAGTACGCACTGCTATAATAAAACCTCACAAAAAACAGCATCCTATTTGCACCTATCCTGTGCGCATCCTCTCGCAATACTTTAAATCATCTGTAGATTACTTATAAAACTAATACAATGTAAATGGTATGCAAATATTTATTATACTCTATTATTTAGGAAATAATGACAAGAAAAAAGGTCTATAAATGTTCAGAACAGATACAACCTATATTTGCTTGAGCATGCTTAATCTCAGACTGGTTGTTATGGAACTGCCAATATAGAGGTCTAACTGGATATATTTAAATGTCCTTGACTATTTACAGAGATCATTCTTTCAAAACTTAGTTTTCTATGAATATATAAGCATAGTATCATATTGAGATTGGTGTAATTACTTATGGCATGTTTTGATTTTATTTTAGAGGAAGTATTTCTAAAAGTGTTCCAAATTTTGAGAAAAGTTTTTCTCTGTAATAAGGATGTAAATTAGCATCTATTCATTTAATATATTTATTGACTTTTCTAAGTTTTATTATTGTGACACATGATTTAGCCATGATTTATTATTAATTTGAAAACACTGAATCTTATTATTTTTAATTTTTCAGAGGGCACATGTGCTCTCCTGAGAAAGACAAAGTGAGGAAGTACCTCCCATGGGCATGGTTATATCACAATCCCTTTTCCTCTATTTCTCCTTCCTTTTGAAATTTTGGTCATGCATATATATGTGCCCGGGGTGTTTTTCAAGCATCCAGGTCTGGGACTTGAACCAAGAAGTTGGCTATATGAGATCCATCTCCCTTAACCACCAGGCCACCAACTGGCCTGAATACACTGAATGTGTTTTACTCAGATATACAATCTATGGCTTTTGAGCCCTGCAAATACAGTCTCTTGGTTGGGAATATGGGCTATTCCATTGAGATCCCTGAACTGAGTCTTTTTTTTTTTTTTTTTTTTTTTTTTTGAGAGGTTTTTGCTAAAGGGCGCATGCACTCACCAGAGAGACAGAGACAGAGAGACAGAAAGAGAGAAATCACCCCCAGGGCAAATGACCATGCCACAATCCCTTCACCTCCATTCTCCTCTCAGGATCCTGGGCACACATGCACACGCACCCAGCATGAGTTTTAAGTCACTGGGTCCAGGACTCGAACCGTGGTCAACTACATGGGAGTCCAGTGACATATTCATTACACTAACTGCTGGTCCCCTGAGTTTCTATTTCTGTAGGCTACCAGAGAATTCCTTTAGTTCTGGGAAATTTTCTATGCATTCTTGCTGTTCATATGTTTCAAGAACCTTCACAAGTGAGGTAATTCCCTTTCTTCTTATTCTTAATTTTGGCCAATTCAAGTTAAGCAATAAGTCTAGTAGTCCAGGTTGAGACAATTCAGATGAATATGAATAAGTATTTTTTTTAATTCATCATAATGTCATGCTCCCTTCCAAGCTCAGTGTACTTTATTAGGTTTCTGTCATCCTTTATAGTCCTAAAACCTTCAAACCATCAGAAATGTTCTATGGTCTACTTGATTGACTGTTAACTCATTAAAGCTTGGTTATATATAATAGGGGTCTTGAGGGCCAACTTAGTAGCACAGTGGTTAAATTCTGTGGATCAAAAGAGAGATCCCACATGGCCAACCCAAGTATAGTTCAAATCCTAGTTTCAATAGCTTGGAAAAAGCCCATGGTGGGTGTGCATGCATGCCCCAAATCCTGAAAGGATGGAGAGACAGAGAAGAGCAGATTGTGTCCTGACAGCACCACGATGAGGGCATCTTCTCTTTCTCTGATGAGCATACCCTCTGGCAATAGAAAAGGGGATGCCTTTAAACTTTTATGGAAAAATGCATATTAAGAAATAATTAGAAATGAATTTCAAAATTTACTTGCATCAAAATAAACTTATACCTTAATTTCATTATTAGAGTTTCTGGATGGTCCCTCATCCATATGTGTTATGTGTATGCGTATACATTCATACATACATACACACACACACACATGCACACATACATTATTTTGTGTACTTCTTTTGAATATCAACTTTCTTTTTTTTTAAAGAGGTTTTTTGCTATAGAGTGTGTGTGCTCACCAGAAAGAGAGACAGAGAGACAGAAAGTGAAGAATCACCCCCTAGGAGGGATGGCCATGCCACAATTCCTTCTCCATTCTCCTCTCGAGATCCTGAGCACACATGCACATGCACCCGGCATGAGCTTAAGCCGCCAGGTACAGGACTCAAAATGTGATCGACTGCATGGGAGTCCAGCGACATAGCCATTACGCCAACTGCTGGTCTCAACTATCAACTTTCTACTAAAGCTGTTTATGATTCCTTTACCTATGAACTGACCAGCTAACTGAACAATTAATTCTAGATTTGTAAGGACAACACAAATCACATACCATTTTCCTTTGTATTTTAACCAAGACCATATAAAGAATCTCAGAACTGTAATATGAAGTCAAATGTATCTTCTTGTCGTAGAACACACCCAGTTACATGTTTTATAATAAGCTCTTATAAAATGAGATTTTCCAGATAGCATCGAACAATCTCAATGGAAAGATAGTCAATATAATCCATTGTTGGAAAATTCAGTATAATGAAGACAATACAACCAATCTGGAAAGCTCCAGGCTGCAGATGATATGTTAGTCCAGTGAATAAATAACTAATTGATTGATTCTATAAATACACAGACATTTTTATTATTAAAGCATTCAATCTCTTGGGTCTCTTAAGCCATGTAACTTAAGTGCTAAAATAGACCTGTAGGTTGAAGAAATAAAAACCTTAAGATGTGATTAAAACTGTTCTGTTATCTATTTTATTACCAATCAGGGTTCCTAAATAATAATAGTATAGGTACTTTTATAATATTTTATGCATTGAAATCTAGGTATCAGTGATAATAATTTTAAACAGTATTTCCCACTTGAAATATTTTTAAGTTCTTTATCCATGTGTGTATATTTAAAATGCCAATAGTTCATTACCTTTTAGATTATAATATACATTTATTTAGCTTAATATTATAAAAAGAACCTTCAAAAATATGAACTCGAAAAAGAATCTTCTAGTTACAAAACTGATTGATACTGGAAATGACCTTCAAGAAGAAAGTCAATAGATACACTGTATCTTATGGTTGAGGATACAGATTACTTGAGTATTTTGGTGTTACCCTGCATCAAAATAACAATACCCAGACACACTTGATTTTAGATGTATTTTTGAAGAGGATTACCTTGAAAAATATTCTTCAAGAATATGTTGTACTTTTTATGTTGACCTTGGCCAGCTAAAGTAAAAATTGATCTAACTTGTTCACCATTTGAAATATACCAAGTTGAATTTCAATTCTGTCTTTTGCCCTATGTATGGAAAATAAACTATATAACTTGAATTTGGAAATGGAATATGAGATGAAAAATGTGTTTTAGTGTGTAAAAATAACAGCAACTGTAATGGAATTGTGGCTGATTGAACTACATTTATTCTAGCCAGCTTAGAAACTCACTGTATAAAAGTGAGTATGTTCATATATGAATCAGTTGCAATGTAAATATTTAAAAATTCTATCACAGTTAAAGGGTGCCTCTGATTTATATTTATTTCAAAGAATGACAAAATATTTTCTAAGTAATATGTCATACATTCCACAGATGTATTTAAAATCCAGTTGAAATTAAGTCCTGGAAGATGACAGTAACAGTGAATACTGATCTGATTGAAACATTTATAAACAGTCATGTGTTGGTCAGTAACAAACTATGTATATAATGGCGGTCCAATAAAATAATAATGGAGCTGAAGAATCTCAATTGCCTCGTGGTATTGTGGCTATCATAATGTCTTAGTGCAGTGCATTGCTCATGGAGATGCTGATATAAACATATCTGCACTACCCATTATACAAAAGTAAACCACATATGCTATTAGTACAATTATGCATGATACGTAATACTAGATAATTACCTTAAATGACTATGTCACTGGTTTCTGTATTTACTACATACTATACTTCTTGTTGTTATTTCAGAATGTACTCCTTTTACTGATAAAAAAAAGTTTACTGTAAAACAATATATTTCAGTAGCACCCTCATACATCTTATTTTATGATGTCTTTTGATAGCATACTTTTCTCTTGCACTTGATTCAATCTTGTGTTGTTTTGTTCATCATGGTCCTTTCAGTGGGAAGTGTGGAAGTGGAAGATGATGACATTGATGATTCACAGCCTGTGGAGGACTAGCTAATTTCTTTGTCTATGTCTTTGTTTTAAATGAAAAAGATTAAAAAGTAAACAAAATAAAAATAATTTTAAAAATATTTATTTGATTATCACATACTGTGTGCATGCTTTGAAAAACCATGCTAGGGGACTAGCAGGTTGCATGGTAGTTAAAGCACTGGTTCCCACATGACCGACTCTGAGGTTTAAGTCCTGGACATGGTGGCTTGAAAAACACACCAGGCACATATGCGTGGATGCCAAAAATCCCAGGAGGAGAGTGGAAGAAGAGATTGTGGTGTGACCATGATGGGTGGATGATGTTTCACTTTCCCACTCTAACTCTGTCTGTCTCTGGCAGGTACACGTGCCCTATGGCAAAAATCTAAAAACAAACAAACAACCATGCTGTACCACATAAAGATATATAGTAATTAAGTCTAAATCAGAAATTATTAAATGAAAAGTTTAAGAAAACTTATTGAATGAGAATATAAATTTTAAAAATTGTGTATAGCTGTACAATATGTTTATCTTTTAAATTAAGTGTTATTACAAAGAAACCAAAATGCTGGGAACAGCAGTTAGTGTAATGACTATGTCGCTGGACTCCCATGTAGTCGACCACGATTCGAGTCCTGGACCCGGTGGCGTAAACTCATGCCAGGTGCATATGTATGCATGCCCAAGATCCTGAGAGGAGAATGAAGGAGAAGGGATTGCGGCATGGCCATCCCCGCTGGGGGATGATTTCTTGCTTTCTGTCTCTCCGTCTCTCTCTGTCTTTCTGGCAAGCACACACACCTACAACAAAAACCTCTCAAAAAAAAAAAAAAAAAACAAAAAAAAACAAGAAATCAAAATGCCAAAAGGAAAATATTACAAACTTTTAAAGTAAAAGAGTTAAAGTTGGGCCAGCAGGGAGCAACTTTACAGTTTTTATTATAATCTATAAGGTGTTAAGGTGCTGGACACTCCCACATGGCCAACTATGGTTCAAGTCCTGGACCTGGTGGCTTGCTTTCTCACTTTCCTTCTTTCTCTCTCTTGTCAAATTAAAATAAATGAATAAATAAATAAAAATAAATAAGTAATTCTTATATAAAAAGAGTTATAATAATCTGAGGTTAATTTCTTACTGAATTAAGAAAAAATTAAATCAATTTAGTGTAGCCTGAATGTACAGAGTTTATAAAATCCACAATAGTGTATAATGATGTCCTAGGCCTTCACATTTACTTTTCACTCATTCCCTGACTCACCCAAAGCAACTTCTATTTCTGTTTGTGTTATATGGCCTATCTAAGTGTGCCATTTTTATGTTTTATACCATCTTCTTACTGTATATTTTCTCGGTCTTGATACTTTTAGGTACATAAATACATACTATCACAGTACATGCAAAAGCCTACAATATTCAGTACAATGACATCATACAGATTTGCAGCCCAGGAGCAACACCATACACCTACATTGTCTAGCAGAGATGTGGAGTAGGTTATACCACCTACGTCCATGTAGTACATTCTATCACACTGTGTAATGACATCACCTAGCAGTGCGTTTCTCAGATATATCTCTATCACAAAGCAATGCTTGACTCCGATCACAGTTAAATTTTTAATTATTCCTTTCTTTATTCTCTCTCTTTCTCTCTCTCAAAGGATGGATAGATAGATTGGTATTTACATTATTATGTGTAAACCCTGGAACCAACTCAGTTTTTGACATTGAGTAAGTACATCATTCTTACATCTTTTCCTTGAAGTAATTGCCAATAAAAAAAAGATAAAAAATTTTAACAAGCAATCAATTTTTGTTTGTAGCATAACTTAATTAAATAAAAATATGCAGTATTAGCCCAGCCACTGAGGGCAGGGCAGGACTATGGTTCAGATCAACTTGAAACACACACACAGGGTAGGAGCAGGCTCACCTGTGATCCTAGCAGTGTGAGGAGACTGTTAAAGAGTCCTATTTTTCTTTCTCTCATTCATGGAAAAAATAAAAAATGCATGGACTTATATATATATATATGTGTGTGTGTGTGTGTGTGTGTGTGTGTATTTAATAGATAGATAGATACTATATCTCTATATATATGGTATTGAGGCGATAATTAAGGTCCCAATCTCTAGGTTAGACTGCAGAAGTTTGAATAACAAGTTCTTTACCAACTGAATATTTCACCTTGAACAAATCACTTTGTCCATTGATGATGCTTTAACAGAGAAATAAATAGATGTGGTTATTGTCATACCTGGCTCAGGGTTCTTGTTAGAATTCAAGGAGATATTAATATCTGGTCTGACAAATAAGACATGCTCAATAAGTAATAGCTACTAGTAGATGGATGTGCTTTTCAATTCCTAAAGTGTATTAGGTAATCTTGGAAAAACAATTTTATCTCCTGAACATCAATATCCTTATTTTAAACTAATACAAAGAATGATTTCAGGAGTGTTTAGAAAAATAGAAATCATGTGTGAGTAGTGGATGTCTATTACATATTCACTAAGTTACTTTTTTTTCTTCTTTATTATTGTTTTGGTTTATCTCATTATTACTTTGAACAGAGAGGACAGAAACTTCCCACAGAACATTAGTAGTAGTAGTAGTAGAGTGACAGAGAGCTATCTGTGAAAGTTAGAAGTAAAGGCATAAGGCTTAATAAGGAATGAAAGGGCAGATGAATGGAATAATATCTTCTAAACAATAGATGAGTGAAAGGGCAGAGAACACTACCATACAGTAACAGATATGAAAAAAAAAATACTCAAAATAGGTTGTTCAGCCACTGAGAATGGGTTCAAGAGAGCTGCCTTATTGGAATTTGAAGTGGTAATGCGCTAACTCTTAGATTGCAAGCAGAAGCTGATCTAATAACCTGGCAGTGGAATGGTGTCTTTAGTCATATCAATCAGCATAAAGATTGAAGATTTATGAGGCTCACACAAGGGGAGCTAAAGCATCCACAGATTTCTGAGCAGCAGGAAGGCAAATTAATAAGCAGTGAAATCAAATTTTTCCCCAAATGCTTACTCCTTGATTGGCTAACCAAAAGAAATTAGTTATTTGATTCATGCTCATTTGCATAAAGTAGATAAGTAATAGTGAATTCTTAGTACACAATTTATGCAAATTTTAAAAAAATCAAGGTACTTATAAATATGAATTTTATATTAAATCTTTAGGTTGTATATTGGATTGCTGTAAAGTTTTGATTAATAAAGCCCTTCAGTAATATCAAAAGCATTTTACTTCCCAACTTGGTGACTTGATATATGATATGTTGAACTGGGATTTTAAGTAAGTGAATTATTTTTCAAATAGGGCACATATTGCATTTTATTTATTGTTGAAATTAATAAATTCATAACTTCAGAAAGAATGGACCGTTCAAGAATTCACTACTTTTAAGGATTCATTTGTAAGAAAAGATACTCCCTGAATTTGACATTACTTTCCTAAATAAAAGAATACATGATTATGTTTCTAATAGTAAATAGGTTGTAAGGGCCATTAGGCCTAATGGTTAAGATGCTGCATCCACCATGGCTGACTCTACAATTCTGAGGTTCGAGTACTGGACCTCATGGCTTGAACAAACACACTGGGCACATGTGTGTGTGTGCTCAAAATCCTAAAAGGAGAATGGAGAAGGGATGGTGGCATGGCCATCTCACTTGGGATGGGGGGGTGCTTTTTCACTTTCCCCCTTTCTCTATTTCTCTCAGGCAAGGGCACACACTCTATGGCAAAAATCTTAAAAAAAAAAATAAAAAAAAGAAAAGGAAATGAGCCACCGTGTATAGCATTAAGGCCGTACGAGTACAAGAGTTCAATGAACTGTCCCACATCTTGTTAGGAAAACTTTGTAATTGGTGCCAGTAACACTTGTCTTCTTTTTACTTTCCATTTTTATTCTTGGGGACATTTAGTAACAGGTCTCATCCTAAATCCCATTCGGGGTGAATGTTTAGCTCTTATTTGAACATTGAGCATAAGAAACATAACCATGTGACTAACTGAATTATCTGCATGCTCTATTATCTACACACTGTCTTTTCCTTTATTGGGTTTTTAATTTCCTTGCCCAGATACTATGCCTTTTGTGTGTTGTAACTAGAATACCTATCAAAATGCTTGAAATATAAGAAATACTCAATATATTTATTTTAAATAGCTCAACAGATGGGTAGAAGAGTGACTAGGTGAATGAAAAGCAAAATAAGAATATTAAAGGAATGGATAAGCTCTATGTGGAATGATAAAGGAAAATAAATAGAAGACACCAATTTCCAAGATCAGATATAAGGATATCAATATAATTCCTACAGCTATTAAAAGGATAGTTATCAATGTTGCGATCAACTTTAAGCCAATAAAGTAAACAATTTAACTGTGAGTATTTCTTGAAAAAGCTCTTCACTTTCCATTAAAAATGTTGTTAATGAATAACCCTGTAGCTATTAAAGAAATGTCTAAGTTCAAGTGATGTCACTGATACACTTGCCCGAACACTTAGAGGAAGAAATGGTGTCAACCCCACACTAATCCTTCCAACTCTTGCTATGATGTGATCTTCACTCTGATACCAAAAAAAGAGAGATACAGTTCAAGAAAACTATTGCCCAAATTCCCTAATGAGTATAAATGCAAAAATGCTTGATAGAATTTTATCAAGCCAAATATTATGGTGCTTTAAAAAGCACAATACGTCATGAGGGTTATCCCCCAAATCCAAGAATGTTTAAATATTTTTAAAAAATCAATCATTGTAATGTATCACGTCAGCAAACTAAAAACAAAAATCCTTAATATCCTTTCAGTAGTTGCAAGAAAATGTAGCTTCTAATATCATTGTATTTCCATAAGCATTTTAAAATTTACTTGTTAATTTTAAAAAATCAGTAGATAGCATAATAGCTACGTTGCTGGATTCCCATGTAGTGGACCACGGTTCGAGTCCCGGACACTGTGGCTTAAACTCACGTCAGGCACGTGTGCGTGCGTGCCCAAGATCCTGAGAGGAGAATGGAGAAGGGATTGCAAGGTGACCATCTCCCTGGGGGGTGATTTCTCACTTTCTGTCTCTCTGTCTCCCTTTGTTTTCTTGGTGAGCGCAAACGCCCTATAGCAAAAACCTCTCCAAAAAAAAAAAAAAAAGGAAAATGCATTTGAGAAAATTTAATATCTAGTCCTGATAAGAACTCTCACCAGATTAGGAAAAAAAGAGAATTTCTCCAAACCTAAAAAGTTACCTGTAATAAACAATAGATATTGGGTTGTCTTAAAAGGTATGATGCATTTTTTTCATAGAAAACAGAAAAGTCATGACTTTTCCAACAATCCAATATTATCATACATAATGATGAAATACTGGGTAATTTAAGCCTAACGTTTGAATCCAAGCAAAGGTGTCTTATTTTGCCACTTTTATTTTTTATTATAATTTGTGGTCCTAGCCAGTGTAAGAAATTCAATAAGTTGAAAAGAATACAGACTAGAAGTGGAAAAAATCAAGCTTTTTATTTGAAGGTGACATGATTATCTTTTCATAAAATCTTAAAAAGTACACCAAAAATCCCTTCTAGATCTAATACATGAATTTAGCAATGTCAGAACATATGAAGTCAATATACAAAAATTAATTGTATCTCCATGTACTAGCAATGAGCTACTAGAAATTAAAATTCTAATCCCATTTATACTAGTGATGAAAACACCAAAAAAAAAGAAATCTTTGGGTTTAAAATTGTAAAATATGTACAAGATCAGGATGCTAAAATTTTCTCTTAAAGCAAAAACACATCTAAATAAACTGAGAAACATACCAAGATAATGACAGTTAAGATGTGACATCTTGGACCTCGCAGGCGGTGTGGTGGTTCAAGGTTTTGGAGTCTCACATGACTTACCTCGGTTCAAGGCCTGGATCTGGCAGCTAGAAAATCACACCAGGGCACGTGTGTGTGCCCAAAATCCCAGGAAGAGAATGGAGGAGAAGAGAATGTGGTGTGGCCATCCCCCCTCTGGAGTGATTTCTCACTGTCCCTCTCCGGCAAGTGCACATACCCGAGGGGGGAAAAAGACTTTGCCTATATGGCTCAATAGGTTTAATGCAATTCAAATGAAGGATTTTTTTTAAATAACAAGTAAATCTTAAAACGCTTAAGGAAATACAATGATATTAGAATAGCCTAAACAACTAAAAAATTAAAGAAAACAGCAAAGTTGGAGGAATTACAGTTCCTATTTTCAAGACATATAACAAACCACACAGATCAAGGCAGGGTTATTTTTAATTCACTAGAGAATGATGCTCTCTTTGGAGAGCAAAAGGGAAACCGGTACTCCCAATGGGGCATGGTAAAGCTAGTCCCTACTCCAGTTCTCTATCTCTATTCTGTCAGGATTTGAGGCATGCACGGATATTTTCCAGGTGTATTTTTTTAGTCCATCAGGGAAAGGATTCAAACCGTGTTGGCCATGTGGAATCTGGCTTCCTTAAACAGTAGACTACAGGGCCAGCCCTGAGTTAATTATTTTGTCTTATTTTTTAGGATTTTTTTTGCCATAGGGCATATGTGCTCATCAGAGAGAGAGAGAGACAGAGACAGAGAGAGGGAAAGTGAGAAATCCCCCCAGGGTGAATGGTCACACCACAGCCTCTTCTCCTTCATTCTCCTCTTTGGATTTTGGGCACTTATGCACACATGCGTAGCATATTCTTCAGGCTACCGGGTCTGGCACTCCAACTGCAGGGTCAGCCATGTGGGATACAGCACCTTAACCACCACACCACCTGCCGGCCTGCCTGAATTTATTTTTAATTGACAAAAATTGCACATATTTATGGGATGAAAAATGGTATTTCAATATAGGCATATAGTTTGATATAATTATGTGGAATAATGAAATTTAATTAAGTATAATTATTCTCCATGATTAAATCAAACTAACACATCCATCACCTCACATACTTATTATATTTTTGTGATGATAACATTTAAGATCTAGTCTTTTTGTTTAAAGAATTATTTTATTTCATATATTCATTCTTTTTTTTTTTTTTTTTTAATTTGACCAGAGGGAGATAGACAGAGAGAGAGAGAAAGTGTGAAAGCAAGCCACCGGGTCCAGGACTTGAACCGTGCTCAGCCATGTGGGAGTGTCCAGCACCTTATCCACCACACCACCTGCTGGTCCCAAGATCTAGTCTTATAGCAATACACTATTATTAACTGTGGTCTCAGTGCTTTAAGATAGATCCCCAGAACTTACTCCTTCTGTCTGAATGATACTTTGCATCTGTTGATCAGCATTTCCCTCATCTCCCGCCTCATTCCCAGCAGCTGACAACCACCATTCCATCCCACTTCTATGAGGTCAACTTTTTAAGATTTCACATATAATTGAAACCTTGCAGTATATATCTATGACTGGCCTATTTCACTTAGCAGACTATCAGATTCATCCATTTTGCCACAAATGATAGGATTTCTTTCTTTTTAAGGCTGAATAGTATCCCAATGTGTATACATGCATACCACATTTTAAAAACACATTCTATGCATGGGCCCTGTAGCAAAATAATGACTAGACATCATCTTATGCCAGACCATTAACAAACATGATCTCATTTAAATTAGCCACCGTTATAGAGATAGTAAATAGTGAGCTGGACTCATAATCCATTCAGCCTGGCTCCAGAGTCTGGGTGTATAATCAGAACATCAAAACTCTGGAATTCAAACACCCCTGGGCACTAGGAAACCATGAAGAAGCAGTGCATACCAGGTAAAAGACAGGGGCAGGTGGAAGGCAGAACCCTGCCTAAATGTGCTGTCTGCTCTTCATGTAAAGTCGTTAATTGTCAGGGAAGGACAAACTGGTCTAGAAGAAGCTGGAAACTGGAGTTTGTTCATGTTTAATCATCTAATTTTTAAAACTTCATGCACATCAAATGATATACACCTCTTGTGTAAATCCAGTCCAGAGTTGACCAGTTTATTGCCTCAATACGAACTTTCCTGTCTTGAGTTATTGATGTTATGTTTTAGTAAAAATATTGGAGGAAGAAGTAGCAAATAGGGACCAGTAGATGGCGAAATGGTTATGTCACTGGACTCCCACGTGGCTGACTGCAGTTTGAGTCCTGGACCTAGTGACTTGAAACTCATTCTGGCCATGTGTGTGTGTGCACGCCCAAAATCCTGAAAGGAGAATGGAGAAGAAAGGTTTGTGGTGTGGCCATCCTCCCTGGGGCAAATAAAGCTGATGTTATCAAAAAACCTCATAATATATGTAGCTTCATGGCAATATATTAATATCCGTGTTCATTTTAGTGTTTCTCAGTAACAATGTGACTATTTCTCCTTGGTACGTAGTCATAATCCAAGGATAGTTCTGCTTCATTTAAATGTGAATCGTATATTCTCATTCCCTTCCATTATGAATGAATTGCTTTTCTGAGCCAGCTGCAGAAAGCACGCTGAAATCCCATTAATTTATTCTGAAACCACATTTCTGTTCTCACATACCACAGTCTCTGTTACTATTCAGCTTCAGTGGCATATAGACGAGCTAAACATAGACCTGATTTTCAAAAGTCTATATTCAATACAGAATGCATATTTGAAATGTGTCTAATGGCGTAGTGTTCAAACTCGGCTGCACACTTAGAAACTTTGAAATATGTGGAGACCTTGTTCCTCACCCGGAGATTGTGATTTATTTGGCCTGAGCGTGTCTGTACATCAGAATTGTTAAATCACCCTGTCAGCCCCCAGGTGATTCTAGTGCATAGCCAAGGTTGGTAGTCATTGGTCTAATGTATGTTTCACAACACAGAAAATGATATGTAATAATAATTCAATAAATAGCACGTATTTATTATATCCTGTAATGAGTATTAACAAAAGTTTTTTGGTCTTGCCAGCTTATCGATGTATCATGCTATTCTCTTCTTCTCTAATCTTCTTGAAAAGTGATACATAGTGAACAGTGATATCATTATTTGTTAAGCCAGAGAGCTGCCTACTCAGATTAAAAAAGTGAAGTTCCGTTTACTTCATCTCATTCGTTTTCTGGACCATAAACTCTTTGAAGGAACTGTGTCTGTGTGTCTCCAACACTTCGCATCCTGCTAGACACACAGACATTACATGGCTTTAAAACTTTTGAATACATGAGTTGAGCTTTTCATTTCTCATGGATGAAAAAGGAAACTACATTAGGAATAGACAGGTACAACCTGTGGATGTGGCCTTCTCTCCCTGCAAGCTACTGAGAACACAAGCAACGTCATCTGTATCTTTAACACGTTTGTCACACTGTATAGTCTCATATTCATGAATCTCCTTTTCTCCATAGTTGAAAATAAGGAAAGGTGGTGAATGTGGGACAGAATAACTCTGGTTTTAGAAAGTACTGTCTCTCTTGGCCTCTCAAGTACCCCTGAAAGTAAAATATAGGTCAAAATCTTTGACCAAATACTTCTTCTAAAATACACACAGACGCACACACACACACACACACACACGCACACACACACACATATACATAGAGAGAGAGAGTTAAAGGGTGCATGCACTTGCCAGAGAGAGAGCACGAGAGAGCAAGCATCCCCTTAAGTGGCATGGTCATGTGCATTCTCTCCTCCTTCATTTCTTTTCTTGAGATTTTGGGCACACATATGTGCCTGGTGTGTGTCTTTCCTCCCACCAGGCCTGGGAGTCGAACTGTGCTGTTGGCCAGGTGGAATCCAGCTACATTAACCACCCCACCACCTGCCGGCCATCCTAATTGTTATATCAATGGATGGCCCTACTTTAACTTTCATTTATTATTATTTTTATGGGTTTTTGCCATAAGGCATGTGTGTTTTCCAGAGAACAGAGAGAAAGACAGTGAGATGGAAAGTGAGAAATCATCTCATCTCTGGGGGGATGGAGGGATTACCACAATCCCTTCTCCTCCACTCTCCTCCAGGATCTTGGGCTTGCATGCACACATGCCCAGTGTGATCTTCAAGTCGCCAGGTCTGAGAATCAAACAGCTATCAGGCATGATCGCCATGATCACTGTGCCACCTACTGTCCCCCCTAATTTAACTTTTATAATGGGTTTAGGACTTACAAACACTTTCCTCACATATGCGAAGAAAAATTAACTTCTAAATCTCTATACCTCATCTTCCTCCTAGACTTTTCTTCTGGCTTACTAAAATTAAAGTTATATGAATGATATAAAATGGTCTTATTTAATAAACTAAAGCCTTTCTCTGTGTAGGTCAGTCTTTCAGAACTAAATGCAGTTTGTTAGATTTTCTCCTCCTCCTGTATTGGTCTTTACAGTGACTTCTGAGTTAATGGGCAGTGGGTTTTGCACTGCATGAACAGCATTACAGAGGGACGGAAAAGGATTCTTTTCCACATGGAATATTCTGGATCCTTCCTAGTGTTTGCTATAAGCGTTAGTGTGCTCTGTTCCTGTGTTAGCTCTAGTGACAATGCTAACAGTCCCATTTGGGCACTGGATAGGATATTCTATGGGCTGTGGTTCCAGTCACTTTCCAGATACAAAGACACCACCCTCATTGCTGGACTCCAGGTCTCTGCTCATCTGACTTTCAGCAGCACTTTCATACCTCTTGCTTTCCAAATGTACTGGAGACTTTAAAAAATTTGCTGACCTTCTTAAAGTATTCCTAGAAGGGAATGGGTGGATAAGAAGAACTATATCTGAAATCTTCACTCTTCCTCAGTCTCTCTCTCTCTTATAGTCCTCCAACAATGGAAAGAGAGGATGTTAACGTTCAACTTCTGATCCTGACTTTTCTCTACCTAATTCATCAGAACCAAATATGTCTAGTTCTAAATAGCATAAGCTTTAGAAAATCCTCCCTCTTCTACCTCCCTAAAGTCCAGTTTACAGAGCTATATACTTTACAGAGACACAAAACTTACCCTGAGGTCATTAGTATGCACAAATATGTATGTATGTCTGAATGAATGGATGGGTGGATGAATGACCATATGTATGTGTGTGTGTATAGATTAGTATGTATCCGTGTGTATGGAAGACTTCATTTATTAACTTTTCAGTTTTGGACTAAAAGGAAATAGGACAGAAGAAAATATGACAGGGAAGAATGAAAAGGTACAGGCTTCACACACCAAGAATGTTTGCTCTTTATAGCTTTATTTGTTAATGTAGTAAAATAAAAACAATAGAAGATTTAAAAGCTAAAGCGTGGAACTTAAACTGCATATATATTCGTATTATGTATTTACAAACACATGTACATATATAATAATATAATTGGAGAGATAAGAATGAAATATAATTTTATCTTATTAAGATTTTGAATAATTCTAGCAAAGAAATACAGCTTTTTTTTTTTTTTTTTTACACCATGGCTGCATTTTATAATCTGTACAAGAGAAAAAAGCAAAGGATATTATATATACATATATGTGTGTATGTATGTGTGTGCACATGCATATTTATGTAGATATATACATAAATGTACAAATACACCTTTACTTCACTCTACCTGAAATTTTATGAGGCTTGATTAAGAATGGTGGTAGTCCTAAAGAAACTCTTTTAGAAGCTAAAATATTAATTACCAGTGATGTCTTAGAATACTTTTTAAAATATAATCTAGATCCTATATAATACCTTGTTGTTGCATAAACTGGGTAAATAAGTTTTTAGAAAAGCAATTGGAAGTATTTAGAAAAAAAGATAAAGCATGTGTTTATTTTTATGTTTTCCATAATAGAGGATAATTTTTTCCCAGGGGTGACCTCTCTAGTCTTATCATGTATTTTTCTTATTAGTTCAGTAATAGCCCAGTGCTGTAGTTTAAGACACTGGTTTTGTTTTAGTTTTGGGTTTTCTTTTTTGGGAGGGGGGATATTTTTTAAGTTAATAATAGGAAAAATATAAGTATTAAGCTAGAAATTATAAAGCACGTGCCACATTTTATTCGGATGTGAATACTTTGAGAGCATGTTATAATCCATTAGAAAAAGAGACTCAATGGGGATGCTGTCAGATCGCTTCAACAGTCATATGGAGGCGTCTTTAGCTGACTCATTAATATCTAACGAAGTCAGGTCCATGTCTTTTTACAAATCAAATTTTTCCTCTACAGTGGAGATAGGTCAAAACATTGAAAAAGCCCTGTGCTCTCCAGTAGTAACAAAATAGATGAGGCTGACATCTCCATTGGCTTAATGAGCGCATTGCAGCAGAGTGCTGCTGGATGAAGAGCTTTGTCAAAGTGGACTCAGGTCTATTTTTAGACTATGTGGGTTGCCTTTTATATCCATCCTACCTAATAGCAGGGAGAATGCAGCCAGTTCCTGGGCTCTGAAGTAGAACAGGCAGGAATGAAAGCAGATCAGATTTGATCAGCACCTAAGTCCACCTGAGAGTCACCACTTCTTCGTCTTACCTTAGAAAATTTTTATTTTTTCTGTTCAGAGACCGCCATCATCCTTTATTTAATGTAATGGTGGCTCTAGAGTTGCAGCCCATTAAAATGACCTGTTTTGTGATTTAGTTGCCTTTTTCTCTTAAAGTGCCAAGTGGCTTATAGGGAGTGCATGTTGATTTGACAGCTTTTATATATCTATTTTGACAGAAATGGGTATGTTGACTTGAGAAGATTTTTGAATTATTTAAAATTATACTGCAGGGCTACCTCCATAGCCTAGCAGTTAAGCAATCTAGATCCCACATGTTTGACAACAGTTTGATTCCTGGCCCTGATGGCTTGAGAAACTTGCTTGTCATTTGGAGTGTGTGCATGCATGCCTAAAATCCTGAAAGGACAGAGAAATGGAGAAGGGATTACAACATTATCATGCTCTCCTGAGCAGGCTTTCTCCCTCTCTCGTTCTGTCTCTGTGTCTCTCTGGTGAGCACGTTCACGCTCAGGCAATTTAAAAAAAAGTGAGTACATATTAAGTTTCAAATCTGTAGATGTATACACCATTTTCATGAGCTTTTATTGCATATTTTCCATTATATGTAAGTGGGAAAATTAGATTCCAGACTAAGACACTGGTATGATTAAGAAAATATACCTTAGAGTATGAGTTAAAACCCATTTTATCAGCTCTAAATATGTGATTATTTACAAGTGATTTGACATGTCTTTGCCTTATTTTCTTAATTAATAGGATGGCAGCAATAATAAATTAAGTGAAAGGCACTTAAAGCAGTACCTGACTCTACATAAATGCTTGATAAAGCTAACTTTTATTCAAAATACATTTTATTACATCACTAATTATATTAACTACATTTCAGTATAAATTTAATAAAGCAATTCTCACATAAAATTTAGTTTCAGGGCCAACCAGGTGGTGTGGTGAAGACAGCTGAATCCCACATGGCTGACTATACGATCTGAGTCCTGGACCTGGCAAATTGAAAAACCCTACTGGGCATGTGTGCATGCATTCCCAAAATTCTGAGAGGAGAGTGGAGAAGGGACTGCAGCGTGGTTGTCCCCCTGGGGTGTGCTTTCTCAATTTCTCACTCTCTTTCTCTCTGGTAAGTGAACATGCCCTGTAACAAACTAAAAATAAACAAACAAACAAACAGACAAACACTAGTTTCATGGTTTCATTAGCTTTCAGTAGTTGTTGTCGTCGTTGTTGTTTTTTTGATTATCAAAAGAATTGTCACACAGAATAGGGAATAATATTATAATTTTAGTGATTTTATACAGAGTATATAAATAAATATTTTGAGCAAGAATCAGATGTATGGACATTCTACTGTGAGATTTCAACTTACTGGAGTTACAGTGGTCTTTCTTAATCTAGAATTGCATCTTAAGAGGTACAAGTAATGATAAAAAAGGAATGTTCATAAAAATGACACATCTAGGGACCAGCAGTTGGCATAGTGGTTATGTCTCTAGACTCCCAGGTGGCTGACCACAGTTTGAGTCCTAGACTTGGTGGCTTGAAAATCACATCATTTACATGTGCGTGCATATCCAAGATCCCAGAGGAGAATGAAGGAGAGGGGATTGTGGCATGGCCATTCCCCCCGAAAGGGGGGAGATGATTTCTCACTTTCCCTCTCACTGTCTCTGTGTCTCTCTCTCTGGAGAGTACATGTGCCCTTAGGCAAAAACATCTATAAAAAAGGACACATCTATTCACAGATTCAAAATTAACATTTGTATAACATTGTATAAATGAAAAGACAAATATACCGATAATGATCGTGTGCATTGTAAATTATAGTGTTTCTCCTACATAAAATGTGTCCTAACTTCACTAATGTCTCACAACTGGGCAGCATATAAAATAATGAGTTAATCATGTTTCATGTTAATTGTTACATTTAAAAGCCTAAAACTTAGTGACTTAAATATTATCCGCATAGCTTCTGTGAGTCCAGATTCAGGTGAGCCTAATGTGATCTGGGTTAGAATCTCCTCTGAGTTTATATTTGATCTGAAGACTTTTCAGAAGGTGTAAACTTCTATTCTAAGGTGTCTTGTACACATGGCTGGGAAGTTGGAGCTATTTCCTCCCCGTGGGTTCTCATTAAAATGTGTGCATCCTGAGGGAAGCCAATGACATGGTTGTTAGCTTGCCCCCGAGTAAATGATCTAAAAGAGATCAAGGCGCATACACATGTATATAATTCTTTTTTTTTCAGTATCATTTAGTGAATCTCTTGCCATAATCTATTCAGCAAAATTAAGAAACTAAGTCCAGCCTGTATTCCAAGAGCAACAAATGGAGGATTAGTCTTTGCCTTTTGAAGGGAGGAATATTAAGGAATTTGTGGACATAATTGGATGTGACCACACTGACCTATTTGGGTTAGATACTGCAAAGAGTTTCTTAAATAAAGTTTGTTACATAGAGAATTGCTGAAATTGTTGAAAACCTTTGTGAAGAAAATGCCTTAGTTCTTATAAAGTGCTCATCATACATATCTCAATATCCTAAATGGCCCTATAATTTAAAAATGTAAACACATTTAGGCATTCCATATTTGTTTTAACAAAATATCACATGAATTATATGTCTATATATCTATATCTATATATACATCTATGTATCTACGTCTATCTAATTATATATCTCTATCTCTATCTCTATCATCTCTATATCTATATCTATATATATAGAGAGAGAATATAGCATCATCCTTTTATATGTTTCTGGGATGTATGGGGAAATGTAACAAAACTCAAAATATTTTACCAACAAAAACATTACATTATATGCAGTTTGGTGTTTATGCAAATATTATTTTTCCAAATAATATTGTTAAAATATCCATACTACACAAAGAAATTTACAGATTTGATGCAATCCCTAACCAAAAAAAAAATAGCATTCTTCACAAAACCAGAAAAATTAATCCTAAAATTTATATGAAAACAAAAAAGACTACAATAGGCAAAGCAGTGTATAGCAAAAAGAATAAATTTGGAGGAATCACCTTACCTGATTTGAAAATATACTACAATGCTATGGTAAACAAAACAGCATGGGGCTGGTATAAAAACAGACATACACATGCACACAAAACACAGAAGACTAGAACACACAAAAATAAATTTGTACACTCACAGTCAATTGATTTTCAAGTTTCCAACAACATACATTGGAGAATGGATAGTCTCTTGAATGAATGGCGATGGGGAACCTGGATTTCTACATGCAGAAGAAAAAAAATAGATACTTCTCTCTCACTATATATAAAAATCCACTTAAAATGCATTAAAGACTTAAATATAAAACCTGAAACCATGAGAATACCGCAGAAAACAGGGGAAGTGCTTCATGACATTGAATGGGACAAGAGTTTCCCAAATAAGACTCCAAAAGCACTATACTTGTGAAAAAGCAAAGCAAAAATAGACAAATGGAATTATATCTAAGTAAAAAGCTTTCACATAGCAAAGGAAACAACAGATTGAAGAGACAGCCTGCAAATTGGAAGAAAGTAATTGCAAACTATGTGTCTGACAGGAAGGTAATATCCAGAATATATTAGGAACTCAAACAACTCAATTGTAAAAAGAACAAATAACTCAATTTTTAAAATGGGCAAGAGACCTGATTAGACATTTCTCAAAAGAAAACATACAAATAGCCAACAGATACATGAAAAATTGCTCAACATCACTAATCTTCAGGAAAATGCAAAGCAAAACCACAATGAGGTATCATCGAGCTCACTCCAGTTAGAATGGCTATTATCAAAAAGACAAAAAATAAAAATGCTGATGAGCATGTAGAGAAAGGAAAACTTAATTAAAAAAAAAAAAAATAAAGACAGTTTCACTGTATTTGATTCTCTCACCTTGGCTTACCAAATAGCTGGAACCACAGCTGTGTGCCACTACCTCAGGCTTTTTCAGACAGTGTCTTGCTGTGTTGCCCAGGCCAGCCTCGAGTTCACAATCTTTCTGTCCCCTGTTCCCCAACCTGTTGGGATTACAAAGAGATGCCTCCCTCCCCACCATTTTGAAGTTGGACTAAGAATCAAACCATGTCCTCCCATATAGTCCCAGCTTGCAGAGCACAATTTCTTAGCACCTTTGCCACCATAACTGGTTATAAAATGGACAGTCTTATACACTATTGGTGGGAAGGTAAATTGGTACATCTTTTATTTTTAATGTTTTTTCCAATATGGAGTATGCCTTTGCCAGAGAGACAGAAAGAGACAGCGAGAGAGAAAAATGAGAAATCACACTCCTAGGGGACATGGGCATGCTGCAGTCCCTTCTTCATTCTCTTCCTGGGATTTTGGCCACACATACACATGAGCCTGCATGAGTTTCAAGCTGCCATATCTAGGACTTTAACCATAGTCAGCCATGTGGGAGTCCAGTACCTTAACCACTATATCACCTGCTGGCCCTAGTACAACCATTTTTAAAAACAGTATGGAAGTTTCTCAAAAAATGCACTTTAAATTACCGTGTGATACTACTATGGCATAAGGAAAAATGTGACTCTACCATTTGATTCAAGGTGGATGAATGAAAAAGATTTAATGCTAAGTCAAGTAAGACTATGAAAGACAAATACTGTATATCCCCACCTAATATACACTGAATGTCTGCAGTCGATGGCAGAAGTTTAAAAATGTGAAGATATGCTAGTAGAAAGGAAAATAGTATGAAGGACAAGTGTAGATGCCAGAGACTATAAGGTATACGGACAGAGTGGATAGTAGAGGGTAGGTGGGAGGGGCTCAGAGAAGAAACACTTAGCAGATGCAAGGATGTAAAGTTCTTTGTTGAAAATGATGTGTATTGTACTATCTTTGGTCCAATTGTCTCATACAGCATGCATACCTTGAAAAACATTGTTGCTATAGTGA
Source organism: Tupaia tana (assembly GCA_026018925.1). NCBI lineage: Eukaryota > Metazoa > Chordata > Mammalia > Scandentia > Tupaiidae > Tupaia > Tupaia tana. The sequence goes on along the minus strand of JAKSZU010000013.1, from coordinate 43,631,369 downwards.
TAAACAATGATTGGATATAAATATTAATAAATTACAAAATTATAAAATAAAAAATAATTATCATGTGATTTAACAATCCTAATACTAGGTATGTAGCCAAAGCAAAAGAAATCAATATGTGGAAGAGGTATCAACACTTCCATCTTTATTGCAACCAGGATATGGAATCAACCTAAAAATCCATCAACAGATGGATAGGTAAAGAAAACACTGTGTGTGTGTGTGTGTGTGTGTGTGTGTGTATGTGTGTGTGTGAGTGTGTGTGTCTGTGTGTGTATTCTCACACATTTATTTGGAGATATATATATATATGTATATATATATATATGGTATTTATAAATCTATATATGTTATATATTTATATTTATATATTATATATGAATAAATAAATTTTCACATACACTCAATGGAACACTTTCAGTCATAAAAATATGAAGTTCTGCCAGTAGTGGCAACATAAATGAGCATGGAAGACTCTATATTAAATGAAATAAGCCAGGCACAGAAAGACAATACCTATGATCTCACTTATGTGTAAAATCTAAAATAGTTTTGAGCTCATAATACTGTAGAGTAAGGACCGCCATGTGACGTTGTGTTTGAGGAGGCTGGATGGCCAACTGCAAGATTTGAGTCTTGGACACAGCAGCTTGATATGGACACTGGTTACCTGTGCATGGATACCCCAAATCCCAAGAGTAGAATGAAGGAGAAAGGACTGCAGCATGACCGTTTCCCATGGTGTGTGCTTTCTCACTCCCCCCAACCTCTCCACCCTCCATCTCCAGTGAGTGCACATGCTCTATAGCAAATTTTTAAAATAGTACTAAAGAGTGAAATGGTGGTAAGCAGAGGGAAGGGAGTGGAGACAGGAAAGGGATGTTGAGGTATAATGATATACTTAAGAAGAATGAATTTTATTTTTTTATATATTTATTTATTTAAGAATTTTTTTGCCATAGGGTGCATGTGCCGGAGAGACAGAGACAGAGAGACAGGAAGCAAGAAACACCCTCTGGGGAAATGGCCATACCTCAATCCCTTCTTCTCCATTCACCTCTTGGTATTCTAGGCACGTACCTATGCCCACTGTGAGTTTCCAACTGCCAGGTATGGGACTCAAATGAGAGTCCAGCAGCTCAACCACTATGCCACCTGTTGGCCCTAGGAACAATAAATTTTAATGCTTTATTGCACAGCATGGTGACTATGTTAGACAATAACATATTGAATATTTCAAAATAGCTAGAAGAGAATATATTTAATATTCTCAGCACAAAGAAATGATAAACGTTTAAAGTGATGAATAGGCTAAATACCCTTATTTGATCATTATCCAATGTATACATATATTGAAACACAACATTGTACCCAACAATTATGTATAATTCAACCAAAAAAAATTTTTTTTGGAGAGGTTTTTTCGCTATAGGGTATGTGCGCTCGCCAGACAGACAGAGAGAGAGAGACATAGAGACAGAAAGAGAGAAATCACCCCCCAGGGGGGATGGCCACACTGCAATCCCTTCTCCTCTGTTCTCCTCTCGAGATCTTGGGCACGCACGCACACGTGCCCGGCGTGAGTTTTAAGCCACCGGGTCTGGGACATAAACCGCGGTCAACTACGTGGGAGTCCAGTGACATAGCCATTACGCTAACTGCTGGTCCCTCCAAAAAATTTTTAAAGAGATTTGTTGCTATAGGGCATTTATATTCACTGGAGAGACAGAGGTAGAGAGACAGAAAGTGAGAAATCACCTTCCTGGGGTTTAGCCATGCTGCAGTCTCTTCTCCACTCTCCTCTTGGGGTTTTGGGTGTGCACTCACATGCGCCCAGCATGAGTTCCAAGCCACCATGTCCAGGACACAAACCCCGGTTGGCTAGTGGGAGTCCAACAATGTAACCTTTATGTCATCTGCTAGTCCCAGATGATCTTCCACACAGTATACTCATATTAATTATTTATGCTATATTTTATGTATTAGTTCATTTTTCAATATCTGAACTTTAAGTTACATATGTTCTTTATATTATTGAATATTTATATGGTATACTGAATACATGAAAACAGTTTTATATTTGAGTCCTGTAATCATTTATGTATCAACTTTAACTTTCTGAAGTTGGCTGTGTACTGGGGACAACTGGATCCTAGGAGTTAAACCTCTGAACACAACTGTGAATTTTCAGCAGTGAGAGTTCAGTCTGTGTTTACCGGACTAAACAAATTTCTTTCTGTACAATTTCTAGCACCTGAGAGTGCTGTTCAGTTCTGTGTCACCTGGACATACACTTCAGCTTCTTTAGTGACTCTACTCCCCCAGTTCTCTGTACCATGTGTGTTCTAGTTTATCAGTTTTACCAACCCTAAACCCTGGTTGCCTTAATGAAGGTCCTCATTGGCTGTGTGGCAGACTTCAAATTATTTGCCACATGGACCTCTCCATGTCTCCATTGGATGCTTAAATTTCCTCATGCCATGACAGCTGGCTTCCTCTAGAATAAGTAATGAGAGAGACAGACAGACAGAGGGAGAAAGAAAAAGAGAGAGAAGGAGGGAGGGAATGCCAAAGACAGAACGTGATATAGCATGGCTTCTGCTGTGTCCTACTGGTCATAGTGCTGGATGTGCAAGGGCATGAATATCAGAAGAAGGGAGTCGTCATTGACCATCTCAGAGGGAGGATGGCTATCGCAATCTGATCTCTGACCCTCAGTGACATCGTTTGCATGTGCCGATTGTGTTGACCTTATCCCAGTGTGATAAAAAGCAGAAGCATGATCTGCTACAAATCTGCCATAGTAAGGGATTCCATGCCTGAGCTTGTCCTCCTGTTTCTCTTGACGCCTACTTTGTCTCTGAAGCAACCAACAAATTGGTCCACTTATTCTGAGCATCACAGAGTCATCCATGTTAAGTTTTTTTATTTGGACTCCAAATAGGCTTGCCAGCATTTTTTTTTCAACAGAAGTAGCTATCATCTTAAGAAGCAATCTACATTTGGTTATTAAAATAATCATTTGTTCCCATTTCAATATATTTGACTCCTCTCATCCCATGTTTAACACAGTGCTCATAATATGGCAGGTGTTTGCTAAATTGGAGAGAACAATTGTTTTTAAGAGAGTGAATCTTGAATAATACATACTTTCCATAGTTTTTATTACATCCTGTCTGAAAATCACATTGAGTCAGCATAAAAACTTATGAGAAGCTAGGAAAACAATAATGTTAGCTATTGATCCATTAGAATGACGTGGAGTAGAACCAATTGTTTTTTTAGAGAGAGAATTTTGCTATAGGGTGCTTGCCCTTGCCAGAGAGACAGGAAGCAAGAAATCACCCCCAAGGGGGATGACTACAGGGCCATTCCTTCTCCTTTGTTCTCCTCTTGGGATTTTGAGTACCTCTGCACATGTGCCCAACATGAGTTTCAAAGTGCCGGTCTAGTAATCAAACCATGGCTGGCCATGTGGAAGTGCAATTTATAAGAGGGTAGATAGATCTGGCATACAGAAAAATCCTCCTCCACTATCTATTTTAAATATAATCTGTATTGTTTCAGCCTATTTTCAATTGTCAGATTATAATTACTTTTATTTTGATGTTATAAGACCTATGGAAAAAAACTCTGAATATATGTGAATTAGGTCAATGATCACATATACTGTACTGCATCCTACAGGTAGTTTTAGCAAAATTGTGAAATAGCATATCCTCTAAGTCTTCCTATTGTAATTGGACCTTCTCCACCATTCCCCACTTGATCTATTCTCAACATGAACATTTCTATTGAGTTAAATAGCACATCCAATTATGAGAGATAATGAATTATGAGGAGTGTACCTAATAAATTACATCCTCCATATAAAGTTCTCTGTTTGTCCATCCTGTCAAGGCCTTGGACATGCTCACATATATGCCTGGCATGTTTTCTAAGCCACTGGGCTGGGATTTGAACAGCCCTCAGCCATGTGAGATCTAGCTCCCTTAACTACTAGACACAGGATCAGCCCCACATGACGTATTTAAAGCATGAAAATAATTAGTAATTTTTATTGCAGTTAACAATATAGGCTTTGCCTAAATGTTTTCATGTTCTTTTATCTTTTCTTTTTTTTAATGAAATTTTGAAGTAAGTATTACTATCGTTCCCATTCTATAGAGAAGGAACTCCATGGATTAACAAGTGTGCTAGGCCATCTAATTATTAAGGGACAGAACTCAGAGATGAACCCAGTCATCTTCATCTCAGATCTTTGACTATTTCAGTTATTGGGTATTAACACAGGATGGCCAGTTACAACATAGCAATTGATTTTTTGTAGAGATTTGCTCTATTCCCCTTTCCTCTTCATTCCCCAGGAAGCACAGCAAGTCTCCTGAAACCTTCTTTGCAGTCCAGCCTCCAACAGATACAATTCTTGTTCTTGTTTTGTGCTGCTTGACATTGCTGTCACCCCATACTTCCTTTATCTTGCATTTGATGGTAGCTTATAGAGTTTTAAGGGATCTATTCTTTCCTTTCTTTTCTGAATGTCCTATGCTCTTCGCCTCTTCTTTTCTAAGAAGTGCTGACCTACTTTGTATGATTCTTTATAAAGAAAGGTCTGGGAGTCTTCATTTCCCAGATCATTTCAATTTCCATGTCCAGCTTCTGCATACCATAACGTATGATATGGCTCTAAGGAGATGATTGTATCTGCTTTCTGTAGTTCTAGTTTTCTTTTTTTTTTTTTCAGTTTTGTTTTCAGTATATTATCTTTTCCTGTTCAGATGTATTATTACTTGTACTATTTCTGTCATTCAGTAAAGATTTACTGAATGACTTTTTATTTATAGTCACTGAGTATTTTCTTCTATTTTGAATTTTGAACCGTATACATAAAAGACAGATCTTTGCAGTTAAATGCAGTTCAGTTCTGCAGATGCCTGAGTGATATCTATGTGTTATATTCTATGGTAATATCATATATACTTTAATAGTTGACTTAAAGAAACTCACATTTAAGTAGAAAAAAAATGTATTTCTAGTGAACTAGAAACATGTGGTTATTACTAATTACAAAGGTAAATACAGGAAGACTTAAAAAATTCATAGAATAATGAAATAGAGCATACGTTTATTTCTGTGCAAGTATGTTTAAGGCCATGCATAGTTTTTTTGTAATACATATTTCCATGAAGTTTTTGAAGGCCCTTCCATATGATATGGGCTAATGAAGAAAGATCCATCAAGAAGTGGGCTTTGTGCAAAGGATGGGCATGGTTTTTGATAGTAGAAAAAGGAAAGGGAGGTGTTATTTTGTGTAGGAAAAAGATTTTTTAAAACTGTGGTAGAAACTGGGACCAGCAGTTAGTGCAATGGCTATGTTGCTGGACTTCCATGTAGTTAACCACAGTTCAAGTCCCAGAACTGGTGGCTTAAACTCACACTGGATGCATGTGTATGCGTGCCCAAGATCCCGAGAGGAGAATGGAAGAGAAAGAATTGCAGTGTGGCCATCCTCCCTTGGTGGGGGGGTGTGGTGGTGATTTCCCGCTTTCTGTCTTTATGGCTCTCTCTGTCTTCCTGGCAAGCACATGTGCCCTTTAGCAAAAACCTCTCAAAAAAACAAACAAACAAACAAACAAAAAAATCAAATCAACATTTTTTTTATTGCGGGGGGTGGGGGAGAGGGAGAGATTTTTGTTATAGAGCATGTGTACTCACCAGAGAAACAGAGAAAAAAGGAGAGAGAAAGTGAACTCCTCCCATCCCCATGGAGGATGGCCATGCTGCAGTCCCTTCTCTTCCATTCTCTTCTTGGGATTTTGGGCACACACTTACATGCATCCAGTGTGATTTCAAGCCCCCCGGGTCCAGGACCCAAGCTGTGGTCAGCCAAATGGGACCACCTGCTGGCCCCTCAGCATACATTTTTAATTGACTTTTTTTTCACATTATTTATTATTATTATTATTATTATTATTATTATTTTGTATATACTTTCAATCATATTGTTTGGCTTACAATGAGACCATTTCAATATGTGAACGTTTCTCCCCAACCCATTGATCGAAATATCTTCAACAGATAACAAGATAACACCACACCTCCCCATCCCGTCAATGCTCTACCTCTGTATCCCTTCTCCAAATATCTTTCGTTAGGCCCCACTCCTCCACATATACCTCATCTGACATTCACACCCATCTCTTGTGTTTGTTCAACTGTTAGTCAATCAGTTTCAGTCATAGAATGCAGACAAATGGTATATATTAAGGGGGGACATACAATGTCTCTCCTTCATAGCCTGGCTTGCCTCACTCAGCAGTACATCTTTATTGCAGCACTATTCACAATTGCTAAGTCATGGAACCAACCCAAATGCCCCCGTATGGAGGAATGGATTGAAAAACTGTGGCACGTATACTCTATGGAATACTACTCAGCCATAATTGACTAATTTTAAATTAATTTTAACTGCATTTTTTTTTTGCATTTGTCTATAGCAGAAGAGTCATACTGTAGAATAAGGGAAAATTTTTTAAAGGGGGGGGTTACTTTTATGAAGAGGCCAAAATTAAGATTTTTATTTTCAAATGATTTGTTTCTTTAGAACATTTTTTTCTATAATCATGATCTTTTAACATAGCGAAAAATAATGGTTGATTATTATTCTTATTAACAGTACCAAAATCCAGCCAATTTAACTGATTCAATGTAGGAAACTGAAGTGAGGGGATGTGGGTGCCCAGTGATGTTACACACACAAAATAGTTTACTTCACCATTTACAGGACAGTAACTATGATGTACCATCTTGGGTACTGATCAAGAAACAGTTGGTAATGTGTATCTGGAATGGACTTGGAACCAGAGGCAGAGACATATTTGTCACCAGCGTTTAGTTGGTATCTGATTCCTGGGGAATAGGTGAGGCAAAAAACAATGGAGTAACCAATAATTGACAAGTGAAAGGAAGGGTCATGTAAGTAAGAAGAAAATTGGGAAAGAAAAAGGAAAACAAGAGCCAGTTGAAAAAGCAATTTGAAACGTAAAGTGCCAACTATGTCAATTGCTTCTCAGATGTCAAGTAGGAACAATAGTGAAAATTGAATATTAGATTTTGAAATTAAGAGGTCACTGGAGACCCTAGGAAGGACTCTAAACAAATTTTAATGATTAAATAAAGGGCTCTCAAAGTGCTCTTGAGAATCTGTACATGCCATTAGTATGCATGGACTTTTTGAAGTCTTTCAAATTTAATTAGATCCTTTTGCACTGGTAAAACAAAATAATCTATAAGCAAAGCAAAGTGAATATTACCAAAATTGTAGGGTTTAAAATTCATGAAAAAACAAGAAGTGGAACGATCCCATCACACCCTATCTCAGTTCATGTTAGAGGTTAAAACACATAATTTATTATGTTAGAATGTATTTTCCCCACCCTTGCTAGTACTAGACGTTCTTTTATCTTCATGTAAGTCTTACCTTTGTGGATTTCCAAAACCACTAAATACATTCTACACTATGACAGGTATCCTATGTTGAGTAATGTTTGTAGCAGTCATGGTACTCCATTTTAGGTTTATGTTTAAATATATAACATTGAATCGAGAGTCTGACTTTTATTTTCAAGTAGTTAATAAATTAAAATACGGTATTTTCCAGGTGAATTGTTAAGTACCATTACGTGTTCCAAAAAAATTGAAGTTTGTCAAGAGTTAAAGCAGCTAAAATACAATTTATGATGATTGCAAAACTTGGATTAGTTCTTAATGGACAAGTCTCTAATGAAGATGTGTTGTAGGGAGAACAAAACATAGACATGGAGGGACCAGCAGTTAGCATAATGGCTGTGTCGCTGGACTCCCACGTAGTTGACCGCTGTTCGAGTCCCGGACCTGGTGGCTTAAACTCACGCTGGGCGCGTGTGTGTGCGTGCCCAAGATCCCAAGAGGAGAATGGAGGAGAAGGGATTGTGGTGTGACCATCTCCCCGGGGGGTGATTTCTTGCTTTCTGTCTCTCTGTCTCTCTCTGTCTGTGTGGCGAGCGCATGCGCCCTATAGTAAAAACCTCTCCAAAAAAAAAAAAAAAAAAAAAAAAAAAAAAAAAAAAAAAAAAGACATAGACATGGAAAAAGTGCTTAGTACTAAGCACGTTTAACTTGCTGAGGCTGCCATAAGAAAATGCCACAAACTGAGTGGCTTAAACAACAGACATTTATTGTCTCACAGTTCTGGAGGCTGGAAGTTTGAGTAGGGTATGACCAGGATTGGTTCCTTCCTCTGTGAGGGAGGCAATGTGTTGCACATCTCCTTCCTAGCTTCTGGTGGTTTGCTGTCAGGCTGTCAGTCATTGGTGTTCCCGAGCTTCTGCTGCATCACCCTGATATCTGTTCCCAATAGTGTGTCCCCTGTGTGTGTATCAGTCAGTATCTCACTTTCTCTTTTTTAATAGGACACTAATAACATCTTATTAATCTTCCAAACCTGTATGGCTTCATCCTAACTAATTACATCTACAGTTATCTTATTTCCAATTTAGGTCACATTCTAAGGTGCTGGGGGTTAGGTCTTCAATATACAAATTGGAGGGATGCAATTTAACCTATCACAGAGCTCACTGAACCAGTGGTTTTGACTGAAGTGAAGGCCTGAAGGTGATAAGAGAACCATGGAGTGAAAGTTGGAACCACATAGTGGAGATTGACAATTTCAAAGACATCCAACTTGATTCGGAAGACAGCTAACTCTAGTGCCTTTACAGACTAATTGTAGCTATCAAAACCTTTCTCCAGCCATAATGTCAGAATGTATGTGTATATATATGTGTGTGTATATAATATATGTAATATATATTAAGTGTAAATTAATTTGAGGTTTTTTGGTTGTAGTAGAATTTGAGATTTGCCCCTCTCAACACCCAACTCCCCATTGAACTCGATGAGAGTTGACAGAGAATATTAACACTTCTAGGAGCAGAATTTGAAATCCTTCACTTCAGAAGATTAATCTACAAAAACAGGTTAAACAGGAATAGGAGACTAAAATAGATTGTTTTAGTAGTTTAGAAAAGAGAAAATGAGGCCATATTGAAGTGGCAACAGTGAGAAAACAGAAATTAATGACTTGATCAATCCAAGTTGTATGGTTTGTCCAATATTTGATGAGTGATAGCAGAATGGCAGTGGGAAGAAGAAATAATAACATGATTAGTACCCTCAATTAATAAATAATTACAATGTATTAAGTTTCTATTTTATGTCAGGCTATATTTTATTGCCCAAATTCATTAACACTCTGAGATTTGAATGTAAAGCTGGTTATTGAAATCTTGATTTAAAAAATCTCTGTCCCTTACCACAGGTTTCTCTTGCTAACTGACATCATTCTATATTGAGTGTAAGTAGCCAGACTAAAGAACAGGGACACCATTTGCATAATGTGAAGTGTTTGTATTTAATTAAATTATATTATTTTCTTTCATCACATTAATTTGAGATAATGGCAAGGCATCTAAGAAGAAATATCTTGGGAGCCATTATAGACAAGGGAATTGTACACAGGATAGATGTCTTACATGCCAGCACTCTGGCACTATTTGTGTCTGTTGTCCCATTTCCACCTGTGGTTCCTTCGGTGCTTTGCAAGAAGTCCTCCCAGGTCTCAGCTGATATGGATGATAGTCATTACAGGAATGTGGTAAGGAGGCACAGTAGGATTGGTGAGGGAGGAAGATAAATCAAACGGTGTCTGAAGAAAGTCCCGTGCATGCTTCCCACACTATTGCCAAAGGGGCCATACCAGATATGCTCTTACCCAGAAATAAAATGCAATAACATGCATGCAGTGTTTATGCCAAAGTTCATTCAAGACTCAGAGTTGGAGGATTCTGGAGGATGGTTATATAGGCAATCACTTGCTATTCTCAACTAAGAAAGTTCCAGAAGGAAAGTACTATGAGTTACATTGTTTTTACAGTCTAGTTAGACTGGTACAATGAAAACAAAAACAAAAACAAACAAAAAAAGCCTTATCAATTAGCGATGAAGGAAACAATTCAAAAGCCAAGTTCCTAAATGCCAGCCTGCACCCATTTCTGTCAGCAGGTTCTTCTATCTAGATGGTATGTTAGCACTTTCTTGCATATCTTGTAGAAAAAAGGAATCTGGTGTTCTAGATGGAAACTGAGTAATAGGTGAGCAGCAAAAGAGAAACTCAGAGTATCAACTGTTTTGGATTATAGCGCCATCAACGTGGTTAGTCATACGAAGTTGTTGATAACTTGATTCTAAAGTTTTAGGTGGCCAGGAGGCTTGAAATATGTGAATTATTTAAAAATTAAATGTGAATGACCAACCTCCTGAAAATGAGCTCAGCTCAGCAGTTCATGGAAACACAGTTCAGGTATTGAGAAATCCATATGGAATATCAGGGCTCAGTTCCCTGATCAGCCTATAAATGGTGGACATGTGTGCCCATGATCCTGGCTAGCTGGGAAGGCTGGGGGTGAGGGATGGAGCTGCAGAATGAGATCATGTTGAGAGTACTTGCCTTTCTCTCTGTTTTCCTCTGTCATTGAAGAAAGAAACTTAAAAAAATTAGAATAAGTAGAAAACAATATCAGGTAAACTGAGTGCAGTTTTCCCTAATGTTTATAGCAATATGAATATATACCCTTTTTCCTAACAGTGTAATTACTGAATTGTTACACTGATATATGGACCCCTAATTTTGGATGCATACCAAAGGCTAAAGAAACTCTAACTTTCCTCTTATTGCTTTAAAAACTAAGAAAAATAAATAAATAAAAATTCCAGTTTCTATTATCTTTATAGAATGTATTTTATAGTTTTAAATTAAACAGAATATTTGCCTTTGTACAGTTGTAGTAAAATCATGTATACATTTTTATTGTTTCCAGGGTCAGAGTGTTTTATGATAAATTTTAGGAATATTGCATGCTAAGATCTATTTCTATATCTAAACCAATATCTGTTTATGTATCTATCTATTTATCTACACACACACTTATATATCAATTTTTTCTCTTGCCTCTGTACTTTTGCTAGAAATTATTAAAAAATGATCAACTTGTTTACACTGTTCCACAATATTCCTCCTCACAACTACTTTAAATAGTACAAGCTATTAGTATAAGGAGATACACGGTAATGTCATGGATTGAGAAAACCCACAGGGAATATGGGGGTACTATCTTAATATCTTAACACAATAATATCTTAACAAGAAAACTAATTACCTTTGATAGAGCATTCACCTATAGAATTACAAGAACCTTAGTTTCTTTCAAATCAGTTTTGTCTCAGACAATCATAGGATATGAATTGAATGGGTCCTTAAATACAGTCCTGAAAATAACCTAACAGATAGCCACCTTCACTGTCTCAGTGACAATGGTACATTTGCTACTTTAATGTGCCTTTCCTGTTTTGCCATGAGCTAGACCACATCACTGCCACTTATTGGCATATATCTACCATTTCTGAAGATGTCTTTAGGAACCAGTGTGCTCTGTTGACATCCTGCCTTCAGATTGAACCTCCTCTGTTTAATACCCACAGATATATTTGTTTCCCCTATAACATCACAGGCAAAGTCCAGTAAAAAAAAAAAAAAAAAAAAAAAAAAAAAAAAAAGTGTATTCTGCAAAAAGTGCATCTAAATAACAAGATTTATTCAAAAAATATGGTTGGGAGTATAGCACTCAAAACTCATGCATCACAGTAGTATCATCACAGTATTAACAAAACAATACTAATTAAATGACAATTTTGAAAATGGTATCAAACTTAAAAAGCATATAGAAGTAAATAGAAGAATCATGTTCTTATAAAACTTTCCCAACATAGTAATATTTTGTTCCACCAAATATTGCTTCTGAAATAAAGCACACTACACAGCTAAATGAACAAGATATGGAAGAATGCAATAGAGCAGACCATGCTCATTCGCCCATATATTTTTTATTTCAGCCTAGTTTAGCCACATACTCTGAATTCCAAGTGCTTATTGTGCACTTCTCCTACAATCAGTTGGTATTTGCTTATAAAGGAGTTAGTATGCTTTGTAATATAAGACTTGGAAGAGTTTATTGCAAAATACAAAAGATCAGTCCTCAAAATTTTTAAAAAAATTTAAAGAATTTTTCTTTGCCTTAGGCATGTGTGCTCACCTTAAAGAGAGACAGAGACAGTGAGAGGGAAAGTGAGAGTCACACATTAGTATACCACTCATTAATTACATAGATAATTTTTGTAATTAAAATCTATTTGGTCTAAAGGTAGCCGCATGCCTGAAGCAAATTTCAAGTACAAGGAGCGCTTGTGTAGCTTCAATTCACTGTGCAGCCTTTCACAGTATCCTTTTGCTTTAGAAAACTCCCACTCTCAGCAATAACGTCCTGTGGGACTACTGAGTTCGGTGCCTTAAATGGCCAGCTTTTTCCTTCACTTAGCTATGCCAGCTGTTTGACTTTAGTTCTACTTCTGGGACTCAGGCAACATGCAGACAATTACCACAGATATATAACTTAAGCAAGCATATTTTTAATGAGTGCTGTTTGAAGGCCACCTTGCCAGCCTTGTATCTGCTTAATATCTCTGAAACCACTGTTTTCAGACTGTTTCATATTTTTTAAAAAGAAGAAAAAAGAAAAAGAAAGAAAGAAAGAAAAAAGTCTTCTCTACCAGCAGGTTCCAGTTTACAACTGATCTACAGTCCCCGTGGCTGGCGTCCTGCCAGGTGATGGTAGGGGTGGTGGAGTATCAGTATGATTTAGTCAGCCTTCGTGGGTCTGGCTAGTGAAGCTTAAGGCTACTTTTCTGAAAATTTCTGACTATTACTCTCTAGTTCTAATCTTACTCTTTAGCTGTAAATTATAGCCCTGGTTTAGGTGCAGGAATTCTAAAGATTGGAAGAACTGAAGTGCTTCTACAATGTTTAAATGAACCTCAAGTTCTCTGGTTTTCATTCATACACTGATGTTCATTATGGAAACATAATTTCCATTTTAGCATATCTATCAAAGGATATTTTTGGTTGTTCTTCATAACCTTCCAGTCTTCCTCTGCATCCCGTTGACCCAAACTTAAATAACCCCATATTTTTCCATCATCACCCTTTGATACCTTCTAGATCGTTTGGAAAGAAAATAACTGCAACTGGATACATTATCTTGATTGACTCACTAAATGTGATATGAAAATGAAATACTAAATGAAAGTACTATAATTGCGGGATTGTAAGACTTTAAGCTTAAGTATGTAACAACCTGAACGTCTGATTTTTCTGAAGCTTAAAGACTGATGGCAGAGGTCTGCCCTGAAAAGGTGTGGCATCAAATTATAGAGTTGACAACAGTAGTATCTTTGTCCTAGAAGCAAAATCTCTGCTGACATCAGATCCAGATTTTTTAGGGCTTGAGGCTAATTCAAGTCATATACCTCTGTAAGAAAAATAACACAGAATTACGAAGGCAGATTGGCCCCACGGTGTTGGAAGAGCCCTTGCAAATGAAAAACCCTGATGCTTGTTTCATTAGCTTCTCTCTCTGCTCTTTACTCATCCCTCTCTTCTCTACTCCTTCTCATCTTCGTTTTTCAGTTCCACTGTGCAGAGTTATTTAACACCCCTGTCTCAGATTCTCCTATCAAAACTAAACCTTCCATTTGTAAAGACAAACTGTTTTTCCAGAACAGTGTCCCATTTACTTTTAAGATACTCTCAAATCCCTGTAGTTAAATAGAGTAAAATATAGATGCATTCTTTTCTTATTAAATGACATTTTTAAAAGTTTATGCGGGGCAGCAAGTGGCCAAGGAAGCTAAGGTGGCTGGATTCCATGTGGCCAACTTTGTGGTCCAAGTCTCAGACCTGGCAGTTGGAAAATCACACCAGGCATATGTGCTTGCATGCACAAAATCCTGAGAGGAGACTAGAGGAGAAGGGATTGTAGCATGGCCATCCCCCTCCCATCTCTGTCTCTGTCCGTGAGCTCACATGCCCTATAGCAAAACTATGGGGAAAAAAAAAAGTCATATAAACTTAGTACTGTATTCAACATATGTTGATAGTAAATATTAGGGTATTTTAAAAGTTCATGGAAAATAAAATTACAGCATGAATTTATTTTGGTGAGAAAATATTTTGAAATCTGTTATAGTTTTTTCATAATATGCACTGTCCATGAACTTTGTGGATATATTTCATACATGATAAACAAAACATGATGGTGGTGATCATGTTGTCAGCAGTGACAGCAGCCACAGGAGTAGTTATTATAATGTATCAGTAGTAGTAATTATCATTGCATTTGCAGAAGAGAATTTAATTTCATTTTTTCATACATGTCTAGTCAAAACTATACATGCTCTTTTTAAGTTTTTTTGCTGTTGACAATGAGTAAATAAGAAGTAGCAATCATAGGCACTTCAGAAATCCACCCAGTTTGAGATCCATCTTGAGAAATGGTTAATTGAGTTGGTGTTGCAGACTGTGATAGCTTGGGGCTCAAAGTCATAATGGAAATTGTTTCGGGAGATGGCAGTAGAAAATGCTATGTTTCACCCTCAGTGTTTGCAGTGAGAGAAAGAAAAAGAAAATCTTGGAGTTCCCTCTGCAGGGTGTACGAGACGGGTATGGTCTACTTAATACTTAAATTATGGGACTATAACTTAATAAGGGGTCCAGAACTTGGAGTATACTTTGAGCTAGTGTACAGTATAAGATATGGATAAGTGAAAATATAAGAATATTTCAGACAGAAACAACAGTGGCAGGGCAAGAATTAATGTCAGACCTGAGGCTTTAATTTGGATGTTCTTGGGGCTGGCAAGTTGTGTGGTGGTTAAGGTGGCTGTACTCCCATGTAGCTGACTGCAGTTCAAGTCCTGGATCTGGCAGCTTGCTTTCTCACTTTCCTTCTCTCTCTCTGTCTCTCTCAGGTCAACTTCAAAAAAATAAAATAAAATAAAGACAATGAATAAAATTAAATAAAGTAATTCTTTAAAAAAATGGGTGTTCTTGGGACCAGCAGATGGTATAATGGCTACGTTGCTGGACTCCCATGTAGTCCACTGCAATTTGAGTCCTGGACCCTTAAATGCACGGCAGGCACGTGTGCATGCGTGCCCAAGATCCCAGGTGGAGAATGGAGGAGAAGAGATTGTAGCCATCCCCCCTGGGGAATGATTTCTCATTTTCTGTCTCTCTGTCTCTGTCTTTCTGGTGAGCGCATGTGCCCTGTAGCAAAAACATCTCCAAAAAAAAAAGAAAATGGATGTTCTCAAATGGCTATAAATTTTATTCTTATGTCTCTTTTGTTGTTAATGATATATTTTATTGTTTCCATTTGTGGTTACTGTTGGCAGTATGATCTACAGTCCAGTCTGGCTGGCCCTTACCAACCACAACAGTTTTGGTTATGTCACTTCCTTATTGAATGTTATTTGCCATTTTAATTTTAGATTAAGCAAAATGTAATTAGAAAATAAACATCCTTCCAAATTAAAATGCATCCCAAAGCCAACTCTAAATGATTTTGGAACCATTCAATATTTAGGATTATCCACACCACTACTTCCTTCCATTTACATGGCTAAAAGAAGATCATTTAAAACGTGGTCTCTACAGATTCTGGCATGATTAATCAAGATGGGTTGGTTGGAATTATCTTTGATAATCAAAACTCTTATTCATAATACTGTATGAATAAATAATCAAGGGACCAGCAGTTAGCATAATGGCTATGTTGCTGGACTCCCATGTATTCGACCTCTGTTCGAGTCCTGGACCCAGTGGCTTAAACTCACTCTGGGTGCATGGGTGTGTGCCCAAGATCCCGAGAAGAGAATGGAGGAGAAGGGATTACGGCATGGCCATCCCCCCTGGGGTGTGATTTCTCGCTTTCTGTCTCTCTTTCTAGTGAGTGCACGCTCCCTATAGAAAAAAAAAAAAAAAAAAAAAAAAAAAAAAAAAAAAAAAAAAAAAAACCTCTCCAAAAAAAAAAGAAAGAAAAAAAAAAATAAATAATCATGATTGGAAAAATATTGAAGTTATTAAAGGTATTTCATAAACACTCTTAGGGCCAGCCAGTGGTGTGATAGTTAAAGTAGCTGGATCCCACATGGCTGACTGTATGGTTTGAATCCTAGACCCAGCAACTTGAAAAACATGCCAAGTGCTTATGTGTGTGCTTGACCATAATCTTGAAAGAAGGGAGAACTGGAGGGATTCCAATGTGACCATCTCTCATGGGTGGAGTTTCTCTTTTTCTCTTTGTCTCTCTCTGGCAAATGCACATGCTCTCTGGCAAGTTAAAGCACACCACAACACACACACACACACACACACACACACACACACACACACCGTTTGACCTCTTGGAATAATCTGTTTGGCTATAAACCATACCAAAAGCCTACCACCTGATTTCATCAACAAAAGAGTAATAACTATAATTTAATGTAAATAAATGTTTATCACTGATAATGTACTCTGTGTGTGTGTGTGTGTGTGTGTGTGTGTGTGTGTGTGTGTCTTTTATGGTTTTTGCCATAGAACGCATGCCATAGAGACAGAAACAGAGGAAAAGTGAAAAATCATTCCTCCAGAGGGGATGGCCACACCTCAGTACCTTCTCCATTCTTCTCCCAGGATTTTGGGCACACATGCACTCATGCCCAGTGTAAGTTTCAAACCTCTAGGTCTGGGCCTCGAACTGCAGTCAGGCATGTGAGTCCAGCCTCTCATGCCACCTACTGGCCCCTCATAATGTATTTTGACATCTTCTATCTCTGAGCTTTGTCTATTTTTTTTTCTTATCTTAAAACCTATAGAAATCATTACTTTGGAAGAGAGTGTGAAAATTAGTGGCAGGTAACTGTAGAAGGTTTAACATTTGGTCTGGAATTTTTGTTTATGACAAGTGAGCCAGAGAAATCTTTCCTATTAGCTCTATATATGAAAATTATTTTTATTAAATTTAAAAAATAATTATTATTTTATTTAACAGCATTTACTTATTTTACATTTTGACCAGAGAGGGACAGCATGAAAGCAAGAGAGAGAGAGAGGGAGAGAGAGAGGAAGGAGAGAAAGCAAGTTTGCCAGGTCTGGGACTCAAACCATGGTCAGCCATGTGGGAGTCCAGCATCCTTAACCACCACACCACTTGCTGACTCCTATTTATGAAAATTTTTAGAGAAGAAATTTCATGCAATATTAGGTTATTGATTTTTCTGAAATTTTTAGATTCGTAACAAACTCTATTTTTAAAATATCTTTGATAGATATTTAAAATTATAGGAACTGTTTCACAAACCTCACATGCTTAATATTTTTTCTTTATGTCCAAGGACATCAGAAACAAATAATTTTGTATTCTTATAGGTTTACTTCAAAGTGTACTAACATGATCTATGAGAGTTTAGTTTAGTAGTATAATAATTACAACCACTGGGGCCAGCAGAGGGTGTAGCGGTTACATCACTAGACTTCCACATGGCCAACCACGGTCTAAGTCCCTGACCTGGTGACTTGAAAATCAACCCGGGTGTGTGTGTGTGTGTGTGTGTGCGCCCAGGATTCCGGGAGGAGAATGGAGGAGAGGGGACTGCAGCATGGCTATCCTCCCTAGGGGGTGATTTCTCACTTTCCCTCTCACTCTCTCTCTCTCCCTCTCTCCACTGAGCTCATGTGCCCTAAGGCAAAAACCTCTAAAAAAAAATTACAACTGCAAATTATATTCATGAAGGCCTAAATTGGAATCTTTTTCTGTGTGTGTGAGGGCACATGCACTGAACTGAGAGAGAGAGAGAGAGAGAGAGAGAGAGAGAGAGAGAAAGTATCTCCCAACTGAGTGTGGTCACCACACGTCCTTTACCCTTTACCCTCTATTTTTCCATCCCATCATAATCCTGGATGTGAGTGCCACTAAGCTGTTCAAGCCACGGGGGCTGAAATTCGAGCTGTGGTCAGTCATGTGGGAACTTGGTCCTTACCTATAGTGCTTAATCACTGAGCTAGGGGGCTAACCCTAGATTAGAATCTAATAAATTGTGTGACCTTTGAAAGTTAATTGAATTGAGGCCAGCAGGTGGCATGATAGTTAAGGTACTGGACTTTCACACGGCCAAACATGGTTTGCGTCCCGGACCTAATGGCTTGCTGTCTCAATTTCTCTCTATGGTGAGTGCATATGCCCTACAGCAAGTCAAAAAATAATGATAAATAAAATTAAATGTTTTTTTAAAAAATTGATTGAATTAGGTGCTCCTCTATTTCCTCCCAAGTAAAGTGAAAATAATTAAGTTCTTAAATCATAGCCATGGGTAAGATTTTTTTTTTTTTTTTTTTTTTTTTCTTGAGAGATTTTTGGATGCATGCACTCGCCAGAAAGACAGAGAGAGACAGAAAGCAAGAAATCACCCCCCAGGGGGGACGGCCACACCACAATCTCTTCTCCTCCATCTTCCTCCAGGTATCTTGGGAATACACACACATGCACTGGTGTGAGTTTAAGCCACCGAGTCTGGGACTCAAACCGTGGTCAACTACATGGGAGTCCAGCGATGTGGCCATTATGCCACCAGCTGGTCCCACCATGGGTAAGATTAAGATAGATAGTACTGAGAGCAAATACTTGAGTTTTAGTAACCATTTAACTAAATGGAGTTATTATTGTTGCTTTTGTTGTGGCTACTGCTGTTGTATTATTATGACAAATAGGAAAAGCTTTATGTAATAATGCACATAAGTCCATTTCCACAAAGCTTCACATACAGAAAACAATCAATTATTTGTTGCTATGAAGTATAAAATGCTTAGCACTGAATATGGAAGATATTCGGTATGTACCAGTTTCCTTTTTAACATAGGTTTATCTCCAGGAGGCTGAAGGTGAAGGCCAGAGTGCCATTATCTTTCCTGCTAAACAGACTTAAGTGCCTATCCCTCCTCTGGTGTCACTAATCTATGTGACTTGTTCAATCAGAGTAAGCATTGAAGGAAGGAAACATTGGGAGACTTTAAAATGGGCCAAGATGTGTGTCTTTTGTGGAAAACTAGGTATTTCCTGAGCATCCCTCCCATGTTTTCAGATTTAAATAGGCCTTGGTACTTCTCATTGTCTTGAAGTGATTTTACAACTCTGTCCACTGCAGATAACTGACAACAATGCGAATGATTATTTCTCACAGACATGAAAATAAAATTTTCTTCTGACAAAATGCAATGATTCAGCTCCCTGTGGATCAGTTTGCATCTATTTGTATATTCATTTCATTATTACTATGCGTGTGTGTGTGTGTGTGTGTGTGTGTGAATTATGAGAACCAGTTGTAGTATCTTACTGGTTACATTACTAATTAATAACTTAAATAAAATCTTTGACACATGTTCATTTTATAACTGTATGAGAGTTACAATTTTATTGCCTCTTAAAAAATATCCTTTCACACACTCAATACATTTTAACTACTCTTACTACCAGAACTGCTCTAAGCATTTTTCATGTATTAACTGTAGCAGTCAGATATACTACACTCTGGAAACATGATATCTTTTTAAAAGATTTTTTAACAGATGTGCTCAATTCAGTGTACCATAGAAGGCCACGACTATGAATGTGGTTAAAATAATAAGTTTAAAATCTCTACTTATTGACCATGGGCAAATCACTTATATTTCCTCTTCCAGGAAATGGAGATAATAATTTCTGCCTTATGGGATTATTGTAGGGATTGATTGCAATAGTGGAGAAAGGCTGTTAGCTCAGCGCTAAGCACCTCAATGAACAGGAGTTACCATTATTATGGAAATTCAGTGTCTGTCAAGATAGTTCATTTCACTGCTCAACAGTGCTAATACTGAAAAGGAGGTTCTTACATGGAACTATAGTCTTGCCTACTGTAACTTTCATGTCCTCGCTTGGTTGTCTGTTTCATTTTATTTTTATTATTTTCCATCTGACATTATTCAAATTTTTGAAAACAGCTGCTGTTTCTATCTTAAAAACTGCTTCAAGATAAATATGCCCTCTTACTTCATGTGTTTTCATATGGCACATTTCCCAGCTTCTTTATCTCCGGGTTGCCCCGTAGTGTATAAAGGTTATCCTCAAATCCTAGCTGTAATCTGAACTAAAATTTCATCCTGGGTACACATTTCCAAGTTTCCAACCCAAAAAACATTTCAGATCTATTCATTTTAATACTATATTATATTCTTGGTGTATTTTGAGCTTATAGCCAACTAACACTTCCAAGTTTTTTTTCCCCAATTCTCCCTTTTTATGTATTTCTTAGTCATTTTATGTGTCAAAAGTTAGAAATTTATATGTATCATTTTTGATAATAGTGATAGCCAAAAATATTTAGCAACATGTGCTGAATACTTATTATATGCCAGGCACTGTGTGAAGTATTTGGGCTCTTCTATCATTTTTTATGCCAGTCAACCACTGTAGTGGATACTTTCATAGACTTACATCAAGCGGGTAAGCACATATTATATCTTTTTGGCAAGTGTGAAATATTCAATAAATTAGCTTATGCAGTAAACATTAGAAGCTTTCTTTAGCAATTGAGCACTTCACCTTTCATTTAATACTTCCCGAGTTGTGACATTGGGAATTCACAGGGAGGTGACCTAAGTTGCATTCAAATCTCCATCTGGCTAACCACAGTGAACTACTACCCCCATAGAAAGAGTCATATATTATAAGACATTTCCTGTCTTACTTTTATTCCAGTGGGAAAAGTATCAGGTTATTGTTCTTAGTTTGTACTTCATTTGCTTCCAACTAAAACCTTCTTAGTTTTCCTCAAAGTCACTAAGAAGATCCTCTAGAATAATGAGGCATGTAATTCTATGAAAGTGTTAAGATGATTTACTTTTCCTTCTCTGGGGACAAGGAAAGAGTAAAAAGATCTACTTTCCTTAGGTAGAAATTTCAGAATCCTTTTTGCCTTCTGTCCTAAACTGAATAGTGTGTTGATTGTGTAGTCAATTTCCAATTCCTAATCCCTCATGTCTGTGAATGTGACTTTATTTGGAAATAAGAATATCTTTTCAAATATAATTAAGCATCTCGGATTGACTTCATCTAGAATTAAGAGTGGGCCCTGCTGTCCTTTTATGAAAAAGGGGAAAGAGGGGCCAGCATGTGGGTAGTGGTTGAAGTGCTGCATTCCCATGTGGTCAACCACAGTTCGAGTCCTGCTTAAAACTCATGCCAAGCACGTGTGCATTTATGCTCAAAATTCCAAGAGGAGAATGGAGGAGAAGGGATTGCAATGTTGTTGTTGGGCGGGGGGGTGAGGGTGACTTCTCACTTTCTGTCTCTCTTTCACTCATGGGTGAAGACATGCACCCTATAGTACAAATCTCTAAAAAAAGAATAAAAATAAAAAAATAAAGAAAAGAAAAAGGAGAAGGAGATTTGACCCGCTCAGGGAAGGCCAAGTGAAGACAGAGTCAAGTTAGAACTATGTTACCACAGGTTAAAAATTACCAAGAGTAGGGGGACCAGCAGTTAGCGTAATGGCTATGTCGCTGGACTCCCATGTAAAATGGAGGAGAAGGGATTGTGGTGTGGCCATCCCTCCTGGGGGGTGATTTCCCACTTTCTGTCTCTCTGTCTGTCTGGTGAGCGCATGCGCCCTATAACAAAAACAAAAACAAACAAACAAAAAATACCAAGAGTACCAAAATCCTGAGAGACGTGCACAGGGAAGAATTCTCTCTTCTAGATTTTGGAGGAGTGTGGTCCTGCCAGTACCTCTGCCAGTACCTTGATTTTAGGTTTCTAATCTTCAGAACAATGAGAGAATAACCTTTTGTCATTGTAAGCTGTGAAGTCTGTGGTAATTTTTCATGGTAGCACGAGGAAACTAACGCATCTTGTGTAGACACTTCACTTAACCAGAATGCTAAATGGATAGCATCAATTTCTGCCTAACTTCTTGGTTCTCTGTTTAGTCATCCTAAAAATGGGTCTCCTGCTGTAGAAGCAATGTATGGTGTTCCAGCTGTATTAGAAGTGTCATTTACTTTTACTTTTATCACTCTCTATTCCACAAATGTTTCTTGAGCACCTAGAATGTGTTCTGGCCCTTGGATTAGCAAAATGGTGGGTGTGTGGTGGGGGACAGACCTCTGCTCCCATGGAGTTTACGTTGTAGGGGAGGGTAGATGGAAAATAAGCATAGTAAATTATGTAGTATAATTAGCGCATAGTGAAAGAAGGTTTGTGTGCGGGGATGCGATTATAAATAAAATAGTTAGCATAGACCTAAATGAGAAGGTGACATTTGGAAAAATCTAGAAGAATGCAAGTAAGTACGTCACGCATATATCAGGGAACTAATCCCAGCGGAGATAAGAGCAAATGCACGGCTCTGAACTGGGGGGATGCTGACTATGTCTGCAAAACAGGACGATGAGGCTGGGGCTCACAGTGGTGGAAACCCAAGGACTGCAAGGACTTCACTGTGAGTGAGATGGGACTCATTGGGGAGCTTTCAGAAAGCAATGACATGACATGACTTAATTCATGCTTAAGGCAGGTGTTTTTAATGTTTATTGTGCCATGAATTCCTTTAGCAGTCTGGGGAAGCATATGGACTCTTCAGAAGAACATTTTAATGTACATAAAGTTAAATGTGTAGGAAATGCAAAGTAAACTACATTCCAAGGTTAAGCTAGAGTAATATGGAGGCTTCACTTAAAATGTAGCAGTGTATGTTATTGGGTACTTTTGAAGTAATAATTGATGTAAATGGTGGTCCAAGTATTTGTGGCAATGTGAATGTGCTATGAAAATCTTTGTGATTTCTCTTGATGAGCAAAACAGATCATGTCAGTGCTTCCTTGTTGCCTGTATTTCTAATCCGTTAAGTGACCCTCTGAATTCTACCCGAGTTAATTAACCACTGGTTTACGTTAATGTTGTACTGAGTCAAGAGCAGAAGCAGAAACACTAATTCATGTATAAGATGATTCAATTCAGGCTGTCATTTACCAGTTAGAATTGAAGAGATTTTCACGTTGGTATGGCTATTTCAACATGTAAGTACAAACTCCTGTGGTCTTACTGTGCAAATGTTGGAAAGAGAAGAATCAATTATGTTTTGGTTTGTGATGTCCTTTAGTCCCACATGCTAAAATTATAGACACAAACCGGGGAATTTCATTCTCTAATAAGACATGATACAAATATATCCATATCTAAGCCATTCACCATTACTTATCCCCCTCTAAGTTGTATCATGGGTTGGATGTTTTAATTAAAACCCAGTTACAAAGATTCTAGGTGATATTGCTACCTGACAAATATATATATTAAGCCTACCCACATGTCACACAGTAAGCTCATTTCTGAGAAAAGGAAAGTTTGCATAAAGGAAAGCTTTATCGCAAAATTTACCAACCAGAAAAACAGTAGAGTCTAAGATTCTTAAAGTAACCCCTCCTTGTTGGGAGTCAGGCAGGGACTTTCATAGATAGGGAGGCCAGGAATGGGACAGCACCAGAGTCTAGGGGTACAAATCCAGATGCTTCCCAGAAACGTTTCTATGATGTCGTCTTTGATGGTGCTGTTTTCTTGGTGCCAGACAGTCTCAGGTTATCAAGTTATCAATTTATTGCCAGGTCTGTACTGGGTAAAGAACTCAAAATGAAGAACTTTTAAAACACACAGATCACTTGGGTTTTTAACTACATGCTGTTCATGACTGTGTCTTGCAAAGGTGATGCACTGAGGCTATCACAGTGTGGTCACTAAGGGACCATAGTTGTAGTGTGCAGAAAGTACGGATTACTCAAGAGGGCAAGAGAACCTAAGTTCCTTATATCACTTAAAATAAATTACCTAGGACTTGGGCAATTTTCTTTCTTTCTTTCTTTCTTTCTTTCTTTCTTTCTTTCTTTCTTTCTTTCTTCTTTTTTCTCTCTTTCTTTCTCTCTTTCTTTCTTTCTTTTTTTAGGGAGATTTTTGCTATATGGTACATGCATTCACTGAAGAGAAAGAGAAAGTGAGTGAGAAACACTCCAAAATATTTCCCTGGGGGATGGCCATGCCTACAACCCCCTCTCTTCCATTCTTCTCTCAGGATTTGGGGCATTCACACACACACACACATATACACACACACACACATACACACACATACACACACACACACACACACATACACACACATACACACACACACACACACACACATACACACACGTACACCCAGTGTGAGTTTCAAGCTGCTGGATCTGGGACTTAAGCTGTGGTGGGCCATGTGGGAGTCCAGCACCGCAACCACTACGCCACCTGCTGCCCCCCACAATTTTCCTTTTTTACTGGTAAATATCATATTTATACAAAGAATACTTACTGTTACTTATTGGGGGCCAGTGTCAATATATGCTAAAGAGTACAGTTTTACCCTGGAACATATTCATTTGGGTTATGCACATACACAGATATGTCAGCACTCAATTTCTGATATATATGTATACTCTTGAAAGGATCACGATTTTTAAAAGTAAGTCAATATAGGTGTTGTCAATAGCTCAACTTGTATCCTGCTATTCCATTATACTCCAAAACCTAAAATTGTTTTCAAAAAGAAATATGTGATACCTACAAAAGTACACACTCTGTCTTTCTCCTTGCTGAAAAAGGAAAAAAAAAAAGGAAAAAAGAACTTATAAAATTTTAACAAAGTGAATTAATATCAGATGCCTTACCATCATGTAACTCTTACAAAACATCAAAGATGAAAATCAGTAAAATTCTGGACTTTAAAACAAGGAAAGTCGAGACCAGCAGATGGTGTAATGGTTATGTCACTGTACTCCCACTCCCAGGTAGTTGACCATGGTTTGCATCCTGGACCAATGGCTTGAAACTCACACCAGGCACATGTGGGTGCACACTCAAAATCTGGAGAGGAGAATGGAGGAGAAGGAATTACAGTGTGGCCATTCCACCTGGGGCATGATTTCTCATTTTCTGCCTCTCTGTCTCTCCAACAAGTGCATGTTCTCTATAGCAAAAATCTCAATTAAAAAAAAAGAAAAGAGGGAACCAGCAGTTAGCGTAATGGCTATGTCGCTGGACTCCCACGTAGTCGACCGCGGTTCGCGTCTCGGACCCGGTGGCTTACAACTCACGCCGGGCGCGTGTGCGTGCGTGCCCAAGATCCCGAGAGGAGAATGGAGGAGAAGGGATTGCGGCGTGACCATCCCCCCTGGGGGGTGATTTCTCGCTTTCTGTCTCTATGTCTCTCTCTGTCTGTCTGGCGAGCGCACGCGCCCTATAGCGAAAAACCTCTCCAAAAAAAAAAAAAAAAAAGAAAAGAAAAAGAAAAGGAGACTTTTAGGCTAATTTTCAATTTTTCTTGGCCAAATTCTGAAAATTGTGTAATGTACCTAATTTTCCTCAAATAACTTTCGTCACCTAATTACCTATAGCTGGGGTCCCCAGACACTTAGCAGTAAACCAGTACTGATACATGGGCTGCACCAGCCACACAGTACAGGAGGTGATTGGTTGGCAGATGAACAAGACTTCATCGGTATTACAACATCTTCTCATCACTCACATTTCCACCCGTGCTTCGCCTCCTGTCAGACCACAGTGACATTAGAGTCTCAGAGGAGGGTGAACCCTTTTGTGAACTGTGCATGTGAGGGATCTAGGTTGCTCGCTTCTTATGAGACTCTAATGCCTGCTGGTTTGAGGTAGAGCTGAGGCAGTGATGCCAGTGCTGGGAGCAGCTGCAAATACTACATTATGGTGAGTTGCATAATTTTTTCATTATATGTTATAGTGTAATAATAACATAAATAAAGTGTACAATAGATATAATGCATTTGAATCATCCCCTGTTCCCCCAAAATACTGATCCCTGGAGCCAAAAAGGATGGGAACCACTGACCTACAGGAATCATATTTAAAAAAATATTTTAAAAATTGCCAGAGGGTGTGTTTGCTTGCCAGAGAGAGACAAGAAGAGAGAAAGAGAGGGAGGAAGGACTCCTCAGTGGGACATGATTGTGCCACAATCCCTTCCCTGCCATCTCTCTGTCCTGTTGAGAATTTAAGCGTGCACACTCATTAACCCGGGTGTTTGTTCTAACCATCTGGGCAGGATTCGAACCATGCAGTCAACCATGTGTGATGTGACATTCTCAACTACTAGGCTAGCCTAGGCATTGTATCTGTATAGACTTCATTGAAGCAGTTTAGTTTCAGAATGCATGGTAACAGAGTAGGCCTCATACCATTTAATAAATATACATCACACCCAAACATGCCCATAAAGGGTCCTTTGTTGCATGAGTGACATTAAACATACGGAAGGTATATTTACTTGATTGTGACTTTTAGACATGTATGTTTTGTGTGCTTTATACACGTTTTAAAAGTTCTGGATACACCAAAGTGAATATAGTGAGTTGCTTTTCTTTTCAATCCACATATTTTTACTGCTTCTGTAATAGTCATTGACCTAAGCCTTGTCCTTGCCACAGGCTGTGAAAAATAGTACTTTGAAGGTTTTTTTTTTTTTTTTTCCTTATCCAATAAGACATGGTCTGAGAAAGAGACTGGGGACCCTTCTCTTTCAAAAGTAATAAACTTTCAAGTAAGGTAAGGCACAGTGATAACATACCACTATAATTCCTTAGAAAATTCCACAGTAAAATTCTGTGTCCTTCCATATTCCTATTGATATTCTAAGTAGAATGTGAGATCAGAAAGTTGGGACTTTAACATATGAATCAGCTTAACATTTAAGAACATGCATTATTAAAAAGGTGTTGTTAAAATGTCATATTGTAGGAACTACATTAGCATTGTTTTAAAGGTTAGCTATATTACATGTGTCTTTAGAATCTCGAAGAATCTATAAAATTGAACTGTATATATGTATATGCATATTTTATATCTCTAAGCACAAATCTGTTTCATATCTTCAAGTACATATGCATATACACACCTGCATGCATGTTACATATGTGTATATATACACAAATACATATATACACCCATGCATATAAACACATACATGCATGTATACATGCTGTTAAGAGAAAAAAAGGAGAGACTATTA
Source organism: Tupaia tana (assembly GCA_026018925.1). Lineage (NCBI taxonomy): Eukaryota > Metazoa > Chordata > Mammalia > Scandentia > Tupaiidae > Tupaia > Tupaia tana. Next base: position 43,604,243 of record JAKSZU010000013.1, on the reverse strand, counting down.
TTTTATAATACTAGACAGATGTATTGGCCCTACCTAGCTGGTAAGTAGACAGAGTGAATGCAGTGATTTTTGTAAATTGCCTTTATAGCCTAAGAACCAGGAAAATATAGGAAAGCTTTTCTGCTGCTTTGGCCGAAAGTGGTTCTTTGCTAGATCCATATCCTCTTTCCTTTGACCTCTTCAATAGGGTGGCTCAGCTGTTCTTTGCTTTCATGTCTTATCTCATTTTATCCTAACAACTCTATAAAGGCACATATTATTCTCTCCAGGTTGTGGGTGATAAAACCAAGAGATTGAATGACTTATATAATGGCAGGCTGCTGTTCCTTGCCACCTTCGGAGCGCTTTGATTTCCACAGAATTTTCAGTGTTTATCAATGGAAGGTGGGATTGAAGGTTGTCTGCATCAGAATCAAATCACTTAGGATTACTTATTATAGAAAACAGACTCCTGATAACAATCCTTGTCCTATCACATCAGAATCTATGAGTAGACACTGGAATTTGCATCATTTAGAAATGTCCTAGGTGATTGTTTTGTTTATTGAAAAGCAAAGGTTATGCCGACAGAAAAGGAACCCTAGATCCTGCAGCTGAGTCATTGCCTGGAGTCTTGCTGGTGGTCTGTATGCTGTACGAGCTGCACTGGTGTAAGTAGGGAGCTTGTCAGAAATGCACTCACAGGCCCCACCTGGGTACTTTAACATGGTCTCCTACAGAGTCATATGCAAATTAAACTGTGAGAAGCACTGTCTTTAATATTTTTTCATTAATTAGTCCCCCATTTGGTGTTACCCACATTTTACTGATAAGTAACCCGGAGGCACTTGCCAGCTGTAGGGGTTCCCAGAACTCTCCCAAGAGATCATTTATTTTCCTAGCTGGGGTGAGAGGGCTGTATCTGGGATCTGTGTTTAGAAATCTTCCCAGATGATCATTATTCTCTGGATAAATTTGAAAAAGACCTTTTTCAGTTAATATGAACTCCCTGGAGTATTTCCTTTGTTGGAGCTGGAGATTGATATTTGAGTTTTAGGGAAATACCTGTGTCTCTGCAGAGCCAGCATGGCATGGTGATGAGCACGTGCCCTCAGGAGGGGAGTGAAGCTGACCAAGTTACTTCACTGCTCTGATCCTCAGTTTCCTCATCTGTAAAATGAAGACAGTTGGGCCACCTGGTTGTATGTGGTTAAGGCAGCTGGATCCCACATGGCCGAGTGCACAATTCGAGGTCCGGATCCAGCAGGCAGTGGGTGCATCTCCAAAATCCTGAGGAGAATGGAGAAGGAATTGCTGCATGGCCATTCCCACTGGGAGTGATTTCTCAATTCCCCTCTCTTTATCTCTGTCTTTCTCCAGTGAATCCACATGCCCGATAGCAAATACTATTTTTAAGAAATGAAGACAATTCTGTATATTTCACAGGATTGTTGTGAAGAATAAATGACTTTTTATGAAGAACACTGAAAACAGTTCCTGTTTTACTTGTTATTAATAGGTAACCTCCCCCACAAATCTCTATAATTGAACCCTTGATTTTCTTGTACATGTGTCCTCTCATAATACTGCAGACTGCAGCTAGCTTGACAAAAATGAGAGTTGAGACTAAAGGGTGTGTCACAAAACAAGTCTCACTACAACCCAAATGACTATTGGCAAAGGCTGAGGCAACCCTTCCAGTGTTGGGACAGGGTACATTGCCACGTTTGGCAAGCAAACCTTACACCTTTTCAGCTTTTAAAATAAGCCATGTGGCTTAGAAAGACACTAGTTCTGAATTACCAGATTTATGCTAGTCACACATGGGTTGGGAATTTTATTTTAAGCACAGGCTTGCATATTGAGTCATGCTTGTTAATCCAGGGTAAGGTAATCCAGGGAAAGGTATTTGAGAAGAATTATTTTGGTTCTTCCTAGCAACTGAATTATATTCTGGTTCATGAGAATATTGAAACTCAGCCTGTATGCATTTTGTTTAATTTTAGCTTTTCTGTTCTCTCGCTGTGACTTTTACATAGACTCTGGTACCAATAAAATTAACTTTATCTGAGAAGTCTGCCTCCTCCACAAGTTGAACAGGGTTAATCATACGCTATTACACAGCCAGCGTTTATCACAGTTGTAGAACAGTTGCTTATCTGTTCGTCTTTTATTCTAAATTTGCTATTCCTGGAAAGAAGTGACTTTGATTTACTCTTAACCACCGCAACAGCAGAAATCCGAATATAGAGTATGCCAATAGAGAGCATGTCACAAAAGTAATAGATGATTGTGCGACAGGTACATCACTGAGTAAATCTTAAAAAAATGTTTGTTTTTGGTAAGGTAAACAAAATCGTCTCTCAAATCTTCACATAAATACCGTACATAGGATACTGAGAAATCAGGCTTCTGTGCCAGGTGCCTGCTCCAAGTCGGGCTGGGAGCTCAGCTGTGACCGTGGTTTTCCTGGCTTATCTGCCTCTGGCTACACTACCAAATTATGCTCTAAAGGCTGACCGTTCTGAAAACGGAACTTGCTTCAGTTCCGAAATCACCAGAGTACTTACGACAAAAGGGAAAATCTGGCATATTCCTTCCACACAGGGGCACCTATCCACCTTGTTGTTTACTCACAACTGCTTTGAACAACTAGGGTCAACCACTTCTGTATAGCAACATTGCGTGGAGAAAAATAGAATGTATGTGTAGACTGAGCTGAAACGCCAAAGGGAGAGATGAAGAGGAAGAGCATAGGGACCAGCAGTTAGCGTAATGGCTATGCCGCTGGACTCCCATGGAGTCGAATGCGCTTTGAGTCCCTGACCCAGTGGCTTAAACTCACGCCGGGCGCGTGTGCGTGAATGCCCAAGATCCTGAGAGGAGAATGGAGGAGAAGGGATTGAGGTGTGGCCATTCCCCCGGGGGGGGGGGGGTGATTTCTCACTTTCTGTCTCTCTGTCTCTCTCTGTCTTTCTGGCAAGTGCACACGCCCTTTAGCAAAAACCTCTCCAAAAGAAAAAAAAATAATAAAGAAGAAGAGCATGCACCTGACTTGCATGGACATGTAAAGACCATTGTCTTTCATATTTGATCTTTCTAGATTCTTAGATTTTCATTATTTTTTGTGGTTGATTTTTTTTTTTTTTAAACTGATATGGGACACATGGGCTTGCCTGAGATGGAATAAGAGAGAGAGAGAGACAAAGCATCTCCCAGTGGGGTGTGGCCATGCCTTAGTCCTTCCTACATTTCTTCTTCCCATCAGGATTCTGGGCACACACTCACATGAATCAGGCATGCTTTTCAAGCTACTGGGTCCAGGATTCAAACTGTGAGTGGCCATGTGGGATCTGAGTGACAGAGCCAGCCCCATGATTCCATTTTAGAATTGGAATGAAGAATTAAGCACAGAGAGACTACATGACATGTTCACCGTCACACTGCTAAAAAGCAACAGACGTAGGCATTTACATGTGCACCTGTTTTCATTCTGAAATCTATAAACTTTCTGATTCTCAAGTCCATGATCTTTCTAATATAACAAATTTAAAATGAAAAGTTGAAAATCCACAAACTCCTAATCATTCAATTATACTTGAGGAACCAGATTACAGAGAAAAAACTCAAGCGTTTTTGAAGTTAATATTTTTTTCAATTTTATATGATTTCTTATTTACATTTAGTTATTGCACACATTTGTGATGTACAATGTAGTTTTTCAAAGAATGTACATAGTACGTGCTAATCAAATCAAGGCCATTAACATATACATTGTTTTCAACAAGGAACCTTACCCTCCTGTGTCTGAACAATAATTATTATAATAAAGTTGAACCTACTATTGATGTAAGAAACACATTAAAAATGCACAGATTATCATCACTATTTTTATTTGCCCAAACTGTCCTAGCATGTATTATCCCCTCTTCCTTACAAATAAGTGAAAAAAGGCACAGAAACTCAAAGGTGGTATATGAGCCATTCAGAAAGTAAATAGCTCTAGGGCCTGGTACTCACCCATGTGTTGAGTCTAGAATGACAACTTTATACCCAGATCCTAAGTTGTCATATATTAAGTATAAAATAAACAGCAGTCTAGTTCACGAGGGTTTGTTTAAAAGATTTCACTAAAATTCTGATTAAGATTTAGGTAGTTTAAAAGTCAGCTACATGGGGGGACCCACCTGGTGGTACAGTTGGTATCAGACTGAACTGCAGAGCTGGAAGTCACATGGCTGAGTGTGGATTCAGCCCCTGAGGCCATCTGAAACAGGAAAGGCATATACATGCGTGCCAGGATCCTGATAAACTGGAGGGCTGTGGGAAGGGAATTGCATCATGAGGGACTCTGTCAAGGATGCCTCTCCTTCTCTTCCTCTCTCTCATGCACAAACACATGCTCTCTATTACGAATAAAAATAAATAAACTTAAAAAAGTCAGCTACTGGACCAGCAGTTAGCGTAATGGCTATGTCGCTGGACTCCCACGTAGTCGACCACGGTTCGAGTCCCGGACCCGGCGGCTTAAACTCACGCCGGGCGCATGTGCGTGCGTGCCCAAGATCCCGAGAGGAGAATGGAGGAGAAGGGATTGCGGCGTGGCCATCCCCCCTGGGGGGTGATTTCCTGCTTTCTATCTCTCTGTCTGTCTCTGTCTGTCTGGCGAGCGCACGCGCCCTATAGCAAAAACCTCTCTGAAAAAAAAAAAAAAAAAAGTCAGCTACTTGGGGCATTATAAAATTAAATTTTTATAATAAGTCTCTGCGTAATATTTAAGAAAAGGAGGGAGTCAATCCTTTCTAATTGCTTTTTCTCAGAATTAGCCAGGAACTATTTTTACGTTAAGTGACTTGCCCACATTCATTTTTGCCAACCTTTTACTGATTGAATTGGCCAATGCCCATTCAGTAGACTTTCTTCTGGCAAAACATAGCCTCTAATTGACCTTGATTAATTTGGCAAACTGAGACAAAATTGCTCCTTTCCTCTCCTACAGTTTTGAAAAAAAATTTTCAGGCAAGCACATTTCTCATGGGTTTTATTCTTCTTTTCTCACGTTCTTTTCAGATTCTTTGCTTTATCTCTTTGCTTCACTCTCTTTTTTCTTCTTCTTTTTGGTGTAGAAAGGGAGTAAGCTGGTCTGTAATGGAGCACGCATACATTTTTGAGTCAGGTAGGACCAAATCGAAAAGCACTGTGACACCACTTCATCGTCATGCAATGCTGAACAAAGGACCGAACCTCTCGGGAATTCAGTTTTCTCATCCTACAGAAAGACGACAATAATAATAGCCTCACGGGGAGATTGTGAGGAGTAAAATTCCAGTTTCTGTGACAAGAGCGCAGAGCTTACCGTACAGGAGGTACTTATAATTGGATTAATGCTAGAGATGAAAGACAGTTGTCTAGGTTTGCTTTTCAACGTTGGGTCAGTAAGTACTTAGTAAAAGATTTGTGTCAGGATATTCTGACCCTATTGTGGGAAAATTTAATTTTCCCTGCAAATTCAAAACAAACAAACAATAAACAAGAACATCTTCATTATTCTTTACACAATGCCCCGCATATGTTGACATCATCTTTGAGAAAAAAAATTTTTTTTTTTTTTTTTTTTTGGCGTGAGGCATTGGCATATATCAAGAAAGCAGCTACAAAAATGTTAGAATTTTGACAGTTTGGGGCTGCTTGTCCTTGTCTTTTTATTTCTGTCACAATCATTCTCGAAAATAGTCTCCCTGCAACAATGAAAAAAATATATAACCAAGTAGTTCATTTTCCAGCTCCTATTTTTCCCCATGAGTTTCAGAAAATTGGGCCCTAGAGGCCTGGCTTTATCACCTGCTAGTAACACGGCCATGGAAATACTATCAGACACCCCGTCACTCATCCGTTTGTCAGCTACCCATAACAGTGGTGAACACATACACTTAAATATGGCCTGGGTCGAAGAAGATGACCATAATAATAGTTAGGAAGTCAGCAGCTAGGAGAAAATCTGAAGTAAAATTACATAAGTAAAGGTAGATTATAGTATTCCTATTTGCCCTGGTTTATGTTTTCAGACTTGGTTAAGAATAAGTTTGGGGCCAGTAAATGGCATAGCGGTAATGTCGCTGGATTCCCACATGACCAACCCCGGTTAGAGTCCCTGACCCAGTGGTTTGATTCTCACACCATGTGTGCTTGAGATCCCAGGAGGAGAATGGAAAAGAAGGGATTATAGTGTGGCCATGCCCCGTGGGTTGTGATTTCTCATTTTCCCTCTCACTGTCTCTGTCTCTCCAGCAAATGCACATGCCCTAAAACAAAAATCTCTGAGGGAAAAAAATGAATGAGTTCAGAAGGAATTCATTTAAATGAGTAGATATTTGATAAAATAGTTATGGAATACAATGAGATTTGGTAATTATATAATACATGTGATTATATATCTTACACCAAACAACTTGACAGATACTTTTAGGAAAATATGTTTTGTCCTTCCAAATATCTATTAGTTGATCAACTTAACCTCAACTGTATCCTTATGTATTGTATCAGGAAGTTATCAGCTTTTCCAACTTTCCTCTTCTCTCCATTCCAAGGAGAATGCAATGTCTTTTCTCAGAAACAGTTCTGGAGAGGCAAGAAATCAAAATACTTCATGAGGGAGAAGTTGCTTATGGGGAAAAAAAATCTCTTTTTAGTCTCCTGTTTAATTTCTTTAGAGATCAGCTTTACTGATTCCTTACAGGATATGGCAATGTGTTTACATTCTTCCTTTGCCTGTTTTTATAGTATTAATAGTTTCTTAAACAACAATGTGGATAGAGTGCTTTAGCTTATTTTTAAAGGCTAGGTATACAAATGATACGTTAATCCTAGTGGTATTGAAGGTACTGAGGTTTTTAAGTTAGTGCACCTGAAAAGGACTCAACGATAGATAAATATGTAGGCAGTCCTAAACTTACGATGGTTTGACTTACAATTTTTCCACTTTATGATGATGCAGAAGTGCTAATGCATTCAGTAGAAACTATGCATTGAGTGCAACTATTCTGTTCATCACTTTCAGTACAGTATCCAGTAAATTGCATGAGATGTTCAACACTAAATAAGCTTTCTGTGAGATTATTTAACCCAACAGTAAGCTAATGTAAGTGTTCTGAGCACATTTAAGCTGTGATGTTCAGTAACTAAGATATATTAAATGTATTTCTGACTTACGGTATTTTTCAATTTATGACAGGCTTATTGAGATGTAACCCCATGGTAAATTCAGGAATATTGTGTTAGTAAGGACTATCACCTGAAATAATGACAACTCTTTGTGCCTGACTTAATTCACTTAACTAATGTCCTCCAAGTTCATCTATGCTATCATGTACAATGGGATTTCTTTCTTTCTAAAGACTAAATAATATCCCATTGTGTATATATACCATATTTTTATTTATTTATATTTTGATGGACTCAGTTTAATCTCATATCTTTGCTATTGTAAATATTGCTACAATGAAAATGGAAATGCTGATAATCTCTTCAGCATTTTTATTTTATGTTCTTTGCATATATCCCCAGAAGTGGGATTACTGGCTATACTATTTATATGGTAGGCTAATTTTTAAATTTTTTCAGGTTCTTACTCAGATGACAAATCTAAAAATGGCTAATTCATAGAAGCAGTAAGTAGAAGCAATGGCTATTGGAGGGGGGTGGGTAAAGAGATCAGGCTTTGGTCAAAGGATATGAAATTTCATTTATTTTATTTAGTTTTTTTGAGAAAGATTTTTGCTATAGAGCATATGCACTCTCCAGAAAGACAGACAGAAACAGAGAGACAGAAATAAATCATCACCCCAGGGGGATGTCCACACCACAAGCCCTTCTCCTCCATTCTCCTCTCAGGATTTTGGGTACACATGCACATGCACCTGGCATGAATTTTAAGCCACAAGTCCAGAACTCGAAATGCAGTCAACTACATGGAAGTCCAGCAGTGTAACAATTATGCCATCTGCTGGTCCCTAAAATTGCATTTAAACAGGAAGAATAAGTTCAAGATATTGATCGTATATCATAATAACTATATTAAAAGCAATGTGTTGTATACCTTAAAACTTCTTGGGAGTAGATTTTAAGTGTTCTTATCATGAACAAAAAGTAAGTATATGAGGTAATACACATATTAATTAGCTTTAGTTAACCATTCCACAATGTGTATGTATAGATACATATCAAAGCATCATGTTGAATACCATAGATATAGTTTTTACCTTTCAACAAAAAAAAGTGAAACAAAAACATTACAAACTCATAGTGCCTTAAAGCAAGGAGGTATATTACTTGCATATGATATATGTCCATGAGTCACTCCAAGAATCAGGCTGATTGTGCACCTGTAATGTCACGTTTTCTCATAGTACACATCCCAAACTAGTGGCATATCTTCTCTCAACCACGAGAGAGTTACAAAGTGCAGTTCTACCATTTGCCCCAAAATGGGAAAAAAAGTTCATATGTGAATGATCACAACCCATGACTACTGCACTAAGGAAATATGAGTAGTTCCAGAAATAAAGGATACTCTTTATGAGAAGGTTGAACTAAGGAAATTAAAAATACCTTTATGCCATTGAGAAAATATCTTCAGAGAATTATCCAGGATGGACAATGAGTTTCATCATATTGCATTTGACATTCCAGGTTCAATATCTATTATTTCTAGCCTAAAGACAACAAATGGTTATTTAGCATATTCTACATATAAGCCATTTACCAGATGTTGTGGAGATAAATAGATTAAAAAATCCATGAATCTAGATTCAATATTTATAATTGTTGAACATTCATTCTATTAGGAATGGTGCCAGGCACTGTTATGTGTATTATCTTTTGTGTCCTTAAAGCAATCACATGCAGTTGGACAATGAGCAGATTAATTTAGGATTGCAAACTTGCCCAGATTTACACAGTAAGTGGTATTTAACATCTGGTCATTTAGATGACAATCTCAATGTTTTTTCTTTGATATATCATTTGAAAACAAGTATATTTCTACATGAAAATATACTCTAAACCCAGTTACTCACTCATGCAGCATGATCTTTATGACTAAGATATTTTCATACTCCATGTTGACAGTTTTTGACTTTTATTGGCTCTTCTTTCTCCTCACATTCTCCATGTGTAGACAGGCCACCATTAGCTTTCTTCTGTTATAGTTCTATACTTTATCTCTTAGGGATTTTAAGAACTTATACAAATCTAGCCTTCACATCTAAGTGTATGTGTGTGTGTATTCGTTTCTGACCAGTATTTCCTTTTTTCATTCATCAGCCAGGACTGCTTTAAGTTCCATTTTATCATTAATTTTAGAGTTTAAAAGTAAATGTGGATATCCTTCCCTAAAGTCCACACTTCCTCCTAGTTTATATTTTGGTTAATACTCTGAACGTCTTTTTCATTCCTCAGGCTCCACCTTACAACATCATCTTTGATTTTCTTCATTATCTCCACTTTGGTTCAGTTGGTAGCTTATCCTTCACAGTAGCTCTTACATTTTTTTCTCTTTTCCTCCAACAGCCCTACTAATATTTTGCCCTTCATAACATGTTTTAAATATGGATTTGTATTTTTCACTCTTCCTTCCCTCTACATATCAGTGCCAGAAGTCTCAACTAAACACATGGGTATTTTATGTCTTATAGCTGATGCTCAAACTCCTATTGGTTATGGCCTAATACTCTTCTTCCTAATGATTTCCCACTTATCCCCTTGTAGTTATTTGTAGCTACATGACTTGCCTACACCAATAAAGTGTGAGGAAAGGTAATACGTGTCATTTCCAGGTGAAGGTATTTCAGGTGGTGTGTAAGAGTCCCTTTTCCTTCTCTTGTTGTGGAAGTCCAGAAGACCTCAGCTTACACTGGACCTTTGTAAATAGCAGTACAACAGTACACTGGAGCATTGAGAGACCATACTTTCGGTTGTACTGCTTTTGAAATGAAAATGTGACAGTTTTTACTTTAAAAAAAAAAAGCACACTTATTTCACTTGAAATAGTCAATTGATCTCTTCTAAATACATGTCATACTTTCTTAGCACTGTCTCTTTGATAATGTTGATTCTATATCTAGATTGCCCTCTTATACTCCAAATACCTTTTAAAACTATTGTTTGAGGCTGACACTGTCTTGTTTTGCTTTGTTTGGAAACCTTCTGCATCACATTCACAGCACAGTGAATTATTCCTCTCTTCGTGTGGCAGGAATGCCATATACCGTTCTACACCATCTTTTCATATATAGCAGGTACACTGTAAACATTTAAATGATTAAATTGATAAACTTTCTGGAGGGCAAATTAATAGTATTTTTTTTTTTTTTTTTTTGTCTTTAGAAACATGGTCTCCCTAGGTTTCTCAGACTGGCCTCAAACTCGAAGTTCTCTTGCTGCAGTCTCAGCCTCCTGAGTATCTGGGATTACAGACATGTACCACTACTACTGGCTAAGAAACCATTTAAAAAAAAATTGCCACAAGGGAATAAGGAAAGCAAAAAAAGTATCTCTCCCATGGGGAATAATCATGCCATAATCATCTATCCTTCCCCGCAGGCTCCTGGGCTCATACACACATACACACACACACACACACACACACACACACACACACATTCACACACACACACATGCACACACACAAACACACACACAAAACCATGTATACCTATCAAGCCACCAGGTCCAAGACTCAAACTATGTATTCATCCATGTGGGAGCCAGCTGCCTAAATCACCATGCCTTAGGCTTCCGTATCACCACTATCACCACTTCCACAAATTTTAAATGTGAATATCTTTATCAGCAAAATATCACTTCAAAAACCTAATTTCTGCATGGTGTGGTGGCAACGGATGAGGTTTGCTACAATATTTGTAGCCTATTCATAAAATCAAATTCAAAGGCTTATAAAAACACTGGAATTATTTTAATGCCATAGAAAAAGGTGCTCCAGTGAAGCTCAGGAGTGGGGGAGCAGTTTACAAAACATTGTACTTTTTTGTTGTTTTTGTTAATTTGTTTCTTCATTTTAGGGATATGTGAAAGACCAAGTTTCTTTTTTTTTTTTAATTTTATTTATTCATTTATTTTATTTTAATTTGACCAGAGAGAGTGACACAGAGAGGGAGAGAGAGAGGGAAAGTGAGAAAGCAAGCTGCCAGGTCCGGAACTTGAACCATGGTCAGCCATGTGGGAGTGTCCAGCACCTTAACCACCACGCCACCTGCTGGTCACAAGACTAAGTTTCTTATTTTCTTTCTCCTAGTCACTCATCCTCTTGTAGTTATTTGTATCTGTGTGTCTTGCCTCGGCTAGTAAAGTGTGAGGGAAGGTAACATGTGTCCTTTCCAGGTAAAGGTATGTCAGATGGTGTTAAGAGTTGCTTTGCTTCCTTCTCCTGTTGTGAATGTCCTGAAGACGTAAGCTTACATTGTATCTTTATAAATAACAGTACAACAGCACAGTAGGGACTGGAGAGACCATACTTACCTTGTACTGTTTTTTAAATAAAAAATGTGGCAGTTATTTCAGAAGCTTCTCTTATAACATGATAATTATAAAACTAATATGTTAATTCAGGATATCTTTTAATATTGACAACCTGAATTTTTTTAAACATAGCAAATTTGCCAAATGTAGGTTGGCAGAGGCAGCAAGATATGGGCAAATCACCAATTGTTAGAATCACAGAGCTGCAATATCTGAGAACAACATCTAGCTCAGATGCTTTATCTTACAAATGAGGAACTGAAAGTTTTTTTTTTTTTTTTTTTTTTTCTTTTTTGGAGAGATTTTTGCTATAGGGCACGTGTGCTCACCAGAAAGAGAGAGACAGAGAAATAGAAAGCGAGAAATCACCCCTCAGGTGGGATGGCCACGCCGCAATCCCTTCTCCTCCATTTTCCTCTCGGGATCTTGGGCACGCACGCACACGCGCCCGGCATGAGTTTAAGCCGCTGGGTCGGGGACGCGAACCGCGGTCAAATACATGGGAGTCCAGCGACATAGCCATTGCACTAACTGCTGGTGCCAGGAACTGAAAGTTTTATAAAGTGTAAGTAAAAGTAGAAAGGCAAGGAAGCCAGCAGGTGGCATAGTGGTTAAAGTGCTCGATTCCTGCATGGCTGACTATAGTTTGAGTCCCAAACCTGGGGGCTTAAAAATCATGCTGGGAGCATGTGCAGGCATGCCCTAAATCCCAAGAGAATGAAGGAGAAAGGATTGTGGCATGGCCATCCACTCTAAGAGGGTACTTTTTCACATTTTCTTTCTCTCTCTTTTTCTCTCTCTGTATCTTTTTGGTAAGCACATATACCCTAGAGCAAATTTAAAAAAAAAGAAAAAAAAAGAAAACTTGGGGAACCAGCAGTTAGCGTAATGGCTATGTCGCTGGACTCCCACGTAGTCGACCGCAGTTCGCGTCCCGGACCTGTTGGCTTAAAACTCACGCTGGGCGCGTGTGCGTGAGTGCCCAAGATCCCTAGAGGAGAAAAGAGGAGAGGGGATTGCAGCGTGACCATCCCCCCTGGGGGGTGATTTCTCGCTTTCTGTCTCTGTCTCTCTCTGTCTGTCTGGCGAGTGCACGTGCCTTATAGCGAAAATCTCTCCAAAAAAGAAAAAAAAAAAAAAAGAAAACTTGTAAAACATAATGCGACTGTCAAGAAAAAGGTATGGTTGGAACATGTGGTAAGAAATGAGGCAAAAGTGTAACAGGAACAGATCAGTGTCTATGCTAAGGCCAGATGTAATGCACTTCTGTTGTCTCATGTACTTTGAGTGGCCTCACTTACTTGTTAGATTTAAAAATACATTTTGAACATATAATTTTGACCATTTTACTATATTGACTTTGACTTAAAAATATTGATTTTCGGATAAATAGACTAATTAAACTGACTTGTGAATATTGACCACTATGTTATACAATAGTATTTTTTTATTTTTTATTTTATACATTTAATAGGTATCCATCACTTAGCTTGAAGTTTAAATTAACCCAACATAAATACACTACATACCAGTCCACTTGAGGATACAAAATATATTATCATCAACAGATAATCCGTTTTTTTTACCAACAGATAATAATCCGTTTTTGTCTCATAAATGTCTTTCTCTCTATTTTCCTCCTTAATTTCTTTCCTTATACTCTCCCCCTTTTCCCACCCTCTTCCCACAGTATCCAGTATCTGTAACCATTTTCAGTGTTTCTATGTCCTCTAGTCTTTCAGTTTCCACCATAGAGTGCAGACAGTTGGTATACATTATGTGAAGACATACAATGTCTCTCTTTCATAGCCTGGCTTGCTTCACTCAGCAGTAAATCTTACATATTCGTCACTTTCTATCAAATGCCAGGCTCTCGTTGTTTCATATGACTGAGTAGTATTCCATAGAGTATATGTGCTACACTTTTCCAATCCATTCATTTATTTGTGGACATTTGGGTTGGTTCCATGCCTTAGCAATTGTGAATAATTTTGCAATAAACATAGATGTGCAAGCACTTTTCTGACTGAGTGTTCTATACTTTGGTTAGATTTCCAGGGAAAAAATTGCTGGTTCATACTGTAGTTCTCTTTGTAGGTTTTTGAGTGACCTCCACATTGTTCTCCAGAGTGGCTGGACAGTGAATTTACATTCCCACCACCAGCAGTGTGGGAGAGTTTCTCTTTCACCACATCCCAACCAGCACTTACCTTTTTTTGAATCTTTGCCATTCTGACTGGAATTAGGTAGCTTGTCATTGTAGTTTTGATCTGCATCTCTCTTATGATTAGGGATATTGAGCATTTTTTCATATGCTTTTGGCTGGTATATATCTTCATTAGAGTGTTGTTTATTCAGCTCATTTTCTCATCTTTTAATTGGATTAATCTTTTTTTTCCAGGTAAACTGCTTGATTTCCCAGTGTGTTCTGGTTATCAGTTCCTTATCTGGGTATAGTTTACAAAAATATTCTCCCATTCCAAGGGTTGTCAATTCACACTAATTACTGTCATTTGCTGTGTAGGAACTTCTTAATACAATGTAATCCCTCTTGTCTATTTTCAGGATTATTGCTTGTGCTTTAGGATTTTAGTTAAGAAGTCTTTTCCTACCCCAATGTTTCCCAGTTTCCCCAGTGTTTTCCACCAGTAGATTCATAGTTCGAGGTCTTAAGTTTAGATCTCTGATCCACTTTGAGTTGATTTTTGTTATTGGTGAGATATAGGGGGTTTAGATTCATCTTTCTGCAAGAGGATACCCCAGTTTTCTAGCACGATTTACTAAAGTATTTTTCCTTTCCCCATTGGAGTGATTGGTACCTTTTGTTCAAAAATCAGTTGGCTAGACGTTTTGGGGTTTATTTCTGGGATCTCTCTTCTATTCCATTGGTCTCCATGTCATTTGTTGTGCCAATCCCATACTGTTTTGATTATCACAGCTTTGTAATATATTTTGGAGTCAGGGAGTGAGATTACCCCACTCCAGTCTTATTATGCAGAATTGCTTTGACAATACGGGATCTTTTATGTTTCCAGACAAATTCTATGATTGTCTTTTCTAGATCTGTGAAGAATGTCTCTTGTAATTTTATAGGAATTGCATTAAATATGTAGATTAATTTGGGTAAAATCACCATTTTGATTCTTTTAAATCTCCCAATCCAGGAACATGAGACGTACTGCTTTTTTGCATTATTTTCAATTTCTTTTTAAAGACTTTCATAGTTTTTCTTGTAGAAGTCTTTGACATCTTGGTTAGATTTATTCCTAGGTCTCTTATACATTTTGTGGCTATGGTGAATGGGTTTACTTTCTTCAGTTCTGCTTCTGTCTGCTTGTTGTTTTTATATTGAAATGCTATATATTTTTGTAAGTTTATTTTGTATCCTGACACTTTACTGTATTTATTTATTACTACAAGAATTTTTTTCATGGATACCTTTGGGTCTTCTATGAATACAATCTCATATCTGCAAATAGAGATAATTTCAACTCTTCTTTCCCTATTTGAATGCCTTTTGTTTCATTCTCTTTTCTGATTGCATTGACTAGGACTGCCAGCACTATATTGAAAAGGAGTGGTGACAATGGGCAACCTTGTCTTGTACCAGTTTTACCAGTTTTTAGTGGAAAAGCTTTCAGCTTTTCCCCATTCAGTATAGTGTTAGCCATAGGTTTTTCATAGATAGCTTTTATTATACTGAGAAATGATCCCTCTATGCTGATCTTCTGAGAGTCTTAAACATGAAGAGATGTTGTAATTTGTCAAATGCTTTTACTGCATTGATTGATGTGATCATATGGTTTTTACCTTTCTTTCTGTTAATGTAGTGTATTTTGTTAATGTTTTTGCATATGTTGAACCATCTTTGCATCCCTGGAATAAAGCCTACCTGGAAGTGATGAATAATCTTTTATATATGTTGTTGGATATGATTTGCTAGTATCTTCTTGATAACTTTTGCATCTATATTCATCAGATATTGGTCTGTCCTTTTTCATTTTTGTCATGTCTTTATCTGTTTTGGAAATGTGGATGATGGAGGCTTCATAAAATGAGTTTGTGAGGATTCCTTTCTTTTGGATCTTTAAAAATATGTTTAATAGAATGGAAATTAACTCTCCCTTAAAAATTTTGTAGAATTCAAAAGTGAAGCGTCAGGACCTAGGTTTTTCTTTGCTGGGAGGTTATTTATCACCAATTCAATCTCATTGCTTGTTATGGGTCTATTTAGGCTTTCTATGTACTTCTGATTCAATCTTGGTAGATTGCATGTGTCCAGAAATTTTTCCATTTTATCCAGCTCTTTTGTTTGTTGGCATATAGTCACTCATAGTATCCTCTAATAATGTGTTTTATTTCTATTGTGTCTGTTGTAATATTGCCTGTTTCATTGTGAATTGGATTAATCTGGTTCCTTTCTCACTTCTTCTTAATCACTCTAGCTAATGGTGTGTCAATCTTGTTTATCTTTTCAAAGAACCAGTTTTTGCTTTCATTTATTTTCTGTATAGTTCGTTTATTTTCTATATATCATTTATTTCTGCTTGAATCTTTATTATTTTTTTACTCCCGGTATTTTTTGGATTTTTAAAAATATTTATTTTTTATTTAAAAATTTATTTATTTACATTCATTCACTGTACATCATTACATTGTACAAAATGAAATTTTTCCATCCAGAATACATTGTATACTGGTTTAATAAAGGATATTTCCCTATGTGTTATCATCAACAAATAATTTTCCATTTCTTGTTTCTTATATATTTTGATTTTTTTTTTTTATTTTCCCCTTGATTCGCTACCTCTCACCCTCTGTCTTTTCCCACTCTCCTTCCACACTGTCTCTGGTATCTACATTTGCTTTCCATGCTTTTTATACCCCACATTTTATCAATTCAAAAAGATATTAATTAAATACTTTCAATAACAAGTGTAGCTGATAAATATACATATCTTATGAACACATATCTGACTTTAGGCATAAACCTCAGTGAGTAGAATAAACATATTTTAAAGTAGCACCTAGCTGGGGCTATATAGCTTACTGCAGTCATCAAATAGGTATTTTTAATGCATATATATATTTTTTTTGAGAGGTTTTTGCTATAGGGTGCGTGTGCTCACTAGTCAGACAGAGAGACAGAAAGCGAGAAATCACCCCCCAGGGGGTATGGCCACGCTGCAATCCCTTCTCCCCCATTCTCCTCTCGGGATCTTGGGCACGCATGCACACGCGCCCGGCGTGAGTTTTAAGCCATGGGTTCAGGACGCGAACCACAGTCGACTACATGGAAGTCCAGCGACATAGCAATTACGTAACTGCTGGTCCCTTTAATGCATATTTTAATTTCAAGAAAACTAATTTTAGTTTTAATAGATCAAAATAAAAAAAATGTTAAGAGAAGTTTGCTTAGTACTTAAAGTCAGGAAAAAGGTTAGGATTTTGTTCAAATAGTATGTAGATGAACCTATCAACAGTTCAAGAGAAAACAAAAATCTTTAAATCTGGAAGAGAAAGCATAGAAGAAAATCAGTAACGTTGTAGTAAAAAGTCATAAAATCCTATTTCACCAGTTCAGTCTCATGTAATTAATCTCTCTTCTGTTGAATTTGCTGTGTTACTGTGTTGTTTTTCCCATTCCCTGAAGCACGCACAATGTTAGATTGTACATTTGCCACCTTTCCATCTTTTATTTATTTTGTTTTTGAGAGGTTTTTGATATAGGGCCCATGCGCTTGCCAGACAGACAGAGAGAGACAGAGAGACAGAATGCGAGATATCACCCCAGAGGAGATGGCCACGCCACAATTCCTTCTCCTCCGTTCTCCTCTCCGGATCTTGGGCACGCATGCACACGCACCCGGTGTGAGTTTTAAGCCACCGGGTCTGGGACACAAACCGCGGTTGACTACATGGGAGTTCAGTGACATAGCCATTACGCTAACTGCTGGCCCCACCATCTTTTTTTTATTCACTGTGAATAAGAGCTGCTGTGAACTTCCCTCTTATGACTGTTTTGGTTATGTCCCATAGATTAGGGAAACTCATGCACTCATTATCATTTGTTTCCATGAATATTTTGATTTCAGTCTTAATCTCTTTGGTAGCTGTAAAGTCATTCAGGAGTAGGTTATTTGGTTTCCATGTATTTGTGTATTTTTGAGGATTTTTCCTGAAATTGATATCAGGTTTAATTCTATCATGGTCAGAGAAGATGCTGAATATAGTTTCTATGCTTCTGAATCTGTAAAGGCTTTTTTGTGCCCTATCCTTTGGTCAGTCTTTGAGAAGGTACCATGCTGTGGTGAGAAAAATATTTATTTGGGGATTTGGGATAGAAAGTTCTATACATGTCTCACAAGTCCATCTGATCTATGGTAACATTTAGATCCTGAATCTCTTTCCTTATTTTTGTCTCATTGATCTGTTTAAAGGAGATAATGGAGTGTTGAGATCCCTGACAATTAGTGAGTTGCAGTCTATTTCTCCTTTTAGATCTAGCAGTCTCTTCTTCACATATTTGGGTGCTCCTGAGTTAAGTGCATATATAATTTTGTGTTATGTCTTCTTGATGAATTATCCTTTTTACTGTTAGATAATGCTATTTACTATTATTAACTTTCATTTTTTGTGTGTGTTTCTGTATGTGCAGTTAAAATAGATATTTTTAAATAATTAATCAAGCAATTAAATTCTATATTTTATATTTATTAATTCTATAAATTTTTTTCTAAATTCTTGAGAATACCAAGCAAGAGAATGAAATATTACTATATAGTAGGCAGTCTAAACCAGACCTGGCTCTGTTAGGATCAGCATCCTTAAGACTCAAAACTCCAATTTGGGAAGAAAAGAAAAGATCTGTAGAACTCAACTTGTGGAGCAGGAGTTGAATCTGGAAGAGACTATGAACCATTAGCCTTCCCCTTGAGTGTCTTGGAATGAAGCCTAAGACAAAAGCACAACCATCTACCTGCAAAGGGCTTTAAGGGGATTATATTGTATAATTTCCTTTTCCTAATGAGGCATGGTGGTTTTCATTTTTCTCTAGATAATTGGGGTGAACTTTACAACTAAGTTTTGCTAATTAAACCATAGTGGAATAGGATTTTTGCTTATTTATTTATTTTTAAGCATTCTTACTACAATCCTCTTAAAAGTATCTATCTATCTATATATCTATATCTATATATCTATATCTATATATGTATATAATGATATGCAGCTTAAAATAAGTATCATAACCCAGTGGCAATAATTTTTTCAATGTCTATCCTACATCCTGGTTTTAGGGAGGCAAATTGTGATAATCAGGAAATGCGTATAAATTTGTGAAGAAGCAATTCTAACTTTACTGAAAATAAAAAGGACAAGCTATATAAAGTAACTAAAAGCGTGTGCAGATATTAGTGCTGGGTAAGTAAAATTGTACGCAAACAATTCTAAGATGTGTGCTCTTTGCTCAGCCTTCCTCTCTCTCACTTATAATGGCTCTAAATAGTCCCTCAGCACTTTGTAATCTCTTTATCATGGCATTTACATTATTGAATTCTAATTTGTTGTTTAATTGGCTTCTAGAGACAGGTCCTACTCTAATTCTTTTTGACACCTGACACAAAGTGCATATTTAAAAAAAAAACTGTTGCAGGAATGAATGAAAAAATATATGTGCAATTATTATGATAATTGTATAAAAAATATGGACACATAACCAAAAAAAGGAATCATTTACTTTGTGAGTTGTTTCTCTATTACAAGAATGTCACCAGAATATAAGTATTGTATTTTCTTTTTTTTTTTTAAGAAGTTTTTGCTATAGGCGCGTGCGCTCGCCAGACAGACAGAAAGAGAGACAGAGAGACAGAAAGCGAGAAATCACCCCCCAGCGGGGATGGCCATGCCACAATCCCTTCTCTGCCATTCTCCTCTCGGGATCTTGGGCACGCACACACGCGCGCCCGGCGTGAGTTTTAAGCCACCGGGTCCGGGACGCAAACCGCTGTCGACTACATGGGAGTCCAGCGACATAGCCATTACACTAACTGCTGGTCCCTGTATTTTCTAATATTTTATATGCAGAGTTTCAAAAAGAAATAGAAAATTTTCCTTTATACTCATTTTGAAGTACTTATGGAATAATTTGGAGATACATGTCAAACTGAATTGGTAACAATAAGTAGATAGTATTAAGTATAATATCACAAGCATGAGAAATATCTGTGATAACAGCTGAAATCAGGAGAATAGAAGAATAGAATTATAAAAATTTACTCTTTTATTATTGCTTTATTAATATTTTATTAATAAGAATTATATTGGTATAACTAATTTTCAAAATAAACCAAAGGATGATAGCTGTCGTCACCTGTTTTCCTGCAATAAATAAACAAAAGGATAGTATTAACATTAGTTCCAGAGATTTTTATTAATATTAAGTTTACTATTCTTTTTATATTGACACCCTTCTAGCAATAAACTGAAGCTTTCTGTATCCAATTTTTGTTTATAGTTGTTTTTGTTTTCTACTCACGAGGAATGTTTCATCAAATCCAATACCCCAGGCAGCAGACTATATTGAAGGATCTATGGCAAATTTTAGATGAAATAGCTTGATCCAGTGTGCATTTCAGAAAATAATGAATATTATAAAATGAGAGAGAGAGGGAGAGAAAGAGTGAGTGAAGATTTTATAAGGCATTAAAAAACACGTTTGTCATATAATTAGTGTGGGGGAAACAAGTGATTTAAAATAATTCTAAAATATTTATTGTACATACTTAAAAATTATTTGTTAATTAAAATATACCTGTGATTGATCAATATATTATATAAATTACAAAAGTGTCTCCTTTTTAAAATTTCTATTAAGCATGGCATGTGAGTGTCTTGCTAAGTAACTCACGAACTGCCTTGTGGTAGCTAGGACACTGGCAGTGCTTTTTAAAATATACGCTTTCAATGCTGCCTTTTCTTTTTTAAAGGTTTTTGCCTTAGGATACATTTGCGTTTGCTGGAGAGAGACAGAGACAGAGAAGAAAAGGTAGATATCACCCCCCAGGTGGGATGGCCACACTGCAATTCTTTGTCCTCCATTCTCCTCCAGGATCTTGGGCATACAGGCACACCTGCCCAGCATGATTTTTCAAGCCACCAGGTCCAGGACTTGAACTGCAGTTGGCCATGTGGGAATCCAGCAACGTAATTGCTACAGTATCTGCTGGCCCCCACAATATTGTCTCTTAAATCACCTGGCACTAAGTCACTCAGCCCTCTCACCAGGATGGATTTGTAATTTTTACAGATGTGATGTGAAGTCACTAATAAACTATAGGCATGGCTGGGGTTTATGATATTATATAATTCTCTCTCTCTCTCTCTCTCTCTCTCTCTCTCTCTCTTTTTTTTTTTTTTTTTGAGATGTTTTTGCTATAGGGTGCATGCACTTACTAGAAAGACAAAGAGAGACAGAGAGACAGAAAACAAGAAATCACCCCCCAGAAAGGATGGCCACGTCGCAATCCCTTCTCCTCCATTCTCCTCTTGGGGTCTTCTTGGGCACACACGCACATGTGTCCGACGTGAGTTTAAGCCACCAGGTCCGGGTCTTGAACCACAATCAATTACATGGAAGTCCAGCGACATAGGCATTACGCCAACTGCTGGTCCTGATATTATACAATTTTTAATGAGTACACTGGATGTCAGCTTTCCATTGCACAACACATTTTCCAATATAAGATTAGCTTTTATTTTATGTGGTTGCTTTCACCCTTAAAATACAGCATATAAGAGAGAGTATTAGGAGCTGTGCCGAAACCATGGTAAGAGAGAGGTCTGTCATGGAAGATGGTCCTTCTATAATGTAAGCCTTGGGTTTACCTGTCAATCTGAACTTGATTCCCCATGTCCAAGGACATATCTTACTGTGGTTCCACTTGTGCCCTATTCAAAGGCATCTAGCAAAGAAGATCAGCTAAGATACCAGCCAGGATCTATTTGCCTGGCAGGACATTCTGGTATGATTCCACGTTTGCTCTAGGAAAAGAATGTTATACTGCAATTTACCCACCCCGATTTTTTTAAAACATAAATGGTCTTCACACCCCAGTTCCTTATTTTAAGCCAATCCAGTAGAAAATCTACTTTTACTTCTTTGTAGGCTAACACCTACTCTGCTTTTTGGAGTTTCTCTCACTCACGAGTTTCCCATATGCCCCAGTTTTTCTCAGCTAGGTTGAAGGAAAATTTTTAACCAGTCCCATCTAAATTTAAATGCCGCCTCTGTTTCTTTTTTCTTTAATGTGACCTATGGACAAATAACGTCATAGGTTTAAGCTTCAGTGTCCTCTTCTGCAAAATAAGGGTAGTGCCCAGCGCTTAGGATCTCTGGGTAGATAAGTCAGTGAGGAGTTAAACATGGGAGTGGCTCAATTTATTTCCATTCTTTTCTCTATATCTCTTATGTCTCGAACAAACATATATTCTTTTCATTTCTTTTCATTTGTTTCCACTACTGTTAAAACTATAAATAATAATAGAAGGATTATTTCAGAGCTCTGAATTTCCCATGGTGTTCTGATAAGTATCTATGCCCTGTGATTCTTGACTTCTTGCAATGACCAGCAGTGGCTCCAACATCATCTTCCTCTCACTGTACTGCTGAGTGTCCGTAACCAAACCCTTCCTTCCTTTTGCCTTCTCTGCCGAGGGAAAGGAGGAGCTCCGAGTCTAAGGGAGTGGACTTTGCAGCTAGGCTGATTCCATTAAAATTCCCTTTCTTGCTACCCATTTGACCTTGGGATGGGTATTTAACTTTCTGTGTCTTAGTTTCTTTATCTATAGATTGAGGATAATGGTAGTACTTACACTTTGAGTTGTTTTGACTATTAAGTGAGATGAGGAATGTAAGATGCTTAATGAAATGCCATGTACTTAGCACAGTTTCAGTTTGGTGCTGCTGCCATTTTCTGTTGCATTCCTCAGGAAAATCCATTTGCCCAATTACAGAATTAAATCTAAACTAAGGAATAATACTTGGCATGAACTAGCTCGCAAGCACATCCTGAAACACATCCCATGAAAGAGCAGTTAATGATTGTTAATACTTACATACCTACTAACACGTGAAGCATACATGCGTTTGGAAGAAGCTGACTTTAAAAAGTTGTACATGGCCCAGCTGTGCTGATGCAAACTGCTATGATACTGCAGCTCCTCAGATTGCAGCCACCTAGAGTGCCCAGGTTCAATTCCTGGCCCAACCTGAGGCTAACACAGTGGTGAACACTGTAATTCCTAACTACTCATGAGGTTAAGGCATGAGAGTTGTAACAGAGTAAGATTCTGAAACAAACACAAAATTAAAAATTAAAAATTAATTTAAAAAGTCCCACCTGTTTATATATACTGGATGAGTTCCTAGTCCTTTAATATGTTAATGCGAATTCATAGATTATAGAGGGTATGGTATGTCTTTTGCTAATTTAGTTATGTTACAGTATTTTTTTCTGGTATATTATCTCTGATGAGTATCTCCTAAACCTCGTTTTAAAAAATGTCCTTATCTCCCCAGCCTTTTAAACAATAATAAAAAAAAAAAAATCAGTAAACTTGGTATCTTTTAAACAAACTGTCTCATCTCTACATTTGTTTTTTATTACTAAAAAGAGAGAACTCAGTTAAGCCAGCCAGTGGCATGCTGGCTCAGGCAGCTGAATACCACATGGCCAACCCCATAAACCAAGCCCCAAAACCTGACAGCCTAAAACAATGCTGGGCACATGTGTATGTGTTTCCAAACTCCTGCAAAAAGAACTAGAGAAGGGAATGTGGTATGGCCATTCCCCCTAGGGGATGTTTTCTCACTTTTCCTGTCTCATTCTATCTCTGGTGAGCACAAACACCCTAAAAAAAAAAGAGAGAGAATTCAATATACTCAGATAACCCAAAACCTCTATGAATTATAAGATCATTGCAGCTTGGAATCCACAGTTGTTACTTCTGGTGCTCAGGATAGCTGTTTCAAGTGGATACTATGAGTACCATAAAATAAACTCTCCAAGATTTTGTTTCTATATATGATGGCCAGTACAGCAAATAACTTCACACATTTCTCAAAATCAAATATGACAATAATACCAAACACTTATATAGCGTTTACTAAATGCTGGAGATTTACATATAATAACTCATAATTTTCACCAATCCTTTTAGAAGATGGTATTTTTATTTCTAGCTTGTCACTGAGAAAACCAAAATACAGACAGATTAAGTCATTTTCTGAAGTCACATACTGATCTCGTGTAGTCGTTCTGGATTTGAACTCATGAAGTCTGATTTTAGACTCTAGTTTCCTAACAATTGCATTTACACTGATTTTCTAAAAGAGAATCCTAAAATAAAAACCACAATGTGGCTGGCAGGTAGTGTGGTGGTAAAGGGCACTCTACTCCTACATGGCTGACCATGGTTCAAGTCATGAACTGTGGCTTTCTTTCTCGCTTCCCCTTTCTCTCCCTCTCGCTCTATCCTTCTCGGGTCAAATTAAAAGTAAATCATTAAAGTTAAATGAAATAATTCTTTTTAAAAATTGATAAAGCCATAATGAGCACTGTGTAAAATTTCAGTGGACTGTCTACAGAAATCAAGCAAAAAATTTGTTAAAGAAAATACAACAGGAATACTGAATTTTCATGTAACCAAAACCAGCTCATAATGTTCCAGTAGGTGATTCTATTAAAAGACAGTACAACCGTCACTCTAGCTTGATATTTTATACTATCCGTGGAATTTTATTTAACTTCTTACTTCACTTTTTAACCTGTAGAAAAAAAGTAAGATATAGTGTAGGAGGAGCTCAACTGGTGAAGTGGAAGTCATCGATCTTTAATCATTTGAGTTCACATTTCAAATCCTGATACTGCACTTAACTGCCACCATGACTTTCCCTTCAGTTTTTTTAATGTGTAGATTCTCCACCCATAAAGTTAGGATCATAGCTCAGTTCTTAGGCAGTCTAATGACTTGAATTTAGAACACATAAACTGCTTGATGTGAGAAAGCCACTTTAAGTGCCCAGTGTCTTTCTCCTAGAGCAAATGGTGTCTACTCTTCTATTCTGCTTGCCTGAGGAGGGGATGGCACAT
The DNA here is from genome assembly GCA_026018925.1 of Tupaia tana. Classification (NCBI taxonomy): domain Eukaryota; kingdom Metazoa; phylum Chordata; class Mammalia; order Scandentia; family Tupaiidae; genus Tupaia; species Tupaia tana. Next base: position 43,579,578 of record JAKSZU010000013.1, on the reverse strand, counting down.
GCTCCCACTGAGGCGTGAAAATATGTGCTCAGGCAAGATGAGAAGGACCTTTTGTGAACAGCTTCTGTCAGGCAGTTAGAAAAAAAGGGAGATATCTAGGGAAGGCCTCTCACCACTTGGTTAGTGAGGTATGAAAGAGATTTGCAGGTCCATCCTCTGTGGTACAGTGACTGCCTACCAGACTATGGAGCTGAACACTGCATGCTGACTGTGGTTGCAGTCCTGGTCTGTGAACCCACCTGGTATAGATGCCCATGATATTAACTGACTAGAGAACTGGAGGAAAGGGATCAGGAATTGCAGTGTGACTGAGAGTGGTTCTCTCTCTGTCTCCGTCTCTCTCACACGCACATGCTCTTTCATAAATAATTTAAAAGTTAAAAAAAATTGTAAATAGCCCATGCATGCATCAATCAACATTTTTAATAAGTTTACCTGTGGCTTTGTATGTCTGACCAGACCCAATTCTAGTATCGTACTAAAGAACAAATAACATTATTGCTTGTGTGACTTTTCCTCCATTGTTCTAGATAGAGTTTATGCTATTAGGGGATCAGAATGGTCGGTCCTTAACTCTATTGCTGTAAACACTCCCAGCATCCTTTGCAGTCGAATTCCTCTCAGGTATGGATATAGGGTAGAAGGATGTACAGAAGTCATACAAGATGAGAATAGATGACGTGACACCAGGAGTTTCAACATGTAAGCATGAGAATATTGGCAAAGAAACTACTCATTATTGGGCAGAAAGAAGCATTCATGACATTCATGCTTTAATGTATGTTTGAACATATTTAGTGTATTTTAATATATGTTATGTAAAATAATGCCATTTACAGTCACTCATGAGAACTACTAATTATGGTTAATGACCTCATAGCACATAATGACTATGAAGTTTATTTAAATATTCCACATCAACACTGATTTATTTGATGCATTTGATTAATAATGTCTGTGCATGAAAGTTTGGTCTTCACTTTTTTTTCAATAGTACATTTGTTATCCATGCAGTCTGTTAGGAAGATAAGGCATCACTGTCTGCATTATGTATTGAAATGCAGTAGTGATTATAAGCAATGAGAGTGGATGAGACTGTGTTCACAACAGTAGGACTGATCTGCTGTTTTTTTGTTTTTTGTTTTGTTTTGTTTTTCCCTGACTTTGTATTGCTAGTTTCAGAGGTGAAATACAGGTATGATGTGGTTAATACATTTGTGAATCCTGAGGTAAAAGATGGGACAATTATAGACTCCTGACAAACATCTCCAGACTCCAGGAAAAATACTGAAAGAGTCTATTATACTTCATCTATGGGTATTGGACACTTTTACTTATATTTCTGTTTTACAGATTTTGAATTGAATAAAGGAAGAGAATATATCAAGTTAAACCCATTAAAATAAAAGAATTCCTCTACTATTTGAGGTATCAGTGTGAGACTTCATTCATATATGATTTTGTTTAGAACCAACAAAAAAAGGAGAGAATATGTCACTTATGGCAGTTTCCTCTTTATAGATCATGCACAGTTTTCTATGTTCTTCAGTTTTCTATCTGGCACCTTAAGTCTCCCAGTGCTCTGTCTAGAAGCTTGGTATTATTGTAATGACTCTTAAAGCAACATATAAGACACTCTACAGTGTGAAGAACCTTTATGTGATAATGGAAAACAAATCAGTAATGCTAATATTCTTGCATTTGAAGGAGTCCATGATTACAAATGCATAAAAACCTGGCACTTAGCGTAAGAGTGATATAAGGATGAAAGCTTTTCACTGTTGGTTGTCAAAACATTTTTTGAAATTCTCAGGCCTGGAAAATTAGCTTACTGTCATCACAGCAGTCTTTTGCCATGAGAGCCATTATTTTAATTTCTTCCTGCAATTCCTGTTGAGAAGTCAAACTCAGCAGCCTCTTTTTTACACAAACCAAACATAATTATTGGTATGGTATGTCTCCATATGACAGATGTGACAAATGTCAGAAACAGGAAATGAGATAACGTATTTCTATGGATATTTACCCTACCCCATTTCAGAAAAAATAAGCAGTATTATTTATTTGTTTCTAATGATTTTGCTTTTGCTATGGTCTCTTAGGTGGATTAGTATACGATATAAATGATCCTTTAGCAAAAACAAGCATGAGATTGATATTTGATGCCTCATCCTGAAGTGGATCTATGAATTGGGAGATCATGTCAAATTCATGTTAAGGATCTTTTCTTCCCATTCAAAAACCAGGTACTCTGACTTGTGAGTAATTCTACAGTAAAACTATCGTAATTGGTCTCTTAGGGGCAGCTGGAATTTACTAGGAATATTGATATGTAAGGAGAGAAGAAAAATTTTAGCCCAATAAACAGGATGCATGAAGAGATGGACAGAATAAAATAATAAAGCCAGGTCAGTCAATCTTCCCATTCTGAAAGATTCAAAAATACATTTTATATAAAATTTAAAGTTTGCCATTTTTGTAGGGAACATTTTGGCAAGTAATGCTTACAGGTATCTATCAGTAACATTGTATGACTTAAATAGTCACCATGTTTTCTTAACAGAAAATCAGAGATGATTTTTAAAAATGTATTTAGGAATAGTTGTGCAATTAATAGATTAGTCTATATAGTTTCCTGTCAAGTAAGGGTTCTCATTTTCTCTGAGTTGAGAAGTTGCATTTATAGTGCCTAAACTTAGCCAACCAATACTGGACACAGACCAGCAACTCTGTGTTTATCTATCTATATAGATATTTTACTCAGATTTCAATTCACCCTTGACAAACAGTGAGCCAATGTTTCTTAGGTCAATGCCTCACATAAGACATGGGTAGGTAGTAGACATCGCTATTCCCTTAAGATCCAGCATTATCTTTTCCATGTTGTAAAAATGTCCATTAGGTTATTTCTTCCTTTAATTAGTATTTCCTTGGTCTTTGACTCTGAAGACAGGGATCAAGTGAAGGCCAAAATGTACAATCTCACTCTAGACTCTCAGTTATTTGTGCTCATTTACACCTGGTTCTGTTCTGTGCTACTTGTACACCTTGTACTTACCATAGCTCTGAAACTACGGTCATTAGGAGTGATCTTTTAAAGGAACAGATCTTAATTGCCAGTGGGGATAAAATAAATGATCTCTGCTAACCAACTTCTTTTGAACTTGTTTCTTCACTGTGATGCTGCTTTTGAATAAGCTGGATGCCTGCCATGATTCTTGAGGAAAATGAGAGACAAGTAATCCTTTTTATGAAGAGAATATGGATTTATAATCATGATGTGTAGCAGTCTTAATAATAAATGACCCTGCTTTCTAATCATCCCTAGAAAATCTCCAAATCAATTATGCTAAAAATAAACTAATTATTTTTATATATATTTTCTATCTTCTAATTGATATATGGTTGACAATTCCAAACCACAATTACTTGAAATGAACTTGAAAACGTTTAGGCCATAAGACATTTTGATACTAATCAAAATAAACAAATACTTTAAGTTTCTATTTTAGGAGAAAGAGTTCACAATATCATTTGAAAGATGTATTTCCCATTTTCTATTTATAACTCAGTATGCCACTATTTTCAAAACAAGTTCAAAATCACTTTCTAGTACCCAACACTTCAATACTGAATTGGTCAGTAGAGGGATATACTTAAAATATAATAACTAAAATAATTAACTTTTCTCAATGATATACTTTCAAATAATTTTCCTTTTACTATTGGAACATCCCAATCAGGTGAGACAGATAAAAATTATTACTTCCATCTTATATGACAGATAAAGTGATTTTTTTTCAAACTATGCAGTAAGTAATGATAGCACCAAAATACTCCTATAAATCCTAAATTCTAGTTCTGTTCTTACGTAACTTTTATGGTTTATGCATTTTTTTCATACTCTGTAGAATTTTCCTTGCTGAAAAAACAAGCTCTGCCATCCTTGTTTTACATGCACCAAACACGATCACAGAAGTGACGTATGACAGCAGTGACTCATGTCTGAAATGGAAAAGGAGACATTTTTCTCTGGACAATGTCAAAAGACCAAATTACAACAAATTGAATTTAAAGACCTTAACTGGCTTGTATTTGCAATTCTAGAATTTAGCAGTACTTCATTATACCAAATAAAATGAATGTTCCCATATGTTGAGCTCAGGAGTTTGATTTTATAGACAGAAAAGGACCAGGGAAAGAAGAGACAGATAACAATAAGCAGATTGGTCTTTCAAAGTTACTTTCCTTGTAACTTTTCATTTACTTTACACTCTTTCCTTGTAAATACTAAAGCAAAGAGGACTTCCTTATACCAGTAAAAACTGGACTGTTTAGCAACTTGACTATTATCTCTCTCTCTTCTAATTTCTTACAAGGTCAGATAAGCAACTTAGTTTTGGCTTGATGACTTGGAACTTCAGCTTCAGTAATTCCATTTTGGCTTCATCTGTTCAGCTAGTGCAGGAGCTTAGACCAAACCAATGGCTTCTTATAACTTTTATTTAGCATCATTTAGTTACCCTACACTATTTCAGGGGAAATCAAGAAGCTTATTTGTTTCTTTCTAATGATTATTATTTTGTACAGAATTATGTAAGACAAAAATTACTGTTTAGGATAGAACATTGTGAGTGCACGATTCACCTATATTGTATCTTCCACTAAGAAAAATCTTGCCACTTGAAAGTTACTGTAGAATACAATATACTGTCCTATTTCCGAGTCATTACCATGTGAAAATAAATTTGCATTTTAGATTTAATTAAAGGCCATATTATGGAACATGCTTTCTAGATTTTTTTGTCATTTATTTCATAGTCTAGTTCCTTTTTTTCTTTTTGTAAGGTTTTTGCCATAGGGCACCTATGTTCACTGGAGAGAGACAGTGAGGGGGAAAGTGAGAAATCACACCCCCTCTCACAACCCCCCAGGGGCAATGGCCATATCACAGTCCCCTCTCCTTCCTTCTACTCATGCAATTCGGAGCATGCAGGCACATGGTCCCAGTTTGATTCTCAAGCCATTTGGTCTTGGACTTGAGCCACGGTCAGCTATGTGGGAGTCCAGCACCCTAACCACCACACCACCAGTTGGCCCCCATAGTCTGTTTTTTAATAGAGCAATTTGATTCAAATACATATTTTAATCTGTGGGCTGCTTATAAATATTTTGGCACTTCACAAGTAATACAATTTTTTCATTGCCAGAGGGTGCATGCACTCACCAGAGAGAAAGCATCCCATGTCCCAATTCCTCCTCTTTCATTTCTCCATACCGTCTGGATTTGTGACATGCACTATTCCCAAGGTGTTTTTCAAGCTGTTGGGACCAGGATTCAAACCATGTTGGCCATGTGGGATCTGACTCCCTTAAACACTAGGCAATGGAGCTGGCCCCAAAATGATTTTTTTTTTTTTCTTCATAACAAATACAAACAGTTTGATAAAACCAATATAAAGTTTTTAAAATAATAGTGCATAGATTCATTTTTCTCAGAGTTTCTGAAGAATTACCATTGCATATCTTCCTCTTTAAGAATTACTTTGACTGCGGGAACCAGCAGTTAGCGTAATGGCTATGTCGCTGGACTCCCATGTAGTCGACCGCAGTTCGTGTCCTGGACCTGGTGGCTTAAAACTCATGCCAGGTGCGTGTGCGTGCGTGCCCAAGATCCCAGGAGGAGAATGGAGGAGAAGGGATTGCGGCGTGACCATCCCCCCTGGGGGGTGATTTCTCGCTTTCTGTCTCTCTGTCTCTCTCTGTCTGTCTGGCGAGCGCACGCGCCCTATAGCGAAAAACCTCTCAAAAAAAAAAAAAGAATTACTTTGACTCAATACGAATTCTTCACTGAGAAATTCAGTACTTACATCATTATGACTCTATATATTGTTGATCGTATTCTGTTATAGGACTACAATACTTGGTGAACATGCTATTCTTGTTAATTCCAAATCTTCTCATGTTCTTGCAAGTGAAATGAATAAAGATTAAGTTTTATGTCAACTGAATTTAGATGTTAACACAAATTTATAGAAAAACCCTATTGCAAAGTAGAAAGCAGATTTTAAGAAATAAAATAATAAATACTTCACTTGGAATCTCTACAATGCTAGGATGCCTAGTTTTCACTCAGGTGTGGTTTTGAACTATTGAATTCACAAATAACACAGTCAAGCAATTTGTTTTGTATTCTTGTGACTACTGTCCTTTAGTCTCTGCATGTGTTGGCATATCCTGTCATCTGGAGAAAAAAAAAATCTAAGTAATGGACTATTTCATCAGTTACTTTTAATTTTAAATTAGCCTAAACAGTTACCTTCTTTCATGTAGACAGTAAGGAGACTAATGAGATATGGGAATTGTATCTTCCTTTCTTCATTTTTATACTTCAGGTATGTATATCTTGAAATTTGTAGGAGGATCCTGACTTGGAAGTTTTTGTACTTTTGTCTAAATACACATTTAAAAATGTATATTTAAGGTTCATAGGTATGAAGGTCTTGTATATTTTAGAACTGTTTCTCTTAGAGGCATACTCTTACTGGAAATTCCAATTATATTTTTTCTGTGAAAACCCACCGTGTTTGATAGAAATGAAATTATCCTCCTGGTATAATGCACTTTGCTAGGTATGAAGTTCATTTTGTGAATTCTTATGAGAATACAGTCTTGTATAACACTGTTGCAATGGAAAAAAATGGCTGTCCCAAGGATCAAGTTCCTTACTATGTACTAGTTACTTAATAAATATTAGTTTAATAAATAATTCAATGGGTGAATGAACATATAAAACAAAAAATTGGAAATCACTGGTACTGCCTTTAAAATTCATCTTAAAGTGTTACAAACACATTAGTACATACAATTGAACATATTTGATTATAACCTACATAGAATTTATACTTGGCCAAAAAAAACATAGATCAAAGTTGTAATCTGCAAAGAGATTATACCATGAGAAGAAATTATGTTGAAATCTCAATTTGATAAACTTTTTTATGATGTTTTCCAGTTTGGATAAAGCTATCATGATACTTTTTATTTTCTCTTACAGTAAATGCTTGTTTGTTTTTACGGTGTTACTAAGTGCTTATTCTCATAATAATTGTTGCAATGCTAGGCAGTCATTTTCTACTGGTACATTCATTTTCTACTAAAATATTGAATCTCCTGTTTCCAGTTTCTACCTACAAAGCAAGATGAACATTTAATTTCCTCTGGGTGTTCTGGGAAAGGATATTTTGGAGAGTCTTATGGCACTTGGGATGATCGCTTATTACATTAGTCTCTTGGCGTTCCTAGATTTCTTCTTGGTCCCTCCCTGCTTAACAACATCCTATCAGGGTTGGCTAGGAGACTGTGGTTATAGTGATGTAATGAATAAACTGCACTCTAATGGAACAATATTGAGAATGAAATGTGCTCACATCTTTAATAGATACTGTAAAGAAAAAACACTTTGCATTATTGGAATATCTAGTGGTAATATGTGTAGGTATTACCTTTATGTAAATCCAAAATTTTAGTGGGTTAAAATTCAGTCCTAATGCTGTCTTTGAGCCATAATGAAGATGAGTAATTCCATTTGGGAGAAGAATTTAAATATAAAACTTGTGTAATATGAATAGAAACATGAGTGAATATAAAGTTTAGTTTAAGGAAAGTGTAACTTTATGCTAAATTTTTATTACATACATTACATTCTTTTTAAGTTTCTCAACAAGTAACTGCAAAAAATGTTTAAGGGAAAAATATGAGCATTATTGATTAGGTATTTTACTTTAAAATAATTTTCTTGCTAACTTTAAAAAGACTTACAACAAATTAATTCACTGGTCAGCAAAGGATACTGCCAAAACATAAGTTAAATTTGAGAGCTTTAAGAACTAAAAAATTGTAGTGCTAAGATTCCCTAAAGGTGAGGGAGATTTTTTTCTATGTATATTTAATCTTTCAGTAAGATTCATTTTGGGGCCAGGCCTACAGGGTTGTAACCTATTGGTTAAGGTAGATAGATTTCCCATGGCAAGGTATATAGATTTCCCATGGCTGACCAGAGTTCAAATTCAAGCCCTAGCAGCTTAAAACAACATGGAAGGCATGGGTACATGTTTGCCCCAAATACCTGCAAGATGAAGAAATTGATGAGAAGTGATGGCAGAATGACCATAACCAAGGGGAGGGGCTTTCTCCCCTCTTTTTCTTTCTGTCTCTCTGTGGCAAGTTCCCATACTCTCTGGTAATTAAAAAAAAAAAAAAAAAAAAAAAAAAAAGACTCATCTTACAGATAAATATAATTATACACAAAATGGCATTTAAATTGTAAGTATAGAGTCAAGATTTGACCTCAGACAGTCTTCTAAAATGAAACCACATTGTCAAAGGAATAGTCACAATGACAAAGTTATGTTTATATATATACTTTTGTTTGTCTTAAACTAGATACAAGAAAGAATATACTAGAGATTGCCTTCAGGGGCTGTAGTTGATTCTTTCAGCAGTCTATATAGACTTAGAACCTGTTCATTTAATGAACTGTAACTCAGTCCTCACAATCAGCAAGGAACTCTGGCTAAAATGGGGGTCACAGCATAAAACATATTTGTCCCACCTCATAACAGCTGGAAAGGGACAGAGAACTGGATCTGTCAAATCCAAAATGGATGCACTCTCTACTTTATACTACTAAATGAGGCAATAGTTTGAACTATTACCAAAAGGACAGAGCTCTAGAATGTGTCAAGTTTTCTCTCAGTGGTAATCAGAGTAGTCGAAAAGGAGAGAATGGTTGGATTATTCTACTGTTGATAAATTCTAAGACAGTAAGGAAAATAAACTCCAAGACAGTGTAGTACTGATTATAAATCAGTTTTATACTATTTCTATGGAGAAATATATATATATATATATATATATATATATATATATATATATAACTGCAAATAAGTTGAACATTCCTTTTTTTTTATTCCTCAGAGATATCCTTTTACCAAGGCTCGCCCTGAACTCATGATCCTCTTGTCTCAGCCTCCATGTAGCTGAAATTACATGTGTGTGCCCATGCCACTGCACCCAGCATACACAAATGATGCACCTTTCTGTTACTGTATTTCTCATTTTTCACTTTAAATGTCACCCATTTTTCAGCCTTCACTAAGCCCCTCCAATGTGCCAAAGCCTTTATACCAAGTCTTACACACTTGTAGCTTTACCACTTTTTAAAGATCTTTTATGCCTAAGCTTTTCATTTATATACATTTAGTCAAACTGGTCATCTGGTCATCAAATTAGACCACTATTTGCTGCTTAATATGCTGCTTTGATTAGATACTGGTTTTAACAATTTAACCTCATGTCATATTTCATGAATTAGAGCCTTTCAAAGAATGGAGGTGGCCATTCATTACACTGTCCTGAAATATACTTGGAATGCATCTAAAAACATTACTGATGACTTGGAGGAAGACATACTATAGATTTTTCTCTTTTTTTTACTTTAATATTAGAGGCAAGGGATCAGCAGGTAGTGGGGTAAAGGACTGGACTCCCATGTGGCTGACTGCAGTTTAAGTGCTGGACCTGATGTCTGTGTGCTTCAGTGTATGTGTATGGTTATGAGAGAGTGAAGGGTCATGGTGGTGAGGTGGGAGGCATGCACATGCACATGCCAGTACCCATTGTCACTCGTCTTTCCCATTTTCCACTCTGAATCCTGCTTCCTGAGCTTCTGCTTCTGCTCAGCGTCTCTTTCCCTTTTCTGCTTGCATCTCTCATGATACATTGTGCTGCCTGGAGTCCTTTTCTTAACAAGAAAAGATTAAATGGCCAGCAGAGAAGCTGTGTTTCAATGAAGAACTTGATGTTTCAGTAACAGGCATAGAATCCTTAATGCTAATCCTATTTTAGGGTACTTTAAATACTTCCAGCTATTGTACAAAGGGTCCTCAAAACATTTATGGAAAATATCTATAGTGGGAGACCAGTGGGTGGTGTGGTGGGTAAGGAGCAGGACACTCCCACATGGCTGACCATGGTTCAAGTCGCAGACCTGGTGGCTTGCTTTCTCCACCCACCTCACTCCCGTGCGTATGTCTCTCTCTGGTCAAATTAAAAATAAATGAATGAATAAATAAAGTTAAATAATTCTTTTTTTTAAAAAAGTCTATAGTGAAGTAAACTATATGTGGATTTTAAATAAATTGCACCAAAATAAACTCATTAACTTCTACTTTTCCATGAACATTTCGAAGTACCCTTTTAAATAAAGACTTTACTTCTTACATGAAGGGCGATTTACCATCCAAATTATTTTATCCAGGTTCACAATAAGGTCAATATGTTTTACAATTTTTCTGCCACACACTCATAATAATCAGAGACTTCAAAGTAATTAATTGACTACACGTTGCTGACTCTAGTGTATTTTCACCACCTGCTATATTTCCTACCAGTTGAAAAGAAATACAATCCCATTTCTTACCCACAAAATGAGAATGTATTTATTTATAAATTACATGGATATAATGCATGTAATACTATACTAATGTCTTTTGTATGTTATGTTACATATGTAAATAGAAATGTTAAAAAAACAATGAAAGAGAAATTCAAATATTTTATAACCAGGTATAAAACATGCTCATGTACCAGCCCACCTCACCACAGACCCAGAGGACATCCTCTGTTTTGAAAGACACTACACCAGTCTATTCAAAATGATGAGTGTGGTTGACTGTCGTTTAGACGTGTGCACCTTCATGCCATTTTCCTGTGTTTTTATGGATAAGAGCTGAGACTCTAATTGAGATATTATTTTGCTGTTGTTTCTTTATTTCATGAGAGACAGAGCAAACAAGTGAGAAGGAGAAAGAAAGAGAGAAGCACTCCCAATAGGTCTTCACAATGCAATCCTGAATCATGGGCATGCATGAGGGCCTTGCTATTCTCAGGAAGGTCCCACACTGAGACACAAACCCAAGAGCTTTACCATGTGGGACCAGCTGTACCGCCACTATGCTATCACCTGGCCCCTCCTATTGCAATTTTTCTATGTATGCTAAAGTTTCTGTGAGTTTTATGTGTTATGTTCTATGTATGCTCTGGTGAATTACGTAAGAGCCCAAAATCTACAGCCTGGGGTCCAAACTTGGTCTACCCTTGATTTTTTTGTAAATAAACTTATTGGATCACAGCTGTGTCTATGTTTTACATTATCATCTAGAGTTACTTTTACACCTAGGCAGAGGTAAGCTGTTATGGCAGAGACCATGTGCCTCGCAAACCTAAAATAGTTATTATTTAGACCTTTAAAGAAAATGTTTGCTGACCCGTGAACTCAGTGATCAAATATTGTTCACTCAACAAATATTGTTGAGTTAGTGATACTTATAAGAAAGTTAATAAATATGAAAAGTACCACTGAACATTGCCATAACTATTTATGGATAATAACACATGAGTGGATTATTGTTCTGGTTAAGTGATGGATGGGCATTTGATAAATAAAAATAGATTTAATCATGGATTTGCATTTTCCTATTTTTTAGTATATATTTGTACCTTTTCTTCAGTTCCTCTCAGTTTAACAGAGGTACAATCTGGTTTACCTTATTATTTTATTGAAAACATAGCTATAAAGTCCCCAGTGGAGTACCTGTATTTGTAGAGGCTTTATATTATCTTTGGATAAAGAAAGATAAAAATATGTTCCCTATACTTCAGGAAGTATAGGTATACATGCAAAAATCATTGCTGATATAATCACTGATTTTTTTTTCCTAATATAATCATAGGAGAGCTATAAAACATTGTGATTTACTAGTATTTTTACATATATTGTCACTTGGTATTTACAACCCTAGGAGATAGGTACAGTGCCTATTATTGTCCACATTTCTCAAAATAAGAAATAAAAAGTTAGAAAATTCTAGGAAATTTAGCTGACCATTTGAAAGTCTCATAGTCATTAACTAAGCAACTATGATCTTGAGCCTCATTGCCTACCTGATTATAAGGTAGTGGAACCCCAGTGTTCACCACTTATGAGGGCTTCTTTAAAAAGCTGCCATCTTCCATAGACTAGTTTGAATGTACATTTATACTTTATGTTTTTATTAAAGCTCTGTTCTTTTATTAAGATGTGTTTTATAAATATCAATTTACTGACAAAAATTAGCTCCTATATCTGATTTACCAAACCTTTGAAAAGTGAACGGTCTGAAAGTATTCCCTAGTTTTCCTCATATAGGAATAATGTATTATTTGACGTCTTTTTCGTACAGCCAGATGTTACAGACATAATAAGTGTGTATGACCGTCTACTCGGGCACTGAGAACAGCTAAGAGCAATCAGACTGGACATCTCCCCACAAAGCACTTCTAATCTAATTGGAAATTGAATTTATTCTGTTGTAGAAAGGTGGACTGATATTACAGGGTGTCACATACAATGAGTTAGAATGCATTGTAAGAAATCAGAAGAGGCTAGGGGACTAAGAGCAGAGAATTCTACAAAATACTCTAGATTTTACAGGGCACAGAATATTATCTTGGGTAAGGAAGCAGAAAGGGAGAAAAGATATTTCAGACATGGAATTTATTTAGAGAGGCTCAGAATTTTAAATGAGAAAGAAAAATTGGGGAGGGAAAAATCATTTTGAATGTCTATATCAAAGAATCGTATCTTCGTATGTGTTTAAGAGAAAATGTCATTTTTTAAAAAATCATCCTAAAGTGACCAATTATTGAAATCTTACCGCTGACAACCCAAAGTGTACTGTGTGTATGTGTGTGTGTGTGTGTGTGTGCGTGTGTGCATGTGTGTGTGGAGTGGAGTGGGCTTTCTTCCTAGTACTGAAACTCTGCTTTAATTTATTGATACAAACCCTGTCATGATTATATAAATCAACATATTCATGCTTTTTCAGCTGTTCTTAAGCATAATTATTAGGTTGTTAACCCGATATTTAAGTGCACTACTAGGGCTCAGGCCCTAGTAGTTTTCATTTTCTTTGCTTTTCTTTTTTTTTTTTTTTTGAGAGGTTTTTACTATAGCGCACATGCACTCACCAGAGAGACAGAGAGACAGAAAGTGAGAAGTCACCCTCCAGGGGGGGAATGGCTATGCTGCAATCTCTTCTCTTCAGTTCTCCTCCCGAGATCCTAGGCATGCATGCACATGCGCCCGGTATGTTTAAGCCACCCCGTCCAGGACTCAAACCAGCAACATAGCCATTACACCAACTGCTGGTCCCATTTTTATAATGTTTTGTAACCCTTTAACTCTCAAATGGCCAAACTCAAAATGCGTATAAAATTTTTATAGCTTCCTCTCTCTCTGTTTCATAATTTGTAATCCATAATACTTGCTAATTTTCAGTTGATGGAGTTATCTGCAGCCACATACATCAGTAGACTCACTCTGCCACAAAATCAGCACACCTTCTCCATCATCTTGAAAGCAGCAAACTCCATGTGAGATTATTCCTAACATAGGCTGTGCAGCTCATATTTGGGCCATTCTTTTATTTTTAAAGAATTATTTTTATTTAACTTTATTTATTTATTATTTAAATTTGACCAGAAAGGGACAGAGTGAGAGAGAGAGAGAAAGTGAGAAAGCAAGCTCCCAGACCTGGAACTTGAACCATGTTCAGCCATGTGGGAGTCCAACGCCCTCAACCACCATGCCACCTGCCAGCCCCTGGGCCATTCTTAAGACATAGGTCAGACATGTCAACCTACTTGATATGTGTGAAGATGGTAATATATAAATGTATACCAACTAATCAGATTGAATGTGTGTATCCTTTCACAGATTTTAACTTAAGTAATTTCAAGAAAATAAGTAAGTTTATTTTTTAGAACAGTGATGCTATCCTTAAATATGTATAATAACAAAGAGGTTCATTTTGTATGGAACCAAAACATGTGTATTTGCCAAAGTCACGCACACAGATCCACTGTTGATATTTCAAGGAGATAAAACCCTTATATTTGGTCTGATCATGGTTGAATGTTAAATTAAGCTTTGCCTTTCCTAAGTTCCATGGTATCCTGTATCCTGTAGAAATTTTTCATCTATTATAAAACACTGGTTATGACTCACATATATACTAAACGGTCAGATGAATGGTTTGGTTAATTAAAAATACTCAGCTATGCTTTAAGTTTGCTCATTTCTTTAGAGAGAGCAAGACAGAGAGAGAGAGGTATTCCCCCAAAGGGATCCCACAGTCCACGCCCCCCCAACTTCAGCCAGCTCAGAACATGGGCACACAGGCATATGCCCAATATGTACAGGGAGGTCTTAGGGCACAAACCCAGGACCTTCCTATGTAGTACAGTTGTATTACTGCGGCACCACTATCTGACTCCAGTACCAAGCTATTTTTGTGAGTAAGAGAAAAATATAAACTCCACAAAAATGGCCATTCGTGACTATAAAAGTCACAGTCAATTCTCTTTCCTTACAGCAAAAATACAGTAAGACCCCGATCTTATTTTAGCAGCAGCATTGGCTGCTTTAACCTAGTACCCAAGGCTGGAAGGTTTACAGACCAAAGGAATTTATTTCTCACAACTCTGCAGGCTGTAAGTCAGAGATCAGAGTGCCAGCCTGGTCAGGTTCTGGTGAGGATCCACTCCTGGATTACAGATGACTAACTTCAGAAAAAGGACAGAGCTCTCAGGTCCCTTTAGAAAGGCACTAATCTCATTCATGAGGGCTCCATTGCATGACCCTTTTAGAACTTTTTTTTAGAAAATTCACAACAATTAACAGTATGTTTATTTTACCAGGAAATGGATTTCCATGATAATAGTTTTATAAGTGTCAAGAGCACAAAATAGTAATCATGTTTTCTCTTTGCCTTTCTAGTTAAGAAATAGAATCCCTATAAAGAGAATAAGTGGAGTTATTATGTTTTTCAGAAATATATATATAATGTGTGTGATAATAGACTACATCCAGCATGCTATGTTAAGATAGGGAAAAGCCCGGACCAGTGGGTAGCATAGTGGTTAGGGCTCTGGACTCCCACATGACCAACTACAGTACGAGTCCCAGACCCAGCGGCTTGAAACTCATGCTGGCATGTGTGCATGGGTGCCCAAAATCCCCAGAAGAGAATGGCAGAGAAGGAATTGCAAGATGGCTGTGCTGCCAGGGGGTGATTTCTCACTTTCTCTTTCTCGCTGTCTCTCTGTCTCTCTGGTAAGCACATGTGCCCTATAGCAAAAATCTTTCTGGGAAAAAAAAAAAAAAAAAAGGTAGGGCAAAGCCTTTTATGTTAGCTGGTCTGTTATTTGTATGTAGAACGTGTTCCCTGAACCATTTCTGACAGATGACTATGAGTCTTCTGCGAAGCAAGGGCTGGGAGTTTAAACAGTTTAAGCTTGTCACCCTTCACATTCTCAGTTCTTCCTCTTTCTTCTAATAGATTCATAATTTCTCTTATCCCCTATCCTTGTGTCATGATTGGATTAGAGTGTGGCCATGTGTGGTTTGAATACCAGTGCTTCCCTGTTGAATCTGCTCTGCATACAGTGTTAATATTCAGCTAGAGTCTAACAAAGGAGAGAGAGCATTTTGTCCTCTGGTAAAATTGTCATTATTTCTATTTCTATTTTCGGGTTTTCTTGCTCCTGTCTGATTTTCCTTTACTGTGAACGGTTTTGCTGCTCTGCTACCAGCTATAATGGTGATGCTTTGTAACTATCTCCCTTTACAGGCCATGCTGTCAGGCTGTTGCAGAGAGCTTCCTTAAGTTATCATTTAAATGTATGTTGTTCCCTTTGCACTTGGATTTTACGTACACCATTAATGGGAATTTTCTTCTTCTTCTTCTTCTCTGTTTGTGTTTGCTGTCTCCTATGAAGTGTTCTCGTCTGTCATACAGTTCCTTGTTTGTTCTGCCCACACGTTTGGCAATATCATCTGTTGGATGAGAATTGTGTATACCAAGGAAGAGAATAAAAAAATTGAGGCGGTAATTGAATTACCTTGCAGGCATTGAAGTTTGATTAATGTATTCACTGACAGTTATTCATGGTAAACACCTACATGTGTGCACTCCATGTCCTGTGAGGTCAGTGACAATAGGCCCATTTTGCAGTTCGAGAATGGCCGTATTTGCTGAGTGTATATCCCAAAGGTCGGGGAAAGCAACCTGAGTGTAATCAAGACCAGACTCATATAATTATTGACACTAGCAAGATTTATTTCCGGAAGAGATCTGTGACTTTAACAGATAATATATTGAGGCAAGGGAGACAGGATTGTTGTCAGGTTACTATTTTTAACCCAACATCACATATTAGCAGCAAGGCCAGGAATAAAATCCAAGTCTCCAGCCTTGATGCCGACATGCACACGTATGGCAGTGCACTGTCATGGGGGACAAGAATGCTGGGGAAAACAAAGGGTCTTTCTTCTCCAATAATTGCTGCCTGGATTTGCTGGGGGGGAAAAAATAGCCCATGAGTATTATCAGGACCTCATTCTTGCCAGTGAATATTTGGATTTAATAGGAATATTACCATGTATAATAATTATTTGCCAGTACAGTTCTACATACATGGCCAAGAATAAATTTGCCATCTGGAAGTCTAAGCCCGAGAAGAACTGCAATGGCGCATCTGCCTAGATCAGATCAGTCCGTATCAGACTGTAATGCATAACCTTAAGCCGGAAACACAGTGTTCAAACGCTTGCCAGTGCTGTTTTTCCTTTCCAGAACTAGCTTTGGAATTGGTTTGAAGGGAAGAATAGTTATAAAATCGTTTGGCCTTTAAGAGAACATTGTAAGATTTAAAACACAGGTAAACCCAAGGTGCAAAAGACAACGATCTGAAAGCTAACTGCATGAAATTGTTTGAATTTTAACCAAAAAACCCTATTCCTATTGGTGATTGGAAGTAGATGTAAGCTGGACAACGTTCAACCAGAAAAGATTCAGAAAAAGACAACCAGATGGTGAGAAATCCGAAAGCCATGTCTTATATTTACTGTTGTTAGAAGAAAATATGTAGGGGGACAATATGAAAAGCATCTCTAAAATATTTGAAGATGTATCACCTGGAAGAAGTAGCAGATAATTTCTGGAAGAAAGAATTTAAAAAAAAGATGTAGATTCCTTAAAGTCAAATATTGACTAAGTGACAGAAAAGAATTACAAAGAGCTAAATAGTATATAGGTTATTTCATAAAGTAGTTAAATAATTATTAACTCATTTTTTGAAAAGTTAATAAGAAACTAGATAATGGTCAGAAAATTTAATGCTGCAACAATGAATAAAAGGCTGGTTAGCTTTATAAGGAGGGATTATTATTAACTCTAAGATTCTGTTCTCTCTTTTACGCTCTCTCTCTATATATATATATACATATAATCTATATCTATATGTATATATATGTATGTGTATATATATATATATACACATACATATATATATATATAGCTTAAGAATTACCCATGTTTTTAATTTAAAAACCAAATAATGAATTCCTAGCAAGATACTTGCAAAGTTAAAATCTGAAATTAAAGTGACAAAAATAGTATTTTAATGCTAAATTTGAAATACTAAATTCTCTAGCCTCTTGTCTATCATATTACAAGATATTTTGTCATAAAACTGAATTTGCTTAAAAAATCATGTGCTTAATTAAAAAAAAAATCATCTGTTTGGGAACCAGCAGTTAGCGTAATGGCTATGTCGCTGGACTCCCACGTAGTTGACCACGGTTCGTGTCCCAGACCGGGTGGCTTAAAACTCACGCCAGGCGTGTGTGCGTGCATGCCCCAGATCCCGAGAGGAGAATGGAGGAGAAGGGATTGCGGCGTGACCATCCCCCCTGGGGGGTGATTTCTCGCTTTCTGTCTCTATGTCTCTCTCTGTCTGGCAAGCGCACATGCCCTATAGTGAAAACCTCTCCAGAAAAAAAAAAAAAAAATCATCTGCTTAATTAAACTCTGTTATTTCCCAACCACCAAGAAAAATATATAAAATTAAAATAAAAAAAATGGTTGTTGGCTCTGTGACTTACTAACATGAGATTCTGGGTTATGTTTAGAGGGTTATTTCTTTTTTTTGGAGGGTTGTTTTTTTTTTTTTTTGAATTGTTCACTAAAGGACTTTCTAATATTTCTCAGAGTTATCTGAATTAATACATCTCCAAGTATCTTTCTGTGGAAAATTTATTCTGATAAAAATGTGAATTTATGACTGGACCCATAGCCTACTGGTTAAGTGACCCAGATTCCACATGGCCAACCACAGTTAAAATTTTTGTCCTGGTGGGTTGAAAAATACACCAAGTACATGTGCATGCATGCCCCAGATCCTAACAGTATGAAGATAAGGAGACGGGATTATGATGCAACTATGTTCCATTGGAGGAGGTACTTTCTCTCTCTCCCTCCCTCTTTCTCTTTGTTGAATGCACATGCTCCATGACAGTTTTAAAAAATTGTGAATTTGCAATAGGTCTATTACTGTGTGTAAAGTGTTGAGGAAATACAAAGATAAATGAGATGTCCATAAATTAGTTAGAATATAGTTTTACTAAGATAATGGTAGGTGGACTACCAAGACAATAATTAGCTAAGAAAGCTATTTAATAATGCAGACTCAGGACCTTAATACTTCTCTATTTTTAGAATCTCTAGAAGCTGGAAAAGCTACATTCCTAAAAGCTTCACAAATGAATCTTTAGAATGATGAATTTTTTTTTTTTTTGGAGAGGTTTTCACTATAGGGCGCGTGCACTCGCCAGACAGACAGAGAGAGACATAGAGACAGAAAGCGAGAAATCACTCCCCAGGGGGGATGGTCACGCCGCAATCCCTTCTCCTCCATTCTCCTCTCGGGATCTTGGGCAAGTAGGCACACGCACCCGGTGTGAGTTTTAAGCCACCGGGTCCGGGATGCGAACCGTGGTCGACTACGTGGGAGTCCAGTGACATAGCCATTACGCTAACTGCTGGTTCCCATAGAATGATGAATTTTGAAAGCCACAGATTAGAAAGCCAGAGGGTATATTTGTGTGAGTTACTACAATATGAAGAGTGTGATATATTCCACAGAAGAGTAACATAGTTAGATATGGATGGTGGGGATAGTGGGAGAGAGGAGTTAGAGGGCAGAGGATAAAATATTACAAAAGTTATATGGATAATTCATTCACATAATTGATGCATAAGATTCTGCAAGCACTGTATATGGAGTGTGGAGGATACATACGATAAATAAAATCTATATTCTGTTCACAAGTTGTTTGGATTCTATGTTGGGTCTCTGGTTGTAATGTGTTACATTTTTAGTTCTGGACAGCAGCATTCTTAGGAGAAAGTGAAAAATATTGAAATCAAATTAGTCTAGCATATGCCAGGCCATGTGACTAGGCAGTGAGAGAGCCATTGATGGTGCAGCATCTACCCTGCAAATCTAGCTCTGGTCCTGATTTCAAACTGGCATTCTTATTCCTATGGTACTGCTAGCTGTAAAGTATACCAGGTATACTGAGCTGTGAGAAAGGATATGTGATGGGATATGCAGCCTGTCACCATGACATCATTAAGTTTTCCTCAAGAGTTCTTACAGAAGTCCTTCTGAGTTGAGCCCACATGGTTGGATGCAGGCCATTCCACAGAGACAAGCCCCACACATGACAGCACATGAGAGCAGCTGACAAGTTTTCTCAAGGGCCCTACTTTTTCAAGAAAGCATTGAGCAGGGAGGCCAAGGCTGGTATTTTCCAGTACACCTTTCAGAGTTTTGTCATGTAGACTTGCAGGGTCTAAGTGTCTTGTCAGGGTCCTCTGAAGGCATATGCAATTTACGAATCAGAGTTAATAAATAATAATTACTACTAGTACAATTCCCTGTTTATGCATTTCAAAAAAAAAAGAGCTAAGGAAGAGAAACCTGAGAACATCTTCCCACAGAGACAAGGTTTAGACCTGCTGCTAATCCTTCTGGCCAGATGGTTTTTCGAACAGAAGAGCATTCTGCTGAGTGTTCTGGTTCAAGAAGATTAGCATGTAGCAGATGACAAGGAATTACTGGCAATAAACTGGAGGTGAGGTAGAGAGACGTAGCAAGCAAGTGCGTGGCACAGAGTAGACACTTAAACACGAACTCAAGAAAAGCCACTTACAATAATTTAAATGAAAAATAATGGAGTTATGAAGACTCTTTTTTTTTTTGAGAGGTTTTCGCTATAGGGTGTGTGCGCTAGCCAGGCAGACAGAGAGAGACAGAGAGACAGAAAGCGAGAAATCACCCCCCCAGGGGGGATGGTCACGCCACAATCCCTTCTCCTCCATTCTCCTCTTGGGATCTTGGGCACACACGCACACGCGCCTGGTATGAGTTTTAAGCCACCCAGTCTGGGACGCGAACCGCGGTCGACTACATGGGAATCCAGCAACATAGCCATTACGCTAACTGCTGGTTCCCAAAGACTTTTAACAATGAAAATGGAGAGAGAAGATACTAGGTACCTATTATGGAGTGTAGAGCCTAGAATTTAATAATCTTTGTCAGAAATCTATAGTGGGTCATTAGTTAACCTGACTTGAAGAGACACTATGAGTGACAATGGAGGAGACATTTTCCCTATTTCAGAAGAAGAAAACATGAGTATGAGCATTTTAAAGCATTTACATTAAAAGAAACTAATATTTGGTGGTGTATGGCAAATAAAATAGTCATCTTGGATAGATGACTCTAGAAATGACAAGATCAGGGATCAGCAGTTGGCATAATGGCTATGTCACTGGACTTCCATGTAGTCGACCGCAGTTTGAGTGCCGGATCTGGTGACTTAAACTCATATTGGGCACGTGTGCATGTGTGCCCATGATCCTAAGAAGAGAATGGGAGAGAATGGATTGCAGCATAACCAAACCCCAGTGGGGTGATTTCTCGATTTCTGTCTCTCTGTCTCTCTCTCTGGCAACAATCACATGTGCCATATGGCAAAAATCTCTCAAAGAAAAAGAAAAAAAAAAAAAAAAAAAGAAATGACAAGATCCTCAGCCCTTGGTCATGTATCATTTTTAAAATAAACATGGTTAAATTTTAATATAAGCTCCAAAGCTTTAATTTGATTAAAACTCTGGAGTTGGTATGTTTAATATAATACTTCACCTTTATTCTGCACATAAACAAATTATACCTGTTCCTACCAAATAGAGAAACAGAAATGAAAAACAAAAATTCCTCATTGAGCAAATATTTATTGAGTGCCTTGTATACACCAAGTACTGTCTAGGCAGTTGTAATTTATCAGTGAACAAAACTGATGAAAATCTTTCATAATCATATCAATAAACATGGGATTTTTTACTATGTAATAAGATGTTAAGTGCTCGAACCAGCAGTTGGTGTAATGGTTATCTCACTGGACTCCCATGTAGTCGACAGTGGTTCGAGTCCCAAACCCAGTGGCTTAAACTTATTCTGGGCACGTGTGTGTGTGTGTGTGCGTGCCCATGATCCCGAGAGGAAAATGGAGGAGAAGGGATTGTGGCGTGGCCATCCCCACTGGGGGGTGATTTCTTGCTTTTTGTCTTTCTGTCTCTTTCTGTCTTTCTGGCAAGCGCATGTGCCCTATAGCAACAACCTCTCAAAAAAATAAATAAATAAAAAAAGATGTTAAGTACTATGGGAAATAAGTGAATGAATGCAGAATAAAATCCAAAAGCTTTAGTGATAAGTGATGTAATTAATCTTTCATTTATTGAAGTTTAGTTTGTATTTATATAGAGAGAAAGACCAGCACCTTCAACAGGGTCTTTTTTTTTTTTTTTTTTTTTTTAGAGGTTTTTGCTATAGGGCGCGTGTGCTTGCCAGCCAGCCAGTGACAGAGGCACAGAAAGCGAGAAATCACCCCCCACGCCACAATCCCTTCTCCTCCATTCTCCTCTCGGGATCCCGGGCACGCACGCACGCACATGTGCCCTGCGCCCGGCGTGAGTTTTAAGCCACCGGGTCCGGGACGCGAAACGCAGTCAGCTGCGTGGGAGTCCAGTGACACAGCCATTACACTAACTGCTGGTCCTTTCAACAGGGTCTTACACCACTATCTCCCTGCCCTCCGCTCACTGCCTTACAGACAACCAGCATACACACGCCCTGGGTGTTTAGATCAACTCAGTAACCAACACTGCATTTCTATAGGGCTTCCAGCATTGCAGGGCATTGTCCTACTGCTGCACCAACACAATTACGTCATTTTTTTAAAAAATTTCCAATTAAAAATACTATTATTCTGGAGATTTAAAAAAAATAAAAGTGGAAAACAGTATATTTCAAATAATTTACTGAGTTTTTGTCTTGTGGTTAACAATTATTATGCAACTTCCAGGGGTCTCTTCTTTAGAAAATGTGTTTTCAGTAATAAGAATAAATCTAAGTTATTGTACCTACTCAAAAAAAGAAACAACCCGATTTTACAGTATTTTTCCCTTAGTAGAAATGAATACATGCTATAATCCACTGGAAATTTTATTGTTACTTCCATATCAATATTTACATTAGTGTTTTATTACTTCATTAAATCTACTTAGTATATATCTAGAGAATGCATTTACAGATTTGGGATTTGTTCAGATTGTTTTTCTTTTTCCCTACCCGTCGCCTCACTTACGGAAAGGAATGGAAGTGAAACTTCCATTAAAGCAAGTGTGACTATGTAAAATTTCTCAAAAACTCTTGGGGGTATGTAAGTCCTTCGTGAAGTAGTTTAGGCAACCAATGTTCCCATCATTACCGGAGGCCTTATATGATGGCTCTATCACAATATTTCGGATGGCTTCAGTCTGATGCTATATATATCTCACACGTGCTTTAACGTGGCTTATCAAATCCCTCCCACTACCCTGGTTCAGAAACATAAGCTGAATGCACACCATATACAGGAAGCTCACAGGTGCCCCCTCTTCCCTCTAAGCCAGCACTGGTGCAGAAAGCATTCTGAATAACCTCAAACACGGTGACCTTAACTCCACATCCATGGGCTTTAGTGGGATCAGAGAAAACATCATGAAATTAAGTGAAAATGCAGCGTGTCTGTGCATTCTACTTTTCTGAAAAGAACATCCAAAGCATTTATCAGATTCTCTAAAGCACTCCCAACTTTAAAAAGGTTAAAAGTACTATTCCTCTATCAGATTTAGAAGTTCCAGAGATCTAAATGTAGTCAATAGCACCCTCAGTAGATTGGTACATAAAAAGGGCTTGAAATAGATTCACATTCTTTTATTTTTTTTTCTAGACATGGCAGTGGCTGTGGATTTGGGCTAAAAATCTGTAAGCTATTTTGCATTGCTGTGAATATTATAGATATCTAAATGTTCCCAGGGCACCATGGGAACCTTGAGAGACGAGACAGAAGCCAACTGGCCCATGTTATCAAACAGGGTATAAGCAGGCCAGTGAGAGAAGCCAGGTGTTTTCTGATGCCGCAGTTCAGTTCAGTAAATACTGAGCAGAATTGAGTAGCCCATTTGGATATCTGCAATTATGGTGGATATTTGAAATACCTTTTCTGTGCTCCTAAACCAGGATCTGGCAAATTCTATGATAGTTCATCCAAGACGATGTTTCACCCTGGAGGATACTTATTTCATGACTATAAAGAGGATTAGAAGTATCACAATATTTCATGTACATTTGACTTTTTATCAAGAAGAATTGAATATTTCTTTTTTATTCATTTTCTAGCTATGCTGTTTTAAAAAGTTATTAGACAGTAAAACTTACAAAAATATTAATCTGTATTTTAATAAAATCAGTCACTTGAAAATCTTTCAAAAAATATCTGACCCCAATAGAGTATAGTACTGCCCTTACTCACTAAGCGCATCATGAAAAGAAGTAGAGGATAAACCTAATAGATTCTAATTCAGTAATCTGGCTCTGGGTAATAGGAAGCCTTTTTGTTCTTCAACTACTTGCACCTGTCAATGATGTGGAACTCCGATGTGGGTTCCTGGTTCCTGAAGCCTCTCTTCTCATAGTGGAAAGAATACTGGATTCAAATTCAGATGGACAATGACCCAGCTGGCGTGGCTCAGGTAGAAGGGCCATGCTGCACAATTCTGGAACTCTGTGAAAATCCCTAGTTCAATGTGGTTTGGCCGGAACTTGCTCCACATCTTCAATCTCGGCTGGCTACGAGGTTTGGGACTATTGTAGTTTGGTGAGGCCTTGTCTGAGTCTCAGTCTCTCTCTCTGTCCTCAGGGAAATAAATACTACTTACTACTACTGATACTACTAATAATAATAGGGAGAAATCCCAGCTTCCAAATACAACAATGTCACTGAGCTGCCACCTGCCAACTTTCAGATTTTTAGCATAGCAAATAAATATTTTGTAACTTGAGGTGGATTTGTTGTTGTTGTTCTTTGTCTCTTTTTCATAAAGTGCATACTCATTTGGATTTTGTTTTCTTTTTTACCTAATGTCATTTCTCTGTCTTATCATTTCATCCTAAATATGAGATGTGTTTATGTCCGCGTAGGTACCTCTTAGCTCACAGTTCTGCAAACATTCCTTGTTTTTGATCACTTTAACAGTTTTGTTTTAATGAATCATTTTATTTCATTGTACTCATTATTATTATTTTTTAACTTGATCAGAGAAAGACATATGCAGAGAGAGAGAGAGAAGGAAAGTGAGCAAGCAAGCCACCAGGTCCAGGACTCAAACCACAGTTAGCCATGTGGGAGTGCAGTGCCTTGACTACTATGCCACCTGCTGGTCCCCATTTTAACAATTTTGAAGAAAGCTAGTCAAGTATTGTGTAAAAGGTCCTTTAATTGAACTATGTCTGATGTTTTTCTCATGGTTACACTGGGATTATGGATCTGGGGAGGAAAACCACAGAAGTAAAGTGCCTTTGTTGTCATATCATATCAAGGTTTATAAAACATGACATAATCGTTGATACTTAACCTTGGGGCTGAAGTAGTATTTGTCAGATTCTTCACTGTAAATTTATTCCTTCTCTTTTCTTCGTAAGGAGTATTACACATAGCCCACGTTAGGGAATGGAGAATTAAGCTTCATCATCTTAAGGATGAAACATCTGCATAACTTCCTTGGAATTTTTCTGCATAAGAAACGATTCTGTTCTCCCTTAGTTATTTGCTCATTTATTTATTTGTTCACTAATTTTTTTATATCAACATGGACTCATGGTTATTTATTTTGTTGTATAAATTATTTCAGTTTTGGTCATTGGGAGTTCTTTCAGTTGTCTTTGACATCAACCCATCATTGTGGAATATTGGGGTTTTGTTTTGGGTTGGATTTTTTGAGCACTTCTTTCCTTTCTCATGTTGCAAGTGCTCTAAACTCATCTTGTGTATTTTATTCCCCAGTCTCACAATTGGCAATTATTCCAAGGAGGCCTGGTTCCTCTAACTGGACAATGGCGTTGAAACTGTGATTTGGGTGCCTCATGTGTTTGTTGTGACTGGGATATTGTTGCTTCTTAGCCCACACAGCTGGAAGGAGATGCAGTTGTGTGTCCTAAGCTGTATGCATACACACAGATATAAATATTGGGTTGTGGGAAAAGTCACAACATATATTTTCTGTGTTTTTCTATGCAAAATTGTATCAAAACTTTTCCAACAACCCAATATTTTTACGTTTTCATCTGTATCTATATTAAGCTAAGCATGAGCTTATACTGATGTCTCTGCCTCTGATTATTGCCATATGGGTCATTCTAGTCAACATTTTTTGAGTTTTTTTTTTTTTTTTTTTTTTTTTTTTTTTTTTTTTTTTTTTTTTTTTTTTTTTTGCTGTAAGGTGCGTGCGCTCACCAGAAAGACAGAGATAGACAGAGAGACAGAAAGCGAGAAATAACCTCCCAGGGGGGATGGCCACGCCGCAATCCCTTCTCCATTCTCCTCTCAGGATCTTGGGCATGCACGCACACACGCCAGGCATGAGTTTTAAGCCACCGGGTCCGGGACGTGAACTGCAGTCGACTACGTGGGAGTCCAGCGACATAGCCATTATGCTAACTGCTGGTCCCTAGTCAACTCTTTTTGATTACTTATAAACTTTCACTCTATCTATAAGAGATCTGATTATCAATCCCCCTTCCAATCAATGAATTGCTCAGTATACAGGTATTGTGGTGTCTGAATTGTTAACCCATATCCCCTTGGGAAACAACTTTATCAATTAAACACAGCATTTATATAAAGTTCCTTTTGCCTTTAGTTTTAGAGAATGAACTTATTTCCAAAATACTACGGGAATAGTAGGCAGTTAAGATTGTTTCATACATATCTAATGTAGTTAGGCTCTTACATTGCAGTCTGAATTCCGTCGTTCTATCCTACGACCTTGTCATTTTTTACATTTCTGTAAGTTTAGGTTCACTGTGCTGTGAATTTCTGTGGATATTTAGAAATGCACATTGTCATGTATCCATCATTACAGTCTTATAAGTAAAAGTTTCACTGCTCTAAAATCCTATGTGCTTTATCTATTCAACCTTCCCCCTTCCACTTATAACCACAGGCATGTTCGCTATCTCTATTGCATTGCCTGGCATCATTTCAGACTGGTTCCTTTCTCTTGGTAATATGCATGAATTATGCCTTTGTGTGGCTGGATAGTTCACTCATTTTTACAGATGAAGTATTCCATTGTATAAATGTACCATAGTTTACTTGCCAGTTCACCTATTGAAGGATATTTTGGTTGATTTCAATTAGGGACAGTTATGAATAGAGCAGTTATCACAGTTTTTGTGTGAGTTTTGTCTAGATATACTGTTAGATAAGTTTAGGAATGTGGTAACGGGATTGTATGGTAAGACTTCATGTAATTTTATAGAAAACTGCTGAAACGTTTTCCAATATAGATGTGCTATTTTCAATTCTCACCAGCAATAGTGAGTTTTAATGTTGTTCTGTTTCTTTGTTAGCAATTGGTATTATCAGGTTTATTTGGATATTAGTCATTCTAATTGATGTGTAGTAATGGTAGTTTCTTGTTTTAATTTGCATTCCTCTAATGAGAAATATTGAACATATTTTACATGATTATTTACTACCTGTATATCTTCTTTGGTGAGCTATCTATTGTATTTAGATCTTTTGCCTGTGTTTTGAATAGCTTATTTTATTATTGTTCAGTTTTTAGAGTTCTTACATATTTTAGATATACGACCTTTAGTAGATATGTGTTTTACAAATACTTTCTCTTAGCCTATAGCCAATCTTTTAACAGTGTTTTTCAGAGTATAATGAATTAAGGTTAATAAAGTTTAGATTGTCAATTTATTTCTTAAGCCATGATTTTGAAGTTATATCTAGAAAGTCATCATCAAACCAAAAGAAACATCAATTTTCTCTTAGGTGTTTATCTAATATGTTTATAGTTTTATACTTATATTTAAGCCTTTAATCATTTTTTAAGTTCATTTTTGTAAAAGGTATGAGTTCTGGGTCTACTTTCATTATTTTTCTATGTAGCTATACAATTGTTTCAGTATTACTTGTTGAAAAAGCTTTTATCCATTGACTTTACTTTGTCAACTAAAAAAAAAAAAATGTTAACTGGGTTCAGCAGATGGCATAATGTTTATGTTTTTGGACTTCCACATGGCTGGTTGTGGTTCAAGTCCTGGACTCAGTGGCTTGAAACTCACACTGAGTGTGTGTGTGTGTGTGTGTTCCCAACATTCCAAGAAGAGAATGGAGGAGAAGGGATTGCAGCATGGCCATCCCCCCTGGAAGGGGATTTCTCACTTTCACTCTGTCCCTCTCTGTCTCTGTCTCTCTCTTTTCACCCTATAGTAAAAATCTCTCTCTCTCAAAAAAAGTTGACTATATTTGTGTAGGCCTTCCTCTGAGTTCTCTATGTTGATCCATTGATATCTATGTTTTTTTCACTAATATACCACAGACTTGATTATTCTAGCTTTATACAAAGTAAATTTTGAAATCAGATAGAGTAAGTCACACAACTTTGTTCTTATTCAGTATTACAGTGGCTATCCAATGTCTTTAC